>CM038793.1:109073815-109673815 GCA_021764765.1 Vicia sativa
CTTATAATCGGTATGTTCTCTAATTCTTTTGCAATAATTTCGGTTGTTTTGAATCATGCATGTGGAGATATTTCGGTTAGGGTCGTTTTATAGCACTCTTTTGGTGGAAAATGGTTTGTTCTTCCCTCTAGCGATTGGTTTTGTGTCGTGGAGGCCACGAGTACTTGGTGATCTATGTCGAGTGTTCCTCATCTTAGAGAGGAATTTTTGGTCGGGATATGATCCTTGTTCAGTGAAAGCCCTTTCACTTGACAAGTTGTGGAAGGGTGGTTTGGCGTTGATCTCGATCTGTTCCTCCTCTGACGTGTACACCCGAATGGCGGATATGCTCGAGATGAGCCTGGCTTCATCCCTGTCTCTGACGTGTGTTTTCGGGACTTTGGTTTGGGGTCCCTTTTACGAGAGTTCAAGTAGGGATCTTCCGCCACCTTCTACTAGCCCGTCCGGCTTCACCCAGCATGGCTTGTTCATCACAGGAGTTCGAGATGGTGTGCGGTACTTGGAGTGGGAGCTACGCTCGACTGTTTTCTATATTTTTGCCTTCAAGGAGCTCGAGAAAGTAGATGGTAAAATCCGTTGGGGACTAGTGTCGTTGAAGCATCAAGCGAGTTCTTTTCAAAGCATTTCAAGAATCATCCGTTTCTTCAGGATAGGTTTATGCTTATTCAACCCAACTCAATGAGGCGATGCGATATAAAGTGTTAGGACCATCCAAGATTCTTGAGGATGGGACCCGATATTACAACGAGCAAGGGACCCTAGAGTATTTGGATAGCTTTTTGTTCTTTTTAATTTTGCTAAGTCGGGTGTACTTGATCCTTTATGTTAATCGTTTGTGTTTGTTTTCGGATAAGATGAATCCGGCTATGGGCGTGTAGGCGGTCATGAGGAAGAAAGAAATGAGGGAACCTCCAGCGGAACCAGGAGTGCGGTTGGTGCGGAAGGTCTGAAAATTATCCTCTGGTCCCACAGCGGGGACTTCATCTCCTGTCGATGTAGTCTATCTTTGAAAAGGGTGAGGCGGTGATCGACTAAAGAGAAAGGAAAGTTTATCCTTCCCCCCTAGCATGACAAGAAATACTTTGAAGCCTCCGTGTGGTCCTCCTAAATGCTTTGAAAACTTACGCTCGAGGCCGAGATCGCTCGTCAAGGTTGTGTTGGCGAGAGGATCTTGCAGTGATGAAGGTCCTTGAGATTGAAGTAGCCTACTCGAATAGAACCAAATCCCGGCTGGTGCTGGAGTTGAAGACCAAAGCGGCGGAGGTTGAGAGAAAAAGCGGAGGATGATCGGAAGAGATGGTCGGAGGAGCAGCGGGACACTAGTTGATCGTTATGAGCGGTGGTTCTGACCTTGAAAGATGCCGTGAAGCCAAGCAAGAGCTGGATCGGTGAAAAGGAGATGTATAATGAGGATGAGCCCATGGGTTCTATGATGTGAGAACCCGAAGCGAGTTCATAAGCCGGATCCATCGGAGTTATGATAATGCGTGTCGCCTCTACAACTAGTTTTGATAATGTTGTGTTGTAGGTTTGCGCTTTGAACCCGTAGTGGAATTGAAGGCGGGATGGAATGGGGTTCACTACTTAGTTGTGAGGCATGATAAAGCCCGACTTCATATGGAAGATATGGTTGTCGTGAGACTCCCATGTAGATCATCGGACCATACAGTCGACCGCGAGGAGATTTGATTTCTATTTATTTGATTTATGAAGGCGAGGCCCACTTATGTAATATTTTGTCGACGGTGTTGGTGCATATTTTGGTGATTTTGTAAAGGGGTGGAGTCCCGTTTTAACTCCTTGACAATTACGGTCCTTTGTGACCGTATCTTATTATGAGCATTTTTGTTTTACTTGTAAGTATATTTTTGAAAAGGCAACTTTTTTTTGTGTATGGATCTTTTGGTGTGGGGATACTCGTCAAAGTGGGCGGCTATTGCGGGCTTGGTCCGTAACTCAAGTTTTGATTGGCTTTGAGGTCGGTGGGCGTGAGCGTCCCATCGCGAGATGGGTGTTCTGGTGAGGTATGAGAGGAGAGCTTGTTTGGGTCCCGTGCCGGCGAGAGACTGTGAGTATCTCGGACCTAAGCGGCCTAAATATTCCGTGTATCTATGCAGCTTATGGTATAGGCGGCGTGTAGTGTTGAGCAGTGGTGGGTGGGAAGATAATTCCTCGAAATGTGACCCCTTCAACTATAGTATTGTTTAAGTTTCTCAACGTTCCATGATCGGGTGAGGTGTTCCCCTTGTAAATTTTCCAAGTAGTAGGCTCTTGTCCCTATTTGCTTATAGGACTCGGTAGGGGCCTTCCCAATTTCTTTAGAGCTTCCCTCGGTGGGCTCTTCATATTTAAACAGGACTAGACTTTCGACATGGAATTCCCGGGGATGACCCTTGCGTCGTGTCGAGGGCTATTATTTGAGCAAGGCTTCTCTAAGGCGGCCCGTTTGTATTTCCTCGACTAGATCGAGCTCTTCCTTTAAGGATTGGTTGTTCATCTCCATGTTGAGGAGATTTGACCCTCGCGATGGTTGGTCAACTCAAGGGTATGACGGTCCATATGCGAGCCGAAGGTGTTTCCCGGTGGATGAGAGGGGTGTCGTCCGAAGAGGCCCAGCATGCGTTGTGTCTTCGTCGACCCACTACTTTTTGATTCGTCCAATCTTCTCCTTAGCCATGTGATGTGACCATTGTGGTGATTCGGCCTGACCATTCGTGCGAGGATGCTCAACCGAAGTGAAGTGTTGTCACAGTTCCCAAGCGAATCACAAAGTCTTGGAAGTTTTTGTCAGTAAATTGCATCCCATTGTCGGTAACGATGGCTTGTGGGATGCGAATAAAACTAGAATGTTCTTCTTGTAGAAGCGCGGGATGTTTTTTAGCAAATGTTGCGGATAGCAAAGTCGCCACCGACTTTTCTTTTATCCAATTAAGGAAGGTGAAAAGATCAGGAAAAAGACCTTCATTAGATTACGAGTAAGGAGGAAAAGGTTATGAAAAGGGAAGGTATTAGCACTTTCCATCCGTATTTTCTCTTGACTCTTAGTTGCTTTAGCTCATTTTAAATTGCTTTACTGTGTGTTTGACAAAATGTTTTGAAAAGGCATTTTGCTTTGACTTTGTAATAATTCATGAGGAATGTATACAAAGTGTTCGGAAATGTTTTGTTTTGAAAAGTGTTTGAACTTTGACAAAAAGTGTGAGGTGTGAAAAGTATTTTGATAGAGCGCAACTAAAGTCTTATTACCTACTCAGAATGAGTCGTTTTAGTGTTATTTTACTTTCCTTTAGAATAGTGCTATCCATACCATTGGTTGGTAGTAACCCTATACGTTGGATGTAGAAGGGACATTCGAAGGGACATCGTATGGTCATAGAAGGCAACTTGTAGGAGTATCTAGCACATTCGAAGGGACGATCATCACTTTTCGTAGGCAACAATCGAGGGCGAGATCATGTTTTAAATGAGCCACGTCGAGGACTCATGATCTTTGATTCGAAGGGACTATGATGATATGTTAAGT
Organism: Vicia sativa; assembly: GCA_021764765.1. Taxonomy (NCBI): domain Eukaryota; kingdom Viridiplantae; phylum Streptophyta; class Magnoliopsida; order Fabales; family Fabaceae; genus Vicia; species Vicia sativa. Next base: position 109,077,339 of record CM038793.1, read on the forward strand.
AGGCAGCGGTGCTAGGATACCTCTACGTTCGAGGACTTGACCATTTATTCGAAAACAGCGAGAGAATTACCTAAAGAGTGCGTGTGTGAAAAGAGTGTGTTAAATTCAGATATATTATCTTGGAATTAGGAGTGATCTATATCATTTTATCTTGCCAGCTGCGCCTAGTTACTAGCGAGTTTATAGGGTCGCAGTAGTGCGAGAGAAAGTAAAGTCTTGAAAAGTAAATGTCCACAGCTATTACATGGCTTTGGGGCAGTTACATAATAGGAGTGCGATAAAGTCCTAATTAAACTATTACATCCATGAGCAATTACATAATATGAAAGAATGCGGAAAATAAATCCTAACTATTACAACACGTAACGGATACATAATAATCGGAAAATATAAGAAATCCGCATCAGAGAAAAATACGTTAGTAAAAGAAAGTTTTGAATGAAGAAAAATGTTTTTGGGTTAGTAATGATAATTAGATGATAGACTAAATTTTTGGGAATTTTTTGGATCGTTTTTGATAAGGAAAAGCAATTAAAAGTCAATTTAATGGTTAATTAACAATTAATTAAAATATGCATGCAAAAATATTGATTTTTATGTCAAAAATTAAATAAGTATTTTTCTGATTAAAATGCAAAAGGAAAATATTTTTGGTGATTTTTAAATGCATGAGAAAATTATTTGAAGATAAATTAAATTGAATAAGAAATATTAAAATAAAATATGAAAAAAAAGTTAGTTTGGAAAAGTGATAAAAAATAAAGTGAGGATGCCAGGATCGAATCCAGGACGCTCTGGATAAACCACACGCTTGCTTGCCATCTGAGCCAGGCTGCCTTGGTGTTTTAAATCTGCAATCAATGGATTATAAGTGGTAACGTGTCATATTTTGTAATTTTCAAACACAGTCAAACGTGGGACCGTTTATATGAGAAATCGGATCGTGCCATAGCGCCACGCCAGCCTCACCTAAGTTCAGACAGGTCAACGACGCCGGAGCTAGGGCTCCGGTCGTCTTCTCCGGCGACCTCCAACCTGAAACCTGCAAAATAGAGCAAATAAAGAGCAAGAGGACCCTACCCCTAATTCGAGGCTCTTGAACACGATGGTGGTGGCCGTTTGGCCGAAAGTTCCTGGATTTTAGATTCGAACTTCTCGAGTTTGAAGCCCTAACAATGACAATCTATGATTTATGCGTAAAACTTACATGTAATGCATCAATCATGATCTAATGGATGTCTGAGTTCATACAAATAATTGAAAATAGTTAATGCATGAATCAAAAGCAATTTCAAACCTTTACCCAACCGGTGAGACTTGGATGGCACGATTTGGAAGGCTTTGGCTTCGTGTGAGGCTAGGATCGATTCTTTGGAATGCTCAAGAACACAATGGAATGCTTTAATCTCCTTGAAACACTATTGAAAAACAAAATTGAAAATTGCAACTTTGAGAGAATTTTGAGAAATTAGGGTTGCTTCATGAGGCTAGGGTTTTGTCCTTTGGTCTTGTGAATGTGTTGTGTATTTCTAATGCAAGAGATTTGATCAAAAGAATGAGAAAAGATATGGCTTTGAATGCAAAAAATATTTTCTTGTTAATTTCCATCAAATCTTTCAAAATTTGATTTTCTCTTCCATGCATGAGCTTGCAAAATTGGCATGTCTTGTGGGCTTCCTTGGTCCTCAAGTTTGATAAAATCAACTTTTTTTACACCTTGTTTCATATTTTATTTTATTTAAAATTGAATTAAATTCTTTTAAATTCAAAATAAATCAAGAAAATAAGAAAAGGTCGTGTAAAGGCATCAGAGGTCATAAATAATATTATGATCAAGTTTGGATCATAAAATTATAAGCCCATTTGAAAAATTGGATTTTGTCAAGTATTTCACTTTGTGCACTTCTTCAAAATTCCCAATTTGTGCAAGGTGTATCTTGCTCAATTTGTAACATTTTTGGTGTTCTTGAACTTTTTGAAAGCTCTAGATGTCCTCTAAACAACTTCTTATGTTTCATCTCAATTGAAGTTGCCATGCTCAATAACACTTCTTTACAAAAGTTGACTTTTTGTTAACTTTGAAAAGGACCTGTAATGTTTTGATCCATATCTTCCAAATGAAGCATTTTTGACCAAGCTTGTGAGACATGAAGTCGTGAAATGAATTCTCTTAAAAATGAGAGGTGGTGGAAAAATTTACGATAAAGTATGAAAGTTATATACGGTCAAAGTTTTGTTGACTTTTTCTAGAAAACCCTAATTTGGAAATTTGATCAAATCTTGAGTTTTCTTGATGAATCATGATCAACCCTTGATCCAATGATGAATATCACTTCAAAATATGGATGTTGACCAAAAATCATGATGTTTGTTGTATGTTGACCACGATTGACGTTTTGTCAATCTGGTGATTTTCAACCATCCAACAATTGTCAGAAACTTGACTCTTAAGGCTTGAAACTTGACATGGAGGTTCTTTGAAGCATATGAGGCATAGTGACCCTGGAGGTGTTAGGAACCACCTTGATCGAGAATAGCCAAACCCTAGTTTGGGTTGATTGCCTAGGAAGGATTTATCTGGTCAACCTTTGAAATCCTTGAGTATGGGTATGAGAAATGTCTTGAGAAGTAGGAGGAAAATTTTGGGGTATGGCTTTGCCCGTGTTCAATCTTCTTGTCTTGGAAGGGTTAGATTGGCATGCTTGCCTTCGTGACACGGAGGTAGAAGATGATTGAACACTCGAGTACACAGTAAATTTGCACTTTCGCCGTTGATTGATGATACGTGGGAATGGGCTTACGGATGCCATTTGGAGAAGCTGGAGACTTCAGCAGGGGAATGAGTAAATCACGCTAGACCAATAACGTCGCTTTGAATAGGAGAATCGTTGGAGATGGGCTTAAGATGCCATCCGGAGGGCGTCTTGGGGAATGAGCCATATGCTAGGCTCTGCAAATATTCCTGAAGGTAGAAGGGAGCACGGAGATGGGCTTAAGATGCCATTCGGAGAGAGTCGTACGTTAGACTTCGCGCTCGTCTTTGAATGAAGTTATTGGTTTGTATTAGTTTTTAACCAAATATCCACGTACGAGTGGAGATATTGACAAATAGTCGGAGATGGGCTTAAGATGCCATCGAGGCCCCGTGCGTCAAATCATGCGGACTACTGAATTCTTATTGATAATAAGAGAGAGTCAGAATAAATCTTTGTCTTGATTACTCTGAGGGGATAATAGGCGGCAGAATGTGGATAGCTTCCCTGTCGTGTTTCGGGTGTTGATCCAATGACTGTTGTTGGAGGACAACTTTGATGGTCGTTCAGATAGGGTTTCCGTCTTGCTGGGTGTAAATCTTGGACTTGTTGTCGGTGAACAACTTGGGTGGTCATTCGGATAGGGTTTCCGTCTTGCTTGATATTAATCTTGGACACCATCGTTTAGTGATTTTCACTGTTGGGAAAACAAAACTTTGATAGGATATAGTTAGTCCCATGCAGGTTATGATGCATGACAATGTGTATGATATATGCAAATGTTATGACTTTTATGAATAATGTATGAATTATAGATGTTGTGGTATTTAAACGTATCCATCTTAAAGAAGATGTGAATGTCTTGTTGGAGATTTTTGTTAGTGTTTTTAAGTTGGCATTAATTTTGGTAAAACTAGGCTTTAGCAATGTCATGATGGATGTCATGACATTCAGATTGAAGATAAATCCTACTGCTAAGGATGTTAAAAACGATTTCAGGCCCGGAAGCTAAAGTTGTCTTTGAAATTCTTGAAAAAGCGATCGATGTCATGCCGGATGTTATGACATTCGATGTGACGATACATTCTCGAGAATCTGTTTGTTCTGAGATTTTCAGGAAGTTTGTTGAGTGCTAAATATTGTTTTTCTGTTAGAAAAGCATGCTCACGTGGCTGCTAGGTTAATCTTAATTAAACCTAAATTGGTTGTTGAAAAGACCATGTTTTAGTTAAATTAAGTGAACCTATCTATCTTTATGGAAGCCCAAAGCTGAAGTTTCAGGATTGCTTCTATAAAGGAATTCAACCCTTACAATGTATTGCGCCACTTGGAATGTATTGAAGAGATAGCAACTTGTTTTGTGTCTTTATTAGGATTAATGTGATTGGTATTGTAATTCTAGTTTCTCTTGTGAGCCAAGCACTATCAATTGATAAGTGCATTGGACTAGGATTTGTTTGTAAGGTAGTTTATCACTCAAAGCTTTAAACAGCAGTGTTTGTTCTTGATTGAAAGCTTTGAGCGGATCGAATGGTTTATTGAAGTGTGTCTTCACAATTCAATTAGTCAATAAGTTGATATCAACTGCTTGTGATTGAGGGGAGTGGTAGGTACTCGGATCTAAGTAGGACTTAGGTTGAAGTTGCATTGGGTAGGTTTTAAGTGAAGGAGATAAACTGTGGTTTATTCACGAATTAATTCTACTAATAGTGAATTTCCTCCACGGCTTGGTAGCCCCGGATGTAGGTGTAGTTAGACCTTTGACAGGTAAACAACTTATTGTTCTTCTTTGTTATTTATATTTATTGTAAATTGTTAGCAGTGTCGGATAGTGTGTCATAACATTCTACTGTGACATCACGTGTCTCTTTGCCGAAATTTCAATTGGCATCGAGGCGGGAACCACACACATTATTTCAGGTGAGATCTAGGGATAATAGTTTCTGGCGTAATGGATAAAGAAGGAGGATTTGGAGGAAAATATTTTAGGCCCATTTGGAAAATTTTGCATTTTGACCAAAATGTCCTTTTGTGCAATTGTCCAAAATTTCCCAACCGAATAGTGTATCTTGGTCATTTTCCATATTTTTGAGTGTTCTTTGACTTTTGGAGCTCTAAGAGTCCTCTAACCAACCTTTTGGTCTCATCTCAATTGGATTTCCATGCTCAATATATCCTCAAAACAAAATGTTGACTTTTTGTTGACTTTGCAAATGACCTGTAATGTTTTGGGCCATACTTCTCAAATGAAGCATTTTTTGGACATTCTTGTGAGACATGAAGTTGTAGAGAATTGAATTTCCTTCAAAACAAGGGTGGTGGAAAATTTTTTGATAAAGTATGAAGAAGTTATGATCGGTCAAAGTTGATTGACTTTTCTAGAAACCCTAATTTAGAAGTTGGACTTTTGAGCAAATCTTGAGTTTTCTTGATGAATCATGATCAATCCTTGATCAAATGATGAATTTAAATTCAAAATGAGGATGTTGACCAAAAATTATGAAGTTTGTTATTATGTTGACCATAGTTGACTTTTTGTCAATCTGTTGGTTTTCAACCATCGAGCAATTGTCAGGCAATCTTGACTTGTAAGGCTTGAAACTTGACATGGAGAATCTTTGAAGCATATGAGGAGGCACGATGAACATTGGAGATGTTGGAAGTCCATCTGGGTGAGGTGCCAAACCCTAGTTTGGGTTGATTGTCTAGGAGAGGGTTTGTCGATCGACCCTTGAGGAATCCTTGAGTATGGATGTATGGGATGTCTTGAGAAGATGGAGGGCAAATTTTGGGGTATGGCGTTTGCTATTCAATCTTCTCGTCTTTGGAAGGTTAGATTGACATACTTGTCTTTTGTGACTGAAGGTGAAGATGATTGAACACTCGCTCTACACAATTTGCACTCGATTGATGCGGGAGAATGGGCTTCTGAGATGCCATTTGGAGCGGAGACTTTCTTGGGGATGAGTCGTCACGCTAGACTTGAGAATGTCATTTGATGGGGATGGGCTTAAGATGCCATACGGAAAGATCGATCTTTGGGGAGTGAGTAAATCGCTAGGCTCTTGAAGTCGTTTGGAAGGAGCATAGAGATGGGCTTAAGATGTCATCGGAGAGTCGTACGTTGAACTTCGTGCTCATCTTTGAATGAAGTTATTGATTTGTATTGATTTTAACCAAATATGCGCGTTAAGCGGGAAATGTTGATAAGTAGTCGGAGATGGGCTTAAGATGCCATCGAGAACAGCAGGTAAGTGCATGAGACTCTGTAGTTGCTATTGATAATAGGAAGGATTGAGAATAGATCTTAGTGCTAATTACTACGAGGATAGTAATTTGGCAAAGTGTGGATATCGTCACGTTGTGCATCGGTATTGATCACTTTTTATCGGAGGATAACATGATCATTCGGATAGGTTTCCCGTCTAGCTTGGTATTAATCTGGATCGGTTGTCGGAGGACAACAGTGATCGTTCGAATAGTTTGCCGTCGAGATCGGGGCAATCACGGACCGGTGTCGGAGGACAACTAGGGGCGGTCTTCGGATAGTTTTCCACGTCGATTCGGGGCTTAATCACGGACTGTTTGCATCGAGTGACTTTCACTGTTTGGAAACAAGAGGAACTTTGATAGAATATTTGTTAGTCTTATGCAAAGTATGATGCATGATAATGTATATGAATGACATATGCACAAATTATGACTTTTATGAGTAATGTATGAATGATAGATGTTGTGGTATTTCAAAACATATCCATCTTGAAGAAGATGCGGATGTTACAGCGAGGATTCGACTTATTTGAGGATGAAGATCACGAGAAGAAAGATATCTTTGATTCCTCGATTGCTATCGACCAAGTTTCGAGGCTAGATATTGTTGAGGAAGGTAGGGAGGCGAAAACTCGTTGTTGGAGATCGTACTAGACCTGTTTGGGAGAGTCGAGATGCGATACTGTTGGGTATTTTGTAATGTAGATCACAGGAGGAGGAATTAGGAAGCTTTCTTGAAGGTTTTGAGGTGAATCTCATTTGAAGCGTTTGATGGTCATTGGGAGACCGGGTTGGAGCACAATGAAGTCTACGGTAGGAATAAGAGGTGTAAGTTTCCTAAATTTGCACTATGAAGTCTCAAGTCCGGATACATTTTGGAGAAAAGGGGAGAATTGTTGGGAGATGACAAATACCTGGTGGGGATGAAGTGTCTTGCTTGGGAGTGTGTAACATTGCTCATTGGTGGAATCAGCAGTCGGGGACTAGCATTATACTCGTGGGGGAAGACTCGTGGTAGCGACACTACTGTGGGGATCTCTGCTACGTGAGGAAATGCCTTGGTGACTTTCGTCGTCATCTCGATTCCTAGAGCCTTGTAGTAATTACTTTTGTATGTCCACTTTTGCATGTTTGTGAAGAGATTCTTATTGTCGAAATGCATATAATCATTCAAAGCAAGCGTTGGACTTATTGCAAGCGACAATAGTGAAAATAAAGAGAAAGAATTTGTATTCATTTGAAGTAGTATGTAAGTAGTTTGTACACAAGAAAGGTAAAAGCTATCGGAAACAATCTGGTTAAGTTCAACTATGCTAGTACTCATATATTTCAAATATCTCATCTCCTTCGCATGGGTGAAAGTGAATATGATCTTAAGCCATTTGGATCTTGAATCTTGATAGTAGTCCGGGCGGTGATCGGAAGAGACATAGTCGTGCGCAAATCCTAACTTTGCCTGACCCAGCCCTTTGGTTTCGGTCTACCGGGACCTACTTTTGAGGCAGCCTTTTCGAGTTTCGACTTGCGGGTGTACATGTTTTGTATATCCTTAACTTTTCCCGAACCCTTTTGGTTCGGCAGGATGCTGTTTTGCCTAGGTCGATCGACCTAGCGGGTCTCTTTCGTAGTATTTTTGACTATGTTTGCGTTCACGGGGTGTAGGAAGTCTTCACCATCCATGGTGCTAAGTATCATAGCTCACTTGGAAAATCTCATCTTGACTCCCTGTGGGTGGGGTCCATTTGCCCACAGGATCACCTTGTGGAAGAATGATGCGCTTGAATACTAGATCACCGACTTGGTAGACCGGTGCTTGACCTTCTTGTTAAATGCTCGATCATTCGTTTACATAGATCATCCATGGCGAGATGGACGCAAATCGTTTCTCTCGTCAATCAAATTTACAGTCGGCGGTGCGGACCCAATCGTCTTCCTTCTAACTTCTGCATCACGGAGGACTACGGTTGAGGTATCACAGACCTCGATGGGTAAGCGGCTTCCATACCGTATACTAGAGAAGGGTTGCCCACTGTTGATGTTCGTCTTGTAGTGCGATAACCATGAGCGGAAAATGGTAACATCTCATGCCAATCTTTGTAAGTCCTTTGTCATCTTAAATAATCTTCTTAATGTTCTTGTTGGCGGCTTCCTGCGCCATTCATCTTAAACCGATAAGGAGAAGAGTGGTGATGCTTGATCTTGAGCTAGCGTGTGAGTTCGGTGATAATCTTATTGTTGAGATTGGAACCGTTATGCATGATAATCCTTTCGAAATGCCATGTCGCGGATAAGATTATGTTTGATGATCGAGGCCACAACATTCTTGTAACGAATCTGACGGTACCCATTTGGTAGTAATCAATTGCCACAAGGATGAAGCGATGTCGTTGGAAGCTGTGGGCTTGATTTCTCCGATCATGTCAATGCCCACATTGCAAAGGCCAGGCGGTAAGAACATTCAAAGTCTTGGAGATGCGTGTACTTTGCATCAATCGGCATTTGTGACAAGATTGGTAGCGGTGACAATCGCTTCCATGGTGGACCAATAGTAACTTTGTTCTCAAAATCTTCTTAGCCATCGTATGTCCACTAGAGTGGGTACCAAATGCGCCGTTAACTCTTCCATGATGCGTATTCTTTGTTTTCACAGTCTACAGTAGATGAAACACAAGTCGTGGTTTAACTTATAAATGTAATTCTTGAGGAAGAATTTGGATGCAAATCTTCTCATGAACTTCTTATCATTGACGGATGCCTTGCGGGATATTCACAGTCTCAAGATACCTCTTCACATCATAGTACCAAGGTTTCTCTTATCAAGCTCATAACAATATCTTTGGTTAGTCAAACTTCTCGATGATGATGCTGGGAGCCTCGTTGTCCCATCTGACCTTGACCATAGATGACATAGTAGCTAATCGTCATAATGATTCTCTTCTCATGGAGTATGAAAGTAATCTCTTAGTAGGGATCAAACTCGAACATGCTCGTCTGGAATAAGATTCGGATGCTTGTATCCATTCGCCCATAATCGACTGATCACCAATTTGAGTCTCCATACACTTGTAAGAACTTGATTCTTAAGTCAATAAGCTTTGATACCCATGATGCATGCTTATTATTCCGCCATGTTATTGGTTTAAGCGAAACATAATCTGGCGGTGAAAGGCGTATGTCACTTTGTGGGGATGTAATGATGCGCCAATGCTGTTGCCAAGTGCATTTGAGGCTCCATCAAAGACCATGGTCCATCGGGATCCTTGTTCGGGTCCTTAAATGCAGGCACAGTTCTTCCATAATCTGTGACTAGTAAAACATCTTCATACGGAAATTGGTGCATGGTGATAGTCATCTCGGCTTGGTAAAATGATAAATACCACTTCCTTTGATCGCTTTACGAAGTGTCTTTGGATGTCGTATTCGGTCAAGATCATTTGCCATCTTGCTATTCTCCACAGAGAGAGTTTCTCAAATATGTATTTTATCGGATCCATCTTGAAATCAACAAGGTAGTGTGAGTCAACATATTGTCTTAGTCGGTAGCCCGACCAGCGTTGCAAGTTTTCATTATGAGTATCTTGTTTCCGCAGTCGGTAAACTTTTGCTAAGGTAGTATATTGCATGCTCTTTTCGACCGGACTCGTCATGTTGCCCCAACACATACCCATTGAGTTCTCTAACAACTTTATACATGATAAGAGGTCTTCCTTTGGCGGTGACATCGGGATAGGAGGATACATGGGTACTCCTTGATTTTGTCAAAGCAATCGGCTCGTCGTTCCATTCCACTACTTGATCTTTCTTTAGTAACTTGAAGATTGGCTCACAAGTAGCGTCAAATGTGCAATAGATCGCAATGTAGTTCAATCGGCCCAAAACTCGACTTCCTTCTCGGTCTTGGTACGGCATCTCTTGAATAGCTTTAACCTTGGTGGGGTCCTTCAATACCTTTACTCTGACAACAAACCCTAAGAGTTTCGGATCGACAAAAAGTGCACTTGTTGGGATTAAGTCTCGACTGTACTTCTTCACTGTCAAAGAAGTTTACGTAGATGATCAGATGTTCTTCTTGATGCATGATCGAGCTATCATAGTAGACGTAGACCTCTATCTCGTGATGAATCGTCATGAAATAATGTTACCATAACCTGCGATAAGTGGTCCTGCGTTCTTGACCCACAGCAACACCAAAGCAGAAAGTTCCCACTATGTAACAGTAGTCTTCTCCATGTCTTGAGAGCCATCTTGATCGATTATAACGGAGAAACCATCCATGAAGGAGAAAACCTTATGCTGAGCAGTGTTGTCAACCAGAACATCAATATGAGGAAGCGGGAAATCATCTTTCGGACTCGCTTTGTTCAGATCTCTGTAATCCACACACATTCGTACCTTGCCATCCTTCTTAGGTATGGGTACCACGTTTGCAACCCACTGTGGATAGGAAGTAACAGCTAAGAAACCGGCGTTGAACTACTTCATAACTTCTGCTTTGATTTTCTCTGACATCTCGGGACGCATGTGACATACCTTTTGTTTCACTGGGAGAAAACCTTCTTTTGTTGGCAATCGGTGTACTACAATATCAATGTCTAAACCAGGCATGTCTTCGTATGACCAAGCAAAAACCTCAATATAATCTCGTAGCATCTGAATCAATCTTTCTTTAACACTATTTTCAAGACCCTCTATCTTGATCTCTTTTCTTGTCGATTACCCAAATTCACAACCTCGACTTGCTCTTCGTGTGTTTGTATAACTCGCTCTTCTTCTTGTGCAGTCGGCAAGTTCTCGGCACCTCACAATCTTCCTCACTTTCGTCTTGGCTTGGTAGATCGGATTATCGAAGTCATATTTAGCAATAGCATAGTATTATCGAGATTCGAGTGATTACTGCGATGTATCACGTGGGTGTGTGTAAAACACATAGCTTTTGAAGGGGTGATAAAGTAAAGAAAGAAAACAAACAATTGAATGCAAAAGTCCAACGATTTATTGAATGAAAAGCGCAAACAGATAATAACTCATGAGCGAGCCATGATGCCGGGCGAAACTAGGCTTTCAAAGTTTATTGTTCAAAACATAAAAAATACGAAAAGCAAAACAAAACAAAGCAATTACTCGACTAAAGGAGATTGGTATAGCGTCTTGATCTTTCAATTCTTTGAGCCCATGATGCGGGTTAGGAAGATCCACTAGCGATGTCGAAGTCGTTGTGCGTTGTCTTCTAGCATGGATTCCACTCTGGGCGGATGCGGAAAGGAAGTTGGCCGACACGTTCGCGTGTATCATCTTGACCCTTGATGGTGAAGCCTAAACCCGGTCTTGTCGGTTGAAAGGAAGATCGGGGCTGACCCCAAATAGAACTACCTTCTTCAGCTGCACAGGCATCTTTCGGTGAGGCCATCCTGGCGGAACTAGCAACCGGGAGTGTGAAGTCAGGCATGACTCTGGGTATTGTTTCAAAAGCAGCGGGGGAGTCTCGAAGAATTCTCCTTCCTCTCGAGTATCGGAATGATTGTAGATGGTGACCATACTACTTCACCACATCTTTATAACTTTCCCTTTCCTTTGGTACTTGACTTACGATGTAGGGTAAATGTAGCGCTGCCCCATGTATCAAGAGGCGTCAAAGTAGGCAAGAGTAAGTGGACGGATGTCCATGACAAAAGTGGAATCAAAGTGCGGGAACCGACTTTAGCAGTGATGAGTTCTCAATCTTGTTAGAACCATCAAGCTCTCACAATAATGTCCTGGGTCTCGAACCAACCCTTCGACATCAAGCCGATCAAAGCGTCTTTGGTAGGATATTGGGAGAGCTGGTATCCACAAGACATGAGACAATGTAGTGCCCTTGCATTCAGAGAGATGTGCAAGGCTTTTATGTTCTTTCGGTCGGTCGGCATCGAGAGAAGCCTAGGCCGTTGTTGGCAGCCAGGGCTAGCAATACAAACTTCAAAGCGGTCGGTGGTAGTGTCTTGCGATGCGTGAGCATTCTTGAAACACCAAGGCGTTAGCATGAGCCTCGAACCTGAGCGAGCAAGCATGGAGATTTTGGATGGAGTCTGTCCCAGTGTTCCACAACATTGTAGTCACTCTTCTTGATGATCTTGAATTTCCTCCATTTCTTGTTTGGAGGTGTCTTGACAACTTCCTTTGGTATACGGTTGACGGGGATGAGTCTGGTTCTTTCCTCTAGCTTGGGGAATGGATTGAATAGTTGGAATCGGTGGAGTCGCGGTGTCTTTTGGAGGAGAGATTTACGGAGAATACTCTTGGTTCGGGTCACCTTACTTGATCCGGTGATGTTGTCAATGTCGGGAATGGTAGCTTCAATGTAAGATCTTCAATGTCGAGAGGGTCTTGCTTGGCGCCATGATAGTAAACATCGGCTCCATAATTCCAGGGATAGCCTTGTCGGAGGAATATGGGCGGCCTTGGAGAAGTAATGATGAGAGGTGCCACTCTAGGCACGAATCAGCGGAGGAAATCCTTATGGTGTTAACATCGGCATAGTCTTACGAAATCGTCACCCCATCCATTCGCCTTAACATCTTCAATAGGAATCTTGTAGCTTTCGGGAACGATGTACTTCACCATGTAATCATACTTTCCTTGGCTGCCAGGTATCCCACCACGAGATGATGCGGCTTCATTCCATCTTGATCTTCAACAGACATTTCATCCCACACGACACGCACGGTGGTTTCGAAATAGTATCTCACGGTTATCCATCATGCCTTGAACCGTCTTCTCGACCAAGGACAACCATCGGTGCGAGATGGGCACCAGCGGCAATTCTCTGGGCATCACAGGTTGACACCAGCTTAGCAAATTCTTCTTAACATCATCGGAGGAATGGTCAAGTCATCTATGTTGAAAACATAAGTATCATCCCCAACGACATTGGAACTCTTGTCATGATTAGGCATAGGCGCGTTGATCACATTGGTCTCAGCGGAGGATCGAACTCAATCGCTTAGCTTCAATCATATCTTGAATCTTGTTCTTGAGGACAATCATCGGTACTATGTCACAGGCTATTGGAATGGTAAGCACACTTAGCATTAGGATTGTATCTCGGAGAGAAGTGTTGACATTAGGAGGATCCTCAAACGACAACTCTGCTGACATGTGTTGCAAGGCTTGCGACAATGGCATGTTGATCTTCGTAAACTGTCTTCGTTGCGGCGTTACGGCTCAGCGTGTTGTCTGTGAGGTTGTCTTGATGTAGGATTGGAGATCTGCTGCCCCCACAGTTGAAACGCAGTCGGTCTTGGCTCGGCTTTTGACCATATACATTGGTTTCTTTCTTACCACCAAAAGATCTCTTAGCGGCATTGGAAGATGTCTCTTCTCGCATTCTTGGACAATGCTGAGACCCGTTGGAAGGAATCAGATTGAAGGGCTGTCGGTGTTCCTGAACATATCAACAACTCCCTATTGGACAGGGGTTGAACTCTGCTGCTAGATCTCTCCATTTACAGGCATACTCCTTGAACTTCTCATCCGACCCGTAGACATGCTTTGTAGTTGCATGCGGTGGGTGTCAATTCAACATTGTACTCATACTATACTCAGAAAGCATCAGCCAAGTCACTCAAGTACGGATCGATCATTCTCATGATAATACCACTCCAATTGAGTTCAGGACAAACTCTCTTGAAAATAATGCAACTTTTACATCATCGGTGTGAGGATTGATCTTAGAACATAAGACTTCAAATGCAGCTTAGGGCAAGACATGCCGTCATACTTAGCAAAGTTGGAACTTTGAACTTGGGAGGAATCACAACACGGGGACAGACTCAAATCATCAAAATTCAGCCGAACATCTTGAGTTTTCCACAACATTGAGACGGTCTTCAAGTTTGTACGTCATCCTCATCAAAGTATTGGCCATCATCATAGTTCTTCTCAAGCTCGGTGTTTCACCATCACCCTTGTTGCTGCTCATCCTCCTTCTTGACACTTCCTGAGAGGCTCAATTCGATAACCACTCTAGGACCTCCTTTGTAGCGTCTACCCATGTTGAGACTTCTTCTTTACATTGATGAGCTTCTTGGATCTTCTTGGCCTGGACCAAAGGTGAACATCTGTGAGGAGCATTCGGGCTTGAAGATCTTTATTGATCTGTTTAAGAGCCATTTACGCTAAAATAAATAGCGAGAAATGAGAAAACCAATCTTGATGTACGTGATGCAATGTTATGCCATGATATCGATGTTTATGCGAATGCAATGCAATGTTTTCAAGGACCTTAGAGATTTAAATTTGTTAAACAAGCAATGAACAAACATTTATTAGTACTCTTTTATTATTTCTTTTTAAGTACAAAAGATAGTTCAAACAAATAAAAAAAAATATAAATCAAAGCTCTAAGTCTCCATGGTGCTTCCTCTTGGTGCCGATGTAGGCGTTGATGTTTCGCTCCTCGTGAAGTAGCTTGGTCAACTCTAGCACTTTCTTCTCACTTGCATAACTGAGCTTGGGTATCCCTCTCTTCCTTGAGTTGAATCCGGGATCTCTTCAAGTCTTCAAAATCGGTAGGCATGTCGGGATGGAGAACGGTATAGGGTTCGTCACCTATAGCAGCAGGTTCCACAATTACTGGTAAAACAGGCGTGAATGGCATCATGAGGTTTTGAGCTCGAGCTCGCACCCATTTAAAATATTTATGGCCAAGCATTTATGGGTCAAAAATGATGTCATGAACAAGTTTGGACCAAAATATTTTAGGCCCATTTGGAAAATTTTGCATTTTGACCAAAATGTCCTTTTGTGCAATTGTCCAAAATTGCCCAACTTCTGAATAGTGTATCTTGCTCATTTTTCCACATTTTTTAGTGTTCTTTGACTTTCTGGAAAGCTCTAAGAGTATTCTAACCAACCTTTTTGGTCTCATCTCAATTGGAGTTTCCATGCTCAATATATCCTCAAAACAAAATGTTAACTTTTTGTTGACTTTGCAAATGACCTGTAATGTTTTGGGCCATACTTCTCAAATGAAGCATTTTTTGGACATTCTTGTGAGACATGAAGTTGTAGAGAATTGTATTTCCTTCAAAACAAGAGGTAGTGGAAAAATTTCTGATAAAGTATGAAGAAGTTATGATCAGTCAAAGTTCAGTTGACTTTTCACCTAGAAACCCTAATTTAGAAAGTTGGACTTTTGAGCAAATCTTGAGTTTTCTTGATGAATCATGATCAACCCTTGATCAAATGATGAATTTAAATTCAAAATGAGGATGTTGACCAAAAATTATGAAGTTTGTTGTATGTTGACCACGTTGACTTTTTGTCAATCTGATTGATTTTCGACCATCGAGCAATTGGGCAATCTTGACTGTAAGGCTTGAAACTTGACATGGAGAATCTTTGAAGCATATGAGGAGGCATGATGAACATTGGAGATGTTGGAAGTCCATCTGGTGAAATTGCCAAACCCTAGTTTGGGTTGATTGTCTAGGAGAGGTTTGTCGATCGACCCTTGAGGAATCCTTGAGTATGGATGTATGGGATGTCTTGAGAAGATGGAGGGAAAATTTTGGGGTATGACACAGTAGTATGGGACTTTGGGGAAACTGTATGAAGTTTTTAATTTTTAAATTTTGTATGTGGGCAATTGTGGGAATTGTGGGATTTTTGTATGGGTAGAATTTATCTTATCTCTAGGTTCTAGTTTATTTAAGCTTAGAACTAGTTTGTCTTCTGCTGCATATGTACTCTGATAGGTTAAGTAGTTTTAGCCAAAAATGTGCCAAAGGGGGAGTTTGTTAGTGTTTTTAAGTTGGCATTAATTTTGGTAAAACTAGGCTTTAGCAATGTCATGATGGATGTCATGACATTGATTGAAGATAAATCCTACCTGCTAAGGATGTTAAAGACATTTCGAGGCTGGAAGCTAAGGCATCTTTGGAAATTCTGAGAAGCGTCGATGTCATAGCGGATGTTATGACATTCGATGTGACATACATTACTGATACATTTGTTCTGAATTTTTCGGGAAGTTTGTTGAGTACTAAATATTGTTTTTACATTATTAGAAAGCATGCTCACGTGGCTGCTAGGTTAATCTTAATTAAACCTAAATTGGTTGTTGAAAAGACCATGTTTTTAGGATTAAATTAAGTGAACCCTAGCTATCTTTATGGAAACCCATGAAGTTTCGGGGCGCTTCTATAAAGGAATTCAACCACTTCATGTCTTTGCGCCCTTGGAATGTATTGAAGAGATAGCGACTTGTTTTGTGTCTTGTTAAGATTAGTAGAGTTGGTATTTGTAATTCTAGTTTCTCTTGTGAGCCAAGCAACTATCAATTGATAAGTGCATTGGACTAGGATTTGTTTGTAAGGGTAGTTTATCACTCAAAGCTTTAAAAGCAGAGTGTTTGTCTCTTGATTGAAAGCTTTGAGCGAGATCAAGATAGTTTATTGAAGTGTGTCTTCACAATTCAATTAGTCAATAGGTTGATATCAACTTTTGTGATTGAGGGGAGTGAGTAGGTACTCGGATCTAAGTAGGACTTAGGTTGAAGTTGCATTGGGTAGGTTTTAAGTGAAGGAGATAAGCGGTGGTTTATTCTGAATTAATTCTACTAATAGTGAATTTCCTCCACGGCTTGGTAGCCCCGGATGTAGGTGTAGTTAGACCTTGCTGGGTAAACAACTTATTGTGTTCTTCTTTGTTATTTATATTTATTGTGTAAATTGTTAACTAAGTGTCAGATAGTGTGTCATAACATTCTCTATGACATCACGTATCTGCTGCCAGGAATTTCAATTTTGATCTTCTGCTTGGGGATGAAATTGATGAAAACTCTGACTCGGAAGAGGAGAAGGAAAAGCGTCTTTGATTCCTCCGATGCACTATCGACGAAGTTCGAGCCTAGATATCAATCTTGTTGGGAATAATAGAAAGAGAGAGATACTCCTGGGGATCTTTCGTAGACCACTGTTGAGGATAGTGGCTGGGGGCGCTCAGCGGGGACATTGTGCGTAGATCTTCTTGGAGTATCGATTGTCATTTGGGAGACGGGGCTTAAAGAATCTGGGGTTTGTTGAAGCCTCCGGCTGGGGAATAAGAGATGTAGGTTTCCTCGATCGCTAAATGACCAAGTTCGAGCACGGATATTCTTTGTTATCGGGGAATGATAATTGTTGAGAGATATTCAGTGGGGATAAATATCTACTGTGGAGATGAGCCCTCTTGCTCGGTGATGTAATCGAGTTAAGCTTCTTTGGGATCGCTGCTTTCGAGGGACTAGCGATGAAACTTGGAATGTTGGAACTAGTGGAAGAAAAATTGCACTCTGCCTGCTCCCTATTGGACAAGGGTGGTTGAACTCTGCCTGCTAGATCTCTCCATTTTTGAGCATACTCTTTGAACTTCTCATCACGACCCATAGACATGCTTTGTAGTTGCATGCGAGTGGGTGCCAATTCAGCATTGTACTGGTACTTCTTGTAGAAAGATTCTGCTAAGTTATTCCAAGTATGAATGTAGGTATTCTCTAGCTGATAATACCACTCCAACTGTGCTCCGGACAAACTTTCTTGAAAGAAATGGATCCTGACTTCATCATGTGAGGATTGATCTTACGAACATAAGACTTCAAATGCGACTTGGACAAGAGATGCCATCATACTTGGCAAAATAGGAACCTTGAACTTGGGAATACACGAGAACTAGACTCATATCATCAAAATTCAGCGGACATTTGATTTTCCACAACATTCAAGCGGTCTTCAAGTTGCTTGTACTTGTCATCTTCAAAGAATCTTTTCGTGCTCATAGTCTTCCTCTTTGTGCTCGGACTCACATTTGGTCTCCTTTGTTGTTCTTGATACTACCATGGGTTCGATACTCTTATCTGAGAACTCTATCCGGCTGACCACTTTAGGACCACCTTTGTGACGTCTGCCCATGTTGAGAACACCAATGACCCTCTTCTTCTTGTTGATGAGCTTCTTCAGATCTTCTTGGCCTTGGACCAAGGTGGTAACCACTTCACAGGCCGAGCATTACGGGCACGGAGATCTTTGTGATTTGTTCAAGATCCATTTTCCTAAAGAATAGAGAAAATGAAAACCGATCTTCAATGTACCTGTTATGCAATGTTATGCTATGATATGCGATGTTTATGTAATGCAATGCAATGTTTTCAAGGACCTTAGGAATTTAAATTTGTTAAACAAGCATGAACAAACTTTATTAGTTTCTTTTTTTTTATTATTATATATTTTTTTTAAGTACAAGCATGAACAAACTTTATTGGTGTTGAAGTAGGCGTTGATGTTCCGCTCCTCATGAAGTAGCTTGGTCAACTCTAGTACCTTCTTCTCACTTGCATAGCATTGAGCCTCGAATGTATCCCTTTCTTCTTTTAGTTGAATCCAGGATCTCTTCAAGTCTTCGAAATCAGTAGACATGTCAGGATGGAGAAACGGTTAGAATCGTCACCTATAGCAACAGGTTCTATAATTATTGGTAACACGGGTGTAAATGGCATCATGAGGTTTTGAGCTCGAGCTCGCACCCATTTGAGGTAAGGTTCCCACGGAATGGAGTTTTGGTGTCCCAATGTCTTGGTATCAGTCTTCTTTACCATGCCCCAAGCGTGTATGAACCTTCATCGGTAATTCTGGAGATCGTGGTTGTAGTCTAACACAATATCTTGGAGAAGCATATCATGAGGACCATCTCTTGAGCATAACCAAAGCGTAGAGCTAGAGAAGGTTGTAAGTAATACCTCCCCTTATGCCAAGGAGTGATACATTAGGGAATTCTCCACAACGCTCAATGAATGTGAAGTCCTTTTGAGAGAAAAGACACCAACGAATATCTGAATGAGAGAGTGACATTAGTCTTTAAGACCACTTCAATCTTTGTTCGTTCCTCAATACTGATGGAGGAAGGTGCAAAATAAACCACCTGAAAAGTAACAGTATGCAACACATGAGAGTTCCTTGTCTTTTGATAGTACGAGTGTGGAGAGAATGTAGGATGTCTCCAAGTAAGGTAGGCACAGGATTGCGAGTAAGGAATATCTTGATGGCGTTCACGTCTATGAATTGATCCAAGTTAGGAAATAGAACCAAACCGTAAATTAGCAAGGCCACAACGTCTTTAAATGCATGAAAACTCATAGCTTTGAGGAATTCTCGGGCTTTCTTTATCAGGAACTTGGCAAGTAAGGTAGGCACAGGATTGCGAGTAAGGAATATCTTGATGGCGTTCACGTATATGAATTGATCCAAGTTAGGAAATAGAACCAAACCATAAATTAGCAAGGCCACAACGTCTTTAAATGCATGAAAACTCATAGCTTTGAGGAATTCTCGGGCTTTCTTTATCAGGAACTTGGCAAGTAAACCCTTAACTCCACTTCTGGTTTCCCAATTGGCTTCAATGTTTGAGCGCTTTAGATGTAATGCTGATGCGATGTCTTCATACCTAGGAACCGTTTCTAAGCGGTGAATGGCATTTGATCAAGAATAGGTATCCCAAGTAGCTTAGAGAACTCTTCAAGGTAGGAACTAAATGATAATCTGAATGTAAAGCAATGGTGTTTGGATCGAAGAAGCTGGAATCGGCGTGCATCATATCTTCTTCAAAATGGAGATAACCAAGTCAAGCGGTAACCATGTCTTTTGATGAGCGGGCGTGATCGGAATTTACGAAACCAATTCTTTGGTGAGAAGGTATACCCATGAAGTTGATTCGGACATTCTTTCTAGAAGCCATAATACCTATAAAATAGAGCAAAGATAAATCCCTAGGTCCTTGAAATAGTTAGGAATGATATGCAATACGATGATGTCATGATGTCATGTTTAGCAAGCACAAGCAAATCACACAATAGCCCTAGTTTTAAGGCTTGCATGAGGTATAGGTGTCTACCCTACCGAAGTTTGAGTTGGTTCATCCTATCCTATAATAATGTAGGGTTCTAGGAATCTCATATCATTGATCTTTCCGTGGCGTTTATTTCAATCGACTACCAAGTGGTCGACAAAATATCCCAAAAGTATGATCTTAATGGCGTAGCATCAGTATCGACCAACATCGGTCTACATCAAAGCCAGCCATCTCACTACCTTCTAATGGCCAAGATGGGTCAATTAAGGTTACGAAAGTTGAGTTAGTCTTGATGACATCACATGAAGCCAAATACTATCCTCAACTTGGAAATGAAGAGTGTCGAGACATCCAAAGTGTCACACTAACATGTAGCCATCATGTTGACCGTTTGATATCGCTAACGATCGCGACGATCTATTGCTACTTACCTAAAAACACGGATCGGATGTAGGATCCCCACAAATATAATACCAAAGCCCCTTAAAAGTGAAGCATACCAATCAAGCGAAAATAGTAAAATGATCTAAAAATCCCTAATTATTCTCTTTTAGGGTGTATCCGAGTCGCTTGATTACATGTCTGATGGGAGAACTGTGTCATACCCAAATTTGCCCTCCATCTTCTCAAGATATTTCATACATCCATGCTCGATGATTCCTCGAGATGATCGAACAAACCCTCTCAAGACAATCAACCCAAACTAGGGTTTGGTAATTCTCAGTCAAGATGGACTTCAACATCTCAATGGTCTTCATGCCTCCTCATATGCTTCAAAGATTCTCCATGTCAAGTTTCAAGCCTTACAAGTCAAGTTTCCTCAGACAATTGCTCAGATGGTTGAAAAATAGTTGTATTGGACAAAAAGTCAACTGTGGTCAACATACAGTCAAACTTCATGATTTTTGGTCAACCTCCTCATTTTGAAGTTACATTCATCATTTGATCAAGGGTTGATCATGATTCATCAAGAAAACTCAAGATTTGCTCGAAAGTCAAACTTTCTAAATTAGGGTTTCTAGATGAAAAGTCAATGAACTTTGGTGAACATAACTTCTTCATACTTTATCAAAAATTTTCCACCACCTCTTGTTTTGAAGGAAATTCTATATCTACAACTTCATGTCTCACAAGGATGTCAAAAAATGCTTCATTTGAGAGGTATGGCTAAAACATTCTGGTCATTTTCAAAGTCAACAAAAGTCAACATTTTGTTTTAAGGATATATTGAGCATGGAAACTCAATTGAGATGAGACCAAAAGGTTGATTAAAGGACTCTTAGAGATTTCCAAAAGTCCAAGAACACTCAAAATTGTGGAAAATTGAGCAAGATACACCATTTACAAGTTAGGCGATTTTGAAGAAGTGCACAAGAGAAATACTTCTAAAATAAAAAACTTTGCAAATGGGCCTACTTTTCTTCAACCAAACTTATTCCTCACACCATTAGGAATATCCAAGCCCAATGCCACGAATTTTATTTTATTTTCTATTTAATTTGGAATTTATTCATTTAAATACAAATTAAATTTAAAAATAAAGTATAAAATCACAATTAATGGCAAACTTGATTTTATTTCTTCCTTGGGATCAATCAACTCATTAAAGCCAGCAATTTTGAAATTGGATTGATATAGCAAGATTGGATTGAAAATTGATCAAAATATGAAGATTTGATTTTGTACAAAATCAAATTTGATTAGCATTGATTATTGATTAATTCTTTCCCAAAACAACTCCAATCCATCGATATAAATGTACAATGCATACCTATCAAGAAGGCGAAATTGGCTCAAGAACCTAACCTAGAACTCAAAAACCGTGGCATACAAGCAAAGTGCAGCCTAGTTCGGTAGTTTTCAATCGATTCTAAGGTGTCCATTGCATTCCTTGATACCTCTTAGTAAATCCGGACCTTCACATTGCTCGAATCCATCCGAATCAAAAATCCGAGTTTGGTTTGTTCTTGAAAAATCCAAAATCGTATTTTAATTTTCATGCATTATTAACATGTTTCATTGTTGTTTTGTGATTAGAGCGAAGTTTGCAAGCGATCAGGTTATTTGATTGCATTTCCATGGCACGAATCGTGATATACCATAACTAGGGTTTCGAGCTCGATTTAGGGCTTTGCTTAAATGGAAAAATTGCACTATGAGACCACCCATCGTGTTGAATGATGTACGGAATCGAACCATGTCTTTAGAATTTATTTATATTATGCGTGCTTGATTTTCGTTTTGCGGGGCTTGTGGCGTCGAAGAAAGACCAAGCTAACCTTTAAATTCAAATCGGGGCGATGAAGATTGGCGCGAGTTCGTGGCAATAGGGAGGCAGCGTGTTTACATCCACTCACTCCGATTTCCATGCAGCACACTTGGCTCGATTGGTTAAGGCGTGGGCTGCCGGATGCTCTCCGGGTCATGAGTTCGATCCTCACTGCACGGTTTTGTTTTTCTTTTACAAACTTGCATATTTTCATATTTTTCTATTTTCTTATTTATTTAATATTTTCATGCTATTTTAATTTCTTTTCATATTTTTATTTCATGCATTAAAAATCACCAAAATATTTTTTCCTTTTGCATTTATTTTCAGAAAATACTTATTTAATTTATAAAATTAAAAAATATAATTTTGCATGCATATTTATTTTTATTCATAATTTTGCATTTAAATCACTTTTAATTCATTTTAATTATTAAATTGCATCAAAAATCCCAAAAATTATTTTAGCATATTTATATTATTTCGCATGTCATATTTTCTCATTCAAAAACTTGCATTTTCTAACATTTTTCTCTTATTCGATTCATCTCATATTTTCGATTTCTCATTATTTTGAGTTATTAGTTTGAGACGGTTTCTTTTACGTTTTCATTTTTCAATAATGTAGCTTGTTTATGGGATGTAATAGTTTAAATTAGGTTTTAATTTTCCATAAGTTTAAATTATGTATACGCCCCAAAGCCATGTAATAGCGTGGGACATTTATCTTTCCGCATCTTTACATTTACTTTAATTTCCGCACCTTTAAGTTGCTAGTAACTAGGCGTGTATGGCAAGATAATAATCAACATAGCTCACTAATTTTCAAGATAAAATATCTGAATCAACACACTCTTTTCACATACCCTTAGGAAATTCTCTCTCGATGCCTTACAATTCAAAATGGTCATGTCCTCGAGCGTAGAGGTATTCTAACCGTTGCCTTCAAAACAAATCATCATAGTCCCTTGATACAAAGATCATAAGACCCACGATGTCGCCTCCGAATACATGATCTTGACCCTCGATTGTCGCCTCGAAAATGATGATAGTCCCTTGAATGTGCTAGGATACTTCCTACAAGTTGCTTTCTATGACCATCCGATGTCCCTTGAATGTCCGCTTATCCAACAAATAGAGTTACCTACCAACTAATGGTATGGATAGCACTATTCTAAAGGAAAGTAAAATAACAAAAGCGACCAATTACGAGTAGGTAATAAGACTTTTAGTTGCTTGCTCTATCAAAATCTTTTACACCTCACACTTTTGTCAAAGTTCAAACTCTTTTCAAAAGCGAAACATTTAGAACACTTTGTATACATTCCTACATGAATCATTACAAAGTCAAAGCGAAATGCCTTTTCAAAACATTTTTGTCAAACACACGAAGCACAATTTTAAAGTGATCTAGGAGCAACTAAGCCGTAGATAACTACGGATGGAAAGGGTGCTAATACCTTCCCTTTTCATAACCTTCTCCTTACTCGAGAATCTAACGAAGGTCTTTTACGTACTTTTACCTTCCCTTAATTGGATAAAAATAAATTTCGGTGGCGACTCTTGCTATCCGCACATTTGCGATACAAAAACCTACAAAAGTCGAGTTCACGTATTCTGAGCTGGCGACTCTGGGGAGACACCTAAAGAGAGAATTACCTTAGGTTTTAGATCATCTTTACTACTTTTGTTTGACTTGCTTTATCTTTAAGGGTTGCTTGGGTATTATATTGTTGGGATCCTACACGGATCGGGTTTCCTTTTAGGTAAGTAGCAATAAATCGCGACCGTTAGGCGTATATCAAAGCGGTCAACATGATGGCTACGTTAGCGTGACACTTTGGATGTCGATACTCTTCATTCCCAAGTTGAGGATAGTATTTTGCTTCTTGGTGTCATCAGCGCTAACTAAACTTTTAGAACCTTAATTGACCCATCTTGGCCATTAGAAGGTAGTGAGATGGCGGCTTTGGTGTAGACCGGGTTGGTTGATACTCGATGCTACGCTCATTAAGATCGGACTTTTGGGATATTTCGATCGACCACTTGGTAGTCGTATTGAAATAAATGCCTACGAGAAAGATCAATGATGTGAGATTCCTAGAACCGGTTACTATTATAGGGCGGGATGAACCAACTCAAACTTTTGGTGGGGTAATCACCTATACCTCATACAAGCCTTAACCCTAGGCTCATTGTGTGAATTGCTTGTGTGTGCCAAACATGACATCATGACATCATTTGCATTGCATATCATTTCTAACTATTTCAAGGACCTAGGTTTATCTTTGCTCTGTTTTGTAGGGATTATGGCTTCTAGAAAGACTATCGAATCAACTTCATGGGTATACCTTCTCGACTCAAAATTGGTTTGAAATTCCGACCATGCTCAGTTCATCAAAGACATGGTTATCTACTTGATTTGGTTATCTCGGTTTTGAAGAAGATATGATGCATGTCCTATTCGGTTCTTTGATCAAAACACCATTGCTTTACATTCCGGATTATCGGTTGGTTCCTACCTTGGAAGAGTTCTCTAAGCTACTTGGGGTACCTATTCTTGACCAAATGCCATTCACGGTTTAGAAAAGGTTCCTAAATGCGAAGACATTGCATCGACCTTACATCTTAAGCGCTCATACATTGAAGCCATTTGGGAAACGAGAAGTGGAGTTAAGGGTTTACTTTCAAGTTCCTAATTAAGAGCGAAATTCCTCAAATTTATGAGTTTCCATGCATTTGAAGACATTGTGGCCTTGCTAATCTATGGTTTGGTTCTATTCTAACTCGGATCAATTCATAGATGTCAGCGCCATCAAGTTGTTCCTTACCCGAATCCGATGCCTACTTTACTTGGAGATATCCTACATTCTCTCCACTCGTACCATCAAAGACAAGGAACTCTCATGTGTTGTATACCGTTACTTTCGGGTGGTTTATTTTGCCTTCCTCCATCGATTTTGAAGAACGAGCAAAGGATGAAGTGGTCTCAAAGGTTAATGTCACTCTCTCATTCGGATATCCGTTGGAGTCTTTTCTCTCAAAAGTTTCACATTCATTGGCGTTGTGGAGAATTCCTAATGTACCCTACTTGGTATAAGGAAGTATTACTTACAACCTTCCTTAGCTCTCGTCGGTTTGGTTTTGCTCGAAGAGATGGTCCACATGATATGCTTCTCCAAGATATTGTGTTCGACTACAATCACGATCTCGAATTACAAGCGAAGGTTCATACGCTTGGGGCATGGTAAAGGCGATACCAAGACTTTGGGGCACGAACTCCATTCCTTGGGAACCTTACCTCAAATGGGTGAGAGCTCGAGCTCAAAACCTCATGATGCCATTCACGCTTTATTACCCGTAATTATGGAACTGTTGCTATAGGTGGCGTACCTATCACCGTTCTCTATCCGACATGCCTCGATTTTGAAGACTTGAAGAGATCACGGATTCAACTCAAGGAAGAGGGATACCTTTGAAGCTCGATGTTATGCAAGTGAGAAGAAAGTGCTAGAGTTGACCAAGCTACTTCACGAGGCGAAACATCAGCCTACATCGGCACCAAGAGGAGCCCATGGGAGACTTAGAGCTTTGGTTTTTATGCTTTTCTTTTGTTCTTGTCTTGAACTATCTTTTGTACTTAAAAAAAGAATAATGAAAAGTACTAATAAATGTTTGTTCATTGCTTGTTTAACAAATTTAAATCTCTAAGGTCCTTGAAAACATTGCATTGCATTCACATAAGCATCGCATAGCATAGCATAACATTGCATCACAGGTACATTGAAGATTGGTTTTCTCATTTGCTCGCTATTTATTTTAGCGAAATGGCTCTTGAGCATCATCAAAGATCTCCAAGCTCGAATGCTCGGTTTGACAAATGTTCACCGGTTGGTCAAGGCCAAGAAGATCTGAAGAAGCTCATCAACAGAAAGAAGAAGGTTGTTGGTCTTCTCAACATGGGCATACGCTACAAAGGAGGTCCTAGAGTGGTTAGTCGAATTGAGCTCTCTGAAGGAAGTGTCAAGAAGGAGGATGAGCAAAGTAACAAGGGTGATGATGAAGGTAGTCAGCATGAGCCTGAGAAAGACTATGATAATGGCCAATACTCTGATGAAGATGACAAGTACAAGCAACTTGAAGACCGTTTGAATGCTGTGGAAAACCTGAAGATGTCCGGGCTGAATTTTGATGATCTGAGTCTTGTCCCTGGTGTTGTGATTCTTCCCAAGTTCAAAGTTCCAACTTTTGCTAAGTACGATGGCATGTCTTGTCCGAAACCGCATTTGAAGTCCTATGTTCAGAAGATCAATTCCCACGATGTGAAAAGTTGTGGATGCACTATTTTCAAGAGAGTTTGTCCGGAACCCAATTGGAATGGTACTATCAACTAGAGAATGACCGTATCCATACTTGGAGTGACTTAGCATATGCTTTCTATAGACAGTATGAGTACAATGCTGAATTGACACCCACTCGCATGCAACTACAACACATGTCTATGGGTTGTGATGAGAAGTTCAAGGGTATGCTCAAAATGGAGATTTAGCGGTGAGTTCGCCACCCTTGTCCAATAGGGAGTTGGTTGATATGTTTATGGGAACAGGTGGTCCATTCTTCAATCATCGATTGGAAACTCTTGAGGATTCATCGGTGATATTGTGACGGCGTATTGAAGTTGGTATCAAGAGTGGGAAGATTCGGTGGAGTCATCATCAAATCTTTGAAGAGATCTTTGGCGGTGAAAAGAAGCTAATGTTGTGTATGGTCGAAAAGCCGAGCCAAGACCGACCGTGCTCAATCTGGGGAGGCGGTTGTGATCTCGATCCTACATCGGCACAACCTCGTGAGACAACGTGCGAGCAGCGCACGAAGGCGGTTCGAAGATCAACATGCCATTGTCAAGACCTTGCAACATGTTGAAAGCGGTGATTACCTTGAGGATCCTCCTCGAATGTCAACACTTCCTCTCAAGATACAATCCTAATGCTAAGTGTGCTTACCATTCCAATAGCCGGGACATATCATGATTGTTGGGCTCGAAGAACAAGATTCAAGATATGATTGAAGCTAAGCGGTTGAGTTTGACCCTCTGTTGAGACTCGAATGTGATCAAGCGGCTATGCCTAATCATGACAAGAGTTCCAATGTTGTTGGCGATGATACTTATGTTTTCAACATAGATGACTTGATCATTCCTCGATGGTATTAGAAGAATTTGTTACAAGTGGTGTCAATCAGGATGCCCGGAGAATTGTCGTTGGTGCCCATCTACACGATGGTTGTGCTTGGTTGAGAAGGCGTGTTCGATGCATGATGGATAACAGTGAGATACTATTTCTAAAACCACCGTGCGAAGCGTGTGAAGAAATGTCTAAGTTGAAGATTGACAATGTGAATGAAGTGCACCATCGTATGGGGATACCTTGGGGCAGCCAAGTGGAAAATATGATTACATGGTGAAGTACCTTTCACGAGAGCTACAAGATTCGATTGAAGATGTTAAAGCAACGGATGGGGTGGCGATTTCCCGAAGACTATCTTTGATGTTAACACTAAAATTTCCTCTCGATCGTGTGCCTAGAGTGGCACCTCTCATCATTACTTCTCCAAGGCCGTTCCATATTCATCGACAAAGCTATCCCTTGGAATTATGGGTGATGTTTACTATCATGGTGTCAAGCAAGACCCGCGACCATTGAAGATCTTACGATTGAAGCTACCATTCACGACATTGACAACATCAGGATCAAGTAAGGTGACCCGGCGGAAGGTTTTCTCTCAATCTCTCCTCCAAAAGACCTGCGACTCATTTCGCATTCCGGCTATTCAACCCATTCCCCAAGCTAGAGGAAAGAACCGGTGACTCATCCTGCTCAACGGAAGTACCAAGGAAGTTCTTGAAGACACCTCGAAACAAGAAATGGAGAAATTAGAAGATTATCAAGAAGAGTGACTACAATGTTGTGGAGCAGTTGGGACAGACTCCATCAAGATATCCATGCTTGCTACTGCTCTTGTGCTCGAGGCTCATGCTAATGCCTTGGTGAAGTTTCGAAGAATGCTCACGTACAAGAACACGACTCTTGACCGGTTTGAAGTTTGTATTGCTAGCGGCTGCCAACAACGGCCTAGGCTTCTACGATCTTGATTTGACTCTGGGAAAGAAACACAACAAAGCCTTGCACATCTACTGTTGAATACAAGGCGTTTGTCTCATGTTTTGGTTGATCTGGGTTACGCTCGAATATCCTAGGCGCTTTTGATCGACTTGATATCGAAGGGTTGGTTACGAGACCCGGTGATATAATTGTGAGAGCTTTTGATGGTTCTAGCGAGCGATGCTTGGAAGCTCACTCTGCTAAAAGTCGGTTCCCGGACTTTTGACTCCACTTTCTTTGTCATGGATATTCGTCCGACACTCTTGCCTACTCGGATGCCCTTGGATACATGGGGCGGTACCCTCTACCTTGCATCGAGCTGAAGTACCGGTGAAAGGGAAGGTTGTTACGGTGTGTGGTGAAGAGGAGTATATGGTCGGTCATCTGATCATTCCGATACCTTGAGATGGAAGGAGAATTCTTGAGACTCCATCAAGCTTTTGAAACAATCCCAGTCATGCTGTTGACTCTCCTGTCACTCTGAAGTTACGCAAGTTCCGCCTAGGATGGCCTCGAAAGATGCTCAGTGCTGTTGAAGAAGGTAGTACTATTTGGGGTCGGCTCACGATCTTCCTTTCAAATCCGACAAGGCGGTTTAGGCTTCACCATCAAGGTCGAAAGATAATACACATGAGCGTGTGCAAACTTCCTTCGCATCGTCAGTGGAATCCATGCTATAGAAGGCGGCGACCACGACTTCAACATCAACAAGTGGATCTTCCCAACTCCGGACAATGGGCTCGCAATTGGAAGGCGAAGGCGTCATACCAATCTCCTTTAGCAGAGTAATTGCTCTTGTTTTGTTTTGCTTTTCGTATTTTTATGTTTGAACAATAAACTCTAAAGCCTAGTGCCTTAGGCATCATGGCTCGTTCTGAGGTTATTATCATCGTTTATTTTCATTCAATAAATTCGTTGGACTTTTGCATTCAATTGTTTGTTCTCTTTCTTTTACTTTATCACCCCTTCAAAAGCTATGTGTTTCTTACACACACCCGTGATACGAAGAATCACTCGAATCTAGTTAATAAGCTATGCTATTGCTAAATATGACTTGATAATCCGATCTACCAAGCCGAGGCGAAAGTGAGGAAGATTGTGAAGTGCCGGAGAACTTGTCGACTACTGACATGAAGATCGAGTTATCTGACCACATGAAGAGCAAGTTGAGGTTGTGAATTTGGGTCTTGTGAAGCAGAAAAGAGATCAAGATAGGGCGGGTCTTGAGAATAGTGTTAAGAAAGGTTGGTTCGGATGCTACGAGACTATATTGAGGTTTTGCTTGGTCATACGAAGACATGTCGGGTTTGGACATTGATATTGTGGTACACGATTGCCGACAAAGAGGTTTTCTCGGTGAAGCGAAGGTTAAATCGCATCGTCCCGAGATGTCGAGAGAAAATCAAAGCGAAGTTAAGCGGTTCAATCGGTTTCTTAGCTTACTTCCTATCCACGATGGGTTGCAAATGTGGTACCCGTACCTAAGAAGGATGGCAAAGTGCGAATATGTGTGGATTACGAGATCGAACAAAGCAAGTCCGAAGAGCGATTTTCCACTTCCTCATATTGATGTTACGGTTGACAACACCGCTCGACATAAGGTTTTCTCTTTCATGGATGGTTTCTCCGGTTACAATCAGATTAAAATGGCTCCTGAAGACATGGAAAAGACTACTTTCGTTACACATTGGGGCACTTTCTGTTACAAGGTTATGCCGTTCGGCCTAAAGAACGCAGGTGCCACTTATCAACGTGCCATGGTGACATTATTTCATGACATGATTCATCACGAAATAGAGGTCTATGTTGACGACATGATAGCTCGATCCGACGGAAGAAAAACATCTTAATCATTTGCGGAAGTTTGATAAGTGAAGAAGTGAGTGAGACTTAATCCTAACAAGTGCACCTTTGGAGTCAGATCCGGAAAACTCCTAGGGTTTGTTGTCAGTGGAAAAGGTATTGAAGTTGATCCGCCAAGGTTAAAGCTATTCAAGAGATGCCGACTCCCACAGAGAAGGAAGTCGGAGGTTTCTTGGGCGATTGAATTACATTGCAGATTCATTGCACACTAGCGCTACTTGTGAGCCAATCTTCAAGTTACTTAAGAAAGATCAAGTAGTGGAATGGAACAACGATTGCCGGATCGCTTTGACAAAATCAAGGGTACCTTGAATCCTCCATCCGATGCCGCCGCGAAGGAAGACCTCTCATCATGTACTTGGCGGTGCTAGAGAACTCAATGGGGTGTGTGTTGGGGCAACATGGCAGTGCAGTCGAAAAGAGCATGCAATATACTACCTTAGCAAAAGTTTACCGGTGTGAAACAAGATACTCACACTCGAGAAAACTTACAACGCTTTAACTTGGGCTGCTCACCGACTAAGGCAGTATATGTTGACTCACACTACCTTGTTGATTTCAAGATGGATCCGATAAAATACATATTTGAGAAACCACTCTCTCGGAAGAATAGCAAGATGGCAAATGATCACGACCGAATCGACATCCATACACTTCTCGGAAGCGATCAAAGGAAGTGTGGTAGCCGATCATTTGGCTCATCAAGCCGTAGATGACTATCGATCTATGCGGTTAATTTCGAGATGAAGATGTTTTACTAGTTCTGATTGCGAAGAACCGAGGCCAGACGAAGGACACGAACAAGGATCTGATGGACCATGGTCTTTGATGGAGCCTCAAGCGCACTTGGTAATGGCATTGGCGCCATTATTACATCCCTGCGATCGGACATCGCCTTTCACGCGATTATGTTTGGTTGCACGAACAACATGGCGAATCTGAGCGTGCATCATGGGCATTAAAGTTGCTATTGACCTAAGAATCAATTTCTTGCAAGTGTATGGAGACTCGACTTTAGTGATCGATCAGATTAAGGCGAGTGGGATGAAACATCGAATCTCATTCCATATCGAGCATGTTTTGAGTTTGATGCCCTACTTCGAAGAAATTACTTTTGATCACATTCCACGAGAAGAGAATCAGTTAGCAGACGCATTGGCTACTATGTCATCTATGTTCAAGGTCAGATGGGACAACGAGGCTCCCCAGATCATCATTGAGAAGTTTGATGAACCAGCATATTGTTGTGAGCTTGATCGGAAGAGAAACCTTGGTACTATGGCGTGAAGAGTATCTTGAGACTCGGGAATATCCAGAGGGGCATCATCAATGATAAAGAAGTTCATGAGGAGATTCGCTTCAAATTCTTCCTCGACAGCGACATCTTGTATAAAGCGTAACCACGACTTGTGCTTACTCATTGTGTAGACGGAAAACAATCGTATCATGGAAGAGTTACGAAGGCGCATTTGGTACCCACTCCGGTGGACATCGATGGCTAAGAAGATTACGAGCGGTTACTATTGGTCCACCATGGAAGGCGATTGTCACCGCTACGCTCGATCTTGTCACAAATGCGGTTATGCGGACAAAGTACCGTACCTCGATACCTCTGAGCGTTTAACTTCTCCTTGGCCTTTTGCAATGTGGGGCATTGACATGATCGGAGAAATCAAGCCCGACTTCAATGGACATCGTTTCATCCTTGTGGCAATGGATTACTTTACCAAATGGGTAGAAGCGCCTCGTTCACATACATTACCAAGAATGTTGTGGCTCGATTCATCGGACATAATCTTATCATCGATATGGCATTCCGAAAGGATTATCACGAGATAACGATTCCAATCTCAACAATAAGATGATCACCGAACTCGCACGCGATTCAAGATCAAGCATCACAACTCTTCTCCTTATCGGCCTAAGATGAATGGCGCGATGGAAGCCGCCAACAAGAACATTAAGAAGATTATCTGAGAAGATGGCGGTAACTTACAAAGATTGGAATGAGATGTTACCATTTTCTCTTCATGGTTACCGCACTACGAGCGAACATCAGCAGGCAACCCCTTCTCTCTGTATACGGTATGGGCGTCCTACCATTGAGTGGATACCCTCAACGAGTCCTCGGGGCGAGTTAGGCGATTAGATCGAGACCGCCTCGACCAGTTAACTTGATTGATGAGAAGCGACTCGCTTCCATACGCCATGGACGGATCTATCAAAGCGAATGATCACATTTAACAAGAAGGTCAAACAAGAGTCTACCAGTCGGTGATCTAGTAGTCAGCGCATCATCTTCCAAGGTGATCCAGGGCAAATGGACTCCCACCTCGAGGGACCATTTGTAGTCAAGGCGTATTTTACGGCGGAGCTATGATACTTAGCACCATGGATGGTGAAGACTTCCACCACAGCGAACACATACATAGTCAAAAATACTACGCATGAAGAGACCGCTAGGTCGGTGACCTAGGAAAAATAAGGGCATCTGGCGAACCAAAAGGTTCGGGCAAAAGTTAAGGATATATGCAAAACATGTACACCGGCAGTCGAAAACACGAAAAGGCGGCTTGGGCAAAAAGGTATCGTTGGTGAAAACCGAAAGGCGGTCTAGGCAAAAGTTAGGGATTTAAGCGTCGACTATGTCTCTTCGGATCACACCTTCGGACTACTATCGGCATTCAAGATTCAAATGGCGAAGATCGGTCTACTCACTTTTCTTGACAAGGAGATGAGATAGTCGAAATATATGAGTACTAGCATGGTTGGAACTTAACGAGATTGTTTCCGCATAGCTTTTTACTTTTCTTGTGTACAAACTACTTGGCCATATGCCACCTTTCAAATGAATACAAGTTCTTTCTCTTTACATTTTTCACTATTTCGTTTGCAATAAGTCCAACGTTTGCTTTGAATTATTATATGCATTTGACAATAAGAATCTATTCACAAACATGCGAAGAGTGGACATACAAAAGTAGTTACTACAGGCTCTAGGAATTGAGATGACGACGAAAGTCACCAATGCATTTCCCCACAGAGCATGATCCCCACAGCAGTGTCACTCACTAAACCTCCCCCAGCAGAGTATATTTTAAACCACGAGTAGTGATTCCACTCAACTAAGCAATGTTACATCAATAACACTTCATCCCTAGCTAAGATGTTTATCCCCAGCGGATATCTCTCAACAATTCCCCTTTTCTCCGCGGTGTCGGACGAGACTTGGTCGGGTAGTGCAGGAGAAAATCTACATCTTCTATTCCCGTCGGAGATTCCAGGCTGACCCGGTCTCCGGACCATCAGCGCTCTCTAGCGAGGTCTATACTCAAAATCCCATGGGCGCCTCTAATTTTCCCCAGCGGGATCCACATACAAGATCCCCACAGTTGCCTCCCGGACTCTCCCAGCCGGGGTCATGTATGAGATCTCCAACAACGAGTTTCTCAATCTCTACCTTCCTCAACAATATCTAGGCCCAAGACTTGGTCAGATAGTGCATCGGAGGAATCAAAGATATCTTTCTTCTCAAGATCTCCATCCCCAAGCAAGTCGAAATCCTCAGCGAGACATTCGCATCTTCTTCAAGATGGATATGTTTTGAAATACCACATCTATCATTCATACATTACTCATAAAGTCATAATTTATGCATATGTCATTCATATACATTGTCATGCATCATACTTTGCATAAGACTAACAAATATTCTATCAAAGTTTCTCTTATTTTCTCCAAAACAGGTGGAAATCACTTCTGACGCAAGCAGGTGTCATACCCCAAAATTTGCCCTCCATTCTCTCAAGATATTTCATACATCCATACTCAAGGATTCCTCAAGAGTTGATCAGACAAACTCTCTCCTAGACAATCAACCCAAACTAGGGTTTGGCATTTCTCAAGACAAGATGGACTCCCAACACCTCCAATGGTCTTCATGCCTCCTCATATGCTTCAAAGATTCTCCATGTAAAGTTTCAAGTATTACAAGTCAAGTTTCCTCAGACAATTGCTCAGATGGTTGAAAATCAGTTGTATTGGACAAAAAGTCAACTGTGGTCAACATACAGTCAAACTTCATAATTTTTGGTCAACATCCTCATTTTGAAGTTACATTCATCATTTGATCAAGGGCTGATCATGATTCATCAAGAAAACTTAAGATTTGCTCAAAGTCAAACTTTCTAAATTAGGGTTTCTAGATGAAAAGTCAATGAACTTTGTGATCATAACTTCTTCATACTTTCTCGAAATTTTCCACCACCTCTTGTTTTGAAGGAAATTCAATTCTCTACAACTTCATGTCTCACAAGAATGTCCAAAAATGCTTCATTTGAGAGGTATGGCTCAAAACATTCTGGTCATTTTCAAAGTCAACAAAAGTCAACATTTTGTTTTGAAGATATATTGAGCATGGAAACTCAATTGAGATGATACCAAAAGGTTGGTTAGAGGACTCTTAGAGCTTTCCAAAAGTCCAAGAACACTAAAAATGTGGAAAATTGAGCAAGATACACTATTAGGAAGTTGGGCAATTTTGAATGATTACAAAGGACATTTTGGTCAAAATACAAAATTTTCCAAATGGGCCTTAAATTTTTTGGTCCAAACTTGTTCATGACATGATTTTTGACCCATAAATGCTTGGCCATGGTAATTTTCTATTTTTATGATTTATATTTGAATTTTAAAACATTTAATTCAAAATTAAATCATGTAAAATATGAAAATAAGATTTTTTTCAAAAAGGATTGGATTTATATCTTCCTTGAAGTCCAAGATAGCCCAATATCCTTACCAAATTCGTGCTAGCCCCTTTCATGGAAGGAAAATCAATTTTTTTCAAATATTTGATTTGTTTTAAATGGAAAAATATTGCACATTGATGGATGAATCCTTTTTCACTCTTTTTTCTCTCGAAATTGCCTCTATAAATACTCAGCAATATGCCAAGCCAAAGGAAAAACCCTAGCTCAAGCCAAACCCTTATTCTTGCAAAAATTTTCAAGAAACTTGTGAAATTCGAATTTCAAAATCCAGCCAGTTTCAAGGAGTTCTTAGCCTTCCATTGTGCTCACGAGGTTCCTAGGGTTCAAACCATCCATTACGAAACCCTGTTGCCGGATGCCATACTCCTGCTCGATTGGTATTTTATTGATTTCGATTTCTTAAATTCATGCGTTATTAATTGTTCTTGTGTGTTTGTTTGTACTCGGGATGCACATTAGATCATGTTTGAACCCTTACATGTGAGCTTGAGCGTCCGAAACCATATTGCCATTATTAGGGTTGAAATTTGTTTGAATCGGCGACCTTATACAAGCGTTTTAGGGCAAGCGGATATCACCATTGGATTGGAGGTCCGATTTAGGGGTAGGGTATCCCTTGTTTCTTTTAATTTCGTATTTTGCGGGTTTGGAATTATGGCCATCGGAGAAGGCGGTAGGAGCTAGGGCTCGTTGAATGTGGCGGGGAGGAGTGGCGTGGCGAGATAGCGTGTTCCAATTCGTCCATCCATTCCACCTGGGGTCCACCATGCTGATCGTGCATTGACTTCACCAGGCAGCGACGCGTGTTGCTCATAGTTGCACGTTTTCGTTCCATAACACCAGATGCAACGTGGCCTAGTGGCTAAGACATTCACTGTTCCAAGATCGTCTCAAAGGTCCCCTGTTCGATCCACTCCGGCGCTGGTTTTGCTATTTTCTTTCCCAAACTCAACTTTTTCAATTATTTCCTATTTTCTAATTTATTTAATATTCTCATGTTATTTTAATTTCTTTTCATATTTTTATTCTGCATTAAAAAATACCAAAAATATTTTTTCCTTTTGCATTTATTTCCAGAAAATGTTTATTTAATTTAATAAATTAAAAAATATAATTTTGCATGCATATTTATTTTTATTCATAATTTTGCATTTAAATCACTTTTAATTCATTTTTAATTATTAAATTGCATCTAAAAAATCCCAAAAAATTATTTTTAACATATTTATGTTATTTCCAGCATGTCATATTTTTCAATTAAAAATTTGCATTTTTCTAACATTTTCTCTTATTCGATTTCATCATATTTTCGATTTCTCTTATCGTTTCACGGGTTATTAAAGCAGACGTTTCTTTACCGTTTTCATTCTTTTCCGATAATGTAACTGTTTATGGGATGTAATAGTTTAAATTAGGTTTTAATTTTCCGCAAAGTTTAAATTATGTATCTGCCCCAAAGCCATGTAATAGCGTAGGACATTTACTTTCCGCACTTTACATTCCGCATTTTACTTTCCGCACCTATAAATTGCTAGTAACTAGGCGTGTATGGCAAGATAAAAATGAACATAGATCACTCATAATTCCAAGATAATATATCTGAATTTGACACACTCTTTTCACACACGCACCCCTTAGGGTAATTCTCTCTCGTTGCCTTACGAATTCAAAATGGTCAAGTCCCTCGAACGTAGAGGTATCCTAGCACCGTTGCCTTCAAAACATATCATCATAGTCCCTGATACAAAGATCATAGACCCACGAAGCCTACGAATACATGATCTTGACCCTCCATTGTTGCCTCGAAAGTGATGATAGTCCTTGAATGTGCTAGGATACTTCCTACAAGTTGCTTTCTATGACCATCCGATGTCCCTTGAATGTCCGCTTACATCCAGCGAATAAGGTTACCTACCAACTAATGGTATGGATAGCGCTATTCTAAAGGGCGTAACAATACAAAAAATGACCAATTCGAGTGGGTAATAAGACTTTTAGTTGCTTGCTCTATCAAAATGCTTTTCACACCTCACACTTTTCAAAGTTCAAACTCTCTTCAAAACAAAACATTTAGAACACTTTGTATACATTCCTACATGAATCATTACAAAGTCAAAGCGAAATGCCTTTTCAAAACATTTTGTCAAACACCTGAAAGCACAATTTTTAAAGTGATCTAGAGCAACTAAGAGCCGTAGATAACTACGGATGGAAAGGGTGCTAATACCTTCCCTTTTCATAACCATTCTCCGTTTCGAGAATCTAACGAAGGTCTTTTACGTATTTTACCTTCCCTAATTGGATAAAAATAAAAGTCGGTGGCGACTCTTGCTATCCGCACATTGCGATACAAAACACAAAAAGTCGAGTTCAAGTATCCACGGCGGGTCGAGTTAAGCCGAATCTCGGGAAAACTATCGAAAGCCTGTTTGTCCTCAAGCGGTGGTCGAGTTAAGCCCGAATCTCGGCGGAAAACTATACGCATGACCGCCCTCGTTGTCCTCCGACAACGGATCCGGAGATAATACCGAAGCGAGGAGGAAACCTGTCAGAGCGATCACAAGTTATCCTCCGATAACGAGCAATGGATCAACACCGATGCTGGGGAAGATATCCACATTTGCCAACTACTACCTCCCTCGGGGTGGTGGCGAAGATTTATTCGATCCCTTCTTATTATCAGCACTTCTGATGCGGCGTGCGACTCGGTTGCCTGGATGGCATCTTAAGCCCGTCTTGACTACTTGTCAACATTTCTCCCTTTTGGAATCTGCATATATGGTTAAAAATCAATACAAACCAATAAATTCATTCAAAGATGAGCACAAAGTCTAACATCGACTCCCTCGGGATGGCATCTTAAGCCCATCTCAATTCTCCATCAACATTCTCGAGTCTAGCGTGACTCATCCGTGAAATCTCGACTTCTCCAATGGCGTCGTGGCCCATTCCGCATCATCCATCCAACGGTAGTGCAAATTTTCGGGTGTACTCGGTGTTCAATCATCTCTACCTCCGGTCACGAAAGGCAAGCATGTCAATCTAACCCTTCCATACAAGAAGATTGAGCAGGGGCATTGTCATACCCAAAATTTGCCCTCCATCTTCTCAAGATATTTCATACATCCATGCTCGATGATTCCTCGAGATGATCGAACAAACCTCTCCTGAGACAATCAACCCAAACTAGGGTTTGGCAATTCTCGACTCGGATGGACTTCAACATCTCAAATGGTCTTCATGCCTCCTCATATGCTTCAAATATTCTCCATGTCAGTTTCAAGCCTTACAAGTCAAGTTTCCTCGACAATTGCTCGGATGGTTGAAAAATCAATTGTATTGGACAAAAAGTCAGCTGGTCAACATACGGTCAAACTTCATGATTTTTGGTCAACATCCTCATTTTGAAGTTACATTCATCATTTGATCAAGGGTTGATCATGATTCATCAAGAAAACTCAAGATTTGCTCGAAAGTCAAACTTTCTAAATTAGGGTTTCTAGATGAAAAGTCAATGAACTTTGTTGATCATAACTTCTTCATACTCGAAATTTTTCCACCACCTCTTGTTTTGAAGGAAATTCAATTCTCTACAACTTCATGTCTCACAAGGATGTCCAAAAAATGCTTCATTTGAGAGGTATGGCTCAAAACATTACAGGTCATTTTCAAAGTCAACAAAAAGTCAACATTTTGTTTTGAGGATATATTGAGCATGGAAACTTCAATTGAGATGAGACCAAAGCGTTTGGTTAGAGGACTCTTAGAGCTTTCCAAAGTCCAAGAACACTCAAAATTGTGGAAAATTGAGC
This sequence comes from Vicia sativa, assembly GCA_021764765.1. Taxonomy (NCBI): domain Eukaryota; kingdom Viridiplantae; phylum Streptophyta; class Magnoliopsida; order Fabales; family Fabaceae; genus Vicia; species Vicia sativa. The sequence goes on from CM038793.1 coordinate 109,116,099, forward strand.
AAGATACACCATTTACAAGTTGGGCGATTTTGAAGAAGTGCACAAGAAATACTTCTAAAAATCAAAAACTTTGCAAATGGGCCTACTTTTCTTCATCCAACTTATTCCTCACACCATTAGGAATATCCAAGCCCAATGCCACGAATTTTTATTTTATTTTTCTATTTAATTTGGAATTTATTCATTTAAATACAAATTAAATTTAAAATAAAGTATAAAATCAAAATTAATTACAAAGTATTTTATTTCTTCCTTGGGATCCAATCAACTCATTAAAGCCGACAATTTTCGAAATTGGATTGATATAGCAAGATTGGATTGAAAATTGATCAAAATATGAAGATTTGATTTTGTACAAAAATCAAATTTGATTAGCATTGATTATTGATTAATTCTTTCCCAAAAACTCTAAATACATCGGTATAAATGTACAATGCATACCTATCAAGAGAGACGAAAAATTGGCTCAAGAACCCTAACCTAGAACTCAAAAACCGTGGCATACAAGCAAAAGCAGACCTAGTTCGGCCGTTTTCAATCGATTCTAAGGTGTCCATTGCATTCCTTGATACCTCTGAGTGAATCGACCTTCACATTACTCGAATCCATCGAATCAAAAATCCGAGTTTGGTTTGTTCTTGAAAAATCCAAAATCGTATTTTAATTATACATTATTAACATGTTTCATTGTTGTTTTGTGATTAGAGCGAAGTTTGCAAGCGATCAGATTGCATTTCCATGGCAGAATATATACCATAACTAGGGTTTCGAGCTCGATTTAGGGCTTTGCTTAAATGGAAAAATTGGACTATGAGACCCCATCGTGTTGAATGATGCGGAATCGAACCATGTCTTTAAATTTATTTATATTATGCGTGCTTGATTTTCGGTTTGCGGGGCTGTAGTCGAAGAAAATGGTAACCTTTGAAAATTCAAATCGGGGCGATGAAGATTGGCGAGTTCGTGGCAATAGGGAGCAACAGTGTTTACATCCACTCCTCGATTTCTATACAGCTTGCACTTAGCTCGATTGGTTAAGGCGTGGGCGTGCAGATGCTCTCGGGGTCATGAGTTCGATCCTCGCACCGGTTTTGTTTTCTTTACAAACTTGCATATTTTCATATTTTCTATTTTCTTATTTATTTAATATTTTCATGCTATTTTAATTTCTTTTCATATTTTTATTTCATGCATTAAAAATCACCAAAATATTTTTCCTTTTGCATTTATTTTCAGAAAATACTTATTTAATTTATAAAATTAAAAATATAATTTTGCATGCATATTTATTTTATTCATAATTTTGCATTTAAATCACTTTTAATTCATTTTAATTATTAAATTGCATCAAAAATCCCAAAAATTATTTTAGCATATTTATGTTATTTCATGTCATATTTTCTCATTCAAAAACTTGCATTTTTCTAACATTTTCTCTTATTCGATTCATCTCGTATTTCAGATTTCTCATTATTTTAGTTTTATTCAGACGGTTTTCTTTTACCGTTTTCATTTTCCAATAATATTGTTTATGGGATGTAATAGTTTAAATTAGGTTTTAATTTTGCAAGTTTAAATTATGTATACGCCAAAGCCATGTAATAGGACATTTATCTTCATCTTTACATTCGCACTTTAATTTCGGACCTATAAGTTGCTAGTAACTAGGCGTGTATGGCAAGATAATAATCAACATAGCTCACTAATTTTCAAGATAAAATATCGAATCAACACACTCTTTTCACATGCAGGGTAATTCTCTCGATGCCTTACAATTCAAAATGGTCATGTCCCTCGAGCGTAGAGGTATTCTAGCACGTTGCCTTCAAAACAAATCATCATAGTCCCTTGATACAAAGATCATAAGACCCACGATGTCGCCTCGAATACATGATCTTGACCCTCGATTGTGCCTCGAAAATGATGATAGTCCTTGAATGTGCTAGGATACTTCCTAAGTTGCTTTCTATGACCATCAGATGTCCCTTGAATGTCCGCTTACATCCAACAAATAGAGTTACCTACCAACTAATGGTACGGATAGCACTATTCTAAAGGAAAGTAAAATAACGACCAATTACGGTAGGTAATAAGACTTTTAGTTGCTTGCTCTATCAAAACATCTTTTACACCTCGCACTTTTGTCGAAGTTCAAACTCTTTTCAAAAAAGCGAAACATTTCCGAACACTTTGTATACATTCCTACATGAATCATTACAAAGTCAAAGCGAAATGCCTTTTCAAAACATTTTGTCAAACACACGAAAGCACAATTTTAAAAGTGATCTAGGAGCAACTAAGAGCACATGAATAACTACGGATGGAAAGGGTGCTAATACCTTCCCTTTTCATAACCTTCTCCCTTACTCGAGAATCTAACGAAGGTCTTTTTACGTACTTTTACCTTCCCTTAATTGGATAAAAATAAAAGTCGGTGGCGACTCTTTCTCCTCATTTGCGATACAAAAACCTACAAGTGGTTCACGTGTTACAGCGGCTTTGAGATTTTGTTTTTTATCGCAAATGTTGTGATAACAGGTGCCACCATTATTGTCAATTAGGAAGGTGAAAAGGAAAAGACCTGGATTAGTGAAGTGAGGAGAAGGTATGAAAGGTCACCTCCGTTTCAGACTCTTGTGCTGCTCATTTTATTGGCACGTGTTTGTTTAAAATGTTTGAAAGGCATTGTGTTGTATGATTCGTGAAATGTTTGTTTTGAAAGTCTTTGAACTTTGACAAAAAGTGGGGTGTGTTTGATAGAGCAAGCAAAGTCTTACCGAATGGTGGTTTTCGTGTTTTACTCGCTTAATGGTCATGTTGTTGGGTAACGTGGATTGATGAAGGACATTCGAAGGACATCATGTATGGGGGCAACTTGCGGTATCTGCACGTTCGAAGGACGATCATCACTGGCAGCAATCGAGGGCGGATCAAGTTTTCGTGAGCCACATCGAGGACTCATGATCTTTGATTGAGGACTATGATGATACGTGAGCAGCGGTGCTGGGAATCTATGTTCGAGGACTGACCATTGTTCAGCAGCGAGAGGGAATTACAAAGTGCGTGTCGATCGAATATGTTATCTTGGAATTAGGGTGATCTATGTCATTTTGTCTTTCCATACGCCTGGTTAGTAGTTTATGGGGTGCGGAAAGAAATGCGAAAGTAGTGCGGAAGAAATGTCTAATCTGCTGTTTGAAGCGAATAGGGTGCGAAGGGTCCTAATTAAACTATTACATCCCGTAACGATTATATATTGGAAAGAATGCGAAAATAAATCATAACTATTACAACTGTAAGTGAGACATAATAATCGGAAAATATAAATCGCATAAGAGAAAAATATGTTAGTAAAGAAAGTTTTGAATGAAGAAAATTTAACTTATAATGATAATTAGATGATAGACTAATTTTTGGATCGTTTTGATAAGGAAAAGCAATTAAAAGTCAATTTAATGGTTAATTAACAATTAATTAAAATATGCAAAAATATTAATTTTATGTCAAAAATTAAATAAGTATTTTTGATTAAAATGCAAAGGAAAATATTTTTGGTGATTTATAAATGCATGAAAAATATTGAAGATAAATTATATTGAATAACAAATATTAAAAGAAAATATGAAAAAAATTTAGTTTGGAAAAGTGATAAAAAGAAAGTGAGGATGCGGGATCGAACCAGGACCCTCTGGATAAACCACGCTTGCTTGCCATCCAGGCAGGCGCCTTGGTGTTTTAAATATGCAATCAATGGATTATAAGTGGTAACGTGTCATATTTTGTAATTTTCAAACACAATCAAACGTGGGACCCAGTTTATAATGTGAGAACCAATCGGATTGTGCCATAGTGCCACGCGACCTACTGAGTTCGACAGTCAAGCAGCGGAGCTAGGGCTCGGTCGTCTTCTCGGCGACCTCCAACTTGAAACACGCAAAATAAAGCAAATAAAGAGCAAGAGGACCCTACCCCAATTCGAAATTGCGAACACGATGGTGGTGGCGATTGGCCTAAAGTTCTGGACTTTCAGTTTGAAGCTTCTCCGATTTTCATGATCTAATGGATGCCACGAGTTTATACAAACAATTGAAAGCAGTTAATAATGCATGAATCGAAAGCAATTTCAAAACTTTACCCAATAGGTGAGACTTGGATGGCACGATTTGGAAGGCTTTGGCTTCGTGTGAGGGATCGATTCTTTGGAATGCTTTCGGGAACACAATGGAATGCTTGAATCTCCTTGAAACCTGTTGAAAAACAAAATTCGAAAATTGCAACTTTGAGAGAATTTTGAGAAAATTAGGGTTGCTTCATGAGGCTAGGGTTTTGTCCTTTGGTCTTGTGAATGTGTTGTGTATTTATAATGAAAAGATTTGATCAAAAAAATTAAAAAGATATGGCTTTGAATGCAAAATATTTTCTTGTTAATTTCCATCAAATCTTTCCAAATTTGATTTTCTCTTCCTTGCATGAGCTTGCACGAAATTGGCATGTCTTGTGGGCTTCCTTGGTCCTCAAGTTTGATAAAATTCCAACCCAACTTGTTTTACACCTTGTTTTCATATTTTATTTAATTTAAAATTGAATTAAATGCTTTTAAATTCAAAAATAAATCAAGAAAATAGGAAAAGGTCGTGGCAAGGCATGAAGAGGTCATAAATAATATTATGATCAAGTTTGGATCATAAAATAATAAGCCCATTTGGAAAAATTGGATTTTGTCAAGTATTTCTCTTTGTGCACTTCTTCAAAAATGCCCAACTTGTGCAAGGTGTATCTTGCTCAATTTTTAACATTTTTGGGTGTTCTTGGACTTTGTGGAAAGCTCTAGATAACACTTCTTTACAAAAAGTTGACTTTTTGTTGACTCTGAAAAGGACCTGTAATGTTTTGATCCATATCTTCCAAATGAAGCATTTTCTGACCAAGCTTGTTAGACATGAAGTTGTAGAGAATTGAATTCTCTTAAAAATGAGAGGTGGTGGAAAAATTTCTGATAAAGTATGAGAAAGTTATGCCTGGTCAAAGTTTTGTTGACTTTTCCTTAGAAAACCCTAATTTGGAAAGTTTGACTTTTGATCAAATCTTGAGTTTTCTTGATGAGTCATGATCAACCCTTGATCCAATGATGAATATCACTTCAAAATATGGATGTTGACCAAAATCATGATGTTTAGCGTATGTTGACCATAGTTGACGTTTTGTCCAATACTGTTGATTTTCAACCATCGAGCAATTGTGCGAAACTAGACTTGTAAGGCTTGAAACTTGACATGGAGGTTCTTTAAAGCATATGATGAGGCACAATGACCACTTTGGAGGTGTTGGGAACCACCTTGATCGAGAATAGCCAAACCCTAGTTTGGGTTGATTTCCTAGGAGAGGATTTATGCAGTCGACCTTTGTGAAATCCTTGAGTATGTGTATGAGAAATGTCTTGAGAAGTAGGAGGGAAAATTTTGGGGTATGTGCCCTGTTCAATCTTCTTGTCTTGGAAGGGTTAGATTGGCATGCTTGGCTTCGTGACACGGAGGTGAAGATGATTGAACACTCAAGTACACTGAAAATTACCATTGATTGATGATACGTGGGAATAGGCTTACGGATGCCATTTGGAGAACTGGAGACTTCATTGGGGAATGAGTCGTCGCTAGACCAAGCGTCTCTGAATAGGAGAATCATTGGAGATGGGCTTAAGATGCCATCGGAGGCGATGATGGGGAATGGCCGTGCTGAAGCTCGCAAATATTCCTGAAGGTAGAACGGAGCACGGAGATGGGCTTAAGATGCCATCCGGAGAGATTCGTACGTTAGACTTCGCGCTCGTCTTTGAATGAAGTTATTGGTTTGTATTAGTTTTTAACCAAATATGCAGCATTCTGAGAGTGGAGAGATATCGACAAATAGTCGGAGATGGGCTTAAGATTCCATCGAGGCAGCGAGCGTGCGAGACTCTGTAATTCTTGTTGATAATAAGAGAGAGTCAAAATAAATCTTCGTCTTGATTACTCTGAGGGGATAATAGCCGGCAGAATATGGATAACTTCCCTGTCGTGTTTCGGGTGTTGATCCAATGACTGTTGTCGGAGGACAACTTGGATGGTCGTTCGGATAGGGTTTCCCGTCTTGCTTTGGGTATTAATCCTGGACCTGTTGTTGGTGAACAACTTGGGTGGTCGTTCGGATAAGGTTTCCTGTCTTGCTTCGGGTATTAATCCTGGACCTGTCGTTTAGAAGAGATTTGCACCTGTTGGGGAAAAACAAAAGAAACTTTGATAGGATATAGTTAGTCCCATGCAGGTTATGATGCATGACAATGTGTATGATATATGCACATGTTATGACTTTTATGAATAATGTATGAATGATAGATGTTGTGGTATTTCAAAACGTATCCATCTTGAAGAAGATATGAATGTCCTGTTGGAGATTTCGATCTTTTGTCCAGGGTGGCGCCTAGATCGGAGCTCGTCTGGACGAGGTCGTCGAATCTTCTTTTGATTGATCCGATGGTATTCTTGGTAAAGCCCCCGCCGGAAATGACCATGGCCGTTAGAAAGGATTCCCAAGGGCTATGGGCAGCAAAATAGGTCGGGAGGACATCTATGTCAGGGAAGATGAAGTCTTCAGGCCTGGTTATACTCAAGGCTACCAGCATGAAGGAATTCTCAGTTGGCTTTTCTTTTTCGACCTTGCTGGAGGAAGACACTTTTTCCTTTGCGGATTTTTTCTTTTTGTATTGTTTGAGATACCCGTCTCTGATTAAAATCTCGATCGCATCCTTGAGATGTATGCAGTCTTCGGTCACGTGACTATGACTCTGGTGGAATCAACAATATTTGCTTTTGTCGCGGTTTGGTAGAGTCGGCGTGGAGCGCATCATACTGTTTGAATTGAATTTCGCGTCCGTAAGGATGCGCTCCCTAGAAGTGGTGAGGGGGTGTAGTCGCTGAATCTACCCACTGGCCCCTTGCTATCTCTGGAGTCGCGAGGTTTTTCTTCTCGCCTACGTTCCCTTCCACGACGAGATGTCGAGGGATCTTCAGTCTTGGAGCTCCGGACGTTTTCCGATGTCGGTGTCGCGGCGAGTTCGCGACTTCTTTCTCCTCGTATTGGATATAGGCTGGGCCTTGGGAGGAAAGCATCAAAATGGGAGAATCTCGATGCCTCTGCCTTGGCGAAGTCGGCTGCGGCGTTCCTCTTCGGCGGATATTTTTTCACGTCGTCCGTGGTTGAAACTTGGGCGACCTCTTTATTGAATCTCTCGATGTAAGCTTGAAGAGATTCTTCTTTCCCTGGATGATGGCTTCGAGGATGCTTGATTTGGGATGGAACAGGGAGGCGGTGAAATGTCTAGAACAACTTTCCCAAGTGTTTCCAGGAGGTGATAGTCCCCTCGGGCAAGCTCTTGTACCATGCCATGGCTCCTTTTCTTAACGTCGTGGGGAAAAGGCGGCATTTTATATTACGGACTCCCTTGTTATCGAGCGAGCATCGATGTTTCGATATGCTCATCGAGATCGGTGGTACCATCGTCTTGGCCTAGGAAGGGCTTTCTAGCCACGAGTGATGGGAATATCCATGATGGCTCGGCATAGCGGATTGTGTTGTTCATCTTCATCACTCTGGTCAGGAGACGAGGAGATGGAGAGGTTGCGTCTCTTGTGGGAGGGGGAGGATTTTCTTTCCATTTTTGATCTTAGAGATGGCGAGCGATCACGGGGGTGAAGGGGCTCGTTCTTTGTCCTTTTGTGGGTTGTGACTTCCGATTCCTGTGGGGAGGGGAATGGCCCCTCTTACGGTCATAACGATCCTCCTTTCGGGCTATCTTCCTTGGTGAAGGACTTCTGGAGATGAAAGCCCCGGATCTCTGAGGTGGAGATGAGGGGCGGTTTCTTTCCAGAGCCTCGATGTGCTGGCCCTGCTAAAGGAGGAGATTATTGGTTTGATTGAGGGCGGAGGATGATGACCAATGGCGGGTCCGTGTTGGCGGCGGTGGTAGTGGTGACATAGGGGCCTTGATTCTTCCATCCATTGGTGTCCTCGTGATGAGGAGAGGAAAATGGCCTATCTGTTTTCTTGACCGGTGAAATAATAGGATGGCTGGGAAGAGAATGATCATTAGGCTCGACCATCTTATGAGGTTGAAAGTTATCTTTGATCTTCGGAGATGTTTTCTATGAAGATGCGGAAAAAAGATTCCCATGTATGCGCCCTTGATGCTGTCGATCGAGGCCCGGAGACCGTAGCGATTGACAATCTTCCGAGAAAGTTGATGAAGATGGGGGTGTACCTGCAAGGCACTCCGATGCTAAAGTAAGCAAATGATCGAAAGGATAGGTAGGAAGTATTTGAGTGGTTAGAGTGTCAGAAAAAGATACCTTGACCTCAAAGATATGAGGGTTTATATAATGCCATAGGAGGATTCTCATTGGCTACTGAATAACGACCGAAATATACGGGTCCACAAATATAGCCATCCGGTCTGACTAGGTCAAAGCCGGGCAGTCACGACCGCTTCTACCGTTATGTCGGGCACTTAGCTCAAGACGGGCATTCGGCGCGATGGCTGCAGGCTTCACCCAGTTCGACATATGTCGGGCACGTTATTGCGGGAACGCTCGCGGGGATCACTAAGGCGACGTCGCCGGGTCAAATTGGTCGCAATACCATAGGGATGAACCACTTGCTCGAATGCGTTCGGGCTATCCAGAACACTTTCCATTCAACGAAATAATGAATCTTTGACAAACTACCTCCCATAAGGACAAGGTTTCCATTCATCGTAACAACAAATCTTCGACAAACTACCTCCCATAATGATGAGGTTACCATTCATCGGAACCAGCAAATTTTCGACAAACTACCTCTCATAATGACGAGGTTGCCATTCATTGGAACAAACCACAAAAAGTCATAAACACCTTCTAGAGAGAGATATGACAAATCAACAACGAGATATTCCCTGTACTGTCTAAGTACCGAAAAAAATCAAGGGATTTAACAAGCTTAATGGAGGATCTTGGTTACTTGAATGAAGAGACCACCACTTGCTAACAAAAAGATTAGTAATACTCTTTGGGTATGAATTTTGATTTCTGGGAAATTCAAATACATTCTTGCTTAAAAGATAAAGTCTTCTCGTGCATAAAAAGCGCTCCCGTCCGAACTCACGATGCAGGAGATTTGAAACAAATTCTTTGCTGAATTCAAACCATGACCACAGGAAGAGGTTTGGATAAGTGTCAATTTATCCGGTAAAAAATATGGGTAAGAGGGTTAAGGAATTATTCTTCCACGAGGGTAACTCGATGGGTAAGGTGAAAGGATGGACACTTTACGCTTGGTTCACTTTCCACATTACATTTGTGCGATCACCCGATCACCAAACCCTACGTTGCGGCTGAATGCGCCCGTAGAATCGTGACTAACAAACCCACAAGACACCTCCGTTCTTCTTGGACAAACCTTATGGTTTTCCCACTGCCCTTCAAACTTCAACTCGGCTAGATCATCGATCGTACCTTGAAACGTTATCTCTTTGATCCCTTGATCAATTACCAATGATGATTATGTGTCAAGGTTCTTGAACCAAGGTGATTGAGAAGATGATGAACATGAAGTATATTTTCGGTTTCTATTTCTCGGAAAAAGGATGCTCATGGCGATTTTGTAACACCTTTTTTAAACTAAAACTCCCAATGTCTTATATGGAAGCGAGAAAATGTTAGTTGAAAAACAAACTTGTAGTCGACACATAACTTGTATGATAAAGAGACATATATGAGTCAGCCTGAGAGATTCTAAATCGATGCATACAGTATTAGGAAGTGATTCTAGAGAGTAAACATATGTATGCGTCGATACAAATGTCGTACATGTCGATGCAAATGACTTATGAATTGATGCGAGAGGCTTTGTATCAATGCATACTGTGTTAGAATAGATTTGAGAGGACTTTAGTTTAGTATGGTCGATGCAAGTAAAGACATAAGCGAGCGAGCTGAAATCAATTTATGATGTATATATGAGTCGATGCAAAATGGTATGTATCAATGCAAGATGCGTATGTATCGATCCATGGGCATATGTGTCGACGCAAGACTTATTTTCTTGAACCTTCAAACTTGCTTGTATCGACTCATAACACGTATGAGTCGGCTCATACTGTGTAAAAACAGTTTTTATGAATTCACAAAAAGCTATGTATCGATGCAAGTATGTATGAGTCAATACAAAAAGGTTGGTGCATGACAAACATGATATTTTGACCACTTTTATACATGTTACCATTTGGTCATACAATCACACATGTATATTAATACAATTAAATAATTAAGCATATATATTTGCTAACATTCAAAACAATCTAGCACAATGTAAAGGATTGCTCACAAACTCGCCGTTTTTAATGATGGAAAATTCATGCAAGATGTATGTTGATTGATAATTGCTCCTTCTAATTGTGCGATTTCTACAATGACATCTACAAACTTGTGATGTTGCTCCCCAGTGCATGCATGTTTTCTAACATCATTACATTTTCCTTTTCTCCCCTTTGTCAACAACATCAAAGAGAAAAACGATGTGATGAGTTGTGATAGTAATATATTGTGATAAGACCAACATAACAATATTTCTTTAGAGAATGTCAATCACAAAAGTGGCAAGATTTAGGGTAATCACGAGTTAGCACTCACAAGAGTGATGGAAATAAGGTAAATGACAAGTAAACATGTATAAACATTTGACAATGATATGATAAGATAAAAGCAATATCACTCCGTTTTCATTAAGTTTAATTCTAAATATCCACTTAGTACCTAAGATATGATGGTCTCGCGGACGAGGGACAAGTTTCGACGTCATTTCTTGTTAAATTGATTAAGCTCATTTTCATGGCGATTAGCCAAAGTCATCAATCAAGGCCTCTTTGGCGTTTTAGGTTCTACTTGTGAAACAAATGTGAAGTGATAGCGATTACTTATCTTAGAACGAGTCATCACTCCTTTTGATATGTCTCCCAATATGTTGTCAATAGGACGGTCTTTTGAGGATATCCAGGCTGGTGGAAGAGATTTCACGTCTGCTGGCCTTTCTTCCTCATCTTTGTCATGACTAGTATCTTCCTCCTTCTCATAGTCAACTGATTTGGACTAATCAATTTCTAGAAACGACTTCCTTAAGTATGTCTTACGAAGATACACTGCGTCATCCAAAGAAATACCTTTTAGACATTTTCGGATGAGACTCATTAAAAGAAACATGGATGATTCTTCAACGATAAGTAGCGTTTATTATACACTCTATATGCTTTGCCGAGTATACCTCCTTTGTTATTGACTCCGTAAGTAACATATCACTTCTTCTTTGCTTTGAAGTCAATGAAAAATGATATGTCATCCGTCATGTGCCTTGAGCACCCGCTATCTAGAAACCATCTTCTATTTACGGATACAAGACACACAATCTGCAATATCAAAAGAGAAAAGTAGGTCCCCAACTTTCATTGGGTCCTTGAGGGTAAGTGCTAACATGGTTGCCTTTAGGCCTCCATTGATAAATTCCTTTAGAAACAAGAAATCTCCTAAACTTTCATTTTTCGATGGTGTGACCTTTATGACAACAATAATGACATAAACCACGATGATGAACTTGCTTACTTTTGCTAGTTGAATCCTTTGGAATCTTTTCCACAAAAGAGTATTTAGCATATGGTGGATTTAATGATTTCTTAAAAATCCTAGGATCAACAGTATAAGTAATCTTGGGCTGTAGAGCTTTTTCCAATTTGACATTAAGAGTTTTAACTTCTTTTTGCCAAATATGACAAACTCCACAATTTATAGTTTCAATACATCCATTTACATCAATATCTTTTGAACTTTCTGCAATACTAGCTTTTAGACTTTTTAGATATTGTTCAGCTTTATACACTTTACCCTCCAAATGAGAAAATATTTGTTTGTTGGAGGATAATCATTTAAAAGCGTCTACAACTTTGTTATGTAGTTTTTCAAAAGCTATTTTCAGTTCAGAGAAAGACAAAGAATCAAAATTACTGTAGTAGGCTTGTCTTACTTTATTCTCCTTGTTTCTCTTCTTGTGGCCTGGACTATTTATTGATGAGAGCTATGAGACATAGATTTTCAGTCTCATCACTATCACTTGAGTTGTCCTTGCTTGATGACTCACTGTCACTTTCCCATATACAAGAGGTTAAAATTCCAATAGAATAAATACTTGTCGAATGAAGGAGTTGGAGAAAATTATGTTTGAAACCAGCAAAACAAAAAGCATACATAAAGTGTGTGCAACAGAAAGAAATATATAAGGCATCAAAAATAAAATTCTACATAAAAAAATTGGCTCAAGGCCATTTTTCAAATATTACTTAAGAAGTCAGAAAATTGCTGCAATGATTAACAGTGCTTGAATTTTTTTTGGAATGATTGCAATTCACCATTTAAGTGTACTGCATGAGCACCACCATCTTCTGCTTGAGTTCTAAGTTCTTGGAGCTCTGTTTCGACAAAATAAATTGCTTCACCTACGGAAGCGGTATCCAAAGTAGTTTGGTTGACTTTGGCTTGGGTTGGGTCGATAGTCTTATTAACTATCTCCTCCTCTTTTTTAGTAATTGACTCCAATTCCTTATCAAGATCTGCAATATGGTTACGTAGTCCCACAATCTGGTTGTGTATTTTAGTAGCTCTTTTCTGTTTAGGAATCAACTGTTCTTTTTTCTTCTCAATCAATGCTAGTATCTTAGTGACTTCTTCGTGGGCGTTCACCACAACCTCCCAGTTCTCCTTTACAAAGGCCGCCTTTGACTCGACTAATCGTTCATTTAGTTGATATATTCAATGTTACGGAGCATAGGAACAAATAATTTCTCAAATTCTATCATCATTTATTTTGATGTGGTAGGTGAATTAACCTTTTCTCGTTCAGAAAAAGTGTGAGGCGCGCCTTTAGGAGAAGATAGAGGTTGGGAGGTGGTGGCATCTTTATTTTCCTCTAAACCCTGCAGGAAATCTGAAAGACTAAAGTCAGAGCTAGGAGAACTACAATCCTTATGCGTGGTAGGATTATTGACTGTGACAGAATCACTATGAGTAGCCTGAATAGTCAGATTAATGAACTCGCCATTGGTGAAGATATGAGTTTCGTGATGGTGAGGAGAAGAAGCCTCTAATAGTGGAGTGTAATCAGCTATACTTTGTTGTTGTTGACTAGATGCCTCAACCTAGAGAAAACAAAGAGATACATTGATAGCAGCATCTGAGCTAAGGTTAGCTTCAGGGTCTTGGGCCACAAGTACCTTGTCTTTATTTTTCTTTTTTTCCACCTTGTCCTTATCAGGCTTTTCCTTTTGTGGCTTTTAGATTTTTGGGAGTGCTGAGGGGACCGAGCATCAATAAGTGTCTAAGTACATAGAAGAAGATATAAGTTGGTGTTTAATTTGAGGAAAGGAAGTTAAGTTGATAAGAAATTCCTCAGTCCTCATAGTAGAGTGGTGCTTGTCCTTCTTGGACCTTTTGGATTTGTTGGAGGGAGCAGTCAAATTCGTCAAACGTTTGACTATGGAAGACAGAAGAAACGTTAGCCACAATTCAAGCCATAAAGAGAATAGAAAGAAAAGTATACAAGTACACCTACAGAAGAATCATTTTTCTTGAGCACGTTGGAAATGGTGTCATCATCGGAGGGGGCGTTATCAGGAACAACCTGCGAAATGTTGGCTAAGTTAGATATTCCAAAACAGGAATAATAATCAGCAAAAGTTTAAGCCTGAACCTTTTCTGTCGAAGGACCAGTTTGGTCGACACGGGCGTCTTGTTCTACCTGAATGGGAAAGACTATAAGAAAAAATAAACGGTCAAACAAGTGGGAAAGTCGAAATGGAAACGAAATCAAGCTTTCCAGAAGCTGTTATCATTTGGTACGATAACAAGCTCTCTAACATATTGAGGGTCAATATGTAGAGGACCTGAGTAGTTGTCTAACCAATACTTCGTCGGCACCACTCTTTCAGCCTTTTTCTTATAAGCGTTTTGCACGTTCAAGCAAGAGCTATACCACCAGTCTGGGATAGGCGGGCGAAAGGGCAAAGCCAAAGGGCTAGATGGTAAATTTAATTTTTCCAAAATGAAGTGCGTAAAGATATCTGTCTTTCGCATAACCAAGAATTTTAAGTTTCGGAATCCTGTTGGTTACCTTCTCCTTTAACTCCTTGGATGCCTCAAAAATAGTTCAACGAAGATTATTGGGTAGATACACCACTCGAAAATATTGCTAGAAATCTTGAATTTGTTTGATGTGAGTGGTATTACATTTGGTCGGCTTTGCCTGCAAATGATTAAAAGCTTCCGTTAGTTCGCCTAGATTTACTTCGGGATCACCAATATATGCAGTAATATATGACTTTCACCAAGTTTCAAACTCCTTGGGGCAATAAAATCTTTGGTTCAAAAGGGATAGAACTGAGCTTAGGCCTTTTGTCCCAAAAGTTTTCGATATCCTCTTGGAAGGTCTGTAGGGTTTATCACTTGTGATATTGAGCGATAATTTATAATAGGAAAACAAAGACTTGGGAATAAATAGGCGAGCCCAAATTTTGAGCCACCAAATTAGGCTACTAAGAAACCAAGCACAGGTGTACCAACAATCATAGCCGACAAAAATTGAGTACTCAAAAAGCGTCTCCAGATAGCTAGAGAGCTATTTTTGTCTTCATTTTTTCTAAAAGCAAAAGCTCTAGTGAAGCATTCAGGGCCATCAGGTCTATCTTGAAATGAGGCCATGGAGGGTTCAAAGTCAGCACGAGTCAACATAATGTTGAACAATAGTTAGAATAATTCGACATTTGGAGAAGTCTAGTCAGTGGGAGTCATTGGAAGCAAGCGTTGCCAAACAATGTGGCTCGGAGACGGAGGACACATGCTAACTATTTCATCCTATATGGCTTCATATCCTTGGAGAAAGTGGAATTTAGCCAAAATTTTAAAAACTAAAAGGGGCCATGGGCCAAGACATTCTTCTTTTTGGATTTGGATGGATAAAAAGTTTTAATTTGACTAACAACGTCAGTCAATGATTCATAGAGAGAGGCCAATATAAGTTGGCCCAAAGCAATATCTTTACCTTGATGAAGTTGGGTATCCAATATGAAAACTGTTTGGCTACTTGCATGGACCTAGAGCAAAAAACCAAACCGAGATAACCACAAGGTCAGGAATTCTATGTGTTCTTTATCAGTAACAGGACCCGAAGTTTGAGCGTGGTGGTCGATAAAGATGTTGTATGTCGGTTTACATGTCTCACCTACATCAAATTTCAGAGGTATAGTGTCTACGTCCCCATGGTTAAAAACTCGACCAGTCGGCTTTAACTCTGTGATGGCAGCAATATCAAAGAGAGTATGAGTAATCATGCCACAGTTTGTATGGAAGGTATTGGTCGAACCCTCTAAGAAATGTATGGTAGCCTGCAACATGCTACAAGAATAAGGTGGACCGCAGAGAGAAACATCTAATAGGGTATAAATACCTAACTCTTTCCATTTATCAAGTTTTTCTTTTTCCAAGCGTGCCATCCAAGCACTGAACTTAGGGAAGTTTCTTTGAGGAGCAGTCCTAAAATTCTTATCCAAATAGTGGAGTGAAAGAGGTTCTTTGAGTGAGACTAATGGTTTGGTGAGACGACAAGTTGGGAAAATGCGTTAAATAAGTCTACATGAATTTCTAGTTGGTGTTCTTGAGAATATGGCCCGAAGCATGAGGTTTATCTTCAAGAGAGAAATGAATTAGTACTTGAGATTTCCATATCTTGGTTTTCTCTTCAGAATAAGGAGGTTCGAGAATATAGTCTTTGCAGTCGATGAGGAGTGGACGAGAGAGTGTTGCAGAAGAAGGGATTTTGTTTCCAGCGTCTGCCATTGGGGAAGATAGGAGAGCTTGAAGACGATGAATAGTGAAAAGAAGGAGAAGGATTTCTCTGAAGACGGTATGAGCTGAAGATGAAGATGAAGAAGAAAGTTGAAATGAAGAAGAAAATGGTCTTAAGGCGACAGGATGGGGTGACGATTTCCTAGAAGACTATGCTGATGTTAACACAATAAGGATTTCCTCTGCTGATTCTGTGCCTAGAGTGGCACCTCTCATCATTACTTCTCCGGACGGTTCCATATTCCTCTAACAAGGCTATCCCTTGGAATTATGGGTGATGTTTACTATCATGGCGTCAAGCAAGACCCTCTGACTATTGAAGATCTTACAGTTGAAGTTACCATTCCTGACGTTGACAACATCACCGGATCAAGTAAGGTGACCGGACCGGAAGAGTATTCTCTCGGATATCTCTCCTCAAAAGACAACTGCGACTCCATTTCGCATCGGCTATTCAAACCATTCCCAAGAACCGGTGACTCACCCTTTCATTAGAGTACCAAAGGAAGTTCTTGAGGACACCTCAAACAAGAAATGGAGGAAATGCGAAGATCATCAAAAGAGTGACTGCAATGTTGTGGAGCAGTTGGGACGAGACTCGTCAAGATCTCCATGCTTGCTCTCTCTTGTGCTCGAGGCTCATGCTAACGCCTTGGTGAAGTTTACGAAGAATGCTCACGTCATGAAGACACTACCAGCGACCAGTTTGAAGTTTGTATTGCTAGCACGGTTGCCAACAACGGTCTAGGCTTACGATCTTGATTTGACTCTAGGAAAGAAACATAACAAAGCCTTGCAAATCTCATTGAGTGCAAGGGCACTACCTGTCTCATGTTTTGGTTGATCAGGTTCGCTCTAAATATCCTTCAAAGGCGCTTTTGATCGACTTGATATCGAAGGGTTGCTTAGGTTGCACCCAAATTTTACCCTGCTATTTTTCTACTCGCATTGTATTTATATTAAAAAAAAACAGTCATTCACTCATTGCATTTGCATCCTTTCTCACTTTAATTTTTATTTTTAATATTTAATTAATTCTAATTATTTGGTGAGGTTTACTAAATAATTTCTATTAGTTAAATAATGAAATAATAATTAAAAGGAATTTTGTTCTTTTTTCTAAATAACAATGTTTTGTTTTTAATAGTAATTATGTTTGTATTTATAGATTATTTCATGCTTGATTTTTGTTTTTTTTATTTAAAAGTTTGAATTAAATAAAACCTTTCCCCATTGAAAATATTTTCTAATTTTATTTTTAATAATAATTAGTTTAGTTTTATTTAAAATTTTATTTTTATTTTTTAAGACAATTATAATATTTTCTTTCACCTTTGGAGTTTGTTTATAATTTGTAATAATAACAATATAGTAATGATAGGTTTATTCTCATTTTAAATAGTACTTATGTTATTATAATAATAAAAATCATTATAGCACTTGATTTACTGCAATCTATTTTAATCATGTTAAGGGCGTACACACTTTGCGTTATTTTTTTTTTATATATTGGATATCTTTTTATTTTTAATTGTTTCAACCTTTAATATATAATTAATACAAGGTCAAGTTTTACAATTAATTTTTATTTTTTACATATAAGCAATTACCATTCACATCAGTAGAAGTTAATAATAATAGTAGTTACTGTCAAATTTTGTTATACACCAGTAAAAGAAAAAATAAAAAGTTGCATAGGTATTTTGCATTTTCACAATAATGATTGATAGTCACAATTAAAGGTAAAAATTAAATGAGGGCAGAGAATATATATTTTCATATTTTGATGAGTAGTAATTATTCTGTTTGCTAGCTCTTTAGGTTGTGTTTCCTCTCATCCATAACATCCTAATATTTTCATGTCACCATATCATTAACCTGCACTACAAAAAAACAGACAAGGTTTGTACAATTCCACTCTCATTTCAATCCCACATTTTCCACCATCCCACAACTTGATTTTTGTACCTCCAAATTAAAAAAAATTAGTATGGACATCTCACATTTGTACAATTACACAATTCATTCCACCACCTCTTGTACAATCATGTACCAACCTGCAAAACAAATTCAAAGAGAATCAATATAATTCCACCACCATTCGGTCCTCACCATTCCACCACTTCTTGTGCAAATCCCTTACAAAACTCACAACAAATCTTGTACAATTTCTGCAGCTTGCAATTTCATTTTCCTCCACTACTTGTACTATTATCCTTCCTCACTAAGTTTTTCCCAATTCTCCATTCTGCCCTCACTCAAATTCCCTCATTACCCTCACATTTCCTCAGCTATATAACAGACACTTAACAAAAGAAGAAGAGGAGGCAAGAAAAAAATAAACCACTGCGATAAACTCAGACCCTCACGTTCCTTCACCAACCCAAACCACCTTGTTCTAGAACCCACCTCTGTTTCCGACGAAAGCCAATACCATCCGCTGCAACCTCACCGTCATACAAATCCATCCCTTTATCCCATCATCAATCGAAAATCACCCACAAATACTACGCCAAACTTCTGCTAAATATACTTCCATCAACCTTCACAGAACCACAACATTTCCAGAAATTCAAAATAGAACTTAGAATTTCCCAGATCCGAAACGCAAATCACAAGCAGATTCGGAACAACAATCAACACACAAAGGACAAAAAGTAGATCGAACAAGAATCTGAAGCAAAACAAAAATACCTTCTTCATCGATGTAACCTCTTATCTTTCCGCGTTCCCTTTTTGTTTTGCTGTAGTATCTTGTACTCCATGAACTTGTAAATTACATATCTGAAACATAATTTGGGGTTAGGGTTTCGGTGGGTAAAGGGTGTTGTTGTTTGCTCATGATATTTGCTTTTCGATTATGTTGGAACCGTGAGAACAGAGGAAGTATTTGGAACGAACAGAGGAAGCGATGAAGTTAGGAAGCGAGAGAGAGGCTCGTGAGAAAGAGAGAGAATTGAGTTTCTTTCTTCTATTTTCTAAATGCAATCTTTTAATTATTCATTTATTTTTTTTGAGATAATAATAATTAATGTAATTTTAATGAGAATATTTTTTCTAGAATAAAAAACAAGAGAACAAGTGGCGGCTGATGCATCATTTTTTAGGTTTTTTTTGCCACTTTGTTTAATATTGGGCCTAACCTGATTTGGCCATAAGGCCCAGCTCTTCTTTTACTTAACATTACCCTGTTTCGAATTGATTAAAAAAAATAATGTCTCTCATAAATTTTTAGAAAGACTAGAAAAAATCACAAATTGCTTTATTTCTTCAAAATATCTTTAAAATGTCAAAAATATTTTAACATTTTTTTTATTTTGATTTAGATTTAGTTTAGTAAATTTTAGGATTTTATTTTATTTAGATTTAATTTGGTAACTTTAAAGTTTTATTTAATTTAGATTCAATTAAGTAAATTTAGGATTTGATTTAGTTTATATTTAATTTAGTAAACTTTAGAATATTTATTTGATTTAGATTTAATTTACTAACTTTAGAATCTTTATATATTTTATATTTAATTATTTAATAATTTTTATTTGATTTAGCTTTAGTTTTAGCCACTTTAGAATTTTTATTTATTTTAGATTTAATTTTGCAAGTTTAGAATTTTAATCTAGTTTAGATCTTGTTTAATAATTTTTGAAGTTATTTTTATAATCTTAGACTTTATAGTTGGTTTAGTATTACTTTAATATCTTTAGATTTTTTTTAATTAGGATTAATTTAGTGATCTTAAATTTTTAATAATTATTATTTTCATATGAATTTAATTCGTTTTTCTTTTACATTTATTTGAACTTGTAATTTATTTCCGTCATCCCCATTCGAAAAATTGTACCCCAATCCCCTTGTTGCGTTGTAATTAATTTACCGCTTTCTATTTTATTTTACCGTTTAATCCCCATTTATAATTGATGTATCCCTCTCCCAAAAAACAATTCTTGTAATAATTATCTAGTGCACATTTATTTTACTTTAATTTAACTGTCACTTATACAAAACTAAAAAAAATCTTTTTTTTTAAAACTAATACCTGTGAATCATTTTAAACCTGTAAGTCGACAAAGCTAAGAAGCGTCGCGGTGACCACACATGCACACATACGCTTGATCACGGGCCTTCTACGGTGAGCCTATTTCGATCAATTGTCCCATTGGTGCGTCTTAGTGAACTAGCCCACTTTGCTAGTACACATGAAATTTAATTATTTTATACTTAGGTTGGCCACCTTGTATGGGCTTTGTCGATTTTACTTGTGATTTACAATTATCTCGATCCTATTCTTTCTCCATTCACCGAGCATTTAAAACACTTTCAATAAAATTCGACCCAACGTCGAGTCTTCTTCTCAAACCTCGATCCAACGTCGAGTTATTTTCAAAAATGAATTTCCAAAACAAAAAAACATGGTGCTATGGTATTTAAGTAAATCGTTAGAGGATAGCCCGACGATTTAATTAAAATGTAAAGTATTTGGGCCATTAGAGGGTAACCCAATGACTTAAATACTTTATTCCATACACTTAATAAAAGTGAACTTTGTTTCACCTCACACTTTTCATAATAAAGATTTTGGATGAGAGATGATCGGTTGACCTCAATCACCAATCTCGAGTATTGAATCGTTAGAGGATAGCCCAACGTTTTGGTACTTGTCATCCACAATTTAAAATCAATTCTAACACATTCAATATCTTTTGTGCGCTCCAAGCACCATTTACCTTTAAACCCCTTTTCAGGATTAGACATGATTCATTTATAAATGAGATGCTTCTTCCTCTATTCCCAAGGTTTTCGACTTCTCCACTTGAGTACTAGAGGTGTTCTCAAACCCTCCCTCATGTTGGTGCGTAGTCCTTTATTCTTTATCACACCTTGTGGACGTTAGATGAGTCCTCTCCTTTAAAAATGACGACTTGTCTTTTTCATTTAAAATCAATCAACAAACAATATTTTCTAGAAGAACTACGGAGTTTTGACTTTCCCATTGCACGAGGGAATACGTAGGCACGCGGTTTCTAAACCGTGTCAAACTCAAAAATAATAAAAACATTTCTTCTCCCTTTCTTTCTCTTTTCAAAATTTAGAAGATCGTAAAATTTTCACACTAACACACTAACACACAACTAAACTTTGAACTAAATGGGTACCATCGAGTACGATGGATGTAAGGGGTGCTAATACCTTCCCCTTGCATAACCAACTCCCGAATCTATATCTCTTAATTTAGTGACCGTCTTATCCTTTATTCGTGGGTTTTATCTATATTTTCCCGTTCTTCTTTTAGAACAAATAAAATTAGGTGGCGATTTCACTATTTTTTTGAAAATTATTTAAATGATTTTTGAAAAACGAGTTGCTTCAGTTGGCGACTTCACTGGGGACATTTTCTCAAGCGAGTTAACCCTAGTTTAGTTCATTGTGTGGTTGTGTGTTTACCATTTTATTTTACTTTCTTCTTTGTACTTTATCTTATGTTTATGTTTGGTTATTTTTATTTTTTCTATGCTTTATTTATTATCATCTTTATATATCCATTGTGTGGGAATCCTTGATGGGATTATTGATTCATAGATAAGCCCACTACCCAGGCTTCTAGGTCACCTTTTTAGGAATAGAGGGGTTGCGTAGCCTAGGTCCACCTGACTCCATTGTCTTGTTGGCCCGAGCGAAGACTCGGCTTAGAGTTGGTTGTTTTAAGGAGGTTGTTGGCCATGCGATAGCGCGGGACATCAATCTTTGGACAAATAACCTATAACTCTAAGTTTGTTCATGTTGTCCTAGAGCAGCTCAAATTTTGGATTTTGAGTATCCGTTAAGAGCCGTTTCTTGGGGTATACTTTTCCAAATACTATTACCACGTGGGCCTCTCGCGATGATAGTGTTTGTTAAAGGGATCTGAGACTACGAGAAACACTAGCGAAAACCTTAGCACTTTCTGGGAATTTGGGTAGAAAACTTAAAGCCATCCTATCATAGGATCCCACCTAATTAAGTTGTTTGATTACCTGTACCATCCCTGTTTCACGTCTCTGTGAACCTGTTACTGTTATTATGTTGCATTCCATTTATATATGTGGTATTTCATTTCATCACATCTTTCTCATTGATGAAATTACATTTCATTCCATCCATTTGCATATTTCATGCATACATTCAAGTTGTCAAACTCATTTCATCTGTCTCCATCTTCATTTGGTCGTCTACCGTCAAACTGATTCCTTAACACTTTGGATTTGAAGCATGGTTCAGAAAACTATGGAAGAACTTCAACGAGATCAAGAGTTTTTAAGAGATGAAATTAACCAGCTGATGGGTAAGAATATCTCAAGTTACCTCATAAAGCCAGTGTTTCAGACAGGACAGCTCATCCTTGTAACTGATTAGTCACTAGGCCATGTTTCTTTTTGTTTGCATTTTCCTTTTGTTTATGTTAAACAGTTGCTTTCAAATCTTGTTTGTAATTTCATGTTAGTTTTAATAAAATGAGCATTGCATTGTTTTGATTTAAATCATTTACATTTATCGCTTTCAAATATATTTTTTTCCCTGTTTAATTTCTCTACCGAGCTTTTGTTTTTGCAAAGATTGGAGGGAGGATGACAAAAACGAGATACCCATGATTGTTGTTGGTATGCTTTCGAATAAAACTTTGTTGATGATATACAAACATTGTTTCAATTCCCAAACAGGAGAAATAAGGAAGTTTAACCTTTGTCAACCCTTGAGCCTAGAAGATGGAGTTTCTTTCTATCGAAAAAACCCACAATTTTAACACAGGCGGGGTAGTTCTTAGTTAATTGGATGTGCATTCATTCAAGACACCTTTTAATAAAGGTCGAATCAAGTTTCCTTCGGACACATCAAGAAGTGTCGAAGATACTCCTCAAGTCTAAAAGTGATGATGATGGTTCCCGTAATCATTAAGTCAAGCGATCCTTGTCTTTCAAAAATATATATCAAAAGAAAAAGCCAAGTTAAAACTAAAAGGCAACTTAGGCAAAATTTGGGGCATCCATGACCGTAATCTTAAGCAAGCAGTTCGGGGCAAAAGTTAAGGATGACAAAATTCAAAAAAAAAAAAAGAGTTGACAAAGTCCTCAAACAACAAAATGTTGCAAAAGGAAGTGGCATTATCTCAAGAATATATCAACACGAGCCATCATCATTCCCATCGATGTACAAGTTCAAAATCTATTGGAACTTAAATGCACAATCTGATTTAACGAGCATAGGACTGAAGAACATCGAAAGATTGGGTTGGGTACAAATAAATTTTGAGCCTTTATCCTTTGTTTCTTAAGCGTGAACGGACCACGTTATAACCCTCAAAAGACCTAATTGAAGCCAGGTTTCTTTTGAAAGTATACTACAGCAAGGTTGCGTAATATGACTCCTAAGATCTTTTGCAAATCAATTGTCTTGGCATATTCATACTTTTGTCTTTTCTTTCACTTTTAAATTTTTAAACCACTGTGTTTTAACCAGCGATTCATTTCTTATACAGCAATTACATCATTCGAAAAATAATTTTTATTTCAAAACTTTTGCATGAATTTTGCATTAAATTTGCCATGTTTGAATAAATAATTTTTGCTTGTAAACAAGTTTTCCTCATCATCAAGGAAGTCCAAACTTTTGAGAAACTTGGTCAGTGATCCTAATTAGGGGAAAGTATGTTTCGAATCCTATTGTGAATCAGTTCGAGATTTGTTGCTCAGTGCAAATCATGCTCAGAATCGTTTTAATCAGAAGATCTTTTCAAGACTTATACCGGGGCACCCCTTTCCCTCAGTCATTTCAAGAGCTGAAGCCATGATCAGTTTATCTTCAGCGATCGACTAATCGGGACCCCCAAACAGCGCTTGATCCTTCCTCAAGGATCATCATTTCAATACAATTCACAAGTGTGCACAAGTGCTTCTCAAGACATTCTCTCTCCAAGTAGAGTGGGCAGTGTTCTCCATGTTGAGGAATCAGAGTTCCCATCTTACCTCCACAAAAGAGTCAATCTTCGTTGTCATGAACGTCTGCATTACATACTACATGCATAGATCATTCATATATCATGCATCACAAAATTCAATATCATTGCATAGTAAGAGTGTTTTATCCTCATTTGCATTTCCCGAGGTCTTGTTACAGTCAATGTCTTACCTTGCAGTCAAAATCCAACTTACTTGGTACCTACCACTCCAGTGCCATTCCTGGATGTCTGTCTATTTTCACTCCAGTGCCATTCCTGGATGCCTTGTTTCACCCTTCATCTAAAGCTATTATTAGATGTCGAGTCATTTTTCATCCAAGGCCATTATTGGATGTTACGTCTTTCTCGCTTTATTCAAAGCCATTATTGGATATTGTGATCTTTCTCCATCTAAAGCTATTATTAGATGTCGAGTCCCTTTTCATCTAAAGCCATTATTAGATATCGAGTCCCTCCATCTAAAGCCATTATTAGATGTCGAGTCTTTTTTCATCCAAATCCATTATTGGGTGTTATGCCTTTATCACTTTATTCAAAGCCATTATTGGATATTGTGATCTTCCTCCATCTAAAGCCATTATAAGATGTCGAGTCCCTCCACCTAAAGCCATTATTGGATGTCGAGTCTTTTTTCATCCAAAGCCATTATTGGATGTTATATCTTTCTCACTTTATTCAAAGCCATTATTGGATATTGTGATCTTTATCCATCTAAAGCCATTATTGGATGTCGAGTCTTTTTTCATCCAAAGCCATTATTGGATGTTATGTCTCTCTCACTTCATTCAAAGCCATTATTGGATATTGTGATCTTTCTCCATCTAAAGCCATTATTAGATGTCGAGTCTCTCCATCTAAAGCCATTATTAGATGTCGAGTCCCTCCATCTAAAGCCATTATTAGATGTCGAATCCCTTCATCTAAAGCCATTGTTAGATGTCGTGGTCTCTTTTTCCATCTATTTCCATTCCTTTATTTCTCTGATGTAGCTTCAGATCAGTTTAAAATCTGATTGTCTTTTCCAGTTTATTTCCCTGATGTAGCTTCAGATCTGTTTAAAATCTGATTGTCTTTTCCAGTTTATTTCCACGATGTAGCTTGGATCTGTTTAAAATCGATTGTCTTTTCAGTTTATTTCCACGGTGTAACGGATCTGTTTAAAATCGATTGTCTTTTCCACTTTATTTCCACGATGTAGCCGGATCTGTTTAAAATCGATTGTCTTTTCGGTTTATTTCCACGATGTAGCGGATCTTTTAAATCGATTGTCTTTTCAGTTTATTTCCACGATGTAACCGGATCTGTTTAAAATCGATTGTCTTTTCAGTTTATTTCCACGATGTAGCTTGGATCTGTTTAAAATCGATTGTCTTTTCAGTTTATTTCTCGATGTAGCTTGGATCATTTTAAAATCAGTTGTCTTTTCGGTTTATTTCTCGATGTAGCTTGGATCATTTAAAATCGATTATCTTTTCGATTATTTCCACGATGTAGCGGATCTATTTAAAATCGATTGTCTTTTCCGTTTATTTCAGATGTAGCAGTTGTTTAAAATCGATTGTCTTTTCGGTTTATTTCTCGATGTAGCTTGGATCTGTTTAAAATCTGATTGTCTACCACAAATTTCTAGTTTCAAAGTTTCCCAATAATTACCACAAATTACCATAGAGTCTATCTCATATCATACATCGTTCAAAAAAACATGTCAAAAAAATTTGCATTCAGCACTTTTCTCATTATATTTTATTCACAGCATACCCATTGCATCTCAGGGCAAACTTTTGGGTTTTTGATATATAACTATCTCCCACTGCGATAATATGAAGCTTGATCATCTTCATATCATCTGGTCGAAGATATTTAAATAGGGGCAACTGTTGCACCCCAAATTTTACCCTGCTATTTTTCTACTCGCATTGTATTTATATTAAAAAAAACAGTCATTCACTCATTGCATTTGCATCCTTTCTCACTTTAATTTTTATTTTTAATATTTAATTAATTCTAATTATTTGGTGAGGTTTACTAAATAATTTCTATTAGTTAAATAATGAAATAAGAATTAAAAGGAATTTTGTTCTTTTTTCTAAATAACAATGTTTTGTTTTTAATAGTAATTATGTTTGTATTTATAGATTATTTCATGCTTGATTTTTGTTTTTTTTATTTAGAAGTTTGAATTAAATAAAACCTTTCCCCATTGAAAATATTTTCTAATTTTATTTTTATTAATAATTAGTTTAGTTTTATTTAAAATTTTATTTTTATTTTTTAAGACAATTATAATATTTTCTTTCACCTTTGGAATTTGTTTATAATTTGTAATAATAACAATATAGTAATGATAGGTTTATTCTCATTTTAAATAGTACTTATGTTATTATAATAATAAAAATCATTATAGCACTTGATTTACTGCAATCTATTTTAATCATGTTAAGGGCGTACACACTTTGCGTTATTTTTTTTTTATATATTGGATATCTTTTTATTTTTAATTGTTTCAACCTTTAATATATAATTAATACAAGGTCAAGTTTTACAATTAATTTTTATTTTTTACATATAAGCAATTACCATTCACATCAGTAGAAGTTAATAATAATAGTAGTTACTGTCAAATTTTGTTATACACCAGTAAAAGAAAAAATAAAAAGTTGCATAGGTATTTTGCATTTTCACAATAATGATTGATAGTCACAATTAAAGGTAAAAATTAAATGAGGGCAGAGAATATATATTTTCATATTTTGATGAGTAGTAATTATTCTGTTTGCTAGCTCTTTAGATTGTGTTTCCTCTCATCCATAACATCCTAATATTTTCATGTCACCATATCATTAACCTGCACCACAAAAAAACAGACAAGGTTTGTACAATTCCACTCTCATTTCAATCCCACATTTTCCACCATCCCACAACTTGATTTTTGTACCTCCAAATTAAAAAAAATTAGTATGGACATCTCACATTTGTACAATTACACAATTCATTCCACCACCTCTTGTACAATCTTGTACCAACCTGCAAAACAAATTCAAAGAGAATCAGTATAATTCCACCACCATTCGGTCCTCACCATTCCACCACTTCTTGTGCAAATCCCTTACAAAACTCACAACAAATCTTGTACAATTTCTGCAGCTTGCAATTTCATTTTCCTCCACTACTTGTACTATTATCCTTCCTCACTAAGTTTTTCCCAATTCTCCATTCTGCCCTCACTCAAATTCCCTCATTACCCTCACATTTCCTCAGCTATATAACAGACACTTAACAAAAGAAGAAGAGGAGGCAAGAAAAAAATAAACCACTGCGATAAACTCAGACCCTCACGTTCCTTCACCAACCCAAACCACCTTGTTCTAGAACCCACCTCTGTTTCCGACGAAAGCCAATACCATCCGCTGCAACCTCACCGTCATACAAATCCATCCCTTTATCCCATCATCAATCGAAAATCACCCACAAATACTACGCCAAACTTCTGCTAAATATACTTCCATCAACCTTCACAGAACCACAACATTTCCAGAAATTCAAAATAGAACTTAGAATTTCCCAGATCCGAAACGCAAATCACAAGCAGATTCGGAACAACAATCAACACACAAAGGACAAAAAGTAGATCGAACAAGAATCTGAAGCAAAACAAAAATACCTTCTTCATCGATGTAACCTCTTATCTTTCCGCGTTCCCTTTTTGTTTTGCTGTAGTATCTTGTACTCCATGAACTTGTAAATTACATATCTGAAACATAATTTGGGGTTAGGGTTTCGGTGGGTAAAGGGTGTTGTTGTTTGCTCATGATATTTGCTTTTCGATTATGTTGGAACCGTGAGAACAGAGGAAGTATTTGGAACGAACAGAGGAAGCGATGAAGTTAGGAAGCGAGAGAGAGGCTCGTGAGAAAGAGAGAGAATTGAGTTTCTTTCTTCTATTTTCTAAATGCAATCTTTTAATTATTCATTTATTTTTTTTGAGATAATAATAATTAATGTAATTTTAATGAGAATATTTTTTCTAGAATAAAAAACAAGAGAACAAGTGGCGGCTGATGCATCATTTTTTAGGTTTTTTTTGCCACTTTGTTTAATATTGGGCCTAACCTGATTTGGCCATAAGGCCCAGCTCTTCTTTTACTTAACATTACCCTGTTTCGAATTGATTAAAAAAAATAATGTCTCTCATAAATTTTTAGAAAGACTAGAAAAAATCACAAATTGCTTTATTTCTTCAAAATATCTTTAAAATGTCAAAAATATTTTAACATTTTTTTTATTTTGATTTAGATTTAGTTTAGTAAATTTTAGGATTTTATTTTATTTAGATTTAATTTGGTAACTTTAAAGTTTTATTTAATTTAGATTCAATTAAGTAAATTTAGGATTTTATTTAGTTTATATTTAATTTAGTAAACTTTAGAATATTTATTTGATTTAGATTTAATTTACTAACTTTAGAATCTTTATATATTTTATATTTAATTATTTAATAATTTTTATTTGATTTAGCTTTAGTTTTAGCCACTTTACAATTTTTATTTATTTTAGATTTAATTTTGCAAGTTTAGAATTTTAATCTAGTTTAGATCTTGTTTAATAATTTTTGAAGTTATTTTTATAATCTTAGACTTTATAGTTAGTTTAGTATTACTTTAATATCTTAAGATTTTTTTTAATTAGGATTAATTTAGTGATCTTAAATTTTTAATAATTATTATTTTTCTATGAATTTAATTCGTTTTTCTTTTACATTTATTTGAACTTGTAATTTATTTTCGTCATCCCCATTCGAAAAATTGTACCCCAATCCCCTTGTTGCGTTGTAATTAATTTACCGCTTTCTATTTTATTTTACCGTTTAATCCCCATTTATAATTGATGTATCCCTCTCCCAAAAAACAATTCTTGTAATAATTATCTAGTGCACATTTATTTTACTTTAATTTAAGCATCTTACACAAACTAAAAAAATCTTTTTAAAACTAATACACGTGAATCATTTTAAACTGTAAGTCGACAAAGCTAAGAAGCGTCGCGGTGACCCGGCAACATATACGCTTGATCCTGGGCCTTCTTACGGTGAGCCTATTTCGATCAATTGTCCCAATTGGTGCGTCTTAGTAGACTAGCCCACTTTGCTAGTACACATGTAATTTAATTATATTATACTTAGGTTGGCCACCTTGTATGGGCTTTGTCGATTTTACTTGTGATTTACAATTATTTGATCCTATTCTTTCTCCATTCACCGAGCATTTAAAACACTTTCAATAAAATTCGACCCAACGTCGAGTCTTCTTCTCAAACCTCGATCCAGCGTCGAGTTATTTTCAAAAATGAATTTCCAAAACAAAAAACATGGTGCTATGGTATTTAAGTAAATTGTTAGAGGATAGCAGGCGATTTAATTAAAATGTAAAGTATTTGGGCCATTAGAGGTAACAATGACTTAAATACTTTATTCCATACATAATAAAAGTGAACTTTGTTTCACCTCACTCTTTTCATAATAAAGATTTTGGATGAGAGATGATCGGTTGACTGAATCACCAATCTCGAGTATTGAATCGTTAGAGGATAATGACATTTTGGTACTTGTCATCCACAATTTAAAATCAATTCTAACACATTCAATATCTTTTGTGCGCTCAAGCACCATTTACCTTTAAACCCCTTTTCAAGATTAGACATGATTCATTTATAAATGAGATGCTTCTTCCTCTATTCCCAAGGTTTTCGACTTCTCCACTTGAGTACTAGAGGTGTTCTCAAACCCTCCCTCATGTTGGTGCGTAGTCCTTTATTCTTTATCACACCTTGTGGACGTTAGATGAGTCCTCTCCTTTAAAAATGACGTCTTGTCTTTTTCATTTAAAATCAATCAACAAACAATATTTTCTAGAAGAACTACGGAGTTTTGACTTTCCCATTGCGAGGGAATACGTGAGCGCGGTTTCTAAACCGTGTCAAACTCAAAAATAATAAAAACATTTCTTCTCCCTTTCTTTCTCTTTTCAAAACTTAGAAGATCGTAAAATTTTCACACTAACACACTAACACACAACTACACTTTGAACTAAATGGGTACCATCGTGCGATGGATGTAAAGAGTGCTAATACCTTCCCTTGCATAACGACTCCGAATCTATATCTCTTAATTTACGTAGACCGTCTTATCCTTTATTCGTGGATTTTATCTATATTTTCCCGTTCTTCTTTTAGAACAAATAAAATTAGGTGGCGATTTCACTATTTTTTTGAATATTTAAATGATTTTTGAAAAACGAGTTTCTTGAGACCTAGTGATATAATTGTGAGAGCTTTTGATGGTTCTAAGCGATGCTTGGAGAGCTCATTACGCGATTAAGGTCGGTTCCCGGACTTTTGATTCCACTTTCTTTGTCATGGACATCCGTCCGACTTACTCTTGCCTTCTTGGGCGCCCTTGGATACATGGGGCGGTATTACTTCTACCTTACATCGTGAAGTGCCGGTGAAAGGAAGGTTGTCCGGTATGTGGTGAAGAAGAGTATATGGTCGGTCATCTGATCATTCCGATACCTCGGTAGAGGTGAATTCTTTGAGACTCCTGTCAAGCTTTGAAACAATCCCTAGAGTCATGCACTGGACTCTCCTGTCACTCCTGAAGTTGCTAAAGTTCCGCCTAGGATGGCCTCGCTAAAGGATGCTCAAGCTGCAGTTGAAGAAGGAGGTAGTACTATTTGGGGACAGCTCACGATCTTCCTTTCAAATCGACAAGGCGGTTTAGGCTTCACCATCAAGGGCAGAAGATGATCGCCGAGCTTGCCGACCAACTTCCTTTCGCATCGGTCAGTGGAATCCATGCTATAGAAGGCGGCGACTACGACTTGACATCGGCAAATGGATCTTCGACTCCGGACAATGGACTTAGCAATTGGAAGGCGAAGGCGTCATACCAATCTCCTGTAGCAGGAGTAATTGCTCTTGTTTTGTTTTGCTTTTCGTATTTTCTATGTTTTGAACAATAAACTCTAAAGCCTAGTGCCTTAGGGGCATCGTGGCTCGTTTTAGGGTTATTATCATCATTTGCATATTTTCATTCAATAAAATCGTTGGACTTTTGCATTCAATTTTTGATTTCTTTTACTTTATCACCCTTCAAAAGCTATGTGTTTCTTACACACACACGTGATACTGCAGAATCACTCGAATCTAGTTGATACTTGTATGCTATTTCTATATATGACTTGACAATCCGATCTACCAAGCGAAGGCGAAGGTGAGGAAGATTGTGGAGTGCCAGGAGAACTTGTCGGCTGCAAGAAGAGCGAGTTATCTGACTACGAAGAAACAAGTTGAGGTTGTGAATTTGAGTCTTGCGAAGCAGAAAAGAGATCAAGATAGGAGCGGTCTTGAGAATAGTGTTAAAGAAAGATTGGTTCGGATGCTACGAGACTATATTGAGGTTTTGCTTGGTCATACGAAGACTTGCGGGTTTGGACATTGAAATTGTGGTACACGATTCCGACAAAGAAGGTTTTCTCGGTGAAACAGAAGGTTAAATCGCATGCGTCTGAGATGTCGAGAAAATTAAAGCGAAGTTATGAAACAATTCAACGGCTTCTTATTTGTTACTTCTTATCCGCGATGGGTTGCTAACGTGGTGTCTGTGCCCAAGAAGGATGGCAAAGTGCGAATGTGTGTAGATTACGGAGATCGAACAAAGCGAGTCGAAGGCGATTTTCCACTTCCTCATATTGGCGTTACGGTTGACAACACTGCTCGACATAAGGTTTTCTCCTTCATGGATGGTTTCTCGGTTACAATCGGATCAAAATGGCTCGGGAGGCGTGGAAGACTACTTTTGTTACAGTGGGGCACTTTTGTTACAAGGTTATGCCGTTGGTTGAAGAATGGGCGCCACTTATCGTGCTATGGTGACTTTATTCCATGACATGATTCATCATGAGATAGAGGTCTCGTCGGCGACATGATAGCTCGATCCTGGGCGAAGAAGAACACCTTGATCATTTGCGGCTGTTTGATAGATTGAAGAAGTACAGGTTGAGACTTAATCTAACAAGTGCACCTTTGGAGTCGGATCCGGAAAACTCCTAGGGTTTATTGTCGGTGGGAAGGTATTGAGGTTGATCCATAAGGTTAAAGCTATTCAAGAAATGCCAGCCCCGTGCGAGAGAAAGTCGGAGGTTTCTTGGGCGATTGAACTACATTGCAGATTCATTGCACATCTAACTACTACTTGTGAGCCAATCTTTAAGTTCTTGAAAGATCAAGTAGTAGAATGGAGCGATTTCGGATCGCTTTTGACAAAATCAAGGAGTACCTACGGAATCCTCTTATCGATGCCCCAGAGAAGACCTCTTATCATGTACTTGCGGTGTTAGAGAACTCGATGGGGTGTGTGTTGGGGCAACATGCGAGTCGGTCAAAAGAGTATGCAATATACTACCTTAGCAAAAGTTTACCGTGTGAAACATGATACTCACATTTCGAGAAAACTTACAGCGCTTTAACTGCTCTTGGCTAAGGCGGTATATGTTGACTCACTACCTTGTTGATTTCAAGATGGATCCGATAAAATATATATTTGAGAAACCATCTCTCGGAAAAATAACAAGATGGCAAATGATCTTGACCGAGTATGACATCAGTACACTTCTCGAGCGATCAAAGGAAGTGTAGTGGCCGATCATTTGTCTCATCAAGCCGTAGATGACTATCGGTCTATGCGGTTAATTTCAGACAAAGATGTCTTACTAATTCTTGATTGTGAAGAACCGGGCGGACGAAGGACACGAACAAGAATCCCGATGGACCATGGTTTTGATGGAGCCTCAAGCGCGCTTAGCAATGGCATTGGCGCCATCATTGCATCCCTGCGGTGGACATATGCCTTTCACCGGTTATGTTTGATTGCACTAACAACATGGCCGAATCTGAGCGTGCATCATGGGTATCAAAGCTATTGACTTGAGAATCAAGTTCTTGCAAGTGTATAGAGACTCGACTTTGGGGATCGGTCAGTTAAGGAGTGGGATCTGAGCATCCGAATCTCATTCCATATCGAGCATGTTACGGTTTGATTCCTTACTTGAAGATTACTTTCAACCACATCCACGAGAAGAGAATCGGTTGGCGGGCGTATTAGCTACTATGTCGTCTATGTTCAAAGTTAGATGGGACAACGAGGCTCCCGGATCATCATTGAGAGGTTTGGCGAACCGGTATTGTTATGAACTTGATACGGAAGAGAAACCATGGTACTATGGCGTGAAGAGGTATCTTGAGACTCGAGAATATCCCTGAGGGCATCTATCAATAATAAGAAGTTCTTGAGAAGATTTGCATCTAAATTCTTCCTCGACAATGGCATCTTATACAAGCGCAATCATGACTTGTGCTTACTCCGTTGTGTAGACGGAAAAGCAGTGAGCGTATCATGGAAGAGTTACGAAGGCGCATTTGGTACCCACTCCGGTGGACACACCATGGCTAAGAAGATTTTGAGAGCAGTTACTATTGGTCCACCATGGAAGGCGATTGTCACCGCTTGATCTTGTCACAAATGCGGATATATCGAGACAAAGTGCATGTACCTCCGTACCTCGAATGTTCTAACGACTCATTGGCCTTTTGCAATGTGGGGCATTGACATAATCGGAGAAATCAAGCCTGACTTCCAGGGACATCGTTTCATCCTTGTGGCAATTGACTATTTCACCAAGTGGGTAGAAGCCTCGTTGCATCTGTTACCAAGAATGTTGTGGCTCGTTTCATCAAACAATATACATCGATATGGCACTCCGAAAGGATTATCACGGATAACGGCTCTAATCTCAACAACAAGATGATCACCAACTCTGCACAATTCAAGATCAAGCATCGAATTCTTCTCCTTATCGGCCTAAGATGAATGGCGCGATGGAAGCCGCCAACAAGAACATTAAGAGGATTATCTGAGAGAGATGGTGACTTATAAAGATTGGCATGAGATGTTACCATTCGCTCTTCATGGTTATCGCTTTTCTGATACGGACATCAACAGAGCAACCCATTCTCTCTTGTATGGTATAGGCGGTCCTACCTATCGAGTTGGATACCCTCGACGAGTCCTCCGGGCCTTGAGTTAGGTGAAGAGGATTGGATCGGACTCGCCTTGACAGTTAATTTGATTGATGAGAAGCGACTCGCGTCCATCGCCATGCGGATCTATCGAGCGAATGATCGAGCATTTAACAAGAAGGTCACAAGAGTCTACCGGTCGGTGATCTAGTAGTCAGCGCATCATTCTTCCACAAGGTGATCCTAGGGCAAATGGACTCCCACCTCGAGGGACCATTTGTAGTCAACGATATTTTCCGCGAGCTATGATCTTGAGCACCATGGATGGAGAGGACTTCCACACCTTGTGAGCAGAGACATAGTCAAAATACTATGCATAAAGAGACCCGCTAGGTCGTAGGCCTAGGAAAAATAAGGGCATCTGGCGAACCAAAGGGTTCGGGCAAAAGTTAAGGATATATACAAAGCATGTACACGGCAAGTTGAAAACACGAAAAGCGGCTTGGGAAAAAAGGGTATCCGGTGGTGAAAACCAGAAAGGCGGTCTAAGCAAAGTTAGGGATTTAAGCGTCGACTATGTCTCGTCGATCATCTTACTTCAGACTACTATCATTCAATATTCAAATGGCGAAAATCGATTCACTCACTTTCTCTTGTGAGGAGATGAGATAGTTGAAATGTATGAGTACTAGCATAATTGGAACTTAACGAGATTGTTTCGCATAGCTTTTACTTTTCTTGTGTCTGACTACTTGGCCATACGCCACCTTTCAAATAAATACAAGTTTCTTTCTCTTTACAATTTTGTTGTTGTTGTTTGCATAAAGTCCAACGTTTGCTTTGAATGATTATATGCATCTAACAATAAAATCTATTCACAAACATGCGAAAAGTGAACATGCAAAAGTAGCTACTACAGGCTCCAGGAATTGAGATGACGCGAAAGTCACATATGCATTTCCTCATGAGCATAATCCCCAGAGGTGTCACTCATACAAAATCTTCCCAGCAAAGAGAGGAGAACCCCGGTGATTCCACTCACCTTAATCGGGTTACACCATCTTCACAATAACATTTCACCCCGGTAGGTATTGGTCCCCGACAAGGTATCTCTCAACAATTTTCCTTTTCGGTGTCGGACTTGAGACTTGGTCAGATAGCGCACCAGAGGAATCAAGATTATCTTTCTTCTCAGGGTTTTCTTCCCCAAACAGAAGTCGAGTCCTCAAGCAGAACATCTGCGTCTTCTTCAAGATGGATATGTTTTGAAATACCTGACATCCATCATTCATACATTTCTCATAAAGTCATAATATATGCATATGTCATTCATGCACATCATCATGCATCATACTTTGCATAAGACTAACAATATTCTATCAAAATTTCTCTTGTTTTCTCCAAAACAGGTGAAAGCCACTCTCGACGCATACAGGTCCAAGATTAATACCCGATCGAGACGGAGAACTATCGAAAGACCGCCTAGTTGTCCTCCGACAAGCTGGTCCGAGATTAAGACCCGAATCCAGACGGGAAAACTATCCGAACGACCACCCTTGTTGTCCTCCAACAACGGATCCAGGATTAATACCCGAATCTAGACGGGAAACCCTATCCGAAAGATCACAAGTTATCCTCCGATAACATGCAATGGACCAATACCCGATGCACAACAGGGAAGCTATCCACATTTTGCCAACTACTACCCCCCCAGAGTAGTCAGCACGAAGAACTATTCTGACTCATTCTTATTATCAACAACAACTACAGAGTCTGGCGTACGACTCAGTTGCCTTGGATGGCATCTTAAGCCCATCTCTAACTACTTGTCAACATTTCTCCACTTTCAGAATGCTGCATATTTGGTTAAAAACCAATACAAACCAATAACTTCATTCAAAGATGAGCACGAAGTCTAACGTACGACTCCCTCCGGATGGCATCTTAAGCCCATCCCCGTCAATTCTCCTATCAACAATCTCAAGTCTAGCGTACGACTCATTCCCCAGCGAAGTCTCCAACTTCTCCAAATGGCATCTGTAAGCCCATTCCCGCATCATCAGCCAACAGCGAGTGCAAATTTTTAGGTGTACTTGAGTGTTCAATAATCTTCTACCTCTAGGTCACGAAAGGCGAACATGCCAATCTAACCCTTCTAGTACAAGAAGATTGAACAGGGGCAGCTGTCATACCCCAAAATTTGCCCTCCATCTTCTCAAGATATTTCATACATCCATACTCAAGGATTCTTCAAGGTTGATCGGACAAACCTCTCTGACAATCAACCCAAACTAGGGTTTGGTATTTCTCAGATCAAGATGGACTTCCAACATCTCCAGTGGTCTTCATGCCTCCTCATATGCTTCAAATATTCTCCATGTCAAGTTTCAAGCCTCACAAGTCAAGTTCCCTCAGACAATTGCTCAGATGGTTGAAAATCAGTTGTATTGGACAAAAAGTCAACTGTGGTCAACGTACAGTCAAACTTCATGATTTTGGTCAACATCCTCATTTTAAGTTACATTTATCATTTGATAAAGGGTTGATCATGATTCATCAAGAAAACTCACGATTTGCTCAAAGTCAAACTTTCTAAATTAGGGTTTCTTAGTGAAAAGTCAACCAAACTTTGAGTGAGCATAACTTCTTCATACTTTCTCAGAAATTTTTCCACCACCTCTTGTTTTGAAGGAAATTCAATTCTCTACAACTTCATGTCTCACAAGAATGTTAAAAAAATGCTTCATTTGGAAGGTATGGATCAAAACATTACAGGTCCTTTTCAAAGTCAACAAAAAATCAACATTTTGTTTTGAAGATATATTGAGCATGGAAACTCCAATTGATATGAAACCAAAGAGGTTGGTTAGAGGACTCTTAGATCTTTCTAAAAAGTCCAAGAAAACTCAAAAATGTGGGAAATTGAGCAATATACACCATTCACAAGTTGGGCAATTTTGAAGAAGTGCACAAAGAGAGATGCTTGTAAAAATAATTTTTTTTGCAAATGGTCTTACTTTTTCTTCATCCAAACTTGTTCCTTATACAATTAGGAATATCCAAGCCCAATGCCACGAGTTTTTTATTTTATTTTTCTATTTAACTTGGATTTTATTCATTTAAATACAAATTAAATTCAAAAATAAGGTATAAAATCAAAATTAATTGCAAATTGATTTTTCTCTCATCCTTGAGATCCAAGTAACCTAAAAAGCCAACAAATTTGAAATTTGATTGGATTTGGAAAGAAATTGATCGAAATTGATCAAAAAGAAAATTTGATTTTGTACAAAATCAAATATGTTTTACATTGATTGATGATGATTTCTTCCTCAAATCAGCTCCAATTCCATCTACTATATATATACAATACATACAACATGAATGAGAACAGAAAAATTGCTTGGAGAAACCCTAACCTAATTCAAAAAATCCGTGCTATACAAGCTACTAGCAGCCTGGGTTTTAGCTCGATTCAATTGATTCCAAGCATCCCAACACATTCCTTGACATCTCCTGAATCGATCCAGACCTTTACATTGTCCAAAAGCATCAAGAATTGCAAGAACACGATTTCGGTTTGTCACACTTTTCTCAAGATCGAATTCTATTATTCATGCATTTTTAACATGTTTTGTTGCTGTTTTTGTGATTAGAACGAAGTTTAGAAGCTTTCTGGGCAGTTTGATTGAGTTTCCATGGCTTAGAACAAGAATCACCATAGCTAGGGTTTTCGGCCTCGATTTAGGGCTTCTCTAAAACGGATAAATTGGACCAAAAGACCACCACCATCGTGTTCAGACTGATGTTTCCAATCGAACCATGCCTTTAAATGTCATTTATATTGCTTGTGTTTGATTTTAGGATTTGCAGGGACTATAGCGTCGAACTGAGGCCGACGCTATCTTTTCAAAAATTCAAAACGAAGAAGATGATGGTTGGCGCGTGATTCGTGCAATCAGGGAACGACACCCGTTTACAATCCATTCGCTCCGGTTTTTAAACACGTGTGTAAGCCAGCTCAGTTGGTCAAGGCGTGTGGTTGTGAAGGCAAGGTCACCAGTTCGAATCCCAGCCATGGCATTTGATTTTTTTTACATGTTTGCAACTATTTTCATATTTTTCTATTTTCTTTAATATTTTCATACTATTTAATTTATCTTTCATAATTTTTATCATGCATTTAAAAAATACCAAAAATATTTATTTTTTTCATACACATCAGAAAAATGTTTATTTAATTTATAAAATTAAAAATATAATTTTTGCATGCATATTTAATTTAATTTCAATTTTATCATTTAAATCACTTTTAATTGATTTTTAATTATTAAATTAACTCCAAAAAATCCCAAAAAATTATTTTAGCATATTAATATTATTTCTAGCATGAAAACTTTTTCTCATTCAAAAATTATTATTTTTACTAACATTTTCCTCTTATTCAATTTTCTCGTATTTCCCGATTTTTCATTTGTTCACAGGTTATACCGTTTCGGACGATTTTTAACGCTTTCTTTTCATATTATGTAATTGCTCATGGGATGTAATAGATTAATTAGGGATTTTATTTTCCGCATTTTAAATTATGTATCTGCCCCAAAGCCATGTAATATAGCGTAGGATTTATCTTTCCGCACTTTATATTCCTGCATTTTAATTTCCGCATCCTATGAACTGCTAGTAATTAGACGTGTATGGCAAGACTAAAATCAACATAGCTCACTCTAATTTTCAAGATAACATGAATCTGAAATCAACACACTCTTTTCACACATGCACCCCTTAGGGTAATTCTCTCTCTCGTTGCCTTTACGAATTCAAATGGTCAAGTCCCTCGAACGTAGAGGTATTCTAGCACCGTTGCCTTCAAAACTAATCATCATAGTCCCTTCGATACAAAGATCATAAGACCCATGATGTCGCCTCCGAATTCATGATCTTGACCCTCGATTGTTGCCTACGAAAAATGATGATAGTTCTTTCGAGTGTGCTAGGATACTCCTACAAGTTGCTTTCTATGACCATCCGATGTCCCTTCGAATGTCCCGCTTACATCCAACGAATAGGGTTACCTACCAACCAATGGTATGGATAGCGCTATTCCAAAGGAACGTAAAATAGTACGAAAATGACCAATTTTGAGTAGGTAATAAGACTTTTAGTTGCTTGCTCAAATCAAATACTTTTCACACCTCACACTTTTGTCAAAGTTCAAATTCTTTTCAAACGAAACATTTCCGAATAGTTTGTATACATTCCTACATGAATCATTACAAAGTCAAAGCGAAATGCCTTTTCAAAACATTTTTTTTAAACACACAGAAAACATTTTTAAAGTGATCTAAGGAGCAACTAAGAGCCCGTAGATAACTACGGATGGAAATGGGTGCTAATACCTTCCCTTTTCATAACCTTCTCCCTTACTCAGAATCTAACGAAGGTCTTTTTCTGTACTTTTTTACCTTCCCTTAATTGGTTAAAAGAAAAGTCGGTGGCGACTCTTGCTATCCGCACATTTGCGATACAAAAACCTACAAAGTCAGTTCACCGTATTACAAAACCCGGCGACATAATCGTAAGAGCTTTTGATGGTTCTAAACGAACAGTACTTGGAGAGCTCATCCTGCTTGTTAAAGTCGGTTCCCAGACTTTTGACTTTACTTTCTTTGTCATGGACATTTGCCAAGCTTATTCTTGCCTACTTGGACGCCTTTGGATACATGGGGCAGACACTGTCACCTCTACCCTACATCAGAAGTTGAAGTACCCGGTGAAGGGCAAGATTGTTACAGTATGCGATGATGAAGAATATATGGTAAGCCACCTGTAGTCATTGCGGTACCTCGAGATGGAAGGCGAATTCATCGAGACCCCTTGTCAAGCTTTCGAAGCAATTCCACGAGTCATGCCTGTTGACTCTTCTGTCACTCCTGAGGTTACTAGAGTTCCACCGAAGATGGCCTCACTGAAAGAAGCCAAAGCTGTAGTTGAAGAAGGAGGTTGTACTGTTTGGGGTCAGCTCTTCGACCTCCCATTAAAATCTGACAAGATTGGTTTAGGCTTCACTATCAAAGGTCAGAAGATGATGCGCCGTGAACGTGTCGGCAAACTTCCTTTCCGCATCAACAAAAGCGTAGTCCATGCTATAGAAGACGACGACAGCAACTTCGACATCAACCGGATATTCCCAACTCCAGACGACGGACTCAACAATGGAAAGACTGAAGATGTCATACCAATATCCTTTAGACAGGAGTAATTGCTTTTTCAGTTACGCTTTTCGCTTTTTATGCTTTGAACAATAAACTTTAAGCCCAATGCCTTGCCCGGGGCACCATGGCTCGTTTGTGAGGGTTATTATTTGTCATTTGCATATTTTCATTCAATAAAATCATTGGACTTTTGCATTTAAATATTGTGCTCTTTCCTTTATTTTACTTTATCACCCTTTCAAAAAGCTATGTGTTCTTACACACACCCACATGATACACTACAGATTCACTCCGAATCTAAATCGATATGACTCATTATTGCTAAATATGACTTCGATAATCTGATCTACCAAGTTGAAGACGAAGGTGAGGAAGATTGTGAAGTTCCCGGAGAACTTGTCAAACTACTACAGGAAAATAGGTTATCTGACCATACGAAGAGCCATTCGAGTTTGTGAATCTAGATCTTGCGAAGATGAAAAGAAATCAAGATAGGAGTGGGTCTTGAGAACAATGTCAAAGAGAGATTGGTCCAGATGCTGCGAGACTATATCGAGGTTTTTGCTTGGTCCTGCGAAGACATGCCAGGTTTAAACATTGACATTATGGTACACGACTACCAGCGAAAGCGGTTTCTCCTATGAAGCGAAAAGTTAAATCGTATCGTCATGAGATGTCTGAGAAAATCAAAGTCGAAGTTATGAAACAGTTCAATGCCAGTTTCCTAGCTGTTACTTCTTATCCACAGTGGGTTGCGAACGTGGTACCCGTACCTAAGAAGGATGGTAAAGTGCGTATGTGGGACTACAGAGATCTGAACATAGCAAGTCCCAAAGACGATTTTCCACTTCCTCATATTGATGTCCTAGTTGATAACACCGCTCAACACAAGGTTTTCTCCTTCATGGATAGTTTCTCCGGTTACAATCAGATCAGAATGGCTCCCGAAGACATGGAAAAGACTACTTTTGTTACATAGTGGGGCACATTCTGCTACAAGGTCATGTCGTTCGGTCTGAAGAACGCTGGCGCCACATATCAACGTGCCATGGTAGCTTTGTTTCATGACATGGTCCATCACGAGATAGAGGTCTATGTCGACGACATGATAGCTCGATCACAAACTGAAGAACAACATCTTGATCATTTGCGAAAACTATTTGATAGACTGAAGAAATACAAACTAAGACTTAATCCTAACAAGTGCACCTTTGGAGTTAGATCCGGTAAGCTCTTGGGATTTATTGTCAGTGGTAAAGGTATTGAAGTTGACCCTACCAAGGTTAAAGCTATTCAAGAAATGCCAGCGCCCCACACCGAGAAGGAAGTCAGAGGTTTCTTGGGACGATTAAACTACATTGCCAGATACATTGCACATCTAACTGCTACCTATGAGCCGATATTCAAGTTACTGAAGAAAGATCAAGTAGTGGAATGGAACAATGATTTCCAGACAGCCTTTGACAAAATCAAGGAGTACCTACAAAATCCTCCTATCCTGATGTCACCTGCCAAAGGAAGACCTCTTATTATGTACTTAACAGTATTAGAGAACTCAATGGGGTGTGTGTTGGGGCAA
The DNA here is from genome assembly GCA_021764765.1 of Vicia sativa. Lineage (NCBI taxonomy): Eukaryota > Viridiplantae > Streptophyta > Magnoliopsida > Fabales > Fabaceae > Vicia > Vicia sativa. The sequence goes on from CM038793.1 coordinate 109,157,904, forward strand.
CATGATGAGTCTGGTCGAAAAGAGTATGCAATATACTACCTTAGTAAAACGTTTACCGACTGTGAAGCAAGATACTCACAGCTTGAGAAAACTTGTAGCGCTTTGGCTTGGGCTACTCTCCGACTAAGACAATATATGTTGACTCACACTACCTTGTTGATCTCTAAAATGGACCCGATAAAATACATATTCGAGAAACCTGCTCTCTCCGAAAGATCTTGACCGAATACGACATCCAGTATACTACTCGAAAGGCGATCAAAGTAAGTGTAGTAGCCGATAGTTTGGCTCATCAAGCTGTAGATGACTATGAATCTATGCACTTCGAGTTTCCATACGAGGATATCTTGCTAGTCACTGATTGCGAAGAACCTAGACCAAACGAAGGACCTGAACCAGGATCCCGATGGACCATGGTCTTTGATGGAGCCTCAAACGCACTTGGCAATGGTATTGGCGCCATCATTACATCTCCCACTGGCGGACACATGCCTTTCACCACCAGACTATGTTTCGACTGCACTAACAACATGGTCGAATACGAAGCGTGCATCATGGGTATCAAAGCTTCCATTGACCTAAGAATCAAATTCTTGTAGGTATATGGAGACTCAGCTTTAGTGATCAGTCAGGTTAAAGGCGAGTGGGATACGAAGCATCCGAATCTCATCCCATTTTGAGAGCATGTTTTAAGTCTGATCCCCTACTTTGAAGAAATCACTTTCGATCATAATCCACGAGAAGAGAATCAGTTGGCAGACGCATTAGCTACCATGTCATCTATGTTCAAGGTTAGATGGGACAACGAAGCTCCCCAAATCATCATCGAAAGGTTTGACGAACCAATGTACTATTGTGAACTTGATACAAAAGAGAAACCTTGGTTCTACGAAGTGAAGAGGTATCTCGAGACTCAGGAATATCCGGCAGGGGCATCTGTCAATGACAAGAAGTTCTTAAGAACATTCGCATCCAAATTCTTCCTCAATAACAACATTTTATACAAGCGCAATCACGACTTGTGCTTACTCCGCTGTGTAGACCAGAAAACAGCGGAACAAATCATGGAAGAGTTACATGAAGGCGCATTCGGTACCCACTCTAGTGGATATACGATGGCTAAAACGATTCTAAGAGAAGGTTACTATTGTTCCACTATGGAGGCTGATTGTCATTGCTATGCTCGATCTTGTCATAAATTCCAGATATACGCAGATAGAGTACACGTACCTCTAGTTCCATTGAATGTTCTGACCGCTCCATGGCCTTTCGCAATATGGGGCATCGACATGATTGGAGAGATCAAACCTACTGCTTCCAATGGACACCGTTTTATCCTCGTTGCAATTGACTACTTTACCAAATGGGTAGAAGAAGCCTCGTTCACATTTGTTACCAAGAATGTTGTGTCTCGATTCATCAAGCATAATCTTATCTGTCGGTACGGCGTCCCCGAGAGGATCGTCACAGACAATGGTATCGAAATCAATAACAAAATGATCATTGTACTATGCACGCAGTTCAAGATTAAGCATTACAACTCTTCTCCGTATCGTCCTAAAATGAACGGCGCAGTGGAAGCCGCCAACAAAAATCTCAAGAAGATCATGCAGAAGATGATAGTGACTTACAAAGATTGGCATGAAATGTTGCCATTTGCTCTCCACAGTTATCGCACAACAGTACGAACATCTACAGGGGTAACCCCTTTCTCTCTTGTATATGGTATGGAAGCAGTCCTAAAAATTGAGGTTCAGATACCCTCAACCAGGGTCCTCAAGGACGCAGAGTTAGGCGAAGACAAATGGGTCTAGACTCGCCTTGACGGATCAACTGATCGACGAACGGCTCATGACCATACGCCATGGAAATATATACCAGGAGCGAATGATTAGAGTCAAACACCGAGTCTACCAAGTCAGTGATCTAGTAGTCAAGCGCATCATCCTTCCACAAGGTGATCCCAAGGGCAAATGGACTCCCACCTATGAGGGACCATTTGTAGTCAAAGCAGTATTTTTTGGAGCTATGATACTAAACACTATGGATGGAGACTTCCACACCACATGAACATAGACATAGTCAAAATACTACGCCTAAGCGAGACCAGCTAGGTCGGTGGCCTAGGCGAACTTAGGACACCTGGCGAACCAAAGGGTTGGGCAAAGTTAAGGATATACAAAAAAAGATGTACACCCATGATCGAAAACACAGGCGACTTTGGTAAAAAGGGTATCCGGTGGGCGAAAACCGAAAGGAGGTCTAGGCAAAAGTTAGGGATTTAAGCGTACGACTATGTCTCGTCCATATCACCTGCTTACCGACTACAATACTATCAGCTTCAAGATTCGAATGGCGCAAATCAGTTCAATCACTTTCTTCTAATAGCAAAGAGATGAGATAGTCGAAAATATATGAGCAATAGCATAATTGAAACTCGATGAGATTGTTTCCGCATAGCTTTTTTACTATTCCGACAATTTCCTCTTACTAGGATGTTCGTCTCTTAATTACAAATCGCCTACCTATAGGCCACTTTTCAAAATTAATGCAAATTCCTCCTTTCTAGTTCTAATTTTATTGTTTTTTGCATAAAGTCCAATGATTGCTTTGAATGATTATATGCATCTGACGATAAACATCTATTCACAAACCTATGAAAAGCGAATAGAAACAGTAATTACTACAGGATCTAGGAATTGAGACGACAACTAAAGTCACCAATACATCCCCCAAGAGTCACTTTTGCAAGAAATACATCCACAAGATGATCAATCCCCACAGAGACACTGCTCTCACTACAAAGGCAAATCTTCTCCGACGAAGTGTTACAATTTTCTCCCAACAGTACTCCAATACTTTAGCTTCATCATGTTGGTTCCCGAGCAGTGATCCTATCAAACTTCATCACGTTGGTACCCGAGCAGTGATCCTATCAAGCTTCATCACATTGGTCCCCGAGCAGTGATCCTATCAAACTTCATCACGTTGATCCCCGAGCAGTGATCCTATCAAGCTTCATCACGTTGGTCTCCGAGCAGTGATCCTATGAAGCTTCATCACGTTGGCCCCCGAGCAGTGATTTTATCAGTTTCATCAACTTTAATGATCCTATCAGACTCATCACCTTAAGTGATCCTATCAGACTCATCACCTCAAGTGATCCTATCAGATTCATCACCCCAAGCGATCCTATCAGACTCATCACCTCAAGTGATCCTATCAGATTCATCACCTCAAGTGATCTCTATTAGATGCATCACCTCAAGTGATCCCTATCAGCCTCATCAGCTTTAATGATCCTACGAGCCTCGTCAGCTTCAATGACCCTATCAGCTTCACCACGTCACGTCAGTCTCCAAGCAGTAACAAAGTATGCCATATCACGTTGTCCCCCCAGCGAGGTCTATGGAAATGTAATCATCCACGGCAAGATCCCCAGTGAAGTATCTCTCAATCATTATTATTCTTCTAGAAGCACTAATATCCAGACTCGAAACTTGGTCAGATAGTGCATCAGAGGAATCTGAAGCATCTCTTTTCCTCAGCCAGGGTTTCCAACAACCCCATCCCCAAGCAAACATTAGAAATCTCTAGCAAAACATTCCTATCTTCTTCAAGATGGATATGTTCTGAAATACCATAACATCTACATTCATGCATTATACATAAAAGTCATAACATGAGCATTCACAAGCATTATCATACATTCGCATACATCATAATCTGCATAGGACTAACCATATCCTGTCAAGATTTTATTTCCCTAATAGGTAAAAGGTATTTTCCAAACCAAAAGGTCAAAGATTAATACCCGAAACAAGACGGGAGAACTATCTGAATGAACGTGAATATCATTTCCAGACAACAGATCTTAGATTAACACCCGAGACAAGACGGGAAGACTATCTACATTCTGACAACTATTCATCTCAGAAATAACCAAGACGAAGGTTTATTCTGATCCTCTCTTATTATCAACCAGCCCGGATGGCATCTTAAGCCCATCTCCGATTTCTCTTTAATCCAAAAGACGAATACAGAGTCTAGCATACGACTCACTCTCCAGCATCAGCTTCTCCAAATGGCATCTATAAGCCCATTCCATACAAAAGCGAGTGCAAATTTTTAGGTGTACTCGAGTATTCAATCATCTTCTACCTTCAGGTCACGAAAGGCAAGCATACTAATCTAACCCTTCCGATACAAGAAGATTGAACAGGGGCAACTGTTATACCCCAAAATTTGCCCTCCTACTTCTCAAGACAATTCACAACCCCATACTCAAGAATTTCAGATGGGTTGATCAAATAACCCCTCTTAAGCAATCAATCCTAACAAGTATTTTGCACATCTCAAGTTAAGATGGATCTCCAGTGATTTAAGTGGCCATCATATATCATCATATGCTTTAAGGGATCACCATATAAAGTTTTAAGTCTTACAAGTCAAAATTGCTCATCCAATTGTTCAAATCAACTGTATTGGACAAAATGTCAACTATGGTCAACATACAGTCAAACTTCATAATTTTTTATCAACATTAATATTTTGAAGTAATATCCATCATTTCATCAAGGGTTGATCATGATTCCTCAAGAAAAGTCAAGATTTGATCAAAAGTCAAAGTTTCTAAATTAGGGCTTTTTAGACAAAAGTCAACAAAATTTTGACCAGGCATAAGTTTCACATATTTTATTAGAAATTTTTCCACCAAAGCTCATTTTAAAGGGAATTCAATTCTCTACAACTTCATTTCTCACAAGCTTTGGCTAGAAATGCTTCATTTGGAAGTTATGGATCAAAACGTTACAGGTCCTTTTAAAAAAGTCAACAAAAGTCATCTTTTTGCAAAGAAGTGTTCATGAGCATGGTAACTTCTATGAAGATGAAACCAAAAGGGTTGTTTAGAAGACACCTTTAGCTTTCTAAAAAGACCAAGAACAACCAAAAATGTTAAAAATTGAGCAAGATACGAGTTGTGCAAATTGGGCATTTTTGAGGAGGTGCATAAAGAGAAATACTTGAGAAAGTAAAAAATTTCCAAATAGGCTTAACTTTTTTTGTTTCAAACTTGTTCCTTATCTAAAATAGAACCTCCAAGCCCAAGGCCACGTTTTTTATCTTTTATTTTTATTTATTTTGGATTTTTATTCACTTAAAACCAATTTAATTAAAATAAAAGATATAAAATCAAATTTTAAATGCAAGATTGATTTTCTCTCATTCTTGAGGTCCAAGCAAGCCACACAAGCTGTCATTTTCGAAATTATCAAGATTGGCAATAGAATTGATTGAAATTGATTCAAAAAAGGAAATATTTGGTTTCATCACAAATCCAATATTTTCTCATTGATTAGCATATAATTCCTTCATGATTCAAGACCTAATCCATCCTAGTATATATACACACTAATTCCAAAGGCCAAGGACGAAAAAATTTATGCCTCAAGAACCCTAAAAAATCTTCAAAAAACCGTGCATCACAAGTCACTTGCAGCCAGGTTTTTGGAACGATTCAAGCCAAACAAAGTGTTCCAACACATTTCTTGATACTCTCTAAAGCTTTTCCAATCATTACCAGCCATCCAAGCATCTAGAATCGTAAAATCATCATCACAGTCCCTTCGACTTAAAAGATCATAGTCCCTCGATGTTGCCTGCGAATATATGGTCTCGTCCCTCGGTTGTCGCCTACGAAATGTAATGATCGCCCCTATGAATATGCTAGGATATCCCTACAAGTTGCCTTCTATGATCATCCGATGTCCCTACGAATGTCCCTTTTACATCCAACGGATAGGGTTACCTACCAACTAATGGTATGGATAGAGCTATTCTCAAGGAAAGAAAAATAACACGGAAACGACCGTTCTGAGTAGGTAACAAGTCTCTTTTGCTTGCTCAATCAAAATACTTTTCACACCTCACACTTTTTTTTCCAAATCTTTTCAAAGCACTTTGTATACATTCCGGCGTGAATCATTACAAAGTCTTTTCCAAAACAAAAACATTTCCAAACACTTCGTATACATTCCAGCGTGAATCATTACGAAGTCAAAGTGAAATGCCTTTTCAAAACTCTTTTCAAACACACACAAAAAAGCAATTTAAAGTGAGCTAAGTAATTAAGAGCCCGTAGATAACTACGGATGGAAAGGGTGCTAATACCTTCCCTTTTCATAATCACCTCCCTTACTCAGAATCTAACGAAGTTCTTTTCCTTTTCTTTTCGCCTTCCCTTAATTGGATAAAAGAAAAGTCGGTGGCGACTCTTGCTATCCGCAACATTTGCAATAAAACGCAAAACAAAACAAGTCAGTTCTCCCACCGTGTTACACCCATAAACGACATTCACGTCATTCTCAGGCTCATCTTTCAATCTGATAACCGGAATAAGATTATTATCCATCATATCTTGAAGATCACTCTTTATGTTATCACAACCAAGAGTATCCTCGCTGCACACATTACAAGCAACATGGTCATGAGTGCAATAACCAACTTTACAGAGAGCAACATGCATGTTCATAAGATCTCCATTGACCAAATTCACATCATGACGATGTGTTTACCATCAATCATATTCACAACATTTCCATGTTTGGGCAACAAATTTTCTTCCATATTAGGACCCATGTCCTTAAAAGACAAGAGACCAGATGTGACCATCTTTTGAACTTCTAACTTCAATGGATAACATTTCTCATTACTGTGTCCAGGAGCTCCTTGATGATAGTCACAAGTTTGATCAACCTTGTAATACCACAGCAAAGAATTTGGAACAGCATGAGGAGCCCTTGGTTGCACCAAGTGCCTCTGAATAAATCCTTGGTATAACTTTGCATAAGTAATTGGAATCGGATCAAACGATTCTCTTTTTGGGCCTTGCCCTGGCTAAGATTCTTTGTGATAAGGGATTGTAGTTGGAGCAACAATAGGGGTAACAGAAGCAACTTGTTAATGATTTTAATTGCGTCTGTTAGGAAGTCTAGTTCTTCTTTCTTGAACAACAACATTAACATCTTCCTTCTTTTTTGAGAATCCAAAGGATGGCTTCTTGGCTCCATTCGATCCTTCTCCTTTCGACAAACGTCCCTCTCGGACAACTTCTTCTAGATGGACTCCCATGCTCACCATTTCAGCAAAATCATTAGATGCACTGGCTATCATCTCCCTATAATAGAAAGGACCCAAAGTCTTCAAGAAAGTCTTGATCATTTCCTGTTTACTCAATGGAGGAATAACCTGTGCAGCAAGCTCAAGCCATCGTTAAACATACTATTTGAATGACTCCTTATCTTTCTGAATCATTTCCCTTAATTGATCACGGTTGGGTGCCATGTACATGTTGTAGTTGTAATGGCTTACAAAACCTTCACCTAAATCATTGAAAGTATGTATGTCACTATTTTCTAGATTCATATACTACCACAAAGCTGCACCAGTCATGCTATCTTGAAAGAAGTGGATGAGCAGACGTTGTTCTTTAGTATGAGTGTCCATCCTTCTCATATACATAATTAAATGATCACGGGGACAAGAATTACCTTTATACTTCTCGAACTCTAGAACTTTGAATTTATCAGGCACTTTCACATTGGGGACCAAGCACAGATCATTGACATTGTCACCAAATAGCTCTTTCCTTTTAAGGGCTTTCAGCTCTTTCTGCATCTTGTCAAACTGTTCTTGGAAAACATCAATTCAATCATAGAATTCCAAACTTTCGCTCGAAGGAGGAAGAGGATTATCAAACTCTTTGTTAAAGATTGGAGTAGAATGCACCACATGAGGTGCGGATGCCAAAACATGCATCATAAGAGGCGCAGAAACAACAGTAGGTTGGGCCAAGAAGGTCACTTGATCAATTGGGTTGTAACCTTCAGGCATGAAATTCTCTGGAATTCCCTAAGGATAACTAGGAGGCATACGGTGTTGGACGGTAGAAACCACTAGAATAGAAAAAACATGAGCATCTTGAATCTCAGAGATAACAGTTGTCTATTGAGGTGGAATGATACAAGGAGAAGGATGAGGAGGTGGTGGATGATTCTGAGCAGCCACCAACTGTTCCACCATAGCAGTCAAGTTGGGCATACCAACTCTCAAGGAAGTAACCTCTTCGCGCAGCTCGAGATTCCCTTGATTTAGATTTTCCATATTCTTCTTGGAGTTGGCTCGAGTGTTATACTGATGCAACAAATTGAAGACTGGACGAAGCAGAGAAATGGATAAGACACCTAGGAGAGTACCAAAATGCAAGAATGTGTGTTTCATGATGTATGACATGCAATGCACATGGTTTTTTTTATTGTTCCTTTTATTATTCAAGGAACTTAATAAAGACAATTTAATTTGAAAATATCAAAGTATAACACAATTGAAATACTGAATAAACTCATATCATTAATAAAATATTTTGAGGATTTCAACTCTTCAATTCAAGTTTCAACAATCCCAAGTACACGAATTTCAATCAAATCATCCTTTTCCTTCAACTCTGCTGCATGAGACATCTTCAAGGTATGATACTTTTTCTTCCAAGCTTCCTTCTCTTGTTGCCTCCTAACCAAATCAAGTTGAAGCTCCTCTAGATCACTTAACATTTTTGGGTGTTCTTAGACTTTTTGGAAAGCTCTAGATGTCCTCTAAACAACCTCTTTGGTTTCATCTTATTTGAAGTTACGATGCTCAATAACACTTCTTTACAAAAAGTTGACTTTTTGTTGACTTTGAAAAGGACCTCTAATGTTTTGATCCATATCTTTCAAATGAAGCATTTTCTGACCAAGCTTGTGAGACATGAAGTTGTACAGAATTGAATTTCCTTCAAAATGAGCTTTGGTGAGAAAATTTCTGATAAAGTATGAGAAAGTTATGCCTAGTCAAAGTTCTGTTGACTTTTCCTTAGAAAACCCTAATTTGGAAAGTTTGACTTTTGATCAAATCTTGAGTTTTCTTGATGAATCATGATCAACCCTTGATCAAATGATGAATATCACTTAAAAATATGGATGTTGACCAAAAATCATGATGTTTGACTGTATGTTGACCACAGTTGACTTTTTGTCCAATACAACTAATTTTCAACCATCTAAGCAATTGTCTGAGGAAACTTGACTTGTAAGGCTTGAAACTTAACATGGAGGTTCTTTGAAGCATATGATGAGGCATGGTGACCACTGGAGGTGTTGGGAACCACCTAGATCTGAGAATAGCCAAACCCTAGTTTGGGTTGATTGCCTAGGAGAGGATTTGTCTGGTCAACCTTTGTGAAATCCTTGAGTATGGGTATGAGAAATGTTTTGAGAAATAGGAGGGCAAATTTTGGGGTATGACATGGGTACCTAATGATAAATAGAGTCGACAATCCTTTATCAAGCTCTGTACCATCTACACAAAGGATGTAGGGTGAAAGTACCATCAATCGAACCTCGTATGAGTGTGGTATCTCATGCCTCCTCGCACGTGTCAATAGAACACGGGATTTGACATGAGTATCCTTCTAGCCTATAGTGCACTGGCTGGGGTATTGGCCCTTTTACCTCTTGTAACTCCCACCCACCAAGAAAACAATAGCATATCAGCAGACAAAATAATATAGCCAGATCTAGATGCAAATGCATGCAAACATGTACAAGTATATATATACAAATGATAATAAAAGCTATAAAGCAATAAATAAAACAATAAAGCACCCAAAAGAAAAGAAAACAAAAGCTAGGATCGACTTCTGAACGGACCAGCAATAGGTCAATTATCCCCAGTGAAGTCGCCAATTGAAATATCCGGCCGAAAAATCATCTGATATATAGGATATATCAATCAAGTCGCCATCGAACGTTTTTTTTCCTCCGATAGGGAAATTTAAACATTGAGTAAACCTAAGAGGGAGAAATCACGGTCTTGCAACCGATAGATTGGGTAAGGAAGTCGGTTACATGAGGGGAAGGGATTAGCACCCCACACGCCCGTAGTACCCTACGATATCCGCTTTTACTTTCTATCTAATGGGTGTAAAGGTCTAACTATATCTATATATGACGTATAATGCATGCAAGAAAAAAAAAGAAGAATAAAGAAGTAAAGAAAAGAATAAAAGAAAGAAAACACGGGGAAAAGAAGAAAATATTTACAAAGGTTGCTCGATCAAGCCTCGTAACAGGATGCCTACGTATTCCCTCGTGCAATGGGAAAGTCAAAGCGTTGTAGTTCGTCTCACATATTTTGGTTGGTTTGTGTTTTTTAGTTTAGAAGACAAGACAACAAACAACGATGACGAAACACCTTCTATGATGACGAAACATCAGCTATAGACGGGACGACGAAATATTAGCAATAGACAGGATAACGAAACATCTGCAATAGACAAGATGATGAAACATCAGCAATGAACAGGATGACGAAACATCAGCAACAAACGAGATGATGAAACATTAGCAATAGACAAAATGACGAAACATCCTAAGACACTAAAAGAGTTGGTTTGTATCTTTTACTTTGGAAAAAGTTTCATATTGTTAGAGTATCTTAATGTACTTGACAAAATAAGATTTTAGTTTTAAGGATGGAAAAGGGGAAAGGTAAAAAGTCTAAGGGAAACTAACCTATTTCTATCCCTAATGATATCATACAACAATAATCCTAAGGTTCTAATATCAGGGGGAGAATCTACCTAAAGTTATCATGCATGGATAGCAAACCTAAGGTCTATTTAGTTCAAACTTGGAGAAGAGTGAACTAAAGATCCTATGGGGAGCATGGCAATCTCATAAAAGAGAGAAAGAAGCAAGCAATCACACTTAGAATGAATGATAAAACATGTATAGATGATGAAACATCTAACATGGATGGAAAAACATCATGTAAGAAAGATAAAATATGCATGGATGACAAAACATTAAGCACGGATGACAAAACATCAAGACAACAAACATGGATGGCAAAATATCATGTAAAGAATAATAAAACATGCATGTTAATGATGGTGAAACATCATGTATAAAGAAGGAAATGATGATACCTAACGGAGAAAGTCCATTTCCTCTTCAACGCGCACGAGATAAGCAAACTCTACCGAAAACGTCTTTAAACTCCCACGATAAGGATTGCGCTCTTAATCCGCTTTAAAGTTCCTTTCTAAAAAGCTTACGAATCTCACCATCGACCATCCAAGTGTGCCCAAGTTGCGCCAGCAAACAATCACGAACTCCTTGCAACAATATCAACAAAATGATTAGTATCGTAAAAAGAATACTTGGAATGCTTGGTGTATGGATGGAGGATTTAATTGGGTTATGATTAACCAAGGGAAATACTTGATTAACCTTGTGAGAGTAGGTTCTCTTATCCCCAACCATGAGACCCTTTTGCATGGAACACTTGGTATATGGACCAAGGTGATCGGTTCGGATTATGGTTAACCAAAGTCGAAACTTGATTAACCTTGTGAGAATGCACATGCCCAAACTCAACTATGAAACCCTTTAAAGGAACTTGGTATAAGAACCAAGAGGGCAAGAGATGGAAATCAAGCGAGCCCATACAAGGTGGCCATATGTATGCTCCTAAAAAGTGGGACTAGCGTGGCACTAGTATTCTAAATGACCAATTGGAACAATTGATCGAATATTTGTCGCTGTAGAAAAGCCCAGGACCAAACTATAAATGTGTGCGAGAGTGCACTATGTATGTATACTTGTTCATTGATGAGGATCCTAATAGGAGGCTATGTGTTCTAATTGAATGAAAACTGCGTAAGTAAGCAGTTATTAAAACACACAAGGAAATGAAATCCTAAACTATTACAAAATATACGAGAATCGGGGTACAAGTTTATGAATGGGGATGTATCAAATTAAAAATCCGAATAAAAAGTCTAAATAATACAACCCAATAAAAATAAATCAAATAACTAACTAAAAAATAAAGAACTTCATCTAGTGGTGCAAGAAATCGCCTTAGGTAAACTTCAAGACGTCGGATAAAGCTTCGCGCATCAGATGAACGTCGGATAGAAATCCCTTGCACACTCAACAAATGGGTTAGCAATAACAAGGTAGAGTGATAAAACACTAAACTACAGATGATGATACAACAAGAAGATAATGGATGATGGCAACACATCACAAACGATAACACAATAGCTAATCACAAATAAAAAATCCATCACTGAGCATATAAATTTCACAATGAAACTTAAACAAGTAATAGGAAGATCAAACAGTTAAGTCAAAGTATTAGAGGAGCATAGTAAGGGGATGTAACATAAAATTGTTATAATTATTTGACCTACATATGTTATAGACACAACAAACACCTCACAATCAAGGTAAGACTCAACATCAAACAAGAGACATGGTACAAACACCAAAATAAACAAACTAGCTAGCTATAGAGATTATGTAGTGAGATAGACTCAAGTGAGTGATCAATCATGCAACATTTAATGGTGTCATATGAAGTGAAGTCAATAGACACAACATACATATACAAGGTTTATACAAACCATTAACAAACATCAAACATCACTATAAAGACATACATGTGAAGTTAGTACAAAAACTAGTCTTAAAAGTATACAGAAAGTAAATTGTGTGAGATTTTAAGCATAGATGGGATGAAGGAAGAATTAGAAGGTAAAATGACACAAAATTCTACAAGAGTGCACAAACATGTAACAATTGTGTGTGGTGAAGTGAATACAAGTGTGTAACATACATAACATGCAAAGAGAGTTTCAAGATGAAGTATTACAGTAGCAACATCATATAAAATAATTCACAATCAAATCAAAAAGAAAATATCACAAGGATACAATCACAACACTAGTACAAAAACAAGTCAAAACTTTGCCCTAGAAAGCATTTACAAGTCAAAAGAAGCCAAGAAAAGGCATAGAAGAAAGGAAATGAACCATGTGAGGTTAAGAGACATACAACACAGTAGCCAATACACCAATACATCAATCAAAGCATACAAACATGCATAATAAAGATTCACGAACAAATCTCTTAAGGAGAACAAAATCAATCCATACAAGTGTGTGCAAAGGTGTGTGTGTGTGTGCTCGAGCACACTTGTGCTACGTGTCGTATAAGAGTGAGGTCATAGATTAAGACATAGATATAATACTCATGCAAAGCACAAAAGCAAATGGAATGCATCAATACCACAAATAACACAAAACTATCAAAAGAAGAAGTCATGATTCAACCATAAAAGTCAAATTAAAATAAGTTTACAAGTCAATAAGTCAAACATGGACAAAGGACAAAGTGAAGAGGTGATAAAACACACAAGTTCAATAGCTTAGGCAAAATAATAAAAACATGTAAACAAAATTCATTCAAAGCTTATACACAAAAACACTCAACAAGCTAGAGCAAAACTAGCACAAGCAAACACAAACAAGCCTTTAAAGGAAAAACAAACATAAACCAAGTACCTATGAATAGAGGTTAAGGATAAAATTTGTTAGCACATGCAAGGTCAGTAGCTTAAGAGCTAAAAAAACATAAACAAAGGTATCTCAAACAAAGGAGAAGGCTTGTACTCAAAAGCACACAAAATTAGGGTTTGAAAACACCAAAACTTATGCAATTTCAAGGTAATTGATAAACATCAAACAAAATGGTCTTAATTTGATAATTAAGACATGTGTGACTTGTGTAATAATCTAACTCAAGATGGGATTCATGAGAAACAAAGATAGAATACAAAACTTCAATACACAAAACAAGTCACCTAATTGATGATCAACATCATGAAAGATGGAAAACACTTGTCTAAATCAATGATGGATGATATAAATCAAGTGTGAGGATAAAGGTTGATACTTATAGATCCTAGGAAAGTGGCATTTCCCTACTACAAGCATCTATCATGAGCTTACAAGAACTCCAAGCAATGCTATTAATCTAACATGCTAAAGTGTCATGATAATGTATCAAGAATTTAGTCTCTAATGCACAAAAGCACAGATGATTAAACTATATTGCAACTAGGGCTTTTAAATGTTTTAGGAATGAAACCAACATCAAGATACCTCAAGGAGACATGGATCATAATATTATTATCAAGATCTAAAGATAAAGAGAACAAATACCATCAAAATGGTCAATCTAGCATCCAAAATGATACCAAAATGAAATGACAATGAAGTGTCACTCAAGGGTTCATGGAAGCATCAAGATCATAGAAATATATATGAATATGAATCAAAATTCAAAATATCAAGAATAAATGGACATAAAAGTCCTCAAGTAAATACAAACACCAACTAGGTCAAAACTAGTGGATCATTGCTCCTACCTTGTCACCATGTTGAATAAACAATGGTATACTATCCAAAGGTCAAAGGAGCATAGCATAATAGCAAGAAAACCTCAAAAGATCAGAATCATAATAGAAAAGAAATAAACTAGCTTCACAGAAGGAATTAAAGTGGTGCACAAAAGCTACCTCCTAAGCCATGATCATGAGCAATCATCAAACAATATTGACAACATAATACATAATTCATGAGTAAAACAATAAGAAAAGAGATGGATCATATTCCTTAAGGGCTCACTATAAGACATCAAGTAAAACAGGCATGGATGGCGATACATCATGTAAGAAAGATAAAGCGTATGTGGATGGCAATACATCAGGATGGATGGCGAAACATCATATAAGCAGAAATGGATGACGAAACATCATATAACAAAGATATGGATGGTAAAACATCAGATATAAAAGATATGGATGGTAAAAGATCAGATAAAGCATGGTAATAAATGCATGCAAATGGTGCGGAAATGAGGTATAAGGAGGGTGGCGATGATACCTAACGGAGAAGGTCTGTTGCCTCTTCACTGTGCACCAGATAAGAAAATATTACTGAGAGCGTCTTTGACCTCCCTTGATAAGGAGTATTCCATTTGGTCTTAACTCGATCACTCAATAATCAAGCCTCTCCATGTTGTATCAACAATCGATCACAGATCCATAGCAATAATATCAACAAAATGATTAGTGTCGTGGAAATAATTAATTGATTATTAAGACATGCCAAGTAATAATATCCTAAGTTGTTAAGAAATGAAATTCTAAACTATTGCAGTCCATATGAGGATGGGAAAACAAATTTACAATTGGAGATGTATAGAATCGACGATACGATTTAAAAGTCTTGATAGACAAATACCAACCAATTGAAATCAATTAAATAACTAATTAAATTGAACCATCTCATTTAATAAAATTAATTAACGAAATAATATGTTAAATTAAATATTATTTTTAAACCTAATTGAATATTTATAACAAAATAAATAAATAATATTTACATTTGATAAAACAAATAACATCAAAATAATATATAAAATATAAAGAGAACAAATAAAATGAAACAAATGGTCCAGAAATGCAGTTGTTTGGGGGTAAGAAAATCAAGAGGCCTTAGGTCAAAAATAAGGATCCGTTGGATCCAATGAGAGTGTTATAGGAGAGTATAGCGTGAAAATTTGCATCTGAGACTTTGGATGATGATTAAGAGAGATTTGATGGGGATCAACGGTGATGATGATATAGCACATCATAAGGTGGGTGGGGAGATGCGTTGGAGATCTGATGATAACAACCTATTAAGAAACACCGTGGGGAGGCATTTTTGGTCCATTTGATGATGACGGATGACGCAGATGTGAGGGTGCATTGAAGCTATGATGGAAGCCTACACAGAACTAGACACTTAATTAAATAGGTGGTGACATTTTGCACCACTAGATTAGATGTAATGCCCCGTTTTAATTAATATTATATTATCTTAATATTTTCGAATTACCGATCGATATTTATTTTGTGACGAGAATATTTATATTAATCGATATATCTACTAATATATTTGGCGACGTTTCGTTTGGTCCGGTTTTTATTCCGTTCGATTCGGTAAAATATTATTCGGATCTGATATTTAATTCTCCGGAATTATTTTAATTAATTGAATTAATAATATTATTAGATAGGGGGTGTGAGGAGTAATTTGGTAGAATTGGGATTACACCCTTAAGCTTGCTAGTAGAAAACAACATTATAAAAACCATTTTCCTCCTTTCTTTCCATTTTGTGAACACAAAAAGCCAAACTTGAACTTGGAGAAAAAGAGGGTTTTGGGAAGAAGAAGAAGGAGAGCAAGAGCAAGAGCTTGAGGTTGGAGTTGTGGAATCATCAAGGATCATCCAATCTCTAGAGGTAAGGGGTTTGATTTCTCTATCTCATATGGTTTGGGTTTGATAGTTATAATTTGGATTTGGGGAAAAATTGATAGGATGATTTATGAGTTTTGGTGGGTTGATTGTTGAAATAACTTTGAAAAAGGTTGGGTTAGGAGTATGAATTGTTGGTGTTTTAATTTCTAAGCTAGTAGAATTAAGTTGCAAGAATAGAAAGGAAATAAAACTGTAACTATGAAAAACCAGAAGAAACACTGTCTTTTTCCAACCGAAGAAGAAGGAAAATGTTGGAGCAATGAAACAAGGGGGAGGCACCCACCTCAAGGTGAGGGGCGGACGTCCCCCATTGTAACGCACCTGTAACACCCCCTTCTATTTACCCGCGTTTTATAATAATAATCAGAGTATTTAATCATAACCAAGAAGGCGTCACAATTTTCTAAAACATAAAGATTTCCAAAACTTGTGTCATGCTTTCACTGAAGAAGACTTATCAAATAATTAATGCAACAGTTATGTTTAACAGCGGAAATGTAACATAACCAAAACTTCTGAATACAACATTCACAGTATTCCAGAATAATAAACGAAATCCTGAATCAAAACATTAAAGAATTCCAGGGTAATAAGTCAACATAATTCAAAGTCATTCAAAAATATCCATTAAAGGATTCAAACAACCGTTCCCCAGTGTTACATCTACCAGAGCACGACACTGACACGCGGACTAACTGACTGACTCAATACTAGAGCTATCCTCACCAACTCCAAGCAGCTAATCACTTCGGATCTGAAATGTTGAGTAAGGGTGAGATCTCAATTCAATATAACATGCATTATACGTTTTTAGAATACAATAGAATAAAAGATACATTAATCCATTTAATCAAGCACAAGTCATAATCAATTCACAACACAGCTCACACAATGAACATGTACATAATTCAAACAATGGAAATTGCAACACTGGAATCCATCCTAGCATGTTACAATCCCATATGCAATGCAGACTCTATGCATGTGGTACCAAAACGTGAACCGAGTTCACACACACCGCTCCGTTTACATGTGGATAGACAGTGTAAATTCAGGATTCGCCCATAGCTATTGGGTCAAGAATCCAGCCTCACTACCTCAATCTCCGGGTAAGTCTATTGGCTCAACCAGTTCACTTCCGCACAATGGGAATGAACCAAATCAATAAATGTATATGCATGCATCATAAAAGCATGCCATCATCCTTTCACATATCATGATATTAATACAAATCACATCATGTCAATTCACCAGTGTATCTCATCCAATCATAATGAATAGCAATTATATAACACTGTCAGCATCAATACCTCATAGGTAACTCATATCATTCATAATAGTTCACATTATCCTTAATTACTCATTCTTTCAAAAAGTCGGGAGCGCGACCATTTTAAAAATAATTTAGCAAAATAATATTTTTCTCTTTTCAAAAGGTAGTATTCGAAATTTAGAAAATAACGCCGAAAACGGCACTCGAATCGGAGTTACGGTTTAGAAAATATGAATTTTTGAAGTTTTAGAAAAATTGGAAAAATGAACATGGAACCCGGTTCCTACCCAGACCGGAACCGGTTCCTGGAAGTTAAAAATAACACGCCCCTGATTTTTGAATGGGGAACCGGTTCCGTCATATACAGGAACCGGTTCCTGAGTCTATTTTTACCCAGTTTCTGCAATTTAACACTGGGAACTCGGTTCCTCCCACGAGGAGGTTCCCGACCTCCAACATTTTATCACTTTTTGACAGCATTATGTATCTTTTATCACTTCCAAACTTACTAATACGATTTGGTATATTAGGAACACAATTTCATCATCATTCCACACCATTTTAACATCCAACAACATGGTTTATTCATCCTTATTGTTCATTCGACACACTAGATGATCCTAATCCCAAACACCGACACAAAATAGGGTTTTCAATCTATAACCTATGATCATCACAATTCAAATTATCTAACATACCCAATTATCCCTATGATTCCCAAAACCCATAAGGCAAATTAATTGATCGAAACCACCCCTTACCTCGCGATGATTCTTCGATTCTCTTGATGTCGGCTTTTCCTCTCTTTTCCTCTTCTCTCCAATTCCACGTGAAAACAGTTTCTTCAAAAACCTATTCTTTCTTTCTTTTCCCTTTTTATATTCCTTTAATTGTTCCTTTAATTATTCCAATAAAATAATTAAAACTTAATAATTAATTAGTAGAGTGATTTACTCTCTCACACCCACCGTTTACTCTGCACACCTCAACACATTCCTCATTTAATGACCCTATTAATCCAAATAAAATAATACTTAGGGCTTCATTTAATTAAATAATTAAATCCTCACTTAATAAATATTTAAATTAAATCGGGGTGTCACAACTCTCCCCCACTAAAAGAGTTTTCGTCCTCGAAAACATACCTCGAAAAAGTTCGGGATCGAGTCCTTCATGACTCTCCAGCTCCCAGTTACATTTCCTTCATTTGGTCCTCCCAAGCTACTCTTACTGCTATCTCTTTACCTCGCAATTGCTTCACTTTCCGATCCTCAATTCGTGCAGTCTTCAGATCAAGTTATCCCTTTTGAACATCATCTATTTGAATCTCATGAGATGGATCCAATGTACCTCCTCAAGAGATACATGGAAAACATCATGCAAATTAGCAAGTGACGGCGGTAAAGCAATCTGATAAGCAACTTTCCCAACTCTTTTGGTAATCTGAAACGGACCAATAAAGCGCGAAGTCAACTTTTTTGACTTCAAGGCTCGACCAATACCCGTCATCGGAGTAACTCTCATAAACACATGGTCTCCTTCATTAAACTCAAGATCTTTCCTCCTCTTATCATGATAACTTTTCTGACGACTCTGAGAAGTCCTCATCTTCTCTTGAATCATCTTAATCCTTTCTGAAGTTTATTGAACAATCTCCGGTCCAATCACAGCACTTTCTCCAGATTCATACCAACACAACGGTGTCCGACATCTCCTACCATACAATGCCTCAAACGGAGCCATACCGATGCTCGAATGAAAACTATTGTTGTAGGTAAACTCTATCAACGGCAAATAGCTATCCCAAGCTCCACCTTTCTCTAACACGCAAGCTCTCAACAAATCTTCTAACGACTGAATCGTCCTCTCCGTCTGACCATCTGCATGGATGATATCGCGAACTCAATCGTAACTTAGTACCTAGAGCCTCCTGCAATCTGTCCGAACTTAGAAGTAAACCTCGGATCTCTATCCGACACAATGCTAGACGGAATACCATGCAAACTTACAACCTTTTCGACATACAATTACGCCACCTCTCCATCGGATAATCCATTCTTATCGAATGAAGTGAGCGACTTTGTCAATCGGTCAACAATAACCCAAATAGAATCACAGTTCTTCGTCGTCCTCGGCAACCCGACACGAAATCCATTGAAATTCCATCCCATTTCCATTCCGGAACAAACAACGGTTCCATCGGTCCGACGGTTTCGATGTTCAATCTTGATTTCGACAAACCAAACATGCATACACAAACTCGGCGATTTCCTTTTCATTCAGGCCACCAAAATAATTTCTTCAAATCATGATACATCTTAGTAGCACCAGGATGAATACTCAATCCACTACGATGTCCTTCCTCTAAGATACTCTTTCTGATCTCAGCAACGTTCGGAACACATACTCTATCACCAAATCTCATAACGCCATTCTCGTCAATTCGGAATTCACCTCCTTGACCTTGGTTAATCAATGTCAGCTTGTCCACTAAACCAACATCAGACTTCTATCCATTTCGAATCTCTTCCAAAATACCACTAGTCAGCTTCAACATACCCAACTTCACACTATTCTGAGTAGTTTCACATACCAAACTCAAGTCTCTGAATTGTTCCACTAAATCCAGTTCACGAACCATTAACATCGACATGTGCAAGGACTTCCTGCTCAATGCATCTGCCACCACGTTTGCCTTACCAGGATGGTAATTCAAACCAAAATCATAATCCTTGAGAAACTCTAACCATCTTCTCTGCCTCATATTCAACTCTTTCTGATCAAAGAGATACTTCAGGCTCTTATGATCACTGAACACTTCAAACCGTGAACCATACGAGATAATGCCTCCACAATTTCAACACAAACACAACACCGCCAACTCTAAATCATGAGTCGGATAATTCCTTTCATGAGTCTTTAACTCTTGAAGCGTAAGCCACACACCTTATCTTGCATCAAAACACCTCCTAAACCCATCAAAGCGCATCACAATACACCACGAAGGATTCTTCGGATTCGGCAAGATTAAAATCGAGCACTAGTCAATCTCCTCTTCAATTCTTGGAATCCTTTTTCACAATCTATATCCCAAACAAATGCTTGACCTTTTCTCGTCAACTTAGTCAGCAGTAATGCTAACTTGAAAATCCTCAATGAATTTCCTGTAATAACGCCGGACCAAAAAGCTACGAATCTGAAGCATTCTTGGCGCTTCCCGAGATACTGACTACTTTTGTAGGATCAACAGCAATACCATTCTTGGAAATCACATGACCAAGAAAACTCACTTAAGCAACCAAAACTCACATTTAGACAACTGCATAAAGTTTCTTTTCTTTCAACAATTCCAATACAATTCTCAGATGCTTTGCATGCTCCTCATCATCCTTTGAATAGACCAGAATGTCGTCAATAAACACCACCACAAACTTGTCAAGATACGGATGAAATATCCTGTTCATATACTCCATAAACACACCAGGTGCATTAGTAACTCCAAATGGCATAACTGAATACTCATAATGTCCATACCTCGTTCTGAATGCAGTCTTCTGAATATCTCCCGCCTTAACACGAATCTGATGATATCCAGATCTCAGATCAATTTTGCTAAATACACAAGCTCCAACCAACTGATCCATCAAATCATCAATCCTCGGCAATGGATAACGATTCTTGATTGTCACTTTATTCAGTTGCCTGTAGTCAACACACAATCTCATTGTACCTTCTTTCTTTTTAACCAACAATACCGGCGCACCCCACGGTGAAACACTAGGTCGAATAAATTTCTTCTCAAGCAACTCCTCTAACCTTCTTCAACTCGACAACTCAGATGCCGACATGCGATAAGGCGCCATCGACACCGGACTAGTTCCAAGAATTAAATCTATCGCAAACTCCACCTCTCTCTCAGGTGGTAACTCATTCACATCTTCCGGAAACACCTCTGGAAATTCATTAACAACTGGAAGTTCACCACTCTTAGCCTTTCCTTTTACTTCCGTCGAAGAATATAACATAAACACCACAGCACCGTCTCTAACAGCTGAATTCATCTGTTTAACTGACATAGTCTCATCTTCCACCTTAACTTCCTCAGAAAATAAGACTGTCTTCTCAAAACAATTGATATGAACCTGGTTGAAGACCAACCAGTTCATTCCAAGGATAATATCAAGTTGTTCTAATGGTAGGCACACTAAATCCATACCGAAACCTCTATCAAAAATAACAATAGGACAATTTCTACAAACATACGAAGTAGTCACTGACCCCGACGCAGGAGTGTCAATAACCATACTTCCATCCAAATTGGAAATTTCCAAATTCAATCTCTTAGCACAATCCAAAGAAATAAAAGAATGTGTCGCTCCAGTATCAATAATTGCTATTAAAGGTATGCCATTAATAAAACATGTACCTTTAATCAACCGATCATCAGGCTTAACATCTGACCCTGACAAAGCGAACACCTTCCCACCAGCTTGCTCTTTCTTTGGTTTAGTACCTGGACGAGTGTGTCCTTCTTCACCAGTTGTAACATGTTATCTTTACGGATCTACACTCGGCTAAATGACCAAACCTTCCACAGTTGTTGCACTTCCTCGCATCATTCTTGCATTCAGGAGCTCGGTGACCCAATTCACCACACCTGTAACACTTTACGGAAGAACGAAGAACCGAGTCTCCCCACTGGCTTCTTCCAACCTCCGATTCGATTATTTCTATCGTAAGGCTTACCACGATCCATATGTCTCTTGCCCTTACGATCAGCATAACTCTGAGCATTTGACTTAGTACTAGCAAGATCCTCTTCCAAAATCCTACTACAATCAACCAAATCAGGAAACCTTCTAATACGCTGATACCTGATTCCCTGCTTGATCTCGTCACGCAAACCATTCTCAAACTTGATACATTTAGAAAATTCTCCATCTACATCATTAGGATAATTAGCATAATACTTTGCTAACTCCGTAAACTTGGTCGCATACTCACTCACAGACTTATTGCCTTGCTTGAGCTCCAGAAACTCAATCTCCTTCTTACCCCGAATGTCTTCCGGAAAATACCTTCTCAGAAAAGCCCTCCTGAACACAGCCCAAGTCAATGCAATTCCATCTTCTTCCAATTCAGTCCTGGTAGCAACCCACCAGTCATCAGCTTCCTCGGCCAACATGTGAGTACCATATCTCACCTTCAGCCACTCAGCACAATCAATCACTCTGAAGATCCTCTCGATCTCCTTCAACCACTTCTGAGCACCCTCGGGATCATGTGCACCCTTGAACAACGGAGGATTATTCCTCTGAAAATTCCCCAATTGTCTGTTAGCACCGATCGCGCTCCTGCGATTCCCTCAGTACTCCACTAACATTCCCAAAGCCTCGACAATAGCATCATCATTCCTTCGTTACCTCTTCCGGCCATTGTTCGTAACATTACAAAACAACCTACATCGACACACAGTATCGGCGGTGTTACTTACACTAGTCGCATACTAAAAGGATAATGACACTAAGACAAGACCGACTATGCTCGATACCACTATTGTAACACCCCTTATTTACCGCGTTTTATAATAATAATCGAGTATTTAATCATAACCAGAAGGCGTCACAATTTTCTAAAACATAAAGATTTCCAAAACTTGTGTCATGCTTTCAAGAAGACTTATCAAATAATTAATGCAGCGATTATGTTTAACAGTGAAATGTAACATAACCAAAACTTGAATACAACATTCACATTCGAAATAATAAGCGAAATCTGAATCAAAACATTAAAGAATTCCGGGTAATAAGTCAACATAATTCAAAGTCATTCAAAAATATCCATTAAAGGATTCAAACAACCGTTCCCAGTGTTACATCTACGAGCACGACAACGACACGCGGACTAATGGTGACTCAATACTAGAGCTATCCTCACCAACTCCAAGCGCTAATCACCGGATCCGAAATGTTGAGTAAGGGTGAGATCTCGATTCAATATAACATGCATTATCGTTTTAGAATACAATAGAATAAAAGATACATTAATCCATTTAATCAAGCACAAGTCATAATCAATTCACAACCAGCTCACACAATGAACATGTACATAATTCAAACAATGGAAATTGCAACTGGAATCCATCCTAGCATGTTACAATCCCATATGCAATGCGAACTCTATGCATGTGGTACCAAACGTGAACCGAGTTCACACACACCTCCGTTTACATGTGGATAGGCGGTGTAAATTCGGGATTCGCCCATAGCTATTGGGTCAAGAATCCACCTCACTACCTCAATCTCCGGGTAAGTCTATTGGCTCAACCAGTTCACTTCCGCACAATGGGAATGAACCAAATCAATAAATGTATATGCATGCATCATAAAAGCATGCCATCATCCTTTCACATATCATGATATTAATACAAATCACATCATGTCAATTCACGGTGTATCTCATCCAATCATAATGAATAGCAATTATATAACACATCGACATCAATACCTCATAGGTAACTCATATCATTCATAATAGTTCACATTATCCTTAATTACTCATTCTTTCAAAAAGTCGGGAGCGCGACCATTTTAAAAATAATTTAGCAAAATAATATTTTTCTCTTTTCAAAAGGTAGTATTCGAAATTTAGAAAATAATGAAAGCGGCACTCGAATCGGAGTTACGGTTTAGAAAATATGAATTTTGAAGTTTTAGAAAAATTGGAAAAATGAACATGGAACGGTTCCTACCGGCCGGAACGGTTCGGAAGTTAAAAATACGCCCTGATTTTTGAATGGGGAACCGGTTCCGTCATATCGAGAACCGGTTCACGAGTCTATTTTACCAGTTTACGCAATTTAACAGGAACTCGGTTCCTCCCACGAGGAAGGTTCCCACGACCTCAACGACATTTTATCACTTTTGGCATTATGTATCTTTTATCACTTCCAAACTTACTAATACGATTTGGTATATTAGGAACACAATTTCATCATCATTCCACACCATTTTAACATCCAACAACATGGTTTATTCATCCTTATTGTTCATTCGACACTAGATGATCCTAATCCCAAACACCGACACAAAATAGGGTTTTCAATCTATAACCTATGATCATCACAATTCAAATTATCTAACATACCCAATTATCCCTATGATTCCCAAAACCCATAAGGCAAATTAATTGATCGAAACCACCCTTACCTCGCGATGATTCTTGATTCTCTTGATGTCGGCTTTTCCTCTCTTTTCCTCTTCTCTCCAATTCCACGTGAAAACAGTTTCTTCAAAAACCTATTCTTTCTTTCTTTTCCCTTTTTATATTCCTTTAATTGTTCCTTTAATTATTCCAATAAAATAATTAAAACTTAATAATTAATTAGTAGAGTGATTTACTCTCTCACACCCACCGTTTACTCTGCACACCTCAACACATTCCTCATTTAATGACCCTATTAATCCAAATAAAATAATACTTAGGGCTTCATTTAATTAAATAATTAAATCCTCACTTAATAAATATTTAAATTAAATCGGGGTGTCACAGCACCCGCCTCCATTATCATTCAAGGGGTTGGGACGTACGTCCCTTAGTGTGAGGCAGGAGGAAGAATTTTGGTTTTCTGTATATTGTGTTTTCCGTTTCTGTTTTCTGCATAAACCTGTTCCTGCATAATTCTTGCTATTTAGTTTCTGTTTCTGTCATTTTTCCAAATCCTTATACTACTAGTTAGTATTAATAAAATATAATTAGGACATAAGTTATCCGATTAAATTTGGGACCCGATTATGTTTCGATTTTCCGATTTCGGTAAATTCGACGACGGAGCAAGTTGCTCCGAATTCAACGAAAATTGACATGCTAGCTAAGTTTGACGTGTATAACATAGTGGTGAGGTTAGTTTTTAGAAATTACGAGTTTTTACGAGACGACCCGAAATAGGCTTAATTACGGTTAAATTGAATCGGATTGCGTTTTAGTTAATTTAAGACACGTATGGACAATCCGATTTCGATGTTGACGATTATGATTAAGGCCGGTTATTAGGAATGGTTTTCGCGACGATTATAGGTGTTTGACTATTTTTCCATATTCGGAATTTAGTGAATGAATTGACAATGATGTGGTGTGATTAAACATAATGTTTGCGGCGATGTATTTATTAATGAATACTTGATAATATGTGATGCAATGATATAAGTATTTGTACATGATGATGTCATGATTATATTGATGTTGTTAATAAATGCTTCCGATTTGTGAATGCATGACTTTAGATGATGATGAATTATTGGTGATGTTTTGCATAATGCAATTATGATGCGATGATATATTTATCTTGATGTGGATAAATTATGGCGACGTGGGCTTTATGCCAATTTTGATGAGCAATGATGATGTTTTTTGTTGTATTGTTTTATTGTCGAGTCACATACAATGCATTAGTGACTAGGGCTTTTATGCCAAGCGACGATGGGCTTTATGCCAAATTTTCCTATTTATGGACAAAGCGACGGGTACCACATGCATAACATAGTCGTGTCTCATGGAGTCGGTTATGTTTATGTTTGAGTTGTTTGGCGTTGGGTTTTAATTGATGGATGATGTTGGATTGCAATGATATATGATGCTTTGTTTGGTGATGATCTCTAGGATGAACATGAAATGAATATGACTTGATAATTTCATGATAACTATGCGATGAATATAAATGATGAGTTTTGTGATGATTTTATTTATGTTGCTTATGTTATTAGCATTGTTTGATGTTGTTGTTTATGATTGCTGTGTTGATTGGTGACATATTAACTTGTGATGATTTCGTGGTGATGGAAGTTTATGTGTTGTTGTGATGATTTATGCCGATGAGGTTATGGCGATAAAGTGTAGATTATACACATTAGAATGACGATAAGAGTAAGTGAGTTTTGGATATGCATTGGAATGCACTTATTAATCTATTCTCTCTACAATTCCGAAACTATAACTATATATATATATATATATATATATATATATATATATATTATCATGCCTTTAATTATATGTTTTGGAGTATCTCACCCTTTACTTGTTTCGCCGTTACCTTTATACTAGTAACGTGCAGGTTATGAAGATGGAGTTTATAGCTGCTATTAGTCGAGTCGGTGTCGCTCTGATACGTAGCACTCGGGGGGAATATTTATGTTGTCTTGTTGTTATTCTTTTGTTGTTTTTCCTTTTGTAAATAAGAATCACACTTTATGAAAATATGATTTGATGAGGAAGTTTATTAAAGAAGATGTTTTGATTTTTAAGAATCAATTTATGATTTCCGACGATGCTATGTATCCGAGATTTATACTTTAAAGCAAACTGTTTAAAGTAATTTGGTTTTGAAGGTGTAATGCCTCAGTATTGAATTTATGAAATTTTAAATTACTCTGATTTTACTTATAAAACCTTGGGTAATATTTGGGTGTTACATTAGTGGTATCAGAGCAGGTAGGTCTGTCGGCCAGGTTATTAATGTGTTTAATCCTATTGTATGTGACATGTGTGTGAAACACTGTCGGTACTTGCTTGTTTCTATTTGTTTTTCTGCAGAGATGAGTTTGAAACAAGTGGGGGAGAAGTTTTACTTCTTGGTGGCGCTTGTGGCTTAGAGATGGAGCCTCAAGCAGGGTTACGCTTTGGTAACTTGAAGAGTAAGTTTGAAGACGCTGTTGTAGTTGGGTAAAGATGGTTTATGTCACCATCATGATTGTCGGACTGTCTATTGATAAATTGAGGAACTGATCACCCTTAATCTCTTGTTGATAGTAGTCGGGATTTGTGTTGGTTGGGATGGACTTGTCTTTCCAGCTTAATAGTGTATGAAGCAGATGTGTTAGCACAAGGTGGTGCATGGTTACTTGAGTTGTGGGAGAATTTGGATTTTGATGAGAAACAAGATTTTGGCAAGCGAACTTCTTGCTGTGATTCTTCCGAAGCATATTGTGAAGATGTGAGTGAATTACCGCAGTAGTGCGAAGTGAAGTTTTGATGGATTTAGTTTCTGGAACTAGTTGTGATTCGAAGTATCCTTAAGGGATGTTTGTTTATGAGGTAGAGTTGAAAAGTCAACTTGAGGATTGGTATTAGTAGAGTTTGTTTGTTTGAGTAGATCGTCGTGGAGCGCGCTGGTTGTGTTGTTCGAGAAGAACAAAGGTCGCTTAAGTTGGTGTGTCATTTTCAGAAAAATGAACGAAGTGGACATTGAGGACATGTATCTACTTCCAAGGGTTGATATTTGGAGCTTTTGTGTTTAGTGGGATCGATGCGAAGTTTGGCTGTCTATAGGTTAGTGTAAGAGCTGAAGATGTTTAGTCAATGCTTTTCAAGATAGTGTATGGTCCTGGCGAGTATTTGTTGATGTCATTAGTGTGACTAATGCGTCAGTTATGATTTTGGAATGTTCAGACAATACTCCATGAGTAGCTGCAAGAGTTATTTCCTGTTCAGGGATACTATTTGGTTCACATCAAGTTAAGGAAACTGTAGCAAGCATCCGAGCTTTGTGTTATTAGTAGTGAGGTTAGACCAGTGCATGTCGAGTATTCTAAAGATAGAGTTTTGAACCGTTGGACGTGAGTGCCTTAACTAAGCGACTTGGACGGTGATATTTTGGACAGTTCCGCGAAGATTTATTTTGTATCTTGTAGAAGACTTCAAGGGGGTTATTTCAGAGCTTAGAAGTTACTTTGTTTTGGATGGTTAACTTTGTGAGTTTTATGGAAGATCCTTTTTATAAGTTGGTATTGATCGTGGGCATTTTGACTCGAGATGGTTGGGTCGCTATTTGGATTTCACAATGGGAAGCAAATTCGTTTGAGCCAGTGAAAAGTTTAGCGAATGCTTTAATTTTGGTCTTGTTTAGTACCAGAGAACCTTGTGCGGCGTGTTGTGATACTCCATTTTGGACTTAAGATGTATTTCGACATAGAGTTGGAAAAGGGTATTGCTACCTTAGAACGATTTGATTTTCATAAGGAAAAATTTGTCGGACGCGTGAGTTAGAGTTTGATGTGGTTGTGCTCATTGAAATCTTAAAGGTACAGATGTTAACGACGAGAAGATTGAAATCGTTGAAGACAATTCAAGTTTAAGTACAATCTATAAAGAGACTTCGTCTGGTGTTGAGTTAGTATGTTGATATCGCAGATAATCCAAGAATATCTGATTTGGGATTTATTATTTTGAAGAATATCGCATGTTTGTTTTGGGACACTTGTTGAGATTAAGTTCGGAAGGTTATTGAGGATTTGTTCACCAATATCATATGGATTTTGTTGAATACTAATAGCCGTGGTGGATTATTAGTTGCGACTAAGATAAGTCTTGACGGTTAAGAATGTTGAGATGGTTTGGTAGCCATAGCTACCTTAAGATGATTGACGTTTTATAAAGGAAAGTGTTCTATTTGTGACTGAAGTCGGTCGCGACGGTGTTCATGTTGGATTCCATAAAAATTGATGTTATGGTTCTAAGTCCAACCTGTTTTGTAATTACAGTAGTATGAGACGACGTTGATGAGTAGAGTTCTTGAGAGAGTGTTTTGGTTTGAATTACCACTTTGGAAGATTAAAAGTTATGAGAGGTATTTCGAATAAGAAACCTGTGTATTGATCGTTGCGACGGTACGAGGATGGTGATTACTTAATACAATTTTGGGAATTGAATTGTTATAAGGGAAGACTTCGTTGAAGTCAAGAGTATACGTCGAAGTTTCACAAGTGAATACTTGGACAATATTTGAAAAAGTCAAACTATGTCGTGTATTTTAGAGGATCAATGGACGTTAATCAATCAAGAATGAAAGAGTGATTTTTCGAGTTGATGAGACTAATGTTACAAGGTGTCCTTATGGGTGTACGCTTTGAACGTATCCATTTTGAGTAATTGTGAAGTTGAGGGTTAACCAAGTTGTTTTACGGTTGGTATCATATACGTAAAAGTGATGCAGCATGGTTTAGATATCGAGCATTGAATTTTTAGCGAGTATGCGAGATTGTTGGATTTGGACTAGTGAGTTATAGTCGCAAGTCGTCAGTATACGCCCTAGAATGAGTAGTGTATCGCAGTTCGGTTATGTTTGAGTAACTTGTTATTGTTCAAGGGTTGTACGTTGGTAATCTACAAGGATGATGTAACCTTGTGATTTTCTGGAATGAAAGCGATAACTGCAAGTGTAATCCTTGAGTTCGTACTTATGCGTGAATGAAGATATCTTTTTCGTGTTTGCGTAGCACGCGTGGTACTATCCTATCCTGATTGTTTCAGTTTGGGTTTGTATAACCATTTTGTTGTTTTTGTTTTAGCGATGGAGTCGGTGTTGTGTCGTAGGACTTTATGTTCCTATCTTTGGTGACTCGTTTTCGAGGTGTCGGTTCGAGTGTGTGACTAATTCTATGGTTGAGGCGTTAGGATGGTATTGATCTTGTTTGTTTAGTTCTCGAGTGAACCGGTGTGTTTGCGACTTGTTTAGTTGTTGGGTGATTAGTTGGTTTCCGAGTGAATTGTATGGGCTTTGCATCTCGGCATGGTTGTTCTTGACTGGACGTTGTGGTTAGGAAGATGCCCTTATTTTTGGTGTATTTTGTATGTTGTTTAATTGATGCGATGATTGAGTGGACGAATGCGTAGGCATGTCCCGATTTTTTTCATTTTGGTCGAAATTTCGAGGACGAAAAGTTTATAAGTGGGGGAGAGTTGTAACGCCCCGTTTTAATTAATATTATATTATATTAATATTTTCGAATTACCGATCGATATTTATTTTGCGACGAGAATATTTATATTAATCGATATATTTATTAATATATTTGGCGACGTTTCGTTCGGTCCGGTTTTTATTCTGTTCGATTCGGTAAAATATTATTCGGATCCGATATTTAATTCTCCAGAATTATTTTAATTAGTTGAATTAATAATATTATTAGATAGGGGGTGTGAGGAGTAATTTGGTAGAATTGAGTTTACACCCTTAAGCTTGCTAGTAGAAAACAACATTATAAAAACCATTTTCCTCCTTTCTTTCCATTTTGTGAACACAAAAAGCCAAACTTGAACTTGCAGAAAAAGAGGGTTTTGGGAAGAAGAAGAAGAAGAAGGAGATCAAGAGCAAGAGCTTGAGGTTGGATTTGTGGAATCATCAAGGATCATCCAATCTCTAGAGGTAAGGGTTTGATTTCTCTATCTCATATGGTTAGAGTTTGATAGTTATAATTTGGATTTGGGGAAAAATTGATAGGATGATTTATGAGTTTTGGTGGGTTGATTGTTGAAATAACTTTGAAAAAGGTTGGGTTAGGAGTATGAATTGTTGGTGTTTTAATTTCTAAGCTAGTAGAATTAAGTTGCAAGAATAGAAAGGAAATAAAACTGTAACTATGAAAAACCAGAAGAAACACTGTCTTTTTCCAAACGAAGAAGAAGGAAAATGTTGGAGCAATGAAACAAGGGGGAGGCGCCCACCTCAAGGTGAGGGGCAGACGTCCCCCATTTTAAGGCACCCGCCTCCATTATCATTCAAGGGGTTGGGACGTACGTTCCTTAGTGTGAGGCAAGAGGAAGAATTTTGGTTTTCTGTATACTGTGTTTTCCGTTTCTGTTTTCTACATAAACCTGTTCCTGCATAATTCTTGCTATTTAGTTTCTGTTTCTGTCATTTTTCCAAATCCTTATACTACTAGTTAGTATTAATAAAATATAATTAGGACATAAGTTATCCGATTAAATTTGGGACCCGATTATGTTTCGATTTTCCGATTTCGGTAAATTCGACGACGGAGCATGTTGCTCCGAATTCAACGAAAATTGACGTGCTAGCTAAGTTTGACGTGTAGAACATAGTGGTGAGGTTAGTTTTTAGAAATTACGAGTTTTTACGAGACGACCCGAAATAGGCTTAATTACGGTTAAATTGAATCGGATTGCGTTTTAGTCAATTTAAGACACGTATGGACAATACGATTTTGATGTTGACGATTATGATTAAGGCCGGTTATTAGGAATGGCTTTCGTGACGATTATAGGTGTTTGACTATTTTTCCGTATTCGGAATTTAGTGAATGAATTGACAATGATGTGGTGTGATTAAACATAATGTTTGCGGAGATGTATTTATTAATGAATACTTGATAATATGCGATGCGATGATATAAGTCTTTGTACATGATAATGTGATGATTATATTGATGTTGTTAATAAAAGCTTCTGATTTGTGAATGCATGACTTTAGATGATGATGAATTATTGGTGATGTTTTGCATAATGCAATTATGATGCGATGATATATTTATCTTGATGTGGATAAATTATGGCGACGTGGGCTTTATGCCAATTTTGATGAGCGATTATGATGTTTTGTGTTGTGTTGTTTTATTGTGGAGTCACATACATTGCATTGGCGACGAGGGCTTTTATGCCAAGCGATGATGGGCTTTATGCCAAATGTTCCTATTTATAGACAAAGCGACGGGTACCACATGCGTAACATAGTCGTGTCTCATGGAGTCGGTTATGTTTATGTTTGAGTTGTTTGGCGTTGGGTTTTAATTGATGGATGATGTTGGATTGCGATGATATATGATGCTTTGTTTGGTGATGATCTCTAGGATGAACATGAAATGAATGTGACTTGATAATTTCATGATAACTATGTGATGAATTTATTTATGTTGCTTATGTTTTTAGCATTGTTTGATGTTGTTGTTTATGATTGCCGTGTTGATTGGTGACGTATTAACTTGTGATGATGTCGTGGTGATGGAAGTTTATGTGTTGTTGTGATGATTTATGCCGATGAGGTTATGACGATAAAGTGTAGATTATACACATTAGAATGACGATAAGAGTAAGTGAGTTTTGGATATGCATTGGAATGCACTTATTAATCTATTCTCTCTATAATTTGAAACTATAACTATAACTATATATATATATATATATATATATATATATATATATATATATATATATATATATATATATATTTTATATCATGCCTTTAATTATATGTTTTGGAGTATCTCACCCTTTACTTGTTTAGTTACCTTTATGGTAGCGTGCAGTTATGAAGACGAGTTTATAGCGCTATTAGTCAGTCGGTGTCGCACGATCGTAGCACTCAGGGGGAATATTTATGTTGTCTTGTTGTTATTCTTTTGTTGTTTTTCCTTTTGTAAATAAGAATCACACTTTATGAAAATATGATTTGATGAGGAAGTTTATTAAAGAAGATGTTTTGATTTTTAAGAATTAATTTATGATTTCCGACGATGTTATGTATTTGAGATTTATACTTTAAAGCAAACTATTTAAAGTAATTTGGTTTTGAAGGTGTAACGCCTCAGTATTGAATTTATGAAATTTTAAATTACTCTAATTTTACTTATAAAACCTTGGGTAATATTTGGGTGTTACATTAGACCCTTAACCCATGTTTATTTTCAATAAAACAAAAAAAATTAAGTAACTTAATATAATACTCCCTGTTTCTCATGGTTGTTCACTCGTTCTCTCTTTAAAGATCTCGCTGGAAGTTCGCCAAAAATTTTCCTAGGAGGCGGCGACGGCAGCGCGTGGTGGCGTGGATCCAATCCATGATTTCTTTACATCTTTCTCGTTCGCTCCTTGCGATTTCTCACTATTTCTGAACAAACATTAGCCGGAAGGGGTAAAGACGCCACGCCGGAAATCTCCTCACGGCAGCGAAGACGGCGGCGAGGGCTTCGATCATTGATTTTCTTGCTTTTCCCGCTTCATCTTCTTCTCATCTTTACGTTTCTAACACTTAATTTTGCAGATACTCGACGATCTAGCCGGGATCTGAAAAGTGATTTTTTAACCCTAATCGTTCCGATGGCGAAATCAGTGATGGTGATGATGGATCTGAACCTCCAGCAACAATGATGATGAATGCAATGGCGGTGAGTTGCTTCTGGTGAGATATTTCCTCTATAGTCTTTTCTTCAAACCCTGTGGCTTTGCTAAATCAGATGTTTTCCTCTTTTTCTTTCTCAAATAATTTATGTAGGGTTTTGTGATGAAATTTGATTAGGGTTTCTATTTGTGTGTTTCTTGATAGATCTTGACTTTCTGTGAACGGTGATGGTTTTATCCTTTTTTTTTAATGATGGATTTTTCTGGTTTTATAAATGATGGTTTTACTGGGTTTTCTTCTTTGTTGCGACTGCACAGTTGCTAGGGTTTTGTGTTGTATGAACAGTGTCTGAATCCTTGAAAGTTGTGCATAAAATGTCTTTTTAAATGAGATGCTTATTTCTAAGATGTGAATCTCTTTGAACTATTTGGGTTATGATAAATCTGATCTGCTATTGTTTGCTATTGTCCTTTTTTTAGTTTGCCTTATTTGCTGAGTTTATGTGCAATAATTTGCTTTGTACATCCCTTTCCAGCTTGTCTTATTGTGAACCAATTAATTTTGTGATTTGCAAAGGATAAATAGGCCTATGATTAGGAACTTAAAATCTGATTTTCTTTGCAAAATAGTTAGACCTTGGTAGCTTTGTTAAGATGATTGAAAAACTAGCCTAATTTTCTATTCCTTTCACAACCCTAATGATGAGATTGAAGATAAAGCTCCTTTGTAAATTTTCTTGTTTAAGTTTCAATGTTATGCTTCTTGATTTCTTGCAAACATATTCTTCTTTCTTGTTTCATGAGCAAATGAGGATTGGCAAAGGCTTGGAGGAGACTTGAAGACAAAGGAAACGGCCATGGCTCTCTTTTGTAACAAAATGATGATTCTTGGCATGGAGGAGTTCTTGGAGGGAGCTTAGAAGAGAAATATGAAGATCTCATTAGCTTATGAGTTTCATTTGAATTTGTGTTGTAAAAAGAACTAGGACTTGTGATTAGAATGCTTGCAACAAACTTTTAGAGAAATAATTTATTTTGAAAATGTAGGTTTCTTACAACATCTTGTAAACTTGTAATTCAAAAATGTAATTTGTAATACAAAATTTTGGCAAAGTGTTTGTAAAACAAGAATAATGATTAACTTTAATGTTGGATATTGAATGAGATTTGAATGCCTTATGCAAAGACATTATGAAACTTGTACAGTTTTCACAATGAAACTTGAAAGAAATCTATATGGAGAATTTTGTTGGACATTTGAATAGAATTGAGTGATGAATAAAAATGCATAAAGTGGACTTGAGTGAGAAACTTGGAGTAAACCTTGAATCTTGAGAAAAGTTAAAACTTGAACTTTAAATGAAGAAATCCAACTCACGTTCACTTACAAAAGAACAAAAATTCCATCTTTGGAACATGAAACCACTTGGCAAATTGAATCAAAATAATCACTTTAACAAATTTTCATTATAAGGAATTCACCATGATCCAAATCTTCAATCTCCAAAAATAAGTAGCAATCTACAAGATAACAATAATGTCTTGCTCTCAACAAACTTTTTGGCACTTATACTTCAATTCAACAAAAGTATCTTAATTTAATGGGCATTTTCAATAATCAACTCCTTGAAGATTTCTTGGAAAAATATGAGTCGAATTTAGAGAAGAAGACCTCTAATGAAATTTAGTCAATAACTGAGCGTGCACTAAGATGAAACTCAGGATGATAATGCTTCAAAGATTCTTATCAGAAAAGACATCACCCACCTCATTATTCCAAAAACCTATGCACAAGAGCCAATAGATAGGAGAAAATGTGATTCAGTTCGAAATACTTCACGAATTATGAATCCTCTGATGAATCAAAGAATCAGTTTGAGATGTCTTGAGGCCCGAGAAGCCTTGGTGATTGAATAAACAACAAAGAGAGGATATAATAGCCATCTTAGATTGATTGACAACACAACCAAATTCCACAGCTTGAAGAAAATCAGGAAGATAAGAATACATTGATCCCATCATAATGCATGAATGTTTATGATCGAAACATAAGCCATATAGAGTGAAATGAAGAGGGAAAATTTTGGGGTGCAACATATAGGACTCAAAAGAAAGATCACCAAGCACCCCTGAAAACTAGAAAAATCCAAACAAATAAGTAGACAATATATACAAAAATGTAGCACATATTTAAAAATAAACAAAAATAGGGTCAACCCACTTAGAGATGGTCCAACAATAGGTCAAATATCCCCAACAGAGTTGCCACTTTTTCTGTAGTGGAAAAAACTACGAGTGTAAGCCATTGAATTGACTCAACTTGAAAAAATAATAACACAGTCGCCACCGTGCTATTATTTTATCCAAATGACTAGGAAAAAGAGCGAATAAAATCCTTAAAAAAAGATCAGAGATCTGGGACCGGGGGTTACTTATGCAAAGGAAAGTGTTAGGAACCCAAAGCATCTACGGTACTCCGTAGAAACCTTTTTGAAGATTTGTATATGTGTTCTAAAAGAGGATGTGTACAAAATGGATGGTGGAGATGAGAAAAGAAGTATTTTTTATAATTTTGATTTGATAGAACTTCAATTGAGTTCCAGGCCTACATACCAACAATGTGCAATGTTGAAATCAAAACCCAATGTAGTTCAGTTAGAAAAAACTAAAATGGTGTGTTGGTTGATTTTAAGAATATGGTTTTTAAGAAAAGCCACAAAGGGCTCAAAAAGTTTGAATGAGGTTATGTGTTTTTTAGTCTTATGAAAAAAATGGCAAAGTATTATTAAATGGATTGGAAGTTTATTAAAAAAGAAAATTTTGAAAATATATAAACCTAAGTCCAAGTTTTTTATGAAAGCGGTTCGAGTTTTGGAAACAAGAAACCTTTGAAAAAGAGGGAAAATTTTGAAAATTGAAGAATATGGGAGGAGATGAAAAGGATAACCTAAGTACATAAAGTATAAGGTAAGGGTAAAGAAAGATCTAACCGGGTGAAAAAGCTAGTACTTGACATCAAATGCCAATACCATATCCCATCCTTTGGATTACCACACAAGCAACAAATAAGCAGACAAAATAACCAAGCTTCAGATAAATCAATGTCTCGAATGAATTCATGTCTCAAGAAAAACGGGCAGAGTAATGGTTGTATTTTGAGGAAATCCATTCATGATCGAGTATAAACGGAATAACCTACATACAAAGATAATAACCAAGCAAGATATAATAACACCAAGATCACAGAAATCTCTAAGCTGAGGTAGATACCCTAATCCTAAGTCCAAAGGTCAAACTCCGAGCATAGGGATAGTAACCAAGTTCAATCAAAAGTTTTTTAGGTTAAAGTTGAATTATTAGGTGTTTTAGAAAGGATAACAAAGCTCAAGTGAGCAAATTCAAAATGACAAGAAAATAAAGTGCTCAAATGAGCAAAGAAAAAAAAGACATAAAATTTAAATGCTAAAAGTAAAGTGCATAAAGTAAAGAGCGGAAAAATAAAGGCATAAAATAAAAGTGTAAAGTAAAGTAAATTGTTAGTAATTAGTCGTTAGCAAGGTGATCGATCATCTTGAAGCTTGCGCATGAATGCTTGCCAGAAGCTTGATAGAATCAATGCGACCACACGACAAGTTTCATTTGCTTTTTGTCAAGTATATCACCGGAAAGACAATTGTTAGAAAGGTTAGCAAGGTGACCATCTTGAAACTTGTCAAGTATATCACCAGTTTTGGAACAATCACCACTTGATCAAAGATTCTTAAGAGTTTCATTTGGCAAGGTTAGTGTAAATTTTCAGAAGCTTGATTAAAAAATCATAGCGGCCACACGACAAGCATCACATGTGTTGAGCCAAAATCAAATCTCAAGTCATCTTTTGGAGCTTTGTTTGAACATTGAAGCTCATGCCACCAATTGATCACTATTCTGATTCGGGACAAAATGAAAAAAGAAAGATGGAGAAGAGGGGACAAATTTCAAAGTCAACAATGCATCAGATGAATTTATCCGGCCTAACTTCGTCAAAATCAACCAACTATCTTGGTGGATTTGGCCAAGAGGCCTATCAACACCCAAGTTTCGTTGATGTTGAGGAAGTCTATGACTCCAAATAAACCCAAAATCAACAGAGTAAAAAAAGAAATAAAATATATATATATATATATATATATATATATATATATATATATATATAATTTGAAATTAGATTATTTAATTGGATTTATTAACTAAATACATAAATAGTATTCATACATCAAAATAAAATTCCAAGAAAATTATCTAAAGTCAAACAAAGGTCAACAAATATTGACAAAAATTTCCATAAACTTTAAAAGTCAGAAACTATTTTTTAAAAAATAAAATAAATGGTAAAACAAACCAAAAATTTCCAAAAATAACCAAATTAGAAATAAAAATCAAATGACTAATAGTATTTTCCAAATGACTATTGGATCCTTCTATAATTTTTTCTTTATTTTTAAATGTTAAAAAGTATTTTAAAACATTTAAAAACATCAAATGAAAGAGAAAAATCATAAAAAATACCAAATCCGAAAATAAAATTATGAAAAAATATAAAATCAAAAAGAGAATATTTGAAAATATTTTTATGAATTTTTCATAATTTTTGAGTCAAAAATGAATTTTCTATGGTTTTTTGAAGTTTAAAACATTTAAAATATAAAATCATAAAATAAAATTAAAGCCAAAAAAATATGGACCATTAGATCACAGTCAAAACGCGTTAGTAAGCTAATCCAATGGATCAAACGCGTTGTGCTTGATATGGACCTCCTTGGTTTTCACACCGGATTACAAGTTAAATTAAATTTTTAAAAATAAAACAAGAAATGATATCATGCATTGGATCGAGTCTGACTCCCTAAAGTAATCAGATCCAAGGGCTCTTATAACACATGCACGATAAAGCCAACATACTGGACCAAGTTTGAAAAAATTATGTGGCGTGCTATCATTGGTTGAAGACGTCCAGGTCATCGTCTTCAACCTCCAGCCTCTTCAAAATTGGAGTTCCATTAACTGTGAAATAAATTCCTCATACTGGTACCATTAAATTTGTCTCTTCAAGACGATTCTAATGGTACCATCGCGAAAAATTTATTTCACCTGTACAAAGAAGAATTTGATAAAAAAGAAGAAAATATCGAGCACTTGTTTTTGCAATTACACAATCAATTCTCAATGAAAATACAAATGGTGAATATCACGAAGATCAGGGAGATGGGGAAAACAAAATAGTGCTTGGTTTGAAACGATTTGGTCAGGAATCCTATTTGAACGAAGTTCACTTTTAGAGCTCTGAAACTTGACTTAGATAGCATGATTCAGGGGACCTCAAGGCACGATTCTAGTTCTGTTAGCTTTAGTGAAGTACAAGGAATAAGAATGAATGGTTAATTTCAATTTAGAATGGCTTTAAGAGTGAAAACGAATTTGCAGAAATGTGAGGTTTGGAGTGAGTTTTGCAGCAATTTTCTGGATCTCAAATCTTGACAAAATGAGTGTAATGGCTTGCTTATTTATAGGAGAAGTGAATGGGATCAAAAGGGAGGGTGAATGGTGCAATTTGGAGCGAAATTGTGCACACTCGTGGTCATGAAGAAAGTGTGACTTCATGTGCTCAAAACTCAACCATTCCTTGCGCTTTGATGTGCTAATTAATCATGGGAAGTTTCTAAACATGATTAGTCACGAAATCAAGGCTTAATTTGTCTTAAAAGTGAGCGAAAGCGCAAAATGCACAAACTATTGTAGTCACGAAATCAAGGCTTAATTTGTCTTAAAAGTGAGTGAAAGCGCAAAATGCACAAACTAGTGGCATGCTTGGAACAAATTTTGACAAGATTTTCACACCAAGGCCAAATCAAATTCACTCGTGTGTTTCCCAATCTTCCTTGAGCCAAATGAAGTCCTCAAAGAGTAGAACACAATGCAAAATGAATCAACCCAAATGGATGTTTGATCTGAGAGATATGGCCTTTAGGATTTAGGAAAAAACATTGATTTCCAGGCCAGGCCTTGGCCAAGCATACCATGCTTTCTAAAAATGACCTATAATCTTTCTCTTCAAACATGATCTTCCATTCAAATTTGATCTTTACCAACAAAGATGATATGAAATAGACCTCTTGAATGGAATTTTGCAAAAATAACCAACCAAAAACTCTAAAAATTGAGAGAGTTATGGCCTTGTGAAATTGATGAAAAATCATGAAAGGACCTATAATCTTTTGACTTCTTCAAGAAACTTCCAAACACTTTCAATCCTTGAAACATAAATGGAGGCAAATTTCATATCTTCAATATTATTATGCAAAAATAATGACCTCAAGGTGATAATGTATGATCAACATATGATCTCTTGAAGTTAATTGATCAAAAATTGAGAAATCCATCAATGACTTGCAACCTTTTGTCTTCTTAGGAAAATTTCCAAGAATTTTCTCTTCCCACCAATTGAACTAAGTTGTATTAGACATCCTTAGGTTCATTTTGAAAAAATAATGAGCTCAAGGAAGCAAGGTATGACCAAGTTATGATCCTTTGAAGTCATACAAGATAGATGGAGTATCAATCTAGAGAGTTTGCAATCATAGATCTCCAAGACAATCTTCTCATAAATTAAAATCCTTGTATCAAAGAATATTTACATTAGAAATACTTTTAAGAGTCAAATGGATTTTAAATCATCCACAAACTTCACACAAACACCAAGATATGGTCCTCAGAAGCCCAAAACCCTAATTTCAAAGTAGTTGGCCATGGTGTGGAAAATTTCTTCAACTTTGATGATATTCTATACATATGGAGCACACACTCAAGATGAGAGACTAAAGTATATTGCAAAATAAATATTCAAAAGAAATGTTGATCAGAGTGATAAACCAGGAAGACAGTTATATGGAAAATATCCCATCAAGTTTCACTTCTTCTATGGCCCCTATGTCTCCGAGCATCTCATCTCTTGTTGTCGGAAGAAGATCATTGGATTGATCTGCACCGTTTGAACTTGACGTTGGTAATAAAGCTGGTTATAAGTAGGTGATCCATTGGGACATAATTTTACTCTTTAATCCCTAACTTTTGCCTGGACTGCTCTTTTAAGTTTTCAGTCTACTGGGATACACTTTTATGCCCAGGCCGCCTTTTCAGGTTTTCGACTTGTCGGGTGTATAATTTGTTTTATATATATCCCTAATTTTTTCCCGAACCTTTTTGGTTCGTCGGGATGCTGTTATTTTTGTCTAGGCCTGTCAACCTAGCAGGTCTCTTTTCATGTGTAGTATTTTTTACTATGTATGAGTTCACATGGTGCAGGAAATATTTGTTTTCCGTGGTAGTAAGTGTTGTAGCACTGTCGGAAAATATTTTCTTAATCATACATGGCCCTTTGTATGTGGGAGTTTATTTTCCCCTAGGATCAATATCCTGGTATAATTGACGCTTGAAGTTATTGGTCAACCACCGAATTTAGAACTTATGATAGTCTTGACCTTTTCAGGTAGTTTTCTGAGGAATGTTATGGGAGAGTGATACTGACACCATCTGATACTACCAACACAGACAAGTAACTCAATGGATTTTGCTGAAACTTGTGATCAATGTAACATGCCCTAAGTGATTCATATCTAAGCTTACCCCTGGCTATTCAGCACGTTTGAGAGATTCTCTGAATCTTGACATGACTGCCCCAGATGAATTAGACAATAACATGTCATGCCCCTTGATTGGAACATAGTGATCATGCCCTTGTATACATTGGCCTTTAGCCAACTGATTGAGGCGCAGGAAATATTTCTTCTTTTTGATGCACTTCTGAAGAAACTTTGTTTGTCGGGAGGTCTTCTAGTCATTAGTCGTTCCCTATGCAGATTCATCTTGATGCCAAACACTTGAACGTATGTAAACAAAAAAAATTTATAATGAAATTCCTAAAATGCGATGCATATGTCTGTCTCGAAGTTTTAATAAACATTTTTAGTAAAACAAGATTTGTAAGAATATGATATCAAATCAAGATTTATGGTAAACCTTAAATGAGCCAAGATACCTTTTTGTAACAATATCCTTTTGAACTAACCATGCTTCAATTAGGACTTTTAAGGGTTTTAACGTGGCTTGGTTCACGGTGTAAGAAACAAAGGATAATTGCTCGAAATTTATTTGTACCCAACCCAATCTCCGTGATGTTCTCCATTCCTATGTTCAGTTAACTAAGCATTTAAGCTCCAAAAGAATTTGGAATTGTAACACTGGCATTTGCGATGGTTTAGAAGGCATACATCATTTTTTGTAACATTTTTCTTTTGTTGAGGGTTTGTATTCACCTTTTTTTGAATTTGTTATCCCTAGCTTTTGCCTTAACTGTTTATTTTGAGATTACAGTCAGCGGGATGTCTCAATTTTTACTAAGTCTCTTTCTTAGGTTTTGACTTATCGGGCTTTTCTTTTGATAGATATTGACTGTCTGACTTAATGATTACAAGGAACCATCATTAATTGTGTATAAAATAACAAATGGCATAATATAGTTAACTCAGGAACTACCCTGCCCCAGGTTATGATTAAGGGTTTTAATTTGCATGAGAAATAAAACTCATACTTCTTATCCTCAAAGGGGTTGACTAGGGATTAACTTCCTTATATCTCTACTATTTAGAAATTGAAACAATGCTTGTACATCGTCAGCACAGTCTGTTCAAAAGCATACTGTATAAAATTATGGTATCGTCTTCGTCATCCTCCCTCTAAAGGCTTACAGCTTTAACGAGAGTTGAATATCATAAAAACAAGTTAAAGACACAGTTTAAATATAGTGATAACAAAAGAATTAATTCAAGACAAACATATGCAATACATTAATGATTAACATCAAAACAAAAAGAGTCTGTCATAAGACACCTATTTAAATAAACAAAATAGAAATTGCAACTGAAGGTAAAACTGATGATGTAAAAGCCATCCTTCTAGATATCCATAGCATTAGCCTTATGAGGCTCTGCATAATTTTGCATTCTTTTGCATTTTAATTATTATTAAAATATTTTCCATTGTACAAAAATTATACAAAATTATTTTAGGCTATTTGTTTAGTCTATTTGGGATCTCTGATTTTTATTTCACAGCTTTCTAATTTTTTGATTTATTTTAGGAAATATGTGAGTAATTGCTTATTTTTACAATTTTAATTAATTTAAAAATACTTTTTCAAGTATAAAAAATTGACCAATTTTATTTTGATCCTTTTTCATGATATGTAATTGGTTTTTGACCTTGAATCAATATTTTTGGCATTTTTGCTTTTGTGAATATTTTTCATAGTTTATTTGATATATTAATCTTTCTAGAATTAATTTTTAACATTTTCTTTTATTAAAAATTCCAAAGTTGACTTCTATGACTTTTAGAGGTTCATATATTGGTATGTGAATTTTGATTTGAATTTATTTGACGTGAATCATATTTGTTTGAATTTTGATGTGAATTAATCATTTTCATGATGTTTGGTTGCTTAGACCTCAAGTTAGGGTTTGTATGCTAACCTCTCTTGACTTTTAAGTCAATTTTCAATTAAATTAGGGTTGCATGATCCCTTAGGATTCTAGAACTAATTTTATTTAAATTTTAGGACTTGTTTTGACACTTTTCACTTTTAAGTCAAATTAGGGTTCTTAATTGTTGATTTCCTAGGTTAGACTAACGTGTTTGATTTTATTTCAACATGAAATATGTTAATCTTTTCCCAATGTGTATGTTGCTGACTTTTTGATGTTATAAGATATTCAACTGATCTAAACGATTTTGGACCCACTCAGATTCATCTAACTGAACATCTGTCATAATTCTCAAAGAAGGGATTTCAACCTCCACGGGTAAGACGGTGTCCATACCGTATACTAGAGAGAAGGGGGTTTCCCCAGTTGGAGTACGCACCAAAGTGCGATAACCATGCAGAGAGCAAAGGGTAACATCTCGTGCCAATCCCTATAGGTGACAACCATCTTCTGCACAATCTTTTCAATCTTTTTATTTAATGCCTCCACGGCCCCATTCATCTTTGGGCGATAAGGAGAAGAGTTATGATGCTTAATCTTGAAACTATCGCACAGTTCCTTCATCATCTTGGTATTGAGGTTGGAACCATTATCCGTAATTATCTTCTCAGGAACTCCAAACCGAAAAATGATATTGTCCTTAATGAAACGCGTAACCACTTGTTTGGTCACATTGGCATAAGATGCTGCTTCAACCCACTTAGTCAAGTAGTCAATGGCAACTAATATGAAACGATGGCCATTGGAAGCGGTCGGTTCTACCCTCCCAATCATATCTATGCCCCACATTGTGAATGGCCAAGGAGAAGTTAAGGCATTCAAAGGAGAAGGAGCCACATGCATCTTATTAGCATAGATCTTGTACTTGTAACATACTCTGGAATAATTATAACAATCTGTTTCCATCGTTGACCAATAGTAACCTTCTCTCAAGATTTTCTTGGCCATAGTATGTCCACTAGAATGTGTCCCGAAAGAACCTAAATGAATTTCCTCTATAATTTTTCTTGCTTTGTGTCTATCCACGCATCTGAGCAAAATAGAATCATAATTCCTCTTATACAACACACCATTGTTCAGGAAAAACTTGGCAAAGTATTTCCGCAGAGTCTTCTTATCAGTGTTCGAAGCATCCTCTGGATATTCCTTAGTCTCAAGATACTTTTTGATATCATAAAACCAAGGCTTTTCGTCAACTTCCTCTTCTATCTCATAACAGAATGTTGGCTCATCCAACCTCATGATGGTGATAGAGGAGGCTTCATTGGCCCATTTAACTTTAAACATGGACGATAGAGTAGCCAACGCATCTGCCAAGTTATTCTCTTCTCTTAGAATATGATTGAAAGTAATCTCATCAAAGTACGGGATTAGTTTCAAGACATGCTCTCTATACGAAATCAGATTAGGGTGACGAGTCTCCTAATCTTCGTTGATCTGGCTAATTACTAGAGTTGAGTCCCCATATACTTCCAATATCTGGATTCTCAAATCAATGGCTGCTTCGATCCCAAAGATACAAGCTTCATACTCGGCCATATTATTCGTACACTCAAAACAAACCCTGGCAGTGAAAGGGATATGAAACCCTGTTGGTGAAGTAATAACGACGCCAACACCATTACCCAAAGCTTTAGAGGCACCATCAAACACCATCGTCCATCGCGATCCTGGTTCGGGTCCTTCATCTGGGCCTGGGATATTACAATCCCTGATAAACATAATATCCTCATCCAAAAATTCGAACTTCATTGGCTGATGAGCAAGGTAATCCGCCAATACACTACCTTTGATAGCTTTCTGAGTAGTATACTGGATATCATATTCAGTAAGAATCA
Organism: Vicia sativa; assembly: GCA_021764765.1. Taxonomy (NCBI): domain Eukaryota; kingdom Viridiplantae; phylum Streptophyta; class Magnoliopsida; order Fabales; family Fabaceae; genus Vicia; species Vicia sativa. The sequence continues at coordinate 109,202,758 of CM038793.1, forward strand.
TTTGCCAACGAGCTATCCTTCCCGTGAGAGCCGAATTTTCAAAGATGTACTTGATCAAATCCATTTTGGATATCAACAAAGTGGTATGAGTCAACATATACTGCCTCAGTTGGCGAGCAGCCCAAGCCAAAGCACAACAAGTTTTCTCGAGCAGTGAATATTTTGCTTCACAGTCGGTAAACTTTTTTCTAAGGTAGTATATCGCATGCTCTTTTCGACCAGACTCGTCGTTTTTCCCCAACACACACCCCATTAAGCTTTCTAGCACTATCAAGTACATAATCAAGGGTGTGCCTTCCTGAGAGATGAATCTTGCAATGTAGTTCAACCTCCCTAAGAAACCACGAACCTCTTTTTCAGTTCTCGGCATAGGCATTTCCTGTATATCTTTCACTTTGGCAAGATCAACCTCGATTCCTTTTTTACTTACAATGAAACCCAACAGTTTTCCTGACCTCACCCCAAAGGTGCATTTATTAGGATTCAACCTCAGTCTGAATTTCTGTAATCTTTTAAACAGCTTCAGAAGATGAAGAAGGTCTTCCTCTTCCGTCTGGGATTTTGCAATCATATCATCAACATAAACTTCAATCTCTTTGTGGATCATATCATGAAAGAGAGTGACCATCGCCCGTTGATATGTTGCCCCAGCGTTCTTCAAACCAAAGGGCATCACTTTGTAACAAAATGTTCCCCAAGGTGTAATAGAAGTATTTTTCTCCATATCATCTGGCGACATCTTGATTTGATTTTAGCCAGAAAAGCCATCCATGAAAGAAAATACTTTAGCCTAAGCAATATTGCCAACCAATATGTCAATATGTGGGAGCGAGAAATCATCTTTAGGGCTTGCTCTGTTCAAGTCCCTGTCGACACACATTCTAACCTTGCCTTCTTTCTTTGGTACTAGTATAATATTCGCAACCTACGGAGGATAAGAAACAACTTTCGGAAAACCAACATCAAACTGCTTTTAAACCTCCTCTTAATCTTCTTTGGCATCTCAGGATGAGTCCGACGAAGCTTCTGTTTCACAGGAGGACAATGTGATTTCAAGGGAAACTCATACACAACAATGTCAGTATCCAGCCCAGGCATGTCTTCATAAGACCAAGTGAAGATATCAGCATACTCTCGGAGCATCTCAATCAACCTCTTCTTGACACTTTCCTCTAATGCGGCCCCAATCTTGACTTCTCTCTTGATCTCCTCAGTACCCATGTTGATCACTTATAAAGTCTCTTCATGCGGCTGAATAAATTTCTCTTCTTGCCTCAACAATCTGGCTAACTCTTCAAGAACTTCACAATCTTCTTTAGCTTCTTCATCAGCTTGATAGTCAGATTTTCGAAGTCATAAGTAGCCATGGCAAAGTCATTACCATTGAAATCTCTGAATAATGGGGGACTAGATCTGCATGATTGATTTTATTTCCTTATTTTAGTTTTAGATTAAAAAAAGAAAAATAAAGATCACATCGCCAATGTTAATTTGTAAAAATGCAAAAGAAAGACAATGAGCGAAATATTTGAATGTAAAAAAAATGTCCTTTATTGATGATAAACTTTGAAAATTCAAAACATTGGTGGCCCTACAACATGATTCACTACACCTTGGGCAGAGTGTAGGAATTATTACATGATGAAAAACAAAATAAAATTACTCTTGAAGACGGGTGATGACGACAATATCTTTAGAAAACCAGTTAGCTGGCTCTTGCCCCGGAATAGTAGGATAAATCCACTGATCCATATAGCAGTCATTGTATGTCTCATCCCAAATAGCATCAACATCTTCAAACTGAATACCTCTACTGACAAACTTGATGGGCGGAGGAATCTTCGGACGCACGATAATAGCCAAAGGAGCTTTTTCAAGCACATAACCCAAACCCTTTTTGTCCTTCTAAGCCGGGAGCTCCAGAATTCTACCCCAACCTTCATGTGTCCAGATTCAACAATAGCGTGAGTTTGACGGTAGGACATCATAGAGACCTCTGGCATTTTAACCTCAGCACGAGGAGTCTTTATAACTTGCACAGTTTCAAACGCCTGAAAAGGAGTCTCATGAATTTCTCCTTCAACTTCCACATAGCGGAAAGAGCTCAAACAGCTAACCACTCTCCATAGATGGTGACTACTTTCCCATTAACCAAGAACTTCAAATTTTGGTGCAAGGTAGAGGTTACCGCACCTACCCCATGGATCCAAGGACGACCAAGTAAACAACAATAAGACAGATTGATGTCCATAACAAAGAAAGTTGTTTTGAAAGTCTGAGGACCTATTTTCACAGGCAAGTCTAATTCACCAAACACAGACCTTCTAGAACCATCAAAAGCTTTGACAATCAAATCACTTGGCCTGAGCATAATTCCATCATAATCGAGCTTTATTAGTGCAGATTTTGGGAGTACCTTGAGAGACGATCCCATGTCAACCAACACACGGGACAGAGTTGTATGGATAACATCCATAGAGATGTGGAGAGCTTTGTTATGGTTTCTTCCTTCAGGGGGTAGATCATAATCAGTGAAACCCAATTTGTTGATCGCAGAGAATCTATTCACGATACCTTTTAACTGATTAATAGAAATCTCTTGGGTTACGAAAGAATTTCCCAACAAATTCATCAAGGCGTTCCTGTGAGGCTCAGAATGTCTTAGCAGAGCCAAGATGGAAATCTTTGTAGGCGTCTGACCGAGCTGATCAATAATCTTATAATCACTCTTCCGAATATACCTCATGAGCTCAATTACATCTTTAGCCATATCTGGATTCAAGATAGGTGTTGGAACTTTCGGAGCCAACTCAATACCATTAGTTACAATTCCTTTTCCTTTTGCTTTTGCCCTAGCCTAGGCCTCAACGTTTGTCTTAGGTGGAGGATAAATCCGACCACTACGGGTTATCTTACTCTCCTCCACAACATCATCTACCTCAGGCTTGTCTTTATCTGTATCAGATGGAGAATCAACATTCAATCTCTTCCCATTATGGTAAAACTGAGCACCATAGTTCCATGGAGTAGCTTTCTCATTTAAATATGGGATTGGACCAGGCAAGGTAATAGCCACAAGATACTTTTTAGCAGGCACCGGAATTGTTATTGGAACTTTCTTTGGGGGAACCAGAATGGTCACAACATCAACCTCATCTGTATTGTTTTGGGCATTTACAACCACTCTCTTAAACTACAAGGTCTTCTTTTCAATCAAGCTTTGAATTTTCTTCTTCAAGAATTCACAACCATCAGGTTGTACCAGACAATCTTTACAATCAAGGCCACACCCGGGGAATTCTTCCAACATCAACAACTGTTCTTTCACCCATATCAGAGGAGTAGTCAGCTGGTCATTATTTATAACCAAATCAAAGTCTTCATCATCATAAATTGTATTAGCAACGGCGCCACCATGAGGATGCAATGGTTGTTGGATGACATTCGAGTTGGTGGCAGGCCAAAATTAATGGCTTATGAATCCAGCAGATCTTGAACTTTGTGCTTGAATGCAATGTAATTCTCAATAGTGTTCCCCTGCGCATTAGAATGAAAGGCACAACGAGCATTAGCATCGAAATTTTTCGGGGACTTGTTAGGATCAATCCTAAGAGTACGAAGTTCGATCATTTTCAGCTGCTGCAGGTAGGAAGAGATTTCAGTGATTGACATGGGTAGGGGATCAAAATTTCTAACTACTCTTGGTTGCACATAAGCCCGCTGCTGAGGAGCTTCCTGAGTTGGAATAGTCACAGTTGCAACCTGATGATCAGATTCACGGTATTTTACTTTTCCCTTTATGTCATAGAGAGCACCGGCTTCACCTTCCTTCTTCTTATATCCTCCAAAATCTTTCTTGGCACCACTAGACTTACCTTTGTCAACACTAGTGTCCTGGATCTTACCTAATTTGATCCCAATTTCGATACATTCGCCAAACATCACCATGTCAGCAAAAGACCTCGACATACTGCAACTTGCAAAGTATTGCCCCTGTAGAGTACCAGCAAACAATTCCAACATTTCACGCTCCACCATAGGAGGCTGAACTTTCGCGGCTATCTCGCGCCACCTCTGCGCATATTCTTTGAATGATCCATTATCCTTTTGGGATAAATTCTACAATTAAGTTCTAGTTGGAGCCATGTCTCTATTATACTGGTATTGCTGCACAAAAGCTTCGAATAGGTCTCTCCAAGTTTGAATGTGAGAACTCTCGAGACTCATATACCAGTTTAAAGGACCATCAACCAAACTATCCTAAAAGAAGTGCATCATTAGCTTTTCATCTTTGGAATACACGGACATCTTCCGGTAGTAAGATCTTATATGATTTTTGGGACAAGTGTTCCCCTTGTACTTGGTCAGCTCTGGCACCTTGAATTTGAGAGGGATTTTCACCCCTAGAACAAGTCCTAAATCAGTCATATCAAAACCCACAACCCCTTGATTTTCAAAACCTTGCATACGCTCCTCAAGCATACGCAAATTCCTATCATATTCAGTTTGTTCATCAGCATTAGAATACCAATCTTCCATATCATCTTCCTCTGGATGAGGAATAGGGATCAAAATGCCCCTACGAACCTGTGGCTGCACCACGACTTGTTCAACCTGATGATTCATCACGGGTGGGGGTACCACTCCATTGCCACTCTCAACACGAGCAAATCGGTTCATCACCTGATTCGCCATACCCTGAGTAGGACCACCAGTTGGACCTCCATTCAGTGTGTTGTTCTTATTCACCACCCCATTTTCAACCTGATTATCGACCAGGTCATTGCCAGAACCGTTGTTGATTAGAGGATTGACCACAGTTTGGGCCCATTCATTGGTTTTGGTAGCATTTCTCAAAACTTGAGCCCTCAACTCAGCTTGTTGATCAGCCTATTCTGAATGATCTCAATCCATCATGGTGTTCAGATCTTCCATATCTGCTTGTATTTGTTCCATTTGTCTCTTTGAATTCCCTCTAGTGTTATATCGGTGAGAAGTTGAAGAAGAAATCTCTGAAAAACACCAGATGCAGAGATAAGAAAACCGACATGAACCACCTATTATGCATGGTATATATATATATGTGTGTGTGTGTGTGTCTGTGTGTGGATGCACGAGTATATGCTAATGCATGTAATGGCATATTTAAATATTTCTAGTATTCTAACACTTTGATTCAAGTTTTGGGCAAACCAAATAGACAAGATAATGGATACTGAAATCATTGATCATCATTAAATCGAAACAAAGAGTTCTACAAATAGTTTGGGCATTTGTTTTTGATTCATACAATATAATGAGTAATCCCATCAACAAGCCTGATGGTGATTCTCCATATAATACAAACAAGGCCTACATCTAAACATCTGACATAGGGTATTGTCATACCCCAATTTTTGACCTAAGATACCACCTTACATTATTCACATATGCATCATTGCATCACTAACAGTTTCAGAACAGGATAGGTCGTGTGTGTACTCCTAGAGTCAAAATTAGGGTTTTATCAAATTTTCATTTCTTCAAGATATGATCAATTAGGCTTTGAGTCTCCACTCACCTCAATTGATCTATCTTAATCAATCATTAACATTTGATATTCAAAATTCCCAATTTGTTTCTCATGATCTACCTTGAATCGACCAATTAGGGTTTTGATCGAAGATAGTGAATCATTGACTTTCTGCTCAATGAATGACCTATTTGCTTGAAGATTGATCTTAACATCATCAATGAAACATCTTGACCTAATTTCTTGGTTCAAAACATTCCAAAATCCATGTTTCCTCATCAGACAAATTCTGAATCATTTGATGAAAATTCAACTGTTCAAAAAGTCAAACTTTGACTTTTGGTCAACTTTTTCAAATCAAAATTTTTTCAATCATAAAATCATTTCAAATTATCCATAATGATCATAAAAAATCAAGAAATGTGAAAAAGTCAACAAAAAGTCAAGATTTGAATTTTTTTCAACACTTTGAAAAATTTTCAAGTGTTAAAAAACATGGTTTTTCCTTACTTTCATGGTCATTTTTCACCTAGATCCATTTTGATTCAAGAAAAACTCAAAACATGAAAGTTGTAGATCTTGTTACAAGCTTTCCAAAATGTACAAGAACTTGAAAAAACACTTTGTGTAGCTAGAGTTTTGAAATTCAAACTTAGAGCTCCATAACCATTAATTACAAGTCATTTTTCAAGAACTATAGGTCATTTTTTTTACAAATTCCTCCTTCTAGAAGCCTTGTCACCAATTTAGATAGGTTAGAGCTGATAAATATCAGATGAGAGGTAATTATGAGGGAGATAAGATCAAGTGAGATTTTAACCATGGTTAAAGGAATATTCCATGTGCATTTATGGCAAAAATGTCTTTCTTGCCCTTTAAGGCAAGTTGTTTAATTTCAAGCCAATCTCTTCTACTTACCATTCAGATTTCTTGGCCTATAAATAGAGGTCACTTCTTCATTCAAAATCACCCCAAAGCAATCATAATCCAAGCTTTCCTTCTTTCTTTCTTGTTTTTCAAGTTTCAAGTTTCTAAGTAGGAGAATTTGCAAATTTTAAGCCTTGCAATTTCTGAGCAATCTTAGGCTTCAAATACTTTCTAAACATCATTAGAAAGTTGTTAGAATCCTCAAGCTATACCAAGAACTAGCCAAACTAAAAAACCACTTCCAAACCTCATGTATGCACATATTGAGCCATAACTTCCAAATTCTCAATCCACTCGTGCATCTTCCAATCTTTCACCTCAAACACCTTATATACACCATATAGAAGTGATTCAAACCATCTTTTCATCACTGTAAACTCAGAATCATCGAATTCAATTCTCACTTCAAGTGACTGTAGTTGGACTTGGTCAGAACGATCCAGACCATTTCAATCCAAGGTAAGCACATCAACACCTTCCATAATCATCACTGAAGCTGTAGAAATCATCAAAACATCTCTGGAACACCTCCAGCAAGGAATTCGATTTCATTTTCAAGAGGTAAGAATTGAACTTTGAACTCTTAAATTCTAATTTTCAGTTCAAAAAAGGCTTGGCCATTTTGTTTCTGCACTATCACTGAGTAATAACCCTCAATCAATTGCTTAAAATTGTGCTCATACATGATTTCATAATCAAAACTTAGAATTAGGGTTCTTCGTGTTCATACGAAAATTAATAGTTCTAAGCTTAAAATAAATGAAATTAATTGCCATCATCATATTCCTGGTGAAAATCCGAGCAAGTTTGATGTTTGGATCATATAATTTCATTGAGAAATGAAGAATCCATGAAGCAAAAATATGGAGGTTGAAGATGACATGTTGCGCGCGTTATTTTCAGTTTCTGAAAATTTAAATTCATGTTTTATAATATATATTTGTGGTTTGAGTTAAGATAATGGATGTATTACCGCCCGTGATTGCCAAGACTTCTTACATCTCTTGCCTCGCCTCGAGGTCCGAGTTGAATCCCAGGACCTTTATTTAATAAAAGGCTCATCCTTCAGAAGCACTTCTGACGCTTGTTCCTTCAGAAGCACTTCTGGTGCTTCTCATCCTTGAGCGACGTGCTTCTGCGCCGAAGCACTTCTGATGCTAACACCTCCAGAAGCATCAAACTTCGCCTTGAAGCACTTCGGCGCCGGAAGCGCCTTGATTCCTTCCAAAAGCATCACGCTTCTAACCTCTTCAGAAGCAGCACGCTTCTGACTCTTTCAGAAGCATCAAGCTTCTGACCTCGTTCAGAAGCATCCAGCTTCTGACCCTCCCTTTAAAACGTCAACTTCTGATCCCTTTTTTCAAAACTTCATTTTTTCAAAACTCCTTTAAAACAAGGTGATTAAATGACAAGTCAAGCACATGGCTCAGTGGAAAAAATTCTTCACTTCTAAGCCAAATGTCCTAGGTTCAAACCTCATTAGGACCAAAACTCTATTTTATCACTAATTTTCTTAAGTTTTTTTAACAAACTTCAACATTTTCAAAAACTAATCAAAACTTCTCATTTTGAGATGATTTTTTTGCACACTTGTCATTTAATATACCTATTTTATGATTATGTCAAAAAATCCAAAAAATATTTTCTTCTTGATTATATTTTTATTAGGTTAAAAAAATGAGACATTTTAAGTATTTTTAATACTTTTCAAAAATGTTTGCTTTCCAATTTTCAAACCTAATCTTTTTCAAAACATCTTGTGAATATCCTTCACTTTTCAAAATCATTTTCAAAACCTTTCAATAAACTTACACACCTTTTTTCCATGATCGATTCGATTTGAAGATAAACCGAACCAGGTTTCTCCTTGAATTTCTTTCAAATTGATCATGGGCCTCCCTCACGGTGTAAGTCCTAACCCTCCTATGTACATAACAACCCTTTCGTGTACATATTCATTTCCTTGACACATTCAATCATCCTTGTAAATATTCAAGCATAAATAAACTTTGTTCGTTTGTTTTCATCCGCTTGTTTATACACCGATTCCATTGGTATTAAGAGGAGCATTATTCCCTGTGAAACTGCTTTTAAACCAATGGGCCTCCCTTAAGGTGTAAGTCCCAAACATTTTGTATATATTCAAGTTACACTTGCTTTAATTGCTTGTTTTATACACTTGTTTATATATTTCCTTCATAAACTCTTGTGAATTCACATCACACCCTTGTTCATATAACTGTTAAGTTATAACAAAACAACTAGCCTAACAACTAGGTTCCCTTTAACCTCCTCTTAGGCTTCGTATAAGATAACTCATTTATTGAGTTAGCCTCCTCTTAGGCTTCGTATAAGATAACTCATTTATTAAGTTATCCTCCTCTTAGGCTTCGTATAAGACAACTCATCCTTTGAGTTTAGCCTCCGCTTAGGCTTCATATAAGACAACTCCCCTACTGAGTTAGCCTCCTCTTGGGCTTCGGTCAAAAGAACTCCCTCGTTGAGTTTAGCCTTCTCTTGGGCATCAAACAAGAAAGAGACCTGAAAATCTCTTAACAACCTCTTATTGGGCTTCCAATACAAAGAATCACCCGCACTAGGATAGAACCCTGAGAGTATGATTTCCCGGTGAAATCACTCTTGAATCCTAAGAGGATGGTTTCCCGGTGAAACCACTCTTAAAGCCAAAGCCAGCCATACCCTATAGCTTCCTCTTGAGCTTCATGCAAGGACCCTCGATGACCCTCGGAATGCCTTCTCTTGGGCTCACAATGCAAGGACCCTCGATGACCCTCGGAATGCCTCCTCTTGGGCTTACAATACAAGGACCCACAGACTTCTTAAAAGAATCCCCCTAATCCATAATCAATTTCTCCTAGAGATTTAGACATTTATCATCTCTATGGAAGAAGTATCTCATCTATAACATCACATACAATCAAACACTTTTCAAACACTCTTTTCAAACAAAAACATCTTTTAACTATAAGTGGTAACACTTGTACACTCAAGCAAAACACCCAATACTTAAAATTAAAGATTCAATCATCTTTCAAACATCTTTCTTAACTCGTAAGTGGTAACGCTTGTACACTCAAGCAAAACACCTAATACTTATGATGAAAGATTTAATCAATCAAGCCTTCAAAATGTATGTGATGAAATAGATTAGATACATTTTTCATTAAGATGACATTTAACTTTGTCTCTTAATAACACCCTTTGCTTCCACTAGCATAAGTGGGAACTACGATTGCTCTGACTTTCTTAACCTCCCTTTGAGAATACGTAGGCACAAGGTCTCATCCTTGGCGAGCATACTTATTTCTCCCTCAAACCAAACAAAACCATAGCTCCCTTAGATCTGAGCTACATATGCTCTGATTCCCATTAAGGGATATGTATGCAGAGGATCCCGATGATCCTTGCGAGCACAATAATAACAAAACCTAGGATCCCACATAACCTACCTTTCTTAAAATCCAAAGGAGAAACTTCCCAAGAATAGAATAGCAAATTAAAACACACAAACATATCAAAAATATTTATATATATAAATAAGGCTATAGATAACTATATATATAGCGTGCCACATCTTTCCCTTTATATAACAAACCCCCTTACGCAGATCTCTCCCCAATGCGTTGCATCTAGTTCACGCTAGTCGCACCGCATATCATTAATTATTGAGGGTATTGCAGCTTTCCCATTTTTCATCTCATTTTTCTTGTTTTGGAAATAATAAAGCTTGATGCTCGTGACATCTTTAAAAACAAATCAAAAGAGTAAATTGTTTCGAGCCAGAGATTCGAATTCCGATTTGATTCCCTCGTTCGTCACTTTTTAACGTGAACAGGTATCCCTCTACATCTTGAATTCCCATCCGAATTTTGAAACGCTCCATCTCCTCAATAACGAGAGACAACTGAACCTCTTTCTCTTTGATCTGGACTTCATGTGCCAACATCTGATTGTGCATTTGCTTCTTTAACTCTTCTACCTGAGCCTTGTACTTCTCTTCCATTTCAGCATTAGAAGTTTTAAGGACCTCAAAGTCTTGGGTTTTCTACTTATGCTTCTCTTTGACATCAGCAACGACATTTTTGAGATTTGCAGCAGGAATAGGATAATCTTCAACTCTCGATCTCTTCCTTGCAGCACGGAGGCTTCTCCTTTGAAGTATTTGAGCTCATGAGCTAGTTGATTCTTCTCCTGAGTAACCATGTGATGTTTCACCTTTAGAGTTTCATTTTCTTCAAGAAAATGCCAATTCTGAACACGTAGCAACTCATAATCCCCTTTCGATACGTCATCAGGTACTTCAGACTCTTGAGGATACAACGGAGCTTGTATGGCAAAGGGCCAACAACGATCTTCATTCTTCTTCATAATCCATTGTATGTATGGCGCATATGAATTAGGATCTCTTCTACCAAAGTATTGCATTCCTTCAGTATGGATACTTCCCCAGGCTTGGATAGCTCTAAGCAATGCCCCGGTATCATCAGGAACATCAAAGTACAAAGTTTCCTTTACATGCCTTTCTTCAGGTGGCTCTTCCAAAGCATACCCCAATTATCTTCTAGATAGAGTTGGGTTATAGTTAATACCTCCCCTTATGCCAATGAGAGGAACATTAGGTAAATATCCTCATCGGGTAATCACTTCCTTATATTTTGGCCTGGATAAAGCGTACTTATACCAATCGATATCTCTAGCAGAAATACCCATCAATCTCGGTAGCCACCTTGAATTATTCTGAGTGTCGACAAATCCACCGGTTTGAGGAAGAAGACCTCTAAACCAATGGTATAACAATGGTTCACAAAGATGAACAACCCCTCCCTTTCCTTCATAGCTTCTCGAGTGAATGGAGTGATAAACATCTCCCAAGAGTGTCGGTACTGGGTTCTTTTGAATGACCAGAGAAATGGCATTTTTGTCGACAAAATCGATCTCATTTGGGAACAAGACCAATCCGTAGATGCAGCAGGCCAAGATAGCATTGAACACTTTCCATTCCTTCTTATCAACTTTAGCATGAGCTTCTTTCATCAGGAAATTCAAGTGAAAATCATCTACCTTCGCTTTACTAGCACCATGAGCTTTCACAACAAATTCTCCCAAATAAAGGGCAACAGCCGTCTGAGAGTCATCAGGTTTTTCCATAGCAGGATGAAAAGGCACTTGATGTAGTATTAGAATATTCAGAATAGTGGAGTATTCCTCCAAAGTCGGCGCTAAAAGATAATATGGGAATACTAAACACCTCAATTCATGGTCATAGAATTGAAGTAATGCCAAAAGTCCATCTTTCTAATACTCGGTGAGAGTAGACTTCAAACAAGATAGGATTCTTCCATGGTCTTTCGCAAACATATCAAGGCTCTCTGGAGTAGATCTCTTAGCCAACAGAAAAAGATTATCAAGACTTGGCATATGGAATTTATAAACCACATTGTGACGATGATTGGTCTTTATTTCAGTATCCATCTACCTAGAAACGGCCCACACCTTGACTCAAAGGCTAGACAATCCTGGAAATGAAACAAATATTCATGATAAGAAAATGAAATAAAAATAAAATATGAATGCAATGGACATAGGTCATGTATCCTGTATATTGAACCATTGTTGTGCGGATAACAGAACCAAGTCACGTGTGACACGGTCAAAGTTTTGGCCCAAATTTGAATATCACGGGTAACACCAGAAAATACAAGAAAATACCATACATCCAGAAAATACCAAAGGTCACGGAACACAGAACCAAGTATCACGGAACCAGGATCATCAACATTGTACTTGTGATAATGATTCTTCCCATCCCCACCTCACGGGTAATTCTAAATAGAACAGGTGGTCCCTAAGTGGAACCAAGAGTCGACAATCCTCTGTCTAATACCTTGCCCATGCATAAGGGATGCAGAACAATGGCAGTATCGGGAGAACATCGGATGAATGTGGTACTTTATGTGTCCTCACACGCGTCAAAGGAACTCGGGATTTCACATGAACATCCGTCTATCCTATATGTCTCTGACCTGGGTAATGGGCCTTTTATCCATTGAAACTCCCACCCCAAATATCTCAGCACAACAGCAGACAATGTACATGATATATGAAAGCGATAAAATGTTACATAGGATGCAATTCAAGCATACAAAGGATGATACGATAAAGCAAGTAAATGAATAAAAACCCAATAGACAAGAAAATAAAAGCTAGGATCGACTCCTGATCGGACCAGCAAGAGGTCTAGACAGTCCCCAGTGAAGTCGCCAACTGAAACAACCGGCTGAACATCATCGGATAACTATATTAATGAAGTCGCCATCGAACGTTTTTTATCTCGCAAAAGGAGAAAGGTAAACATATCGAGAAAACCCTAAAGGGATAAGACACGGTCTTGCGACCAAGAGATAAGGTAAGGGGGTCTATTACGTGAGGGGAAGGTATTAGCACCCCACACGCCCGTAGTACTCTATGGTATCTACTTCTATTTTCTATCTAATGGGTGTGTTATATCAATCTATCGCATAATATCTACAATGCATGAGAAAGAAAGAAAATAAAGAAACACGAGGAAAAGAAGGAAGTATTTACAAAGTTTGCTCGATCGATCCCTGTGACAAGATGCCTACGTATTCCCTTGTGCAATGGGAAAGTCAGAGCGTCGTAGTTCATCTCACATGTTTTGGTGGTTTTGTATTTTTTTACTTATGAAAAGGTTTTAAACAAAAAAAATGCACCCGAAGGCGAAAAAGAGTTTGTCTTGGTTGGTTGTTTTTACCTATGAAAAAGGAGTTTTAACCATTATTAAGTGTTTTGATTTTCAAAAGAAAAGAAAACAAGTTTTAGTTTTATTACATGCAAAGATGCAAAAGAAACTAGAAAACAATCAAGGGGAACTATCTAGTTCTATCTCTAATGTTATCATACATGGATTGCAACCTAAGGTCTAACTCGAATCGCTGCCTAAGATAGAGTCGAGAGAATCCTAAGGGAACATACCAAAGGTTTACAACCTAAATCTATGTCTATCTCGAATCGCTACCTAAGGTAGAGTCGAAGACGACAAAAGGGAGGAAATAAAGGTTTACAACCTAAATCTATGTCTATCTCGAATCGCTACCTATGGTAGAGTCGAAGACGACAAACAGGATGAAGCAAACAAATAATGTAATGCACAAACAAATGTCAAAGAAGCGCAGGAGAAGGGGGTTATCCCTTAGCCTACAACAGCAAGCCGAGGGCTGGAAGCAACTAGGAACCAACACATCCCGATTCTCGTGAGACGTATCACTGCATGACATGAATTGTCAAGTGTGAAGAGCAAATGATGCGAGTTCAGTAGTAAATGCGAACCCCAGGAAAGCGTGGTGAGTCAAAGTAGGGAACTCTTGCCACCTTTTATTATTGACTCGATAAGGAAGAAACACGATTTGCGTGTGCTGAGCTGACATGCACTAGAACTGTGCGGGGGTCGATTGCGGACCCTTTTCGCGTGCCCATTGTATCATCATCATATAGTAGGAAATATAAAAAGTGGGACTTTGCTTGGTGGTTCCACTCTGGTTTTCTTAACCACTCTAACCTATGCAACCACAATTGTAAACACTTACTGAAAATTACCTCCCTATGCACGGTGGAGGATTTTAAACAAGCCAAACACAATTAGCACACAATTTGCAGAATGCCTGGCTACAGGTCTTTAAACAGCGACTTTGAGCCCAACGTTCCTATCCTAATCATAGAAAAGAAAGTGGTTAAGCCCTACTTCTCATGATATCTAGGAAATCTGTAAAAGAATGCAATAAACAAAGTATAGATAATACCAAACGGATAATAATTCGTAAGCAGCTGCAAGCTAAAAATACTCTGGAAAACTTCAAGTATTGTTGACACGCAAGAAAGAAATTTGATGAGAAATACGCGAAGGCATCAAAAGCATAATTAGAATGTGTGTCATACACATCCGAAGAAAAATACACCTGCATAAGATTGCAATCCAGACAATACAGACAAAGGATGTGCATTGATATGCACGGTCAAGAACGTGTGTCTATACACATTCGACGTAGATCCAATGAACCTGCAAGAAACTATCCAAACAATATAGACAAAGGATTTGCATCGATATGCATGGTCAAGAATGTATGTCTATACACATTCAATGTAGATCCAATGAACCTGCAAGAAATTACAATATAGACAAAGCAGACAAAAAGTGCACACATATGTGTTCAAGAATGAGATATGGATACTACACATCTAAATCTCAAGTATAACCTGCAAGAAATAGTGAAAACCAAGCAAGAAGACAAAGAGTGCACACACATGTATGAAATATCGAGATATGGATACTACACATCCAAATCAGAAGTATAATGCTCTATGTACCTCACACATGAAACAAAGTGTCAGAAATAACAAGGAGGCTTTAAAGAAAGCACAAGATGCAAAAACGATTATTCACAATGAAATAGGGGCATGAAGGGTAACTTCCTAATAGGGGCAGAAACTATACATCATAATGTTTACCTAAACATCTCTAAAGTTATAGGAAAAGATTGCCAACAAACATGCAAGAGGAGCATAGAAGAACTATACAAGTATCAAACTAGTTCTTAAGAGTTACACCGTTAAGAATTAGCTTTAAAGCTCTACTTACAACAACTAAGGTAATATTTACATTTAACTACAATCAAGTTAGGAGAAATTTCCTAAATTTCTAAGAAACACATGGTATTATACTCCTACAATTGGTCGATCCAAGTGACAAAGGAGAAACACGCTTTTAAACCACACAACATAATCAAAACTTAACAATTAAGCAACTATTGAATCAAACTATACTTGGAACTTCACAAGTCAATAACTAATTCACATTCAATGATCTCAAACAAAATATACAAGAAAAATCATGGTTGAAACATAACTATGCGCAAAATTAAGTCAAAACGACCAATCGTCGCTCTAAGGGTTAGATGTCACGGTACCCTAATCATATGACTCAATTATAGATTTTAAATCAAGATTAAAACTACCTAAACATGTCAACATGTTAGTCAAGAAGTTAATTGAGGGTTAGAACAAGTATTAGACATTATATGCAAAGAAATCGATTCCTAACTAGGTGAACTAGTAAACAATTAACTATCTTTGTGTCATACAAAAGAAAAATCGGACGAAGACCTAAAATGATCTAACAATTATGATAAAAATATCTAAAGGTCAATCATGCAACATAGAATAATAAACCAATCTTTAGAAATTTTCATAGTTGAGGAACAATAAAAAAAAGCATCGAAATGCAACGTGTTATGGGAAAAATCGCTTCTAAACATGTTATCGAAAACACATGAAGAAAGGATTGAAATTTAGCTACGAAAATACAAAAAAAAAAAATGGACCAATTCCTAATATTCTCTAAGGTCAGGAACCTATTTATTTGATTTTAATATCGAGAAACAATCAAAAACCACATTGAAAAGTGCACGGTATCCTGGAATAAGTCGTTTCTAAACATATTATAAAAAATTGATTAAAAACTAAAAGAAATTAATTGTTAAAAATTCACAAAAAAAATATCAAAAATATCCTAAGACATTAAAATGCCAAAAACTTATTTTTATGTATTTTTTGTAAGTCGAAACAATCAAAATCAGAGGCAAAATTGAACATGTGTCATATTTGCTTGCAAGGAGACATGGGGGTGTAAGCTAGAATTCCATTTTTAAACTAGATTATGTTATAACATGAGAACTGGACCCAAAGAGGGTGGGTATGGCCAGGAAACGTATTGAGGCCAATCCTAAACTATACTAAGCCCGTTTGCAAACTTACACTAAGTCCAGTTTCTAAAGAAAACATTTTTATTTCTGATTATTAACAATGTAGCTAGTCCCATTTTAGACTATGTGCTTAAAACATTATGTCAATTGGTCATTGCTATTACTTAAGTTATCAGGAATAAATATAAAAGAGAAAAAGAATGTGACACATGGCGAATTCCAGTTGGTTAGTTAAAAAAACATGAATCAATAGGAAAGCGACACGTTTAGGGCTCGTGAATAGGTCGCCGGAAAAGCAATTTTCCGGTCGTCTTCTCCGGAGAGACCGGCGACCGGAGCACGTGAAACGGATGAAAAAATGCGAAATAAACTCCACTCTAATCGATTTTCAACACTGATTCTGAATCGGTTCTCAAAATTTCCTAATTCTTCCTCTATTTCAAGATTCAAAGCAAGAATTGACATTGTACGAAAACCAAATCTGGAAATCAAAAGCGGAATCGATACATATTATGCCTACTGCAATTTCCTAAAGCATTCATAGTTTATCTACATGATGCTGGAAGGCTGGGAATGCTTCAAGAAACCTTACTTGTTCGCAGACCGTTGATTGGAGGAAGAGTTCCAAAAAATACTGCAGTTTCATTCTTGATGTTTCCGCGATGAAGACGAATAACTTCGAATAAACTCTTGGATATTTGATAAATAATCTCAGAGGTTGTCTAAATCCAACAGGAAAAGGCCATGTGTGATGAAGCGAGAGTAGGAGTTCCGTTGAGAAAAATGAACGAAAGATTGAAAGCTTGCCCTTCTACGAATCAGCGACATTGTTCTTCCATGAAGAGAGCTTGTTTTCCTTCCCTGTAGAAGTCTGTTATGGTTGTTAAAAGTTTGTTGTGGAGGTAGGAGGAAAGAGACGATGGTTATGGTGGTGGAAGATAAGATGGTGATGAGGATGGTTGTTCAAGGTGAGAGAGAAAGATATGAAGCGTGGTGGATCCAAAGAAAGTGAGGGTAGAGGATCGTAGATGAGTAAGAAGAAAGGTTGTTATGGATGGTCAAGAAGAGAATGGCCCCGGTTAGTTTGTTAGAGTTTGTTGGAAAAAATGAATAGAGGAAGAGAGAAAGAAGTTGGATATGATGGAGTTAATCGTCGCAATTAGAGAGAGGAGTGCGACGTTATAGCATGAGAAATAGGGTAGCAGAGTGGCCAGAGAAGAAGCAGAATCAGTTGAAGTTGGTTATGGTGGTCGTGAGAAAGATAGGGATGGCGGTGATTAATGGCCTCCTTTCTTTTTGTTCCTCCCTTGTTATTTTGAGTTCAACCTCTCCATCATGCATGCATACATGGTAATGTATGTCCAAATGAAGTAACATGATAGTCATACACGCACCATAGGTTCATCTTAATTAATCATTTCAAAAAAAAATCCTCAACGACGCAAGTTCTGACCAAATACGGAATCGATTCTCATGACCGCGCAGCTTACTTCGTAAGCTTATAACTTGATATGCAAACCTCCTTTCAATAAAATCTCAAAACCAAAATGAAATAAGGGAAGTAGATGAACATCTTTCATGTTGGGAGTTTCTCAAATCGATACCCGTAATATGCTTTAAGAGAATACAATGAGTAAAATGCCGACAATGTTAAGAGAATACAATGAGTAAAATGCCGACAATGTCATCAAATATTTCGCAAATGTTTTTCCTTGACTTTAACGCCTTATAAATCTCAATCTGTGACCCGAATCAATTTAATTTCTTCTGCAAAGTTCGAGACGGCCATGAGGTGAACCACTTCCTATTAAAACATTTTTCGATACAGAGCCGATAGCTATGAGAAAATTGAACCCGAAGTCGTCAGCTTTACCATATTGATAAACACTTCAAACTATTTCGAAGTGTTGAATGTCTAAACATGAAAAATTCATAACTCTCGAGCTTCGTAACTTTCTTTGCGACTTCCGAAACAAACAATTTCTGAACGAAACTTGTAGAAGATATAACAAACTCCAACTTTCATGTTCAGAGATTTTCCTTGCAGCGATCGAATCGATGAGAAAAGTAGCCTTAGACGTGCGCACAACAACTGTTTGAATATTGCAAACATGGTGAATTCCTATTTTCTAGGCTTCGTAACTTTCAATCCAAATCCCGAATCAATTTGATTCCTTCAGCAAAGTTGTAGATTGCCATGAGATGAACAACTTTGCAGTTGAACGTTTTTTTTTATTTAGAGTCGATAGCTAAGATAAAATCGAACCCAAAGTCGTCAGCTTGACCATATAGACAAACACTACAAAAAAAATTCTAAAGTGTTGAATATTGTAAATATGACAAACTCATAATTTCCATGCTTTGTAACTTCCAATACGAATCCCAAATGAATTTGACTTCTTCAACAAAGTTTTAGACTGCCGTGAGATGAACAACATTCTTTTTAAGCGTTTTCTGAAACGAAGCCACGAAATATATGAAAATCGATCCCGAAGTTGTCGATCTAACCATGTGAAAACTTCATAAAAATTTCACCAAGTGTTGGACTTTGCACACATGATGAATTTATAACTTCCGAACCTCGTAACTTTTGATGTGAGTCCCGAATGAATTCACTTTCTTCAACAAAGTTGTAGATTGCAGCGAAACGAACATCTTTGATTTTTAACTCAACTTGAATCGATGCTTGGAATCGCATATAAAATACCTCCGATGTCGAGCACTTGACCATGTTGGAATTTATTCAAAATTTCACTAAGTATAAATTTCCAAAAGTTGTGAACATTAAACTTCGGAGCCTCATAACTCGAAATCCAGGCATTTTCTCATAAATCTTCACAAAGACAAATTCGAAGTATGAAATGTGCTCTTTCCAATGATCCCAAACTCGCGAACTTTCGATTACAGACGAGTGAGATAGAGAGTCGACAACACGGCTCCGTGAACACAAAGTTCTTAAAACTTAGAAAAAATTTCTAAGTCTAAGATTACTTAAAATGCAAGAAATCTCGTTTTTGTCCAATTCCTCCGACTTTACTCAACAAATGATCATATTTTCTCAAATATCGACTTTTGACAATAATTTTGACCAAAAATTCCACTTGGCCAAACTTTGACCTTTTATTGACTTTTCATCGAGCACACCCAAATTCCTTTTTATCCGATCGTTCTTGATTTTTTGATGAATCGTATGGATCGATAAGCCATATACAAATACTCTAAAACTCAACAAAAGCCATAGAATTGCATCTGGCTGAAACATCCGACCACAACCTACTCTTGCTCAAAACCTTAATCAATACCCGTATAGGAGGAAATCAAAACTCCAAAACCTTGATTCTTGAGAGATAATCAGAAGCTTCTGGATGCACACATCTTATATATTAAGATGACGCTTGAAATAACGGAACCTCTGATATTCAGCTTATGGGAACCAAACCTCTTCTTCAGAATTGTGCACTCCCGCACAATTAGAAAAATTAGATCCCATGATTAATGCATAAATGATATATATGAAAGGCACCTATTGATTAAGTGTAAGTAAATTATTCATTAAAAAAATAAAAAATGAAGAGGGCAAATTTTGGGGTACAACAATAGGCAAGATGAGTTGGCTTCTCTAGTCAATAATCAGAACCGCAATCAGGTTGATGTTTAGAACTAGGAGTTGTATGCTGATATTTTTGTTGGACAGGGGAATGTGCAAGACCAAGATGTTGGGAATCTCCATGGACCTTAAGGGAATCCTTTTGATCAATGTTATGGAAACCAGGGGCATTTTCCTCCGCCTCCAAGTTTTCATCTCATGGGAAACCGCAGAGGTAATCCAGTTATTGAGAGGGGTCATCATGAGCATGATCATGACTACGAGAAAGATGAAGATGGTTTTTCTATATGTTCTGAGCCAGACTTCCCTATTGAAGACAGGAGGTACCACCAGTTGGAGGAATGTTTGAAGGTTGTTGAAGGAGAGGGCATCTTTGGCATGGATGTTAATGACCTTGGGTTGGTATCAGGGGTGAGGGTTCCCCTGAAGTTCAAACCTCCGATATTTGAGAATTACAATGGTTCTTCTTTTCCAGTGACTCATGCCACCGCTTACTTCGGAAAAATGTTAGGTCATACTCACGATCACAGGTTGTTGATCCACTATTTCCAGGATAGCTTAACTAGTGCGTCCCTGTAATGGTATATGAAGCTAGAGAGAACCCACATCCGTTGCTAGAATTATTTGGTCCGTGCTTTTGTCAAACATTATCATTACAACAAAAAGTTGGCGCCTAATGGTACCCAGCTGCAGAGTCTATCATAAGGCCCGAATGAATCTTTCAAGGAATATGCGCAGAAATGGTGTGAGTTGGCTGCAAGAGTTCAACCTCCCCTGTTGGAGAGAGAACTTATTGATATGTTTATGAATGCTCTGCAAGGTCTCTTTTATGACCATATGATTGGCGCTACATTTGCAGGGTTTGCTAAGCTAGTAATGGCTGGAGAGAGGATAGAAGTTGGTATGAAGATGGGGATAATTCAAGCTAGTGGTTCTGGAGGATCTTTGAGTGGAAGTAAGAGTCCCTTTAATGCTTATCCTAAAAGTAAGGAAGGAGAGGCTAGTGTTGTGCATGCTCATAGAGGAGGAAATAGAAACCAACTCTCTCAATAGATCAATGTTGTATCTATTCCTGTGAACGCTCCTCAACAACAACGCCCACAACAACCAAGGCAACAGAATATGCCAAGACAGAACAACAACTACAACAAAGGCAGCCAAGAAGATTTGACCCGCTACCAATGAGTTATGCTCAATCCCTTCAACATTTACTTGAGATGAAAATGATCCATCTGAGACAAATTCTTGCTCATACTGATCTACTTCCAGCCAATTATGATCCCAATGCAAGGTGTGAATTTCATTCTGGCAGAATGGGGCATTCTGTTGAAAACTGTTACACTTTGAAGTGTAAAATCTAGGACTTACTTGACTCTAAGGCTATCCAATTTGATGTTGTGGTTGAACCCAATGTTATTCAGCACCCTATGCCACCACATGATGGCGATAGTTAATGTTATCTTTGAAGATGGAGAATGGTTGAATTTAATCATGGATGTGGATCAGGTGATGACGTCTCTGCCTTATGTCAAGAGATACTTGAGCGACAATGGTATTTTCCTAGGATGTGATCCAACTTTTTGTAAGTGTGTGGAGCAGCCAAAGGGTTGCGATTATCTAAAAGCACGTATTCCGGAATTAATGGATGATGGTTCCCTTTAGTTTGACAAGGCTAGGAAGTACACAAAGGTCACTCAAGCAGATGTTTCGGTGATTTCAATCTTATTCACTCTGAGGTGTATTCCTGTTGCTTCCAAACTAGTACCTTTGATGATTACTCTGCCTGGTATGATGTTGTACACTAGTGAGAAAGTTGTTCCGTGGAACTACGGTTCTGACGTGTATTATCATGGAGTGAAACAAGATACTGGTCCTTCTGAGAATATGTTTGTTGAAGCTAATGATGTTGGTGTTAACAACTTTTTTGGTGAAGGTCGTGTAACGAGAAGCGGTAAGGTGTTCTTCCCTCCAAATGTTCAAGATGCTGTAGATGCTTTAGCTAAAGCAAAAGGTAAACAAGTGATGGTTGATAGTCCAAGATTTGAGAAGATTAATGTGCCTAGGCCTCTTCCTGCGCCTGGTGTGTCTTCATCTCCTAACTCTGAGGTTGAAAAGTTGATGAGGCTAATAAGGAAAAGTGACTATAATATCATTGAGAAGTTGCACCACACTCCTTCTAAGATGTCCATTATATCTTTGTTGGTTTACTCTGAGGCTCATAGGAATGCTTTGATGAAGATGTTGAAGAATGCTTTCGTCCCCCAAGAAATTATAGTGGGACAGTTTGAAACAGTATGTGCCAGTATATCAGCCAGAAATGGTTTACGCTTCACTGATTTTAATCTCCCACCTGAGGATTGTAACCATAACAAAGCCTTGCATATCTCCATGGAATATAAGGGCACGAACATATCAAGAGTTTTGGTGGATACTGGGTCGTCATTGAACGTGTTTCCCAAGAAAGCACTGATGAAGATTGATTATTCCGGTTTGGAGTTGCGTCCCAATGATCTCTTTGTGAAAGTGTTTGATGGTTCAAGGAGGATTGGGTTTGGGGAGATTGATTTACCTATCAAGGTTGGCCCAAAAATATTTACATCCACTTTCTATGTGATGGATATTAATCCTTATTATTGTTGTCTCTTGGGTCGCCCTTGGATTCATAGGGCTGGTGCAGTTACTTCCACCCTTCACCAAAAACTCAAATATCCTCTTGATGGAATGACTATCACTGTCTGTGGTGAAGAAGAGTATATTGTAAGTCATTTGGCTTCATTCCACTATGAGGAGGTTGAGGGTGAAATTCATGAGACTCCATTTCAAGCTTTTGAGACTGTTCAGATGGTCAAGACTCCTCATCCAGCGGAAAGGAAGAAACCCGAGACATCATTGGCTTCGTTGAGAGACGTTAAGACGTTGGTTGAGGTTGTTCGCCCCGAAGGTTGGGGCAATGTGGTAGATGTTATTCTGAAGCTTAACATGTTTGGTTTGGGATTTGATCCCATTTTGCAAAGACAAATTCTCAAGGCTCCTGATTTCTCCACTCCTATCAAGTTTGCAAGTGCTAGCGTCAGAAAGAAAGATCAATTCAATTGATGATGAAGATGATGATTTCAACATAGAAGATTGGATTTGCCCATGCATCCCTGGCCGAGAATTGAACAATTAGACGTTCATGGATACTATTCAACTCACAACTGCTGAGGAGTAATTTTTTTGTTTTTCCTTTATCACTTCATAATTCCTACGCTCTGCCCAAGGCGTAGTGAACCATGTGTAGGGCCAATGTGTTACACTTTTGCAAGTTTTTATCATAAAATAAAGAACATTTTCGTTCAAATTTTTGTGTTTCTTTTATTTTCATATTCTTTTACCTTTTAATTTTTTTTTAAAAAAATAATAATAAAAAGAATGGCAGTGTCTTTATTTGTTCACACACTATCACTAAAACAAAAATCAATCATGCAGATACATGTTCACACCAGATACCAATGATCACAATTCTGCTATTGCTCGTTATGACTTTGATAATATGATTTACCAAGATGAAGAGGAAGGTGAAGAAGATTTTAAACTCCCTGCAGAATTAGCCAGATTGTTGGAACAAGAGGAGAAGGTTATTCAGCCGCATGAGGAGCCTCTGGAATTGAGAAATTTGGGTACAAAGGAAGCAAGAAAAGAAGTCAGTATAGGGGCCGATTTGGAAGACAGTGTAAAGACAAGGCTGATAAACATGCTCCGTGAGTACGTTGATGTGTTCGCTTGGTCTTACGAAGATCTGCCAGGTTTGTATATAGATATTGTGGTACACAAGCTGCCTCTTCGAGAAGATTGTCCTTCGATCAAGCAGAAACTTCGATGAGCTCATCTAGAGATGTCCAAGAATATCAAAGAGGAAGTTCAAAAGTAGTTGGACGCCGGTTTTCTAAAAGTTTTTTCTTATCCTCCATAGGTTGCCAACATCGTTCCAATGCCGAAGAAAGATGGTAAAGTTAGAATGTGTGTCGACTATAAGGATCTGAACAGAGTGAGCCCCAAGGATGATTTTCTGCCTCCCCCCATTGATATTCTGGTTGATAATACTACTCAAGCTAAGGTATTCTCTTTCATGGATGGCTTTTCTGGCTATAATTAAATCAAGATGGCGCCAGATGATATGGAAAAGACTACTTTCATTACACCTTGGGGAACCTTTTGTTACAAAGTAATGCCTTTTGGTTTGAAGAATATAGGGGCAACGTATCAGCGTGAAATGGTCACTCTCTTTCATGATATGATGCATAGAGAGGATGAATATTACGTTGATGATATGATTTCCAAATCTCAAATAGAGGAGGAGCATCTAGTTGATTTGCACAAACTGTTTGAAATACTAAAGAAATTCAAATTGAGATTGAATCCGAACAAGTGCACCTTTGGGGTGAGATCAGGAAAGTTGTTGGGCTTTATCGTGAGTAATAAAGGCATTAAAGTTGATCCTACCTAGGTGAAAGCAATTCAAGAGATGCCCAAACTGAAAACAGAGAAAGAAATCTATTGTTTCTTGGGAAGATTGAATTACATCTCTAGGTTCATATCTCATCTTACAGCCACATGTGAACCTTTGTTCAAATTGCTAAAGAAATATCAGGAGGTTTTTTGGAATGATAATTGTCAGAGGGAATTTGATAGAATCAAGGAATACTTGCAAGGGCCTCCGATCCTTATACCGCCAGTCGAGGGAAAGCCTTTGATTATGTATCTAACAGTTCTGGAGAATTCCATGGTATGTGTGCTTGGTCAGCATGATGAGACTAGAAAGAAAGAATAAGCCATCTATCATCTAAGTAAGAAGTTCACTGAGTGTGAGTCAATATACTCTTTGCTTGAGAAGATGTGTTGTGCACTTGCATGGGCTTCTAAACGTCTGAGGTTGTACGTGTTGACGCATACTACCTACTTGATTTCCAAGATGGATCGTATCAAGTTCATATTTGATAAACCAGCTCTCACCGGCCGAGTTGCCCGTTGGCAAATGATTTTGACAGAATATGATATTCAGTATACTACTTAGAAAGCCATCAAAGGTAGTGTTCTGGCAGATTATCTAGCTCACTAACCTATGGACGACTATCAAATGATGAAGTTCGAATTCCCAGACGAAGACATCACGTACGTCAGAGATTGCAACATTCCTGATCCAGAGGAAGGGCCCGAGCCAGGATCACGGTGGACGATGGTGTTTGATGGCGCCTCGAATGCAATGGGTAATGGTGTTGGAGCTGTTATCACTTCTCCCGATGGTTTCCACATTCCTTTTACAGCCCATATTTGTTTTGACTGCACCAACAACATGGCAGAGTGTGAAGCCTGTATTTACAGAATTGAAGCTGCAATTGATTTGCGTATCAAGATCTTGAAAGTTTTTGGGGATTGTAATCTCGTTATTAGTCAAATTATTGGTGATTGGGAAAATCGTCATTAGAATTTGATTCCTTATCGCGAGCACGTGACGAAGTTGATTCCTTATTTTGCAGAGATCACATTCGAGCATATCGCGAGAGAGGAGAATCACCTTGCAGATGCGTTGGCCACTTTGTCGTCTATGTTCAAGATGAAGTGGGCTAATGAGGCTCCTTCGATCACTATCAGGAGATTGGATGAGCCAACTTTTTGTTTTAAAGCTGAGGTGGAATTGGACGGTAATCCTTGGTTCTATGATGTCAAAAGGTACTTAGAAACTCAAGAATATCCCGAAGAAGCGTCCATCACAGATAAGAAGTTTTTAAGGAGGTTCACTGCAAAGTTCTTCCTCAACAATGGTACTCTACATAAGAGGAATCACGATGGTATGTTGCTCAGGTGTGTGGACAAGAATGAAGCATCAAAGATCATCGAAGAGATGCATGAGGATGCTTTTGGGACCCATTCTAGTGGTCACACCATGGCCAAAAAGATCCTGAGGGCAGGCTACTATTGGCCCACTATAGAAACAGACTATTATAATCATGCTAGGGTTTGGTATAAGTGTCAAGTGTATGCTGATAAAGTGCATGTTTCTCCTGTTCCTTTGTATGTCTTAACATCTCTGTGGCCCTTTGCAATGTGGGGCATTGATATGATTGGGAAGATTGAGCCTACCGCTTCCAATGGCCATCGTTTCATCTTTGTTGATATAGACTATTTCACCAAATGGGTCAAAGCTGCCTCTTACGCAAATGTTACCAAGCAAGTCGTCACTCGTTTCATCAAGCATACTATTATTTGTTGCTACGGGGTCCCCGAGAAGATCATCACTGATAATGGGTCTAACCTCAACAATAAGATGATGAATGAGCTTTGTGAAACCTTCAAAATCCAACATCATAACTCCTCTATGTATCGCCCGAAAATGAATGGTGTTGTCGAGGCTGCAAATAACAACATTAAGAAGATTGTGCAAAAGATGGTGGTAACCTACAAGGATTGGCATGAGATGTTACCTTTTTCCTTGCATGGATATCGTACCTCAGTGCATACATCGACAAGGGAAACCTCTTGTGTATGGGATGGAAGCAATTTTACCCGTAGAGGTTGAGATCCCTTATCTGAGAATTATGAAAGATGTTGAGCTCGATGAAGCAGAATGGGTGCAGAATCGACTAGATCAGTTGAATCTCATTGATGAAAAGCGGTTGGTAGCTGTGTGCCATGGCCAAGTGTATCAGAAAAGGATGAGAAAAGCATATGACAAGAAGGTGCGTCCTTAGTATTATCAGGTCAGTGATCTTGTTCTTAAAAGGATAATCCTTCCTCAAGGTGATCCTAGGGGCAAGTAAACTCCGAGTTGTGAAGGACCATTTATGGTCAAGAAGGTTTTCTCTAGTGGGGCGATGATGCTTACGACTATGGATGGTGAAGACTTTCCTCTCCCGGTGAATGTTGATATGGTGAAAAATTTCTTTGTATAGTTGAATTTGTGGGGTTGACCTAATTATATTCTTCAAAGGCAAAGTGATGAGATATTCGAAGATATATGAGTAATGGTATAGTTGAAGATTTTTGGTTATCTATTTTCACATTGCCATTCTTGTAACACTTTTATGTTTATTTTTGAGCAAAATACCTCTTTGTAGAACCTGCATCTTGATGTAAATGCCTGTTTACAGGCTAATTTCCAATTAATGAAAAGAACAATTTCTTTTGTCCAAAAGTCTTTTTTATCTTTTCTTTTCTTTTCCTTTACTGTTTAGTTTGTAAAAACGTCCAATATTTTTATGATAATCATTTGCATTTGGAGAACTTTGGTGGTTTTTGCACGATAATGATAATTGGAAAAAGGAATATTACTTCTTGGATTAATGGTGACCTATTTGTTGAAATGTTGTCCTATTTGTTTGTTTGAGACGGTCATAATCCATTTGTATTTCCAAGGGCCAATTCCGTTAGAAAGCTATTTTGGAATAATAGAAGTGGCTTTTAATTGCAAGTGTTAATCATATCCCCCGTGAAGTAGAAAACCTCTGGTGATCTGGTTGGTGCAATTCCGCTTTGCACATCTTTCGTCCTTTCTTTTGAAGAAAATCCCCTGTAATGTCACTCTAGGCACTTGTTCTTTTGATTGAAGAAGTTTTGTCATCCAAAAGATGAGGTTCGAGTTTGGATCCATTCGAAGACTAGCGTGTCAACGACAGATCAGAAGGGAAATCTTTCATCCAAAATAGTATCAACACTGTAGAAAGTTATCAGAGTCAAGAAGTCCAGGTGGAGTTAAGTCTTCTCAACAATGGCAATCTTGGGTTTTCTTCACTGCATTTTTATTTGCACTCCCGTGTGTTTGTTTAAACATTGCTAGCATTTAGAAACTTGATTATTTTTTAATAAAATTTTAAATGCATTAAGTATGTTTTGTCTTGAAGTAATCCATCTGTTTACACTTGATCCATGCGCTATCACTCGTAAAATGACTTGCTTGCATATTGATGCCAACATCACCAAGTCTTTTGTTTAGGCAAAGATTGGGGGGAGGATGACGACACTAAAATGCTAATCTCTGGTTCGTATGCTTTCGAGTAAGACCCTGTTGACGATGTACAGACCTTATTTCAATTCCCAAACACCATAGTTATAAGGGAGATAGACCCTTGTTAACCCCTTTGAGCCTTGAAGTAGGAGTTTCTTTTTTATTCAAAAAAACCCTCATTTTTCTCAACCTAGGACAGGGTAAGTTTCAGTCAGTCTGATCGAGCATTCAGAAGTGCGTAATCAGAGGATACAACAATGGTTATTCTCCAGAGAGGCTGAGGAAAATTCCAATCTGCAACGGTCAACCTTCGTCTGTCAACATGGAATTCTTCATCAATCAAAGACTCAGATAGTCACAATCACTTACAACAGATTGAAGATGGTACCTAATAGTCTCCTTTAGTAACTGAAATATCCCAAAGTTTATTTTATCAACCTTATTGATAAAATTCTTTTGTGATATTTGATTGATACTTTGAGAATAATCTCTAAATATTAAAATAACTTAATATAAAATATTTTTCCACAAGATCTTTCATCCCAATATTTTATTAGAGATTTTTTAGT
Organism: Vicia sativa; assembly: GCA_021764765.1. Lineage (NCBI taxonomy): Eukaryota > Viridiplantae > Streptophyta > Magnoliopsida > Fabales > Fabaceae > Vicia > Vicia sativa. Next base: position 109,231,151 of record CM038793.1, read on the forward strand.
TTCATACAATAAACATATATCATTTTTCACTTAAAACAATAAAATTGATAGATTATATTAAAAATATAAACTTACTCCCACTAACTTTGTGACACACTCAATTATCTGTCATATTCATTTAAAAATCTAATGAGACAACTAACTTTAGAATATTTATCTCAAAACCAAATAAGACAATTAAAATCATAATTTTTATCTAAAAAAAATTAGACAATTAATTTACGGGACTATGTGGTATTGTTAAAAAGATAGATGTTGGGAGAGAATATGAGTGAGAAAGATATAGAAGGGGGATCGAACAAACCATACCCTTAAAAATAGATTTAAAAATAATTTTCTTAACATTTGAGTTTCCACAAAAAAATAGTGTGGCGGAAATTTGGTAGAGCTTACATTGGATTGATATCACGAATTACACAATGTTCAGATGATACACTGAAATATGAAAAAATGAAAATCTTAGACAATCAATGAATTAATCAATAAAATTTAATTTATACAATATGTATAAATCGAATTTTATTAATTAATAAATCAGTCTAATATTACAGAGTACAAATAGGTATGATCATCAGAAATATGAATAAGATGACTTAATCTATTTAAGACAGACACTTATATAACAAATTTCTATAAGCAGATAAAATATAAAAACATTTGATTCTATGAAAGAGATAAAGACTTAATTATGCAACCTATATGAAAAATTAAAGAGAGGGATATTGAACAGTACACCAATGTTCATACAAGTTCGACATGTTCGTTCTCACTTTGCGCCTACTCCAATCTCCAATGGCAAATCATTAAAATTTAGTAGTCTTTCGCTATTTTGACAATTTTTAAAATTGTGTTTAATACAATCAATGAACCATATACTGTTGAAATTAAAACACAATTAAACGGCTCAAATATGAATCTTTCCTTCTTTTGTTGTATATAGCCTACAGAGCTACATTTTGCAAGACCTTTACTCAGTTTTGAATGTCAACCTACTCAAATCCAAAATTTGTTCTAAGACTTTGTTCTACAGCGGTCTTCACTCGACCTTATCGATACCTTATTTAGATCTTAGTTTATTTGATGGAATAGAAACTCCCAACTTTTTCCGTAACAACCTTCAGTCAGTTCTACCAAAGTCTTAAATGGAGAAGAACCATTTCTTTTTTTGTTAGATTACCAATCCCAGCTACACCACATAATTTGAATTTTGATCGAAGACTAAAAAAATTAACAAACATTAGCAACGAATGAATCTCCTCTACAATAGATATCGCATTCCCTTAGAGTTGAGAAGAACCATAAACATGGTAATCTTTCTAAAGGTTGAAGATGAATTCACACGCAAACGAAAATTGTAAAATGTGTTCTTTGAAAGTTGGTTTCAAGGTTTTTTTATAAATATTCCTAAGTTATGATAGAATCATATGTTATGGGTAGATTGATAAAATGATTTATATATGTGCTTGATATTGAGCAATGAAATGAGTTAACAAGCAATTTTGATCCAATCAATGGCAAGATGAATGATTCAAGTCGAATGAGCAAATAATTTAAATCAATAATTAAAACTTAGATATTTGACATTTGTTCCGAGCCAGTGATTCAAGTCACAAAATTCTCGTATTCGAATCACACTGACATAATCAAAAAACGGATTTTAAATTAAATTAGTTATTCAAATCTGCCTTTAGTGTGATTCAAATCAAGCTTACTCTTTATTCAAATCAAGGAAACTTGTGATTTGGATTACACTGCCAGAATCAAAACTTGATTTTCACATTCATTTATTAAACCAATTCAAGCATAACCTTGAATTGAATCACAATTAAAAAATGATATTAAAAAAATGAAGTGTTTATTTGATCCAACTATTCAACTAATTGACTTGAACCATTTAGCATTCACTTTTACCTAAGGGGTCGACTTATGCATGCAAAATATGATTTAATAAATTGCACTCAATTCTAAGATATGTGGAAAATCTAACTTAAAAGATACTCAATTACTAAAACGACAAATGATAAAAATAATAAACGAGACAAACAGTAAAACCAAAATCTTAGGAGTGCAAAGCATCTTCACTCTCCCTCTTTTTTATGCTTGGAAACTTGTAAAACTTGCATTAATATTGAGTCGATTTGAACTTTATGTAGTTCTGATCAAGATTTTTCCGTTTGCCGCCCTTAAACATTAAATTATATAATAATTACATCGCATATTTAAATACATTAGAATAATTTTAAAAATAAATAAATAAATAATATTCATATATATAATGTAAAAACAAAGAGGTTCTAATGATATTATATATCTCAAATTGGCACAAATTACAAAAAAAAATGATGTAATTTATTTAACAGGTCTATATTAGGAATGTCAAGGTACAGTGAATGTTTGAAGGATATTTTGCTGTTCGTTGTTGTCCTTCAATTTTTTTCTTGCTCATTCACAATATCTGTCGCAGGGGAGTAATTTTCCCATCTTCATTCCCATAGATCTCCACGGTGATCCATGGAAAACGAATTTTAATTTTTTTTTATACTTTTCGACCAAAACCATATTTATGACATTAATATTTCATTATTGTTTTCCTTTAAATAAAAGCACATCTTGTATCAATAAAAATAAAAAAATGTAAAAACACTTATAATTAATTTTTTTGCAAAAACATAAATATACATTTTCTATTGTAATAACTTTCTTTTATAAATAAACATTATATATACAGGAAAAATGATACTTTCTCTAATCCTCACCGGGAAAAATACTTTACAATTTCGAAATTTCTAACCAGTAATCTTTATGGAAATCCCTATTAACAAATGCAATTAATCTATATATCACAAATTCTATCAATTGACCTTTATTAGATCTAAATGAAGTTCAGTAAACAAAATTTCTTCTTCTTTCAAAATCTAAATGGTCCCCTCTTCAATAGTTTTAAAATTATCACCTCAAGGTTGAAAGGAGAACGGTCCCCCTTTTATCTCATTTCACCATTCCTCCTTTCTATTATTTCTCTCCACTGTACAAATCTTTGTGTCTCATTAAAAGAAACAAAACACTCCATACCTCAAATTTCCGTCTTTTCCACCGTTGGGAGTAGCACTTGAACCCTTTATGAATGCTTACATATGTCAGAAGCTCAGCATAATTGGAATTTTCCATACATCCATATTTTTTTAAACTGTTCTTCGGTACTGGTAATGATAACGTTAGGGATTGACATTATAAGCTCAATGTTTCAGTATAGAGAAAATGTTTAAAAAGAGAAACAATAAAAAAAGAGTGAGTTAGCATGTTCCAACTATACTGCTGTGACTGTATGTCTCAGTGCTGATTGCTGAATTGGACTTAAAATTACATGTAAATTTAGGCCACACAATTCAGATCCCTACCTTAACTATTTTGTAACTTTGCTACCTTTAGTGCATTTATAAGATAGACTTAGATGAGAGAGAAACATGGTTAGGAGAGAGATAGGAAGAAAGTTATCAAAGGTACCCAAGACCAAAGGTAAGCTGATCTTGGTCCTTTAGCGGTCTAATGAAAAAAGTGAAAAAAGTTTAATCTTCATCAATTAAATTACATAGAATTTATCTCTTTCTTTTTTAAAAAATTAAAATAATCTCCATTGTTTTGAAAAAAAAAAAGGAATTTATCTTGGCATCGCACCCGACACTTCCACACATTTTATATATTTATTATATTAATTTTATAAAATATTTAAATTTATTTCACAAAACTATAGAGAGATTTTGAATTTTTCGAAAATCTCTTTGTGGTTATCGGATTGTTTTAAAGAAACTATCGAACTTATGAGTAGTAAGGATTAATTTTGAGCAAAATTTTAAGTTTATATTGAATTTTTAATTAAAAATTATGTATTTTTATCTTTTTTTTCATGCATTTTTATCAGAATATTAAAAAAACGATAAAAACAAATGTTTTTTTTGGATTTTTTTTGAAAAATCTAATAAAAATAGGAAAAATTTTTCCTACCTAGTGGATTTCTTCTAGGTTTTTGGTGTAAAATTCAAACTACCCTCTGATTTCATAAGTGCACTTGTGAAATCACCTCTCAATAGGGTTCACAAATGCACTTGCGAAGAAACCTTTCTTTTACATATTTAGAGGTTGTTTCGCATGTGCACATCTGAAATCTGCTAAGAGGTGACTTTGCAAGTGCACTAGCGAAACTTATTATGTTTGTATCATTTTTATTTAAAACTACATTAATTCAACTATTTCATAATCAGACAAATTTTTTACGATTTTTTCAAAAATATAAAACAAACATTGTGTTTACAATTGTTTACGATTTTTGCCTATGCTCGTCGAGAGAGAACTAAGCAGCAGGTTAATCGGCCTCGAGGATGGGGGTCAGGTACAAAGGGAACAATTGGATGTAGCTTCCCCTTCTACACCTAGGAGTCGTCAACATCAGGCGTCTACCTCTTGTACTCATAAGGAGGTACTTGATGAGTCGGAGGTGGCAAAGGAGTTTGTTGTGCCTGAGGGGGATGAGGTACCAGAGCATGTTCTGGTATTTTTATGACCGTATTGTTATGTTCATTTTATATTTTTCGAAAATATCATAAAATTTTGTCCAACTATAAAATAGTGGAATCAATGTAGTTTTAAACAAAAATGACACAAACAAAGGAAGTTTCGCAAGTGCACTTGCAAAGTCACCTCTCAGCAGGTTTCACATGTTCACATGCGAAACAACCTCTAAATATGGAAAAAAAATGGTTTCTTCGCAAGTGAATTTGGAAAACCTGCTGAGAGGTGACTTCGCTAGTGCACTTGTGAAGGATATTTTCGGGTTTTCAATAGTGAAAACCACCACTACTAGGTGTAACGAGAAATTCCCTAAAAATATGTACATTATATCGAATTTTATGCAATAACTGGTAAAACTGCATGCATTTTAATTAGATTTTTTAAAAAATTCAGAAAATGTATGGTTTTTACCAGATGTTTTCAAAATATATAGTGAATGTATGCATCTTTACCAATTTTAAAAAGTAAAATATGGAAATAGTCATGGTTTTTACTGGATTTTTCAAAAATCAAGTAAGTTAAATAATTTTGTTTTAATTGTTTTCTGAAGACTAGAGGATTAAATGTGTGATAGAGCTAAAGCTTCTACAGTGAGGGCTCGAGCGAGGGAGATAACATAGAAGAGTCGCATCTCTGGGTAGAAAGAGTAGCCCTGATCGATTTTCACGGGAGGAAAATGGAGGCTGAGTAGTTTAGTGCACCCCGCAGTATCCGATGTAGAGGATCTAGATTTGCTTCTGGAAGGACCAAAGAGGAGCAAAATGATAAGCCAATTGATGTTCATGAAGTAGTTCAGGATATCATGCAGATTGTGGGGTAGACGAAGGTATTCCTCATCCTTCTAAGACGGCAGAGTTGCCCCATCCTTCTGAGATGAAGGCTCTGATTACTACAAAGGTTACTCCACAGACAAATACTGAGGCGCCTATTATGTATGATATGGAGATTACTCCTCCAGTTGAGACATATGTCATTTGTTCGGCTTCGACAATGTTGTTTGTAAACACATATGAAGGATTTTCTGGAGGGCCCTATGCTCATTGGATATGTTGAACATGTGACATTTATATTATGGTAGGGAGAGGTATGTATATGACAAACTAATGATGCAAATTTATTTATTATTCATATGTTGAAAATATTTATTGTTTTTCACTTTGTTTGTTACAAGATCGATCGCCTCTGAAGGTGCCCACCCACGAGTGAAAGCTAAAGAAGTTCTTAGATGTCCTGATGCCAGATGAGGTCAAGATGATTGTTGTTGATTGTGGTCTCCTTTCGATGGTGAAATTTTCACTGAAAATGCTCGACAGTTAGCTATTGACACCCTTTCTTGAGTGATAACATAAAGAGACATGTTCCGTCCATCTTCCATTTGGTGATATGACGACTACCTTGGATGATGTCTCACTTTTGTTCCATATTCCCATACAAGTATTTTCTTCACCGTGCCTCTTATTTGCCAAGAGCGTGCACATATGACTCTTGTACAAGACTTGGAGGTTATTGAGTAGCTGGTGTTAAAGGATTTTAGGTTTAAAAAGGATGCTCAATTTCTCCTATCTTGATTGTGGAATAAGTGTGGAGAACTAGTGCAACAATCTACGTAAGAGGCAACCATTAGGGTATACATGCGACATCTTGTAGAATGTATTATCTTACCGAATAAGTCTCATGTATATATTGATGTGAAGTTCATATGACATTTTAGTCTCTTTGAACATGTCAGTTGGGCACGAGGGTGCGCTACATTTACTACTATATATATTGATTATATGTGTTTATGTCAGTGTTGGATATACAAGCATTTCCTATCCATTTGTGATAGGAGGGTTATTTCTACCATTGCTTGGTCCAGACTAGCCAAGAGATAGAGGGACAAGAATGCACACCCAGGAGGTGTTGTGGAGTACATGAAGAGGATTGATGCCCTGGCGATAGACAATGTCACCTGGACACCATACGCATACCATAAAGTGCATTTGGAGTTTGATGACACTTTATTTTTCGGTTATCTGCGATGGGAGACTTTAGTGGCTAGACACTTACTTGAGAGGTGTATGCGCTAGTTTGGATATGCTCAGGACATCCCATGAACAATCCTTGTTTTTGCATCTGAGGGCATTGATAAATAGTTGGTGGTCATGTTATGGGTTATGCTCATGCCATTAGAGATCGTATAGTGAATGTTCAGTTCCCTGGAGAGTGTATAAATGGATATTTGGAGTGGCATCTTACAGATGATACTAGACCTTTTCATGATGGGAGACCTTCTAATGATGTGTTGTCGCTACCGCTTTCATATTAACTATTATTTTTTTAAAGTATTTTTAATGTTTTTTTATAACTAAAGTATTTTCCACTGTTGAGAGTAACACTTAAATCCTTTGTGAATGATTATAAATGTCAGAAGCTCAACATAATTGGAATTTTCCATGCATACGTATTTGTTGAAATTGTTCTTTTGACTATATATAACTCGTGTTATGTTTTGTCTTTAACAAAAAAAATTCATTTTGTTCATGAAAAGTTCATCCGAAAACCTATCAAATTTATAAACTAAAAATGACATTTGACATGTGTATATAAAAAAATTATCAATTAACCTTGGCAATTTCTTTACCCATGTTTTCTTACGCACTATACGAAATTCCAAAAATATTTCTAAAAATCGGAAATATATTTTCGGTACGCACCAACACACATATAATTCATTTGTTTCCTGATATCACCTTATTTTATAACAAAAATTTTCTGAAAATGGACTTCCAGTTTTTTTTGTAAACAACTTCCTTTGAATATCTTACGATCACTACATATTTGAAGCATCTTTAAATATATTTTAAAACTACAAATCAGAAGTGTATTTTCGAAATAAATTTTTTCATAAAATAGAAAGAATCTCAAAACGAATAAATTATAAGTAATGAAAGTGCGAACCGAAAATATATTTTTCGATTTTCTGAAAGGTATTTTCAAAGGGTATTTTTCATCCATATAATAAATCCCCTTTACCTTTTACACCTAAATGAAATTCCCTAAACTAAATTGCTTCTTATTTCAAAATCTAAATAGTCCCCTTATAGGAATTTCGTGCGGATTTTTTTTGCGGAGAAATATCCGTAGGAATACCTGAGAAATTTCCTGCTGATTTTTCTACGACTTTATTAATTAAAATAAAATTTCCTGCAAAATATGATTTCGCAGCAAATTCGACAGATATACCTGCGGATTTTGCTGCGCATTTCAAATTTAGAATAAAACACTATTTTTTCAATAAAGGACCGCAAGTAATTTCGCAGGAAAACTTGTTGCAGATTTTGCTTCGGAATATTTTGTAGTTTGTTTAAAATATTTTAATTTTTCATAAAACAAATTATTTTTATCAAAATATATTTTATAAATTTAAATATTTTATAAAAATAATAATTGTTTTGTTTAAATTTAAAAAAAATTTATTAATCCTTATTTTTTATTTATTAATTATTTTGATGGTGTTTTTTATTTAGTTTTAAATTTTGATTTTTAACCCTTATTTTTTATATTTTATTAATTATTTTTATGATGTTTTCTAATTAATTTTAACATTAACTTAAATCTTAATTTTAATAAAATATATGGTATGATAAATATTAATTTTTATGGTAAATATTTATTTAATTATGATAAATGTTAAATTAAAATAAATATAAAAAGGTTAAACAATATGGTCAAAGTCGAGATTATTTGATTATAATTTTAAAAAAAAAAATTCTAATTAATTTTTAACATTAATTTAAATTTAATTTTTTATAAAATATATGATATGTAAATTTTATATATACTTATTTAATTATGATAAAGATTAAATTAAAAATATATATAAAATGGTTAAACAATAAAGTCAAAAGTGTAAATTATTTAATTATGTTAAACGTTAAATTAAAAAAAAGAAAGTGAAATGTTATTTTATTTTATTAATTTCCATTGTCAGGTTGGAGATTATTATTAATTTTAAAAAAAACATTTTATAATGAAAAATAATTTTAATTTAAAATAAAATGTTTTTTTGATTTACTAGATTTAAAATTTTTCTAAAAATAACAATAATTTTTTTATATTTTTGTTTATAGTTCAAACTTAAATTTTTTAAAACAATTTTAGTATATATTAATTTCATTAGGTTAATAAATATGTATTAATAGTGTAAAATTAATTTACGGTATTAATGTATTATCCTTTTTATGTCTCATTGAATACATATCTATATGTATTACATAATTGTTAGTATTTATAAAATTAGTTTAAAATTTTTAATTCTTATATTTTCTATTTTATTAATTATGTTTAGCGTGTTTAGTGTGTTTTTTAATTAGTTTTTTTTATTTTTTAATTAGTGTATTTTTAGTTTCTATTTCATATAGTATAGGGTGTTTTCAGGGAAGAATTTTTGAATATATCATATAAAATTTTCGTTTACTATATTTATTTTGTGGGAAAAAGTGTGTTCAATTCTTAATTATTTTTAATTTATTAAATAATAAATTAATAATATTAAATATTTTTTACAATAAATTTTAATAGATGTAAATGCTTTTAAAATAATAGTAATTTATTTTTTAAAATTTAACAAACTTGGTAAATGCTTTTTTATGCTTTAGTAAATTACTCTAACTTGTCAGATACTTCAAATTTGGTCGTGTTCGTTGGTGTATCTCATGTCTTATCCTAGTATCATTTTTTATGCTAAAAGATACTATGGAATAGTAATTAATTAGTAGTATGTGTATAGTGTTATTGAATATTTAAATTAGTTATTTATAATTAAACCATAATTATATAGTAATTAAATTTCTTTGTGCACATGTTAGATTCATATATTATTATTATTATAGAAATAATTTTTTTTGAACTTTCTAGTTTCTCGTTACTTGTCATATGTTTGGTTGAATTTGATTGATTTGTGTTGTGCAGCTTTGTGTCCTGTAATTCATTTAGCCGTGGGAGTGGTGTGTTGTTTGGTGAGCTGGACCGTGGGCCTTCCTAAGCACGCAGTAAGCCCAATTCAATATATCTCGGACCATGATCTTAATTATTAGTATTTGCTATCTACACTACTACTTTTTTCGAAACACCCTCTTAATCAGTTAAGAACTTTTCATGAAATCAATATTTGTTAATTTTAGGAACTCAAAGCAAGGGAAAAAGAACTTCAAGCTAGAGAGGCTGAATTGAAAAGGGAGCAGGTAACTCATCCTGATCTGTTGTTTGATTGTTTAAGTCCTGGAGTATGATTAGGTAATATTAGATCATTCTTTTACCAATTTTGTATTAGTGTTATCAAGAATATTCTCATCCAACACAACCAATTAACAAAGAATCACATAATGAAAGTGATCAATATGAAGATCGCGTCGAAGAATCATATGAAGAAGACATTAGTAATGAATTATGATTTTTAAGTTAGCGAGACAAATGAATTGTTTAAGTCATTTTTACTAATGTGACAATGTAATAACTTGTTACAAATTTTGTAGTTTATAAATTGTTGTTCTATGAATTTGTTTTATTTAAAATCAAAACATTTAAAATTAAATTTTTATTTTTTGTAGTTTATAAATTGTTGTTCTATGAATTTGTCTTCTTTAAAATTAAAGTATTTTCAATTAAATTTTTATTTTTAAATTATATTTATTTTAATATATAACTTAAAATGATTTTTAAAAATTAGGATAGAAATTTCCTGCGGAGTTTCCTGCGGATTTACCTGCGATTTATTTGCTGCAGAGTTTCCTATGAAAATTATTACTCACGTAGGTGTTTGCTGGAGACTTTAAACTGCAGAAAAATCCGTAGAAAATGTGATTCCTGCGAATTTATTGGTCAAATCCGCAGGAAATTCCGAATTCTAGTAGTGTTAATTATTTTAAAATCACCTCAAGTTTGAAAGAATGGTCCCCCATTTAACTCATTTCACTATTCCTCCTCTCTATTATTTCTGTAATGTGCAAACCTTTGTGTCTCATTAAAAGAAACAAAACACTCCATGCCTCACAATTGCCGTCTTGTTTCCACCACAGGGAGTTACACTTGAACCCCCTTTGAATAATTACATATGTCAGAACCTCAGCATGATTGGAATTTTCCATGCATCCATATTTTTTTAAACTGTTCTTCGGTACTGCATTGGTAACGTAATAGTGTTAGTGATTGAACTTATAAGTTCAATATTTCAGTATAGAGAAAAAAGTTTAAAAAGAGAAACAACAATTCAGTGGTCTACAAAAAAAACTGAAAATGTTTAACGTACATGTAAATTTAGATCCACACAAGACAGTTCAGTGGTCCTTCTTTTTTTTCTTTAATAAGTTTATAATAAATTAAACTAACTCCTCACTCATGCTCCATGTTATCTCGGTGAAAAAAGTTGTAACCTTACTTTTAAGGAGTTTTAAAGGTGGTAGTTCAAATTTCTTTAAAAATTATAAAGGTTTTAACCTATACTTAATATAATTAAAAGTATAAAGGTTTATATAAAAATGGATCAAATATTATCAAGAAAATCCTATACTTAATATATAAAGGAAGAAACATATTGTGTAACACATACGTGGGTATATATATATATATATATATATATATATAGATTTTAGGTAAAGCAGAAAACAAACTGCGAAGGAAACTATATGACAATCATAATTAATATATTTGATAAGGGAGTAGGTGAAGAGTATATAAAATTAGAGTTTTAATTAGTTTAGATCAGGTTGAACAATGGGTCAGATTGAATGGGTTCAGACTCAAAACCTCCATCCAATTTAAATTGTTGGTAGCAATAACATATCCATTTTTGCTCAATTTACGAGTTGATTTACACAGGTTCGATTTAAACATGTTCAGATTATTGTGGTTCTGGTCAATAGATTTAACTAATATTTAGCCATTAGAATGCAATTTTGGTCATTATATTTTACTGAGTTTTTTTATAAGTAAGAAATATATTAAGAGAGTATTAAGGGTACTCTAACCCGCTTATAAAAGATTGAAGCACATAAAAGAAAAATTTCCTACCAACAGAAACTTAAACTAAATAATACAAAGGGGCTTTGCGAAATTCATAGAAGTTACACTTCGTGCAGGTAATATTGCCAACACAAGACAACTTCCGAATTTTCAATTTGATGTTACAACCCAAATCTAAAACATTGGGAGAAACACCTTTAAAAATAACGTCATTACGATACATCAAAACACCCCACAAAATTGCCAATCAAATGGAACAAGCCTTAGCTAACTTCAGCCCAAAATTCCTGCAAACCAAAATCCGATTCTCCATTTCTACCGATATAGAATCACCAACATCCACCCTAAAGCCCAACCAAGCAAACATTTCCTGCAAAAGTAACTTAGAGAAAGCACAACCCAACATTAAATGTAAGATTGTTTCCTCTCGTTCCTTGCAAAAAACGCACAAAATATCAGTAGGAGAAGAGATTATTCCCCTTTTTTTCAAATTTACCCTTAAAAGGCAATTTATTGATTAGACATCTCCACTCTAAGGCTTTGATTCTATAAGGAATATCCGATTTCCAAATGGCTCCCAAATTCCTACTGATTCCTTCCTCTATATAAGTGTCGATACAGAATTAATACAACACGCCATACCCGTTTTTAGATTAATACGTAGACCCAAACTTTGAATTCCACTTGGTTGAATCCTTCTCCTCTCTCTTCGGTGCTACGGCTGCCAAAAACTCATGCAAATCCTGCAACCTTGACAGCAAACCCAACTCAGAGCTAACTATGCCAAAATTCCCCCAAACCCAACCTATAGTAGACCACGTCCCCATACTAGAAACACTTCCCTCCTTCTGCAGACCGGCCTTAAACAGATCGGGATACATGTTCTTTAAAGTACTAGCCATGTTCCAAAGAGCGCTCCAGAAAGGTGTTTCCAAACCGCTTCCTATTGAAAAAATATCATTGTTCAAAAAAATGTGTGCTTGTAATTTTGATTTTAAGGAAATCAGATCATCCCACCACGCTGATTTTGGAATCCTCGCTGAACAGTTACCCCCACCAAAATGTGATGCTTCAAATTGCCATATCTCGTCGACATAATCTTCATCCAAAGAGACTTGGAATCCTGCAAGATCCTCTATTTCCACAAACAACAAAGCTACATTAAACTCTTTGAAGCTTTTAAAACCCAACCTTTTTCGATTGGAAAACACAGATATTCCCAACGAGTCCAGTTTACCTTCTTATTATCTAGCATGCTACCCCACAAGAAATTATTTTTGATTTGCTCTATCTCTTTACAAACCTTCAACAGAGCTTTAAAAACAAAAGCTAGAAGATAGCCAAGCTGGAAGAAACCGACCTTATCAATGTTATCCTACCTCCCAAAGATAAAAAATTTCCCTTCCAAGCATCGAGATGATCCTAATTTTCTAAATCGTCGGCTTCCCCGAAGAGATCCTTCTCGGATTAGATCTTATAGGGATACCAAGAAATTAGAACGCCTTGCCTTCAATCCTCCAAGTTAGAAAGTTAGTTGTTGCCTGAAAAAAATGCTCACTAAGGTTGATACCAATAATTATGATTTTGTGAAAATTAACACTAAGCCCCATAACAACTTTGAAACCACACAAAATAACCTTTAGAGTTCAAATCGGCTTCCACTTTCCACTTCCTATCAAAAGGGTATCATCCATGTACTGCAAAATGTCTACTTCACACCTTCCTTCAATTATTAAAGATGAAAACTCTCTAATCTTTACCTCATTCCTCACCAATCTTGCCAAAACTGCTATAATTATGAAGAGTAATGGAGAAAGAGGATCTCCTAGTATGAGGCCTCTACGGACATCAAAATCTTTTATTGGACTCCCATTTACTAACACCGACATCTAACTCGAACAAACCAAATATTCCATCCACTTCATCCAAACCACTCCAAATCCAATTCTCCTCATCATATACCTTAAGAACTCCCAACACACGTTGTCGTACGCCTTCTCAAAGTCGACCTTGAAAAGTAAGAAACCCTTATTCGCCTTAGTCACATTATCTATGACTTTATTCTCTATTAGAATTACATCCAATAGGTACCTCATGGGAACAAAATCACTTTGAGAACCTGAAAAAAAATACACTTCAAGACCTTCTTCAACCTTGCTGCTAAGAGTTTAGAAAGAGATTTATACAACCTACCAACCAAACAAATTGGCCTGTAGATGTCGAGCCCATTCATGTTAGACTTCTTAGGAACCAAGGAAATAAAAGAAGATGTTGTGGCCTTCGAAAGAATTCCATAATCATGAAAATCGTTGATGAAAAAAAGAAAATTAACCTTTATAAAGTGCCAACATTTTCTTATGAAGAAAAAGTTATAACCATCCAGCCCAAGTGTTAACTGGGAATTTTGGTTACACTCATATTAAACTGAAATGACAATTTTAGAAGATGTCTAGTTCGAAGGAAAATATGAAGACATTATCATGAAGATTTTGATGGACCAAGGTTAGTGAGAACCTTATTTCACAAAGTATTGGCAAGAAATTTGTTGGTAAAACCATTGGATTTAATTTCATTAGAAGTATTTTCGAATAGGCACTTCGACCTTCACACGAACGTTTGGCGCTTTGATGAAAAATGTTTCAAATTTGAAAGTTTAATATTATCCAAAAGGACGCGTGGAAACCTGAGGAGAATCGAAGAATATGCAGCAGCGAACGTGGCAATATTTTGTTATTTGACCGTTAGGGTCGAAGTAGTATAAATTATGATCTTTGTGTTAGGATCCAGTGTGTGAACATATTTGTACAAATTAATCTAAAATTACTCAAAGTACCCGTGTTTGAGAAACGCGTTTATGAGAAATGTACATATGATGCACCAATTTATGTTTATTGCCATTTACATTCATTCGAAGCACTTTATGTTTCTTTTAAGTTTAAGCCAAAAAGTATTTTACATTCAACTTATCTTTTAAAAGCATTGCACTATCACCTTCACAACATTAGTTTCATCGAAGGATTTAACATACGAAAGATAAAGAAATAAAAAACTAAACACAAGTTCTTTAGATCAATCTGGTCGATCTTGCAAGTAACCAAATTTGCTTTCGATTTGGAGGACCAGTGGTTGTTTATCGGATTCTAGGGTAAGCAAATTGGCACGCCCAGTGGGACTAGTGTCTAGATTTTGTTAAGAATTTCTTTTATTTTCATCTTTCGTTTCATCCACTTGTTTATTAACATTGTTGCATGAGTTTAAGGAGTGGAAAACTAGCCAATAATAACCTATACCAAAAAGGAATTATAATAGGAGAATGGTTGACCCACCTGGTAACAATGAACAACAAGTTTCTCCTTCGACAGGAGGAGGCATAACCGTTTTCGGTACAATTGAATCTATACCATCAAGTCAAGGAACAATGGTTATTCCTTCTATTGTAAATTCGACGATCATATCATAGAATTCACAAAGCATGCCAACTTTAACCTCTATAGCCAGTCAGGTTCAACCTTTGACCCCAAGACATCTGGGGGTAATGGGCCTAGTATATATGTACCAAGTTTTTCAATCCCATATACGGACCCACAGTATGGTATACCAACATCTTTTATGACATGATTACATAGTAATAGGTCCACATATACAAATCCTTTAACATCCATTTTATCACCATTACAAGAGTCTGGTTCAGGCGTTAATAATGTAATTCGAACCACTAAACTACCAGGATTTATTACCCAATTGCCTCCCCTTACTACGGATACACAGGCAGTATGAAGGAAACAAATGGATGATAATAACCACGAAATGGTGGAGGTACTTTCTCGTGAAATAAGTACAATTTTCAATCTTTTAATCCAAAATGCCACCCTGATCTTGACTTTGTGTGTCTTAAAGAACCTAGACCCCAAGTATACAGTCCTATCGTGTGTAGCTTTAAAGATTATCAAATCTCGAGGGACTAAATGTCGAACTATCACTATCTTAGGTTACTACGTAAGTCTAAGACTAATAATGTAATTGATTTGGGATTTTAGGGAACCTAACTGAATAAAGTCTAGTTTAGATTCAAGGGGGATATTGGTATGTAATGGTCGGGCTTCAGGGATTTAGCAACTCATTGACTCAACTCGGATTATTAAAATAGTCTTCAGTAGAAAATATTTGTTTGAAAACCCTCTTCTCACACTCTCGTGTTTATTGATTCAGATCCTATAATCAAACCTAAGTGAGCGTTCTCGCTATATCATTTAAAGTTTGGAAATAGTTTTTGAAAACGAATAAGATCTAATTAACTTAAAAGCGCTCTCGCTGTATTTTAAGTTAATGCACACTTACTATAGTCCAGTTATTATCTCAAATTCTCGTTTTTATTGATCCTAACTTCTATCTTTATTTTACTCTCGTAATAAAACAATTGATGTTTAAAACTAGTAATTGAAACCAGAAAAGCGTTATTTTAAAAGGAATATATCAAATGGCATTGTTGAACCCCTTCGGCTATATGACCTTACATACCGATAAACTAATTTAGCCTAGCATGTTATAAAATTTAATAATACCGCAATAGAAATAAAGAACATCGAATAAATTAAATCCAAGCATATCAGACAATTTTTGGCAATAATAAATTAAAACAATTAAATTAAACTGAAAATAAAATTGCGAAATATTTGGCTAAGCGTTAGGTGTAACACCCCTTCTAATTTCCCCGCGAATTAATATTTAAATCAGAGTTAACATAAACGAAAGGGCGTCACAATTATAAAATTCAGTCAATAAAACATCATAACAGTAATCATGCATTTACTGAAGAACCTCATTAAATAATTCAAAACCAATGATTATGTTTTACAAAGCGGAAATGACATAAAAATCCGGAATAAATTCAAATCATAATTATTCCAAACATAAACCAGAACAATTCAATTCGATGATTCCAAAACAATCGTTCCCCAGTGTTACAACTACCAAGCATGACACTGACACGCAGACAATCTAAATAGCACAACTCAAAGTTATCCTCACCAGCTCCTAAGCGGCTAATACTTCAATCTGAAATCATCAAAGTAAGGGTGAGATTTCATCAATAATTAAAATGCATTATACGTTTCTTTAAAACAATAAAACAATCAATACATTATTCCACCCTCATTAGTATATTCAGATTACAATCCACAATTACATTCCATACAGTTCATTAAGCATATAATAACAATCAATGCAATTATAACACTGGAAATCATCCTAACATGTTATAATTACATATGCAATGCAAACTCAATGCATGTGGTACCAAACTTGAACCAAGTCACCAATATCGATTCGTCCATAATCACCCGGACACGAATCCAGCCTCACCACCCATAATCACCCGGGTACGGTCATTGGCAATACGAGCCAAATTCCACACAATGGAAATTAACTCCACCAGAATGCATATGCATGCACATCCAAAAGCATGCCACATTCAATTAACGGAATATGAACACCACATAATTCCATACACAGTCAACACCACCAACAACACATGATAACAGCAGAATCATGAATATAAAACGTTAATCACAACACATGGAATTAACATACAACAAGTATACCCAACGGATAATCACGAATTACAATGAATCCTTCCTACGGAAAACCATATCAACCCCTCAAGTTTCATTTACTGGGTTTTAAAAATATTCTTAATAGATAGTACGCGTTCTAAGCTTTCCAACGATACCAACTATGCCTAACTCGGAGTTATGGTCGCAAAGATATGACCAAAACAATTTTCAGAAAATTATGTTCTGTTTTCAAACAGTATGCATCAATGCATAAGCCTATGCATCAATGCATAAACAGCTTGCGTCGATGCAAGTCTCGTATGCGTCGATGCATACAATTAAAATTCTGCATTTTTCAAATTTTGTTCAGTATGCATCGATGCATAACTTCAAATTTTGCCTTATGAGTCGATGCATGACTCTATGCATTGATGCATGCTTTTTCCACGCCTCTGGTTTTCAAATATTTTCCTACTTGCATCGATCCATAGTCCCATGTGTCGACCCATACTGCGATTTTTCCACAAAAACCAGTTTATTCTTCATTGTTTTCCAATTCCTATTGATTCCATTCAATACCAACTTTATATTATAGCATAACAGAATTAAATCATGCATTTTCACATCCAATTAACCACAGAATTATAATTTTTAATTAGTCTACAATCATCCTACACTAATTAATCATTATTACCAATTGTAATTGAATTATTACGTCGGATCATAACAATAGGGCACAACCTAGAATTCCTAATTCGAGATTCCTAACGGATCAAATCATTCTATTGATTATCAAAACCTATAAGGCATAATAATCTGACCAAATCACCCCTTACCTCACGATGAATCTTCGAACTTCCGACGCCTTGACTTTTCCTCTTTCTCTTCTCTTCTCAAAAGTACGTAGAGTGCAACTTCTCAAATCCTTCTCTTGTTTCCTCTATTCCTTTATTTATTCCTTTTATTATTCTCAATAATAAAAATAACATAATTAGGATAATTAGAGCCTTTTACTCTACACACCTCCCAATTTCACTTCACACCCCCAACACTGTCATTCATTTAATTAATTAATTAAATCCATTAATTCAAAAATGCCAATAATTAAACCTTTAATTAAATTAATAATTAAATTTCTAATTATTTAATAGTTGAATTATTTGGAGTGTCACATTAGGTGTCTCCCACAGGTTAGTGAGATCTACCTTTATTGCTCCAAAAAGTAAAAGAGAGAAAAAATATAAAAGCACGATTCTAACGTAAGGTTAGAATTAACAAAGATTCACAGCAATCCCTGATGTGGAAATTGCTACGAGAAAATAGAAGTAGAAACTAAATAAATAAACTAAACTGAAATCGGTAAATAAACTTCAACGAAATAATCATTGAAAAATTTGGCAAAGTAACGGTAAAGTGAAAAGAGAAAAGAAACGTGTGAAAAGTGAAGTACGATAGCCTATTTATAGATGTGAAGCTGGCTTGGAAGTAGGAACGTTGAAGGATTTTCTCCTCCGAAATTGCCTTTGTAGTGATCACTACGGACTATTGAAGAGAGTGTGACGGCCGTCACACTTTGCTTAGAGAGGAAGCCTTGCTTCCTGCTTTGTCGCGACTGTTAGGGCTTTCATGGCGAGGTGTAACGACCGTTACCCCTTGCCTGGACTTATGGCTTGCTGCGTTGGGCTAGGCCTTGTGCTTCTTCTTATTTATTTCTTTTCAAAGCCTTTTTTACTTAATAATACACTCTTATTTTGCCCTACACCACATATTTGCATATTTGTTCCTTTTTGTGGATTTTAAGTACGATTTGCTTGATTTTTCTCGACTTTTCTCGCACATGCCTTGTAAACATTAAATTCTTGAAAACATAGAAAATACCGGCATAATACGAATAAAGAGTAATTTAATTAATTAAAATGCGGATAAAATTCATGTAAATTGATCCAAATATACGATACATTTCCGGGTTATCAAACTCCCCTACACTTGAACCTTTGCTTGTCCTCAAGCAAATAATAGAGTAAAAATTATTTAACGTAAGGTTTCTGACACAGTCACACGATACAACTCGAGTCGTACGTGGTTGAGGGGTGTTACATTAGAAATATGGAACTAGGCTCCGACACTAATGATATAGAAATGACACCATAGAATGTGATCAAAATAATCCACCCTATGCAACCCAGTCCGAATCATGCTATCATAGCTCAACGTAATTCTTTTTGTTTGACATCAACCGCTTTCGTTCTAGTGCAATCACATTAAGCCCTTTATCTCTCGCACGCACATAGTAGAGTATCCAATTAGTGATTCTGGTAATTTATGCACGGGGTTCTGGTACACAAGTTGGTAACCCTTTTTCTTCCCCATATTATAAGTCTCGGGGGATCAAACTGTGGGCCGCCCTACCAAGCTCAGTACTAGATACCACTAAACAAGCTTACAACTGGTTGTTACATAACTTGTGTAGGTTCCGCAACTATTGGATTAAATGACCTAGTGAGGGTCACCTAACTTAATTAGCGCATTCCCTATTATATCATGATGTTTAAAAATTTAATTAGGACCAGTCACTTATATTCGTTGGCTCCCTACGCAGTTTATGGATAAGACGGTGCCAACTGCTAGTATAAACTACTCGGGGTTGATCCAAAAATAAAACTTAAGGTTTCGGTATCATAAGTACTAAAAATGATCTCGCATAATTTGGAAGACTTAGGTGTCAAGGCGTTATTGTTTTTGTCGAATCTTTTCTAAAAATTCTAACGTAGCCTAATTGTGAGCAACCTATATACTTTTCGAATGTACCGAGCTAATGCGTTGAGTAAATTTTTTTGTTATGGTTCAAGAAAAGTGTGGAAGTACGAAAATGATTGCTCAATTTAAATCAATCAAACAAGAATTTTTTTTATTGAAACGGAAAGTGAAATAACATAAAAGGGAAAGGTAAATAACGGAAATTCAAAGCTGACTTACTAGGAAATTAAAAACAAAGGTTTTCTCCCCTACACTTAAACTGAGCATTGTCCCCAATGCGATAATAAATGTGAGAAAAGAAAACTAACAGGAAACTAAGAAAATAAAAAATTCAAGAAAATGAGAATACAAGAATTACTCCTCATTATTGTCTCTGACGTTTCTGCTGTTGGATGCTTCGCCTCTTTCCTTTCCCCCACCGTGTGTCCTCACTCCACATCTCTTAAGTCTAGGAGGTTCCTCACTAATGTTGTAAACATAAGCATGCAGGCCCTCAACACGGAATGACAAGTAGCACATTTCATCTGTCAGATCAGAAATGTCGCGATGGTTCCAGTAGGCGTTGTCGCGTTGATCACACTGTAGCTCTTGCATTATCTACATCAGTTCTTGTTAACGTTGATCTTGAAGTAAAAACGATGCATAAATAGATTCAATGGTGGCTGGCTGAGGATCATTTCCTGCTTGTTCTTCTTGAGGCTGGACATCTGGTTGGGGTTCTTCTTGAATCACTTATGGTGCTGCATCACCTACACCCGCTTGATTGTTTTGCACATGCACTTCAGGGGCTGGTGCTTAAAGAACATAACGCTAATTTTCACTGATGTCAATTCTTGTGATATCCAGATTCGGCAGAATAATACCTGTAATGACCCTGTTCCACACCATGAGGTTGTACCTTCCATCCCTTCTTGCTTTAACAATATGACCAGACTGGCAGTACTCAATATCCAGAAACTCAGCTTGCCAATAAGGAAGTTGTTCCGGTCTGTCTTGCAAAGTCAGATAATGGGCAATAGCGGTGACTATACCCCCTATACAGAAAGGTGATGTGCCTGCGTTTCTTGATAAAAGAGACTGGATGTGGTTGAGAAAGAGCGGAGCATCATTTATACTAAGATCGGGATTAAAGGTGTAGTGCAGAAAATACATTTCTCTAGCGTTCACCTTGTTGTTGTTTGATCGCCCAGACACTGTATTGGCTAGAACACGGTGGAAATAGAGGATGCACGGGTTATGGGTGTGAATGGATAAAAGCTCGGCCCAATCATTAACATGACTACCAGTTAAACATTCCCAAATTGCAAACGATCTTGCCATCCAATCTTCATCAGGAGGAATTCTATATTCCCCTCTTTCTCCATGGTTAAAGTGGAGTATCTAACTCAGAGTCTCTTGGTTCATGGTGTACTCCATGTTGAATAGTCTGAAAGTTGTTGCGCCGATTAGATACTGACCGGCTTCAGGAGTAGGTGGTTTGTGGTAGGAAAAAGAACTCAAGAACTCCAACGTGAGGGATTCATAATTTAGAAGATTCATAGTGGCAATATGGTGTAGACCAGATTCGTTGAGCATAAATTGCACACTTTCAAGCAATCCTAAGTCACGTAAACAATCAACATCGATATACTTTGTTGGGAGTATACCTCTCTGATGAAACTTCCAGTAAAGTTGCTCTTGTTGGTGTCCGACAAATCCATTTTTGAATACCATATCAGTGAGGTCTAGATCCTCTCTTTTTTCCTGAGCTCTTCTGGCCATTTGAGAAAGGTGGTAGAAATGATATAGTTTTAGTGGTAGAAGAGGTGTTGAAGAAAGTTGGTATATGGTGAATTATGGTGAATTTATCTTCAAGATTTTATATAGAAACAAGGTTTAATGGTGAAGAGAAGATGAATGGATGTGTTGAATGGTATTTAAAATGGTGTTTATAAGTGTAGAATGGAAATGAAATGGATGGGAAGTTTGAAATGGTGTGAATTCAAATTTGAATGAGGAGACATTGGGCTGGGCAAGTTTATAACGTGTGGATGGAGATGGAGGTGTAACGGTCGTTACATCTGGCTTCATTATGGATGTCGAACATGGCCCTTGTAACGGTTGGTTTGTCAGCCATGCATGAGATTCCTTGCTTGGTGACCGTGGCATGGCATGGATATGTCATTTTATTGTCTAGCGGGAATAATAAATTGAGCATGCAAGGAGACAATGGAGTGATAATTAAGTGTATCATGCAAAGCTTAACTATTATACTTGGTCTACTATATCAACATGCATGCATTTTTATTTTAGTGAACACAATAACATCATATAATATAGCAGAACACAATGAGGAATAAATACTGATAACACAAACAATGATACTGATATTAAAATACTGAATAAAATAAAACAAATGTTTCGAAAAATAAATTATCGAAAGAAACAAATAAAACTAGAATGGATCTAACTAGGAAATAAAAAAATAATACTAATGAAAAAATAAAAATACTAAATAATCACTATTCCCCTACACTTAGAGAAAACATTGCCCTCAATATTCTAAAAACATAAATCATCCACCTCTAGAATTAAACTGCTGAAAAAGGTGGTCTAAATTTGCCGTAACTAAATCCATGAAACCATAAAAATCTCTACAAAGGGTAGTAATATCATAAAGAATAGCAGCAAGCTTCGTCATCAGAGCATCAATGGCAACACCGTAATCAGTATGAGGAACGTGGACATCAGTGGTAGCAGGAGCTGTGGATGGGTCCCAAGATGGATGGCAGTCAAGTAAAGACGGTGTCGTAGGATAAGCCTCGATCATCTCTGAGTAAGACTCTTCCAATCCTGCTGGAGGGTCATAATAATGGGGAGGTGTCAAAGGATCAGACTCTTCTTCTTCAATGTCATTCTCAGCTACTCGTTCCAAGTCATAAATCCAATTCTTCCTGTCATGCGCACTGGATCGCGCAATGTCAGGAAGCGTGAAGTGGTAGATCAACTCGTGATGTATCAGGAACTAAAATTGATTTGGCTCTAAATATCTGATCATCCCAAAATTAAAACAAAGATACATGTCGAGAGGAATAAAGTCACCTGAATGGGTCAGATAAGATAATGGCTCTCTCAGAAATAAGGCATTAACGATCATAGTCACTAAGCCACCAACACAAATCGGGTCATGTGGAGCCTGGGCTTTACTCAGGAGACGAGCTAGCATAAATGATACACCAACTACCGGTCTGGACTGAAATACACAAAACATAATAAAAAACTCTTCCTTGGACACTTAGGTATCATTCTGAGGTTTCCCAAATAGGGTATACGCAAGAATCATGTGGAAACACCTAATGGCGGGGTTATGAATCTCTGATGAGTGTCTAGGAATAGAGCTCTTCTGTTGCAGATCAGATACCTCTCCCCAAAAATAGTCAAGTTGGTTGTCCATAAACTGGTCATCTGGAATCTCAATGATAACATCAACACTAAAAGGGAAATCCAATAGAGCAGCAAGTTCACGGATGGTGAACCTGCGAGTAAAACCAAACAATTTGAATGAAACCACTCCTCTAGCCAATCCTAAACCAATATCAGGGTTGTAGTGCAAGGAATTGAGGAACTCCAGCGTCAGGTTACAGTAGATAAGCTGTTGATGATGAATAAAGTAATTCCAACCAATCTGGTTAATCGTATAGCGGACACTCTCCCTAATGCCCAATGCGGACATTGTCGGGTCATGCACAAAAATAGTGGGATACATCTCTCTCTGTACAAGCATCTTATAACACCTTTGCTGAGCATCGCTCACGAAGGCAACATGCATTCTATCAGAAATATCCATAGCTAAAATCAGTGAAGAAGAAAGGTGAATCCTGTAAGTAAATCAAAATAGTTTAAAATTAGCGTTGGCCTAATGCCTAAAAATAGAAAAGAAGAAAAGAATAGAATTTTTTTTTATAAAATTTAAGAAAAACATTTAAGAAAAATAAATTAAAAACTTTTAATAAATGAAAATTTTAATAAAAATGGTGGGTTGCCTCCCACAAAGCGCTTTTCTTAACGTCGGATGCTCGACCTATTTTGAAAATAAAAAAATCAGTTCGGTGACTCAGCCGACAACTGTATAATTTTCAGACTAGCTGAGTAGTCTCTGTTTTTGATACAATGGTAGTGCTTCAAACGCTTCCCGTTTACAATAAATGGATCAATGACTTTTCCTTTAATTTCAACGCGCCACTTGGGAGTACTCTAATAACTTCAAAAGGTCCTGACCATCAAGAACGAAGTTTTCCTGGAAAGAGTTTAAATTTGGAGTTAAGTAGGAGTACTATGTCACCCTCATTGAATTCTTTCCTATAGATGCATGCACCCGAGTCCAAATAAGGCAGGGGTGGTTACATCGCATGTAATACTCGAGGCTAAAGAGGGCTAAGAGTGGTCGTCACATCGGAATGAGAGGGATCCTGAGACTATGCAGGTATGAGACTGCATGGTTGAATGAGGTTTATAAGGATCAATTGGTACTACCTATACCAACAAGATGCATCTTCTTTTCGGTAGCCTAACCATAAGAACTCCACAGTTAAGCGTGCTTGGCTTGGAGTAGTATTGAGATGGGTGACTTGGGAAGTTTCTCAGAAAGCGTGCAAGTGAGGCCAAAGCATGCTGAAAAGACTCGTGTTGGTTTGTGGGGTCAGTCGATAATCCCGAAACTAGTCTGGGGTGTTACAAATGGTATCAGAGTCATACCTCTCCCAGTACGATGTGGTTCAAGGAAGAACCATGCGGAAGCTGGTGGGCATGTAACACCCGAGTCCAAATAAGGCGGGGGTCGGTAGCCTAACCATAAGAACTCCACAGTTAAACGTGCTTGACTTGGAGTAGTATTGTGATGGGTGACCTTCTGAAAAGTTTCTCAGAAAGCGTGTGAGTGAGGTCAAAGCATGCTGAAAAGACTCGTATTGGTTTGTGGGATCCGTCGATGAGTTGCCATAGTTTTAATGTTGCCACATCATTAAAACCCAACAAAAATATTTGATTAATTTTTATTTTCAATTAAACAATCAACACTTATTTAATTTGTGGTTAAATATTAAAAAGAAAAAAAACCTATTAAAGAGTTCATAATTGAAATAATCATTTCTTCTCATTCTTCAAGCTTCTTAAAGTCTCTCTCAAACGAAAGTTGAAACCCCAAGGTAATCATCACCACCTTATTTGACTCGCTTCGTATTTTTTATTCTTCAAACAATAATCTTTATTTTGATTTGCACTTGGGCCGCGGTTGATTTTTATGCTCGGTTAAGAACAAGTTGTTTGGAAATGAATATTCCAATGTCATTGAAAAGCAAAGATGTCAAATTTTATCTCAAATATGTGCCATAACACGTGCTGTTGTAAAGACTTAGAAATGTTACATGTCACAACTGTGAAGCCATTGAACAGAACATAAGGATTTGTAAAGAAAGAAATCTATTGATAGGGCTATGCCAAAAGGCGCCTATCATGAAACACTACGTGTCACATCTAAATTGCATTTTGTAATGTTCGTAATGCTTGCAATGTTTGTATTGTCTATCATGAAACACTTTGTGTCACGCCTAAATTTCTTTTTGTAATGTCTGTCATGAAACACTTTGTGTTATGCCTTAGTTTATTTAGTAATGTCCGTACTTCTGTTTGTAGTGACCATGTGCGGTAATGAACAAGTTCTTATGTTAATGCAATATTATTTTGAAATTATTTATGTATGTTAATGTTGGTTACAAACTGTGATGGTTTAAAATTATGATGGTTACAAATTGTGATGGTTACAAATTGATATGAAATACATACTGTGATGGAATAAAATTTGGGATAAAAACTGTCATAATAAAAAAAATCAATGGAATTACACATTAAAATGTCATTGTGACAAAACCCAGAATTTTGAATTTCATTTATATGTTATTACACATTACAAAAAAGATTCTTGAAAATTATTTCATTGCACAAAACTTTTACAAATTGTCATAATTCAATGAACTACTTCATTACATTACACATAACTAATCCGATTAAAATATACAAAAGTAATGAATACACTAAATTTCAACATCATTTTTTTAGACTTCATTTTAATCTTTATTTCCTTCTCTTTTTTGCTGACTTCATTGAATTTCACTTTTTCTTCTGTTAAAGTATGGTGCTGAGAAGAGATTATATTCTCGCTGTACAAAACTACATTTAAAACTTATTAAAAACACATACTCCCGTCGTCTCATAAAAAATGTTTTATTTGTACTTTTTTCATGTTTTAAAACAATTTTCTCTTTTTAATATCAATACAACATTTATTATTATTTTTTTCAATACTATCCATATTACAACACATGCATGTTCATACTTTCTCTTATTTGATGTCATTTTATTTTTCTTCTATGCATAATAATTAAAAATATTTTAGTACAAACATATAATTTTATCATTAAAATCAACATACTCAATCATTTTCTTAAGAACCTCACATTTTTACGAGATGGCGGGGGAATTCTATAAAAAATATAATCTGCCATTGATTTTCATATATAATAGTTGTGACTTTTAAACTTAAATAAAGCTCTCAAACTAAAGTGCTTCTTATTTCAAAATCCAAATGGTCCCCCTCTTCAATAGTTTTAAAATTGTCATCTCAAGGTTGAAATAGGAGAATGGTCCCCTCAACTCACCATTCCTCCTTTTCTCTTTTATTATTTTTGCAAAGTTCAAATCTTTGTGTCTCATTAAAAGAAACAACCCTCTCATGCCTAACAATTTCCGTCTTGTTTCCATCATTGAGAGTAACACTTGAACACTTTGTCAGAGTCCTAGCATGTTTGGAATTTTCCATGCATCCATATTAGTTGAAACTGTTCTTTGGTACTGGTAATAATAACGTTAATGATACAAATTATAAGCTCCATATACAGTGAGTGTAAAGAAAAAGTTTGAAAAGAGAAACAATAAAAAATCAGTTATGCTCCGCTTAACAATCAGCTAAAAAGTTGTAAAATAAATATAAATATTCAAGTGAAATATAATGTTGTATTGCTAAAGTTTACAGGGGTTTCGTATGAAAAAAAAGATTACTAGAAAATTTTACAACTAGGGAAGAATGTAGTATTATTTTATATTGAATTATTTCCTTTTAATTTTAAAATTTAATTATTACATCAGAATAGGCACGGATTATGTTTGAGTAGGAATGATAGACAGACATGTTTATTTTATTTAGATCATTATACAAATGTCTGGAAAAAAATAGATTTGCAGATACTGTAACTTTGAAATTTAAAAATATAAATATTTATAGATAGTATAACTTTTAAATTAAAATATAAATATTTATAGTATTCTCTGCGTCTAAAAAAAGAGATGAAGTCAAAGATACACATTAAAAATTGTGAACATGAAATCTTAATTTATTTTTAAAAAATTTATAAAACTATTAGGAGCATTGATATATAATTGACATATAATATAGTAACACTTGTGAGAAACACATTTACTCATGTTTGCTATAATATTCTTAAAAAAAAACATTATTAAAGTTATTTTACCACCCAAAATTTGAGTGTTATTGTTATGCAAAAGACACTATACCTTTGTCACTTTTGTTGTTATCTCTTAATACAAATGCATTACTCATTTATTTTTTTCGCTTTTTCTTTTATATAAAATAATTAAAATTATCAAAATTCATAAACAGGGAGAAATAATGAAATAGGAGTGAGCTGGCTTTGGGCAGCTTGTAAGGATTAGTTTGTTTCTTTTTTAAAAGAAACTGATTTATTTTTTTTGAAAAATATATTTTTCAAAATATTATAAAAAAATTTATATTTATTTTTCTAAATTAAGACATTAATTTTAAGATCTTATAACATAAATATTATTATTCAAAACCAAAACATAATCAAAATTATATTTTAAAAATAATTTTTATAAAACTCTATTTGAAATAACTTCAAAATCAAATTATTTAAAATTTTGATATTCAAGTTTTTTTAATAAAAGGATTAAATATCTAAAATAACATTTTAAAAATAAATACTCAAAATAAATTTTCATGTGAAATTTTTATGAAGAAAAATGTATAAAATTTTTTCATACAAAGTTATATAACACTACAAAAAGTATTTAAAAAAAAAAATAAAACATGTCTAATTTGTGGTCCACCAACTTTTTCTTTTGATTCTAGATCAAATAATGTATTTAATTTTTGTTTTCATTTTGTCTGGACTATTTTCACATATTGTTTGACAATATTTATTTTAAATATATTTTGTATTATGCATTTGAAATTTTTTTTTTTGTAATTAAATTATATTCCAAAGAACGTCTAACCAAATTTATTATATTTTAATAAAAAAATGTACTTAAATAATTATAATTTTTTATTATAAATCTGTTATAAATAGAATGATTATAGATGTTCACCAATTAGGAGATTATGATTGATTTTTTATTTATTATATATTTCCTATAAATAAGACTCATATTGTACATGAAACACTCACTCGGAATATGAATAATAGTATATACTCGCAGGTAATATTATTATTTTTTGTTTTATTCTATTTTATAATAGATATTAGTAATCCTACCTATTTTATGTTAATATATTGATTAGAAGAAAAAATCAATTATAATTTTCATGCATCCAGAAAAATTGCATGAGTAATATTAAAATATTATAAAATAGTAGTTCCCGAACAACTTAACAAATATCTTTGAAGGATAGAAAAATAATATTTTGTCTTTATATACTTCATAAAGAACTTAACAAATAACTTTGAAGAATAGAAAAATAAAATTTTGTTGTTATATAGTTCCTGAAGAGCTTAGGAAACTAATCCCTGAAGGATACAAAATAATCTCTAGAGGATAGCAAAATAATAGCTTGTTATATAGTCCTGAAGAACTTATCAAGTATTAATGAAGGATAGATAAATGTCAAAAAAATATTGATTTTCTTATATAATTTCTGAAGAACATATAAAGCATGCTTGATAAAATAATGAATTTCTTATATAGTTTTTAAAGAACAGATAAAACATTTCTGAAGGATAGCAAAAATAATAAATTGCTGATATAATTCCGAATAATGAATTTCTTATATAGTTTCTAAAGAACATATAAAGCATTCTTTGCTAGAATGATTTATTTAATGCATTGATCAAAGAGTGATTATCCTTGGTGGATTGATTAAAAAAAAATATTTTGTCTCTATTAATAAATAAAAAGTATATTTTTATGGATCTTAGAAGAATTACATCAATCATGTTAAATATTCATTGTATCAATAATAATTGCAAATATTATTATTTATACTAATAAAATATTTTAGATTGAGTTCCTAGATAATTGAAAAAGAAACATTATTTATAATTGAGTTCCCGAAGAACTTCATAAAAGAATTTTTGATCGAGTTTTCGAAGAGCTATGAAAAATGATGAAGTTAAAAAAAAAATTCTTGAGTTCCTGAAGATTTTTGATTGAAATCCTAAATAATTGCTAGAAATAAATATTTATGATTGTAAATTTACTAAAAAAACATAGATTTCATAACTAAATATTATTAATTTTTTTATAAATTATTGATTGACAAAATTAATATGATTCTTTTAATTTTTTTTTATAATAGAATGTTATAGTTTTGCGATTATTTTATTAAAATTGACAAATATTTATTTGATAATTAAATATTATCAAGTTGTTATTAATTTATGTTATTGTAATTAGTATGTTTTATAAAAAATTGAAAATAAAACAAATTACCCAAATAAATGTAAATATAATTTCTAATAGTGATTTGATTGAATAAATTATTTTCTTAAAAATAATACATTTTAGAGTATACATATATTTTCTTTTATTTAGTTTTCTAATAAACAAAGGTTTATTTCCTTTTATTTCAAATTTGTTTATTAAGTTATAATTCTTTTAAAGTTATTTATATTTGTTGAATAATTTTTGTACTCTACATTTTATATATATAAAGCGTAAGAAAATATAATAATATATTTCATGTACTATGTGATTATTAGCAAAATTTAAAAACTTTTTATTTAAATTTAAACAAGAAGTTTGCAACTCAAACTTTAAGTGTGTTGTTGGCAAAGTCTGTTGGGTAATCTCGAATGTATTAAAATGCAAAAATTAATATTGAAGAACCCGAAGTTTCTTCAATCCAATAAATTTTGTATGTTCCTAAAGAAAATTAAAAAATAAATTTGTGAAATTATTTTTTCAACTAAAAGATCATGTTTATGATCCAAAAAATTAGTATTGAAGAACCTAAGTTTCTTCAATCCAATAAATTTTGTGTGTTTCCAAAGGAAAATAAAATTCTAAGAAATTGATTTTTTTTCATGACATTATTTATTGCATCGACTAAAATATCATGCAAAAGTTTATTGTTTACTCACAATCAGAAGTTTGTGAAGTTGTTTTCTCAGACTAAGATCTTAATTTATGCATTTTTCAGAATTTTCTTGATAAGTATCACATATACTATTAAAAATTAATATTGAACATCTTGTAGAATATGTTTGTAAAAAATGGACTTGAAGATTCATTCTTTAGACGTCTAAAGTTAATACTATATGGTTGATACTTGTGATATTATAAATTCTAAATTAAATATTTAAAACACGCAAAACATGAATATTAAGATATTTATTCGAATCAAGCCATTATATTGCAATACATTTCTCCTTCCTTGATGTATAATGTATTTTAGGTTAATAACTTGACATTTCTCGTCTAAGCGAACTTTTGGATGTGTTGTGTATTTTCCAATTGCTCCAATATAATACACTAACATGGGTCGTGAAAAATATTGAAAAAATATATTTGATATAAATCCCAAGATTTAGATATATTTTGAGTAAATAATTGGATACTTGATTGCAATCCGACAAACTGATTATTAATTGAGAAATTAATTCTCCCAATATTATGGAGAGAGAATAAATGGCTGGAAAAATAAACAGAAAGTTCAAATAAACAATTTAAAATAAACTATTGTCTTGATCCTCGTACAAACTAATATGAACAAAAAGTTCAAAATATTATTCATTTGCAAAGTTTATGAAATAAATTATCAGCTGTTAACACTCCAAGTGGATTCTCCTATTAAATAATCCAATATTACAAATGAGTTGAAGTTGCGCCTGAAGCGTGGTATGAAAGTCGGTTCCAATGTTAAAATTCCTCTACCAAGAAAAGAAACTAAAGCTAAAGATGACTCAAGTGAGGATATAAAAAATTCTAAGAGAACATTGACATAATTTATTTTTCAGTTCCATAAGAACTAATCAAGTATTTGAAATATGAAATAAAGAGATCTCGATAAATTATGTCATGAATGAAATGTGGTGGCACTGAAATTGAGATAATCAAGTAAAGTCAAATATTGACAATGTATTTGAATACAATATAACGTTAAAAGTGATCAATAATAACGAGGATCATGAGTCAAAGTCTATTAAAGATTGTAGACAATGTGAAAATTGGCCAAAATGAATATATTCAATTGAAGAAGAATTAAACTCACTTTAAAAGCGAATCGTTTTTGGACCCGTAGTCCGAATAACTCAAGATGTGAGACCAATTTGATATAAATTATTTTTTGTGAAAAACTAAATTAGAAAGGTGAAATTGTAAGATATAAAGCTTGATGTCATGCTCAATGATTTTCACAAAAACCTAAGGTTGAGTTTGATGAGCATATCCACATGTAGCGGATTCAATTAATTTTCAATAATTAATTAGCCTTGTATCACATGAAGGGCTTGATTTTAACATGATGGATGTGGTAACATCTTATTTGTATGAGTCACTTGATATGGACATAAAATTGAATAGACTAAAACAATATGGACACATGTGGTATAACCGTCTCGGTAAATATTTATTAAGGTAGAGATATACAAATAACTCCATCTATCCTTATATTTTTATAAAAAGGTCTAGAAAATAATTTACAATAATATATGTCTATGTGGATGACATAAATATTATTGGAACTCTTGAAGAGTTTTCAAAAGCTATAAATTGTTTAAATAAATTATTTGAGATGAAGGACTTGGAAAATAAAAAGTCCTTACTAAATGAATTAGACAGTGGAACTTTCATACACCAAGAAAGTTATATAGAAAAGTATTAAAATATTTCTATATGGACAAATATCATATGTAGCATAAGGGCTAAAACATTTGTATATAGAAAAATCTCGTATGTCGTATACCCCGATAATATTATATTGTTGGACGTGTAAATGAGACCTTTATATCTCAAGAAGAGGATGAAAAACAAATTGGTTTTGAAGTACCATATCTCAGTGTAATTCAAACACTGGTCTATCATGCTATATCAAGTATTATTACTCTATTAACAATATATAGTTCTTCGTCGACATGGAGACATTGGAACGAAGTCAAAATATACTTCGTTATTTTAGGGGTAAATGGACATGAGTTTGTTTTTTTCCAAAGTATCCAAATTATATTTAACAAATTATGCAAAAATAAGTCACTTATCAAATCTACATAATGGTACATTGCATAAATTGTTTGTCAAATTCTCATAATAGTACAACTATTTCTTGGAGATCTGTGAAACAAATCACAGTAATAACTTCATTAATTATGAAGAAATTTTTAGCATTACACGAGTCAAGTCAAGAATGTGTTTAGTTGAGATTCCAAACTCAACACACACAAAAGACTTATGGGTTGACTTTTGGATAAAGAAATACAACAATCATATAAGAAGATAACACTACATGCATTACTGAATTGAAAGATAATTACATTAAAGGAGATCAAAGAAAAGATGTTTCTCTAAAGTTCTTTTTTACTCATGATCTTCAGAAAAGTGGTGGTATAAACTCCAACAAACTTATTCATATGGTAATCTTACAAACCTTTTAGTGCAAAAGATTGACATTCATCGTAGAAGAAATGGTTGTTCAGCTGAGAAGGAGAACTGAATTTGTTCAACCGAGGGGTAGAAATGAAATTTTCTTATAAGGATATTTACTCTTTTTCCTTCACTAGATTTTTTTCCATTGGGTTTTTTCTAGTAAGGTTTTAACGAGGCATAACCTGGTCAAACATTTAAGGAAGACTGTTATGAATAATTGATGATTGTATTCCTATAATTTTATTTCTTATCTGTAATAATTTGTATTGATTAGTAACGAGGTGGTTTCCTCATAAAGAATGTTGTACTCTTTTTCCCTCTCTAAAATTTTTTCCACTGGGTTTTTTCTAGTAAACTTTTAACGAGGAATATTCTTTGCGGACATCCAAGGGGAGTGTTAAAATGGAATGATTATGGATGTCCATCAATTAGGAGATTATAATTTATTTTCTATTTATTACATATGTCTTATATATATTGTTGGAAATCCACCAAAAATCTATAAGGAATTTCTATCAATTTTGGTGAATAAGATTGTTATCACCAAACAATAACGGTGAAAAGAAAAGTATATTTGAGAAGAAAAGAGATTAAGGTTTCTACAGAGTTTCCCTCTTCCCACAAACCATGGAAAATATTTATTCACTTTTCAACTTCAAAATTCTGTGAATACAATGAGATATAAACATAGGGGTTACTCCTTCGATTTATATTTGAGTTAGCTTTCTCCCTAAGCCAAAAAGCACACTAGAAAAGTCCAAAATATTTATTTTAGACCAAAATTTATCTATGTATGTAGCAAGTTGCTTACAACACTTCAATAGCTAACAACTCGACATAGTTCAACACATACTAATTTCGACACACCTTATGTTCAAGCAACAATCTGCTCCAACACAAGGAATTATACTTTCCACACACCACCTAATTCATTGTGTCTAAGCTATCTATATTCATCATAACTCTTAGTCTTCTAAACACTTCGACCTGCACACCTTTTGTCATGATATTTTCAATCTTATTCTTAGTTCTACAGTGTTCCAAGTTCATCTTCACATTTGCTTCCTGCTCTCGAAGATAATGGAATCTCATTTCGATGTGTTTGCTTCGACCATGTGCTATCAAGTTCTTCTCTAGAGTGATAGCTTGCATGTTGTCGATCTTCATGGTCATTGTTAAATGATCCTTCCCTGTTATCTCTTCGACCAAATTCACCATCCATGTTGCTTGACATTACTGGTTCCTTTCTCAAACTCCAAGCAACTGGTGCACCATCTAACATAAACACATATCCTGCTGCAGATTTTCGACCCCCGACATCACTACACCAACATGAATATTTGTACCCCACTAACTTGCATTCTTTTCCTTTATCATTTGCAGGTAACAGAATCCCATAGTCGAGAGTTCCTTTCAGATACCTTAGTATCATCTTCGTCATTGTTATGTGTTATACCTTTGGTTTATGCATGAATCTACTTATCATACCTACATTATATGCTAATTCAGGCCTCATTTGAAAAAGGTAACTTAATGACCCAATAATTCTAATGTATTGGGTTAGGTAGACATCATCTTTTTCTGAATCTTTTAACAATTGCAGTCTTGGTTCTACAAGTGTCAAAGTCGAGTTGCATTCTTCCATCTCAAATCTCTTGAGAATTTTTCCTCCATGTCTTCTTTCATGCATCATGAAACCTCTACCACTCTTTTAGTTGATGCCAAAGAAATATGAAATATCACCCATATCAGACATTTCAAATTCCTTGTTGAGATCACCTTTGAAGTCTTCGATCTCCTTCTTTCAACTATATGTTATTAACAAATCATCGACATAGAGACATAGTATAATCAATTCACTATTGCTTCTTCTTACATATACTCCATGTTCAATTGTGCACTTCATAAATTCCTTTTCCCTTAGAAAGCCATCAATCTTCTTATTTCAAGCTCTTGGAGCCTGTATATAACAACGGTTGAGAAGCGAATCGTGGTGATACTATCAAGCTTTCATGGGTTCGAACCTCAGTGCACTCATATATAGTATCCCTTTAATGTTAAGGCGTATATTTTCTTTCTTTTTTTTAATTATAAAACTTAAAGGGTTATAACTACAATTGGTATGTTCCACCGTTGTGATATATATTTTTTATTTTATTTAAAAATTTTAACTGTAAATTAAACTCTGGCGCTTCTTTATGAAATTTCACTATGAAAGTAATATATCACAGCGGTTGTTGGTATTGGCCGTGGTGTTATCTTTATAATATTATACAATCCTAGTTAGCTTGTCCCTTCAGTATCATTTTTCCATTCAAAAAATAAGTTGGACGAAACAATACAAGATTTTAACCCTAAACCATAAAGTACAATACTGTGAAACAATATACGGTTTCAACCAAACCACCATTGTTCACCCTATCTTGTCTCTCTAGTATCCATTCTTCACTGTATATTTTTCATTTTCGTCATCATCGTCAAGGAGGTTGACAAGACCATCATGATCATGATGTCGAGAAGGAAGAGTACACCGACCAAGTTGTCACCATCGAGAATGAAGACAACAACAATATTTTCGTTCCTATAAGGAAGAAAGACAACACCAACATCATTTACTTAGTCATCACGTTTAGGGTACGTAAATATTTTCCCCATGCATCTACAGTAAACTTCATTTGTCATTGTTGTTATTGTTTATTTTGTGGTTGTTGCTTATGTTCTTATTGTTCATGTTGTTGTTGTTGTTGAACATATATGTCGACCTTATTGAGTTCTTCATCAGATACTAGCGAAGAAACTCAACCAAATGAGAGTTATGCAAATGAAACTCAAACAAATGATGCTTAATCGAAAAGATCACAAAGAGGTGTCACAATGATGCTCCAATTCACATCAGTCTGTAACTCATCAGGTAAAAAAATCTGATAGAGTTTGATTCGTTCTATATAGTAATTGATTATGAACATTACTCTACTTTTAAGAGTTATGTTATGTTCCTTGGACATACCAAAGTAAGTATATTGATAGATGATTGGAAACAAGTGCATGAGAAAGTCAAAGAAATCATATGGACAAACGTTAAGGTATTACATACTATAATTTTCATATATTGATATCACTACGTCTAGTATCTAATACATTGATTTAAACATACTTGAATTTTGAGTTTACTAGTGACTCAAAGTTGAAAAAATTGTGGATTTCTTATGTAGGTACTGGATGGAAGACATTAAAGTCATAGCTCATAAATGAGTATATTAGGAAGCCTAAGAGCAGTCTTGCTCAACCATGTATAAGATATAAATTTATATCGAAGAAGCAATGGAAAAAGTTTGCGAAGATACGTCGTTCTGAGGAATTCAAGGTTAGTACTGTTAAATGAAGATGCATATTTAGAGAGGGGCGAATAGACGCCTAAAAATTATTCTAAAACACAAATCTAAAATTTAAAATTGTTTTCAAAGAGTTTTACGCGGAAGCAAAATTAATTTTCTGGATAAGTCGTCTAAATGAAATTATTGGAATCTCGGATATGCAAATCAAATAATTTTTATTCTATAGAATTGTAATTGATAATTGATTAATTCACTCAAAACAATAAGCCACTTATCTATTGTTTGAACAATATCACTTTACAATACTATTTCCAAGGCTAAATAACCAAAGAACTAACTTGATCGTTTTATCTAACACTCGGCGTTCAAGTGAATTTTCAAAATATTTCCTTGTATCGTGATATACAAAACCACTTATAATCAAAATTGATTATAAGTTATATCCACACTTGATTCAAAATAAAATTCAAAAAGGAAAATTCCTACAATTCAATTGCTATCACAATGCTATTTGTTAAACAGAATGATGAAAAAATCAAAGCTAGTAAAAGAAGAAAAGTAAAAGATACTAGGAATTTGTCTACACAGTTCCCCACTGTCGTCCTCGCGTGTGGGTACGTCTGCGCCTAATTCCAATGAAATTAGGATAATTATAATATGCAAAATTGTTTAATACAAAGGAAGAGTTAGAACAACAATACAAGTTCTCCCATTAATGTTCATGTAACTTCTTCCACACTTTGATGTTAAGCAAGATCAAATCAACCGATAGGGGAATATGGGGCCATGAAGAATGTAAAAGTAACCATTCAACCTTTGTTTGTTAACAAATTTTCTTAGTTCAAAACGATCAAAACCATTAAAATCAACATATTTTTCATTGATAAAAAACAACATATTTACATCCATTTACGATAAGAAAAAAAGGACTTTGAAACAAGGAAACAATACACAGAGAGTGTATAATGAGACGTTGAAAATAAGAAAAGACTTTGAAACAATGTTTAAAGACATAACGAGTTTGTAATTATACGCTTAAATAGCTCAAAAGCATCCTTGATAATCCAAAAGAGACGTTACGACTTGAACATAGCTAATCATTGCTACATAATATGATTCCAATGCATGAACTCCATGTCAGTGTTCTAAAACCTTTATTTTAAGAGAAAATGGGTGATGCACTGACAGTGTAAGAAAGCTTTACACTGTCAACCAATCACGACCATGTAACCTACCAATCATACAGTAATTTGTAAATTACTGATATGACATGGCATAATGACATGTTCTTATCGGATGACAGTGCAAAACTCTTTTACACTATCAGTGCATCTCCATTAAACCCATGTTTAATTGTATTTTTTATGTGTAAATTAAATGTTCTAACCCGTCGATTTTCCATAAAAACCAAGGGGGCATTTAGCATTAAAATTGGAACCTCTATTTTAATGATAATTTTTATTTGTAAATTAAGTGTTTTAACCTGCCGGTTTTCCTGAAAACTGAGGTAACATTTACGTTAAAATAAGATATTTATCAAATCCTTGTCGTCCATTTCATGACTATCAACGCTCAAGACATTAAAATTAGTGATTAGGATGAAACATAAGTAACTTCCATTATAAAATCATTCTGAAACAAAAGACTTTTTCATGAAGAGTTTTCTATGATGGAGAAGAAAATTATTTAGGTTTAAGGTTTGTGTTCTTAAATATTTACATGAGCAGAAAATCATTTATTTATCTAACCATTTTTTGTTCATATCTGAAACAAATACAAGCAAAAAGCCATAAAAAATATTATGTATCCATCATTTGATATTTCCCACAATATCAAGAATTTGAAGATCCAACATCATGAAGATTTTAAGGTTTGCAAGAGTGTTTGTCAGGAATAGTTCTCTATGATGGATAGCAAGAACATAAAATTAATTGGGTTTAAAGTTTGTGTTCTTAAGTATTTATTTGAGTAGAAAACTATTTATTTATCAAACCATTTTTTTGTCTAACACATTTTTTGTTCATATAAGAAACAAATAAAAACAAAAGGCATGGAGAATATCATTTTTGTTGGGAGAAAAAAGTTTCCCATATATTTTCTCTTCCCCAGAATATCCAACATATGATCTTCATGAACAATTAATTTTTTTCTATATATAAAATATAATACTATAGGTAAATAGTGTAGTTTGCAAACAATTTATTTTATTAATATTCTATGTAAACAATGTAGCGGGTTTTATTAAATAGATTAATAACCCCTCAGTTTTCTTAATAAACTTAAATAAAAAAGATGGTAATTTTTGTAAATAATAAAAATGCAAAAGTCGGGGTTCAAACTTAGGCACTAATAAAATTATAATTCGGTATTTTAAACATCGAGTTGATAAGTCTTTACTTTTTATGACGAACTTATTTATCTAGATTCTATTGTCCAAGTAAAACGCATTTCGCGTCCGACGTTAGATATAAGGTTGGTCTGGCTTTTTAGAAGTTATGGATAAATAGTAAAAATTGAGCCATAATAAATAATTGAACAAATATGTTAGAATTTTAGGTCACAAAAGTAATATTTAAAGTGTTAGTGTCATTTTTTTATTAGTCAAGACTTAAAGGGGTCTAATTAATATAATATTAAGTTTGTGGTTAAAAGTATAAATGTCATTAAAGGTTAGATTATTGTGTAGATACCATTAATCAATATCTAATTTGATGACGAGCCTAATTAGAATATTGAATCCTAAGAACTAACCCTAAGGTTATTTATAGGGATTATGGTTCTCATTTGTAGACAATGAAAAACGGCTTATTATGAATTCTCTCTTCATCCCCCATCAAGAAAAATCAAGGAGCCATAAAGAACTCTACAAATTGGAAGATCAAATACCCACAAATCTTCGGTGATTCTCAATGACAAATTCAGGTATATATGATTCTGTTTTCATTCTCATAATTGTATTCATATATTGGTTTAAGGGTTTTATTTAAGGTTTTGTTCTTAATTGCTATATTGATGAAAATTATAAGGTTTATGAACAAAATCTAACAAGTGGTATCAGAGCTACCCATATACGATTTAATTTAATTTTAGGATTATCATCCATTTGTATCAATCAAAATCTAACAAGTGGTATCAGAGCTACCCATATACGATTTAATTTAATTTTAGGATTATCATCCATTTGTATCAATCAATATATATCGTGTTTTTATCAAGTGATTTTTAAGTTATTTTTAAATTAGTACCAATGTCGATTGGTTGCAATACGGTTCCGCATATGATAATAATTTATTAGGACTATTTTTGTGCTGCATGTCCTTGAATATTGGTCTAGAATTTTGTGTATCTTTTTTGGAATATATTTATCTTCCGATATAAAAAATAAATAAAAAAGTTTACAAATCAATCGATTGATTTAAATATGTATTTATGTATATATCATGATGTTAGATTAAGGTATTTTATTGGAGTTTTGTTATATTAAAGAAAGTGATGAATTATAACATCTATGTGATAGACACTATAATTGACGCTTAAATTCATCCCAATTTCTCGGGTTTTTTTTCTTTCTTTCTGTTTATATTTTAGTAGTATTAACAATTCTAAACATTATTAAATGTTGTCTTTTGATCAAATAAAATATTATTCTTAAATAAAATTAAAAAATTGAGATTATTTTGATTTTTTTTAAAGATTATGATACGGGAATGTTTTTTCTCAAAATCTTGAATCTCCTATTATTGTGGGAGTATACATTTTGTATACATCGTTTTTTCCAATCTAATTTTTTCAAAGACTTATTTGATTTGTATAAAGTAATATATAATATATAATAATAATAATAATAATAATAATAATAATAATAATAATAATAATAATAATAATAATAATAATAATAATAATAATAATAATAATAATAAATATTCATTATTATTATTATTATTATATATTAAATATTGACTTGTTTTCTTTGGAATAAAAATATATTGTCAGCAATTTTGCTACAATTAATTTGGTTTAATTTTATTCAAATTTAGCTACAAATTTTGTATACGGTAATTTAATATTTTAAGTGACCAATTAAAATAATAAAGTATCACCAAAGTGACCTCTTTTATGAAAATTACTTATAAAAAATATTAAATAATTTTTTGTTGTGCGTATGTTTTTGAATTTTTTATAGTAATAATCATGTTTTAAAAAAAAAACCACAAATAACCATGTCTTGAAAATATTGATGCAAATAACCATGTTTCAGAAAACATTTGCATGTAGGCGTCATCTAAGATAGCTCTTGCACTAAGAAAATACACTTAGGTGTCATTCTAGTTGGCGCCTCCTCTTACTTTAAGCCATCTCAGATGGCTCTTACGTGTATTCGTGTTTTTTATAAATACAACACTCATGTCTCCCATTTTCTCAACTGCTCTCCTCATTTTCTCTCTTTTTTTTAGTCATGACATCACCATACATCCATACCAGAGATGGATACGTTATTTTCTTGGTCACCAAAACTCCGATGAAAATGAAATTTTGGCACATTTTTACCATGGTCAAACTGAAAAAAGAGTTTATGTGATGGTTAGAGGGAGAAATCGAAGTTGGAGAAGAAAATAGAAGGACCCAGAGGAAAAGAACGACCATGAATTTCACAACTGGACAACCTCGAATTTGGTTAGAGGAAGTCAAAACAGACGTAGGCGTTATCACGATGATGTATGGATCCGATGAAATTGTATTAACGGTTGTAGTATCTTAGATTTTTGTTTGTGTTGTTGATGTTTTATTTTCATGTTGTTTATGTTGTTGTTTTAATCGTGATGTGTTTTATGTTGTTGTCTGCGTATTGATGGTTGTAAGAAATGCTATTAATGAAAAAAAGTTTCGCTATAATATTAAAAAGTGCAGATAATTTCCATACAAATTTCACGTTGTCGAGCTTGTAGCACGTGTGGGATAATTTTTCGATTGTGTCCGACTTGACGGCATAGACCACACTTTCTTTCTAGTTTGTCAAGGTCGTTCATTTCAGTTGTGATACATTTGCTTTTGGGACGATCCTTTTTATTTCTTCG
This sequence comes from Vicia sativa, assembly GCA_021764765.1. NCBI lineage: Eukaryota > Viridiplantae > Streptophyta > Magnoliopsida > Fabales > Fabaceae > Vicia > Vicia sativa. The sequence goes on from CM038793.1 coordinate 109,272,368, forward strand.
CATTTGAATGTTGTTCCAAATTACTTTCCCTTCATACGCATGCCAATAATCTGGTTTTGCTACCAGTTCGAAGGCATTGTTGTATACGTTGAGCAAGGTCTCAGACTTGTAAATGGGAGAAAGGAGTCGTAGTGCATCGTGATGAACATGTGCACAATCCACAAATACATGAGAGCAAGGCATTCGAAAGGCCTGAAACTTTCCACAGTCGCACCAACGGGATGGTAGTTCAACCATATACTCTTGTCTAGCCAACCCCTCGTTGTGGTTGAGTGTCTCTTTGACAATGAAGTTATGGTTATGTCGGTCCAATCTTGTAGAATTATGAGTGTTGGCTTTGGCACTTTCGGCCTTAATAAATTTCATGCAGCTTTCACTCCAAAGTTGTCCCGATTGTACCACCGAGTTCCATATTTCACCTCTTTGTGCAGACAACGAGGCCATCCTAAAATATGTTGAACTCACCAAAGCGGTTATTGGGAGTGCTCTTATGCCTTTGAAGACATTGTTCATTGATTCAATTAGATTTGTTGTTATATGACCCCAACACACTCCATTGTTGTATGACCTTCTCCACCTTTCTAATATTCAATGTTGTCCTTTATCGTAATCTATTAGACCACCTTGGCTCGGATGATATACGTAATTCCTATTAACTTCAACTATTTTTAACGTATATTATTTTAAAATTTATCATTAATCTGCATATTATATATCAACAGTTTATATGGAGACCATACCTGGTTTGGATCATGTACCCAATGAAGATGATGCACATGTTTGAACTGCGAAGACTTCTATTATACGGTTTAACATTATGGAAATGCACCACAACGACCGTGTGAAGATACAGTTCGGTATGTATCAAGACATACTGCGTGATCCGATATGTTTGGATCATTGGCATCTCAGAAGGGTCGATGCCCAATGGGGATATAAAAATTGGAAAACTTTTGCAAGGGATTTTTATACGATATGGAAAAGGCGCCAGGAACATGTCTTATAATTTCCTGTTTTCTAGGATGACGAAATTATGCAACACTCTGATCAATACATTTCTTGGTACAGATCCGTAGCCAACACAAAAATGCATGTCTCTCACCCCCGCTATTTGGTTGACCCCCGCACCCAGTGGGGCCAACAACAACCGCAACAACACTACTAACAACAACAACCCCAACAACAACCACAACATCACTACCAATAACAACCCCAACAACAACTGCGACCGCACTACCAACAACAACCGCACCAACAATACCAACAACAACCCCCAACAACACTATCAACAACAATCCCAACGTTCATCAACCTTCCGCCAACCAACCCGACAATACAGGACCACCAACACTCAATCCCAACCCCAATCTCAACCTCAGTACCAATCCACCCAAATGTCCAACACACAATTTAAATACTCCCACATGCCCAACACTCAAATACATACTCTGAACAAAGAGCATATGTCCAACGCCCCTATATGGGCCCATCAACATCTCACCTCATCCCAGACATTGGCATACCCGATGAATATTCCCCAACCAACCCAACATACCACCAAACATCATCGTACCTGTAATACGGTGAACTGACTTTTTAGGTTTTTGTATCTCAAATGTGCGGATAGCAAGAGTCGCCACCGACTTTTATTTTTATCCAATTAAGGGAAGGTAAAAGTACAGAAAAAGACCTTCGTTAGATTCTGAGTAAGGGAGAAGGTTATGAAAAGGGAAGGTATTAGCACCCCTTTCCATCCGTAGTTATCTACGGGCTCTTAGTTGCTCTTAGATCACTTTAAAATTGTGCTTTCTGTGTGTTTGACAAAAATGTTTTGAAAAGGCATTTCGCTTTGACTTTGTAATGATTCATGTAGGAATGTATACAAAGTGTTTGGAAATGTTTCGTTTTGAAAAGAGTTTGAACTTTGACAAAAGTGTGTTGTGTAAAAATTATTTGATAGAGCAAGCAACTAAAAGTCTTACCACCTACTCAGAATTTGATCGTTTTCGTATTGTTTTACTTTCCTTTAGAATAGCGCTATCCATACCATTAGTTGGTAGGTAACTCTATTTGTTGGATGTAAGCGGGACATTCGAAGGGACATCGGATGGTCATAGAAAGCAACTTGTAGGAAGTATCCTAGCACGTTCGAAGGGACTATCATCATTTTTCGTAGGCGACAATCGAGGGTCAAGATCATGTATTCGGAGGCGACATCGTGGGTCTTATGATCTTTGTATCGAAGGGACTATGATGATTTGTTTGAAGGGACGGTGCTAGAATACCTCTACGTTCGAGGGACATGACCATTTTGAATTCGTAAAGGCAACGAGAGAGAATTACCCTAAGGGGTGCGTGTGTGAAAGAGTGTGTTGATTTCAGGTATATGTTATCTTGAAAATTAGAGTGAGCTATGTCCATTATTAGCTTGCCATACACGCCTAGTTACTAGCAATTTATAGGGTGCGGAAATTAAAATGCAGAATGTAAAGATGCGGAAAGGTAAATGTCCTGCGCTATTACATGGCTTTGGGGCAGATACATAATTTAAACTTTGCGAAAGATAAAAGCCTAATTTAAACTATTACATCCCGTAGACAGTTACATTATTGGAAAAAATAAAATGATAAAGAAGAATCGTCTGAATCGGATCAACCTGTAAAAGAATGAGAACTCGGAAAATACGAGATGAATCGAATAAGAGAAAAAAATGTTAGAAAAATGCAAGTTTTAAAATAAGAAAAATATGACATGCTGGAAATAATATAAATATGCTAAAATAATTTTTTGGGATTTTTTGGATGCAATTTAATAATTAAAAATGAATTAAAAGTGATTTAAATGCAAAATTATGAAATAAAAATAAATATGCATGCAAAATTGTATTTTTTAATTTATTAAATTAAATAAAGATTTTCGAAAAATAAATATAAAAGGAAAATAATTTTTGATGATTTTTTAATGCAGAAATAAAATTATGAAATTAAATTAAAATAGGTGAAAATATTAAATAAATTAAAAAAAACAAGAAAATATGAAAATAGTTTGAAGTTTGGAAAAGAAAAGCAAAACCAGCCCTGGAGTGGATCGAACTCGTGACCCTGAGGGGTATCTACACACAGTGAGCGCCTTAACCACCAGGCCATGTGACACTTGGTGTTTCTGAAGTGAAAACCAAACGCCTTTGAATGATTACGTGTCCCTGGGTTATATTCAAACTGAGTCAGCATGCGTGGACCCCATCTGTTTTTGAATGGACGAATCAGAGAACGCGAAATCGCCACGCATACCCTCGCCTGAGTCAAACGAGTCAGCGACGCCGGAGCCCTAGCTCCGGTCGTCTTCTCCGGCTGCTCGATTTCTCTAACCTGCAAAATACGATCAATAAACAAGAAAGAAGGACCTTATCCCCCTAAATCAACCATGGCGAACACGATGGTGGTGTTATTTTTTCCTGAAAGTTCCTCTAACTATCGGTTCGAAACTCAACAGCTCTGAAACCCTAAACATGGCATTGTGAGATTTAGACGTTCAACCTTGCTAGCGATTGCCCAGATCGAGTCTATGGAGTCTCATGAACACAAAAAAGGCATTAGAATCGATTAACACAAACAGAATCATAAAATGCAAAAATCAAAAAGTTTGAATATGTATGTATGTATATGCATCGATTCTGGATGGTTTGATCAATGCCAATAATGTATTCTTACTCAAACGTACCCTCTGAGCACGATGGAATGGTTTTTGAAGGCTGAAAGTGGCTGGATTTTGAAACACGATTTTTCAAGTTTCTTGAAAAAATTGGCAAGAGTAAGGGTTGTTGTAAGGGCTAGGGTTTCGTGTTGCTTGCTGTCCATGATGTTTGGTATTTATAGAGAGAATTTGGATAGCAAAGAGAGTGAAAAAAGATTGATCAATCAATGTGTAATATTTTCTCTTTAAAAATAAATCAAATCTTTGAAAAAAATTGATTTTCCTTCCATGTAAGAGGCTAGCACGAATTTGGTAATTGCTATGGGCTATCTTGGACTCCAAGCATGATATAAATCCAACCCATTTGAAAAAAATATATTATTTTCATATTTTATATAATTTATTTTTGAATTAAATGTTCTAAAATTCAAAGATAAATCATAAAAATAGAAAATCACCATGGCCAAGCATTTATGGGTCAAGAATAATGTCATGAACAAGTTTGGATCAAAAGATTTTAGGCCCATTTGGAAAATTTTGCATTTTGACCAAAATGTCCTTTTGTGCAATTGTCCAAAATTGCCCAACTTCTGAATAGTGTATCTTGCTCAATTTTCCACATTTTTGAGTGTTCTTAGACTTTTTGAAAAGCTCTAAGAGTCCTCTAACCAACCGTTTTGGTCTCATCTCAATTAGAGTTTCCATGCTCAATATATCTTCAAAACAAAAAGTTGACTTTTTGTTGACTTTGAAAAGGACCTGTAATGTTTTGAGTCATACCTCTCAAATGAAGCCTTTTTTGGACATTCTTGTGAGACATGAAGTTGTAGAGAATTGAATTTCCTTCAAAACAAGAGGTGGTGGAAAAATTTCTGAGAAATTATGAAGAAGTTATGATCAGTCAAAGTTCAGTTGACTTTTCACCTAGAAACCCTAATTTAGAAAGTTTGACTTTTGAGCAAATCTTGAGTTTTCTTGATGAATCATGATCAACCCTTGATCAAATGATGAATTTAACTTCAAAATGAGGATGTTGACCAAAAATTATGAAGTTTGACTGTATGTTGACCACAGTTGACTTTTTGTCCAATACAACTAATTTTCAACCATCTGAGCAATTGTCTGAGGAAACTTGACTTGTAAGGCTTGAAACTTGACATGGAGAATCTTTGAAGCATATGAGGAGGCATGAAGACCATTGGAAATTTTGGAAGTCCATCTTGATCTGAGAATTGCCAAACCCTAGTTTGGGTTGATTGTCTAGGAGAGAGTTTGTCTGATCAACTCTTGAGGAATCCTTGAGTATGGATGTATGAAATATCTTGAGAAGATGGAGGGAAAATTTTGGGGTATGACAGCTTCCCCTGTTCAATCTTCTTGTACTGGAAGGTTAGATTGGCATGCGTGCCTTTCGTGACCTGGAGGTAGAAGATGATTGAACACTCGAGTACACCTAAAAATTTGCACTCGCTGTTGGTGAATGATGCGGGAATGGGCTTACAGATGCCATTTGGAGAAGGTAGAGACTTCGCTGGGGGATGAGTCGTATGCTAGACTCGAGGTTGTTGATAGGAGAATTGACGGGGATGGGCTTGAGATGCCATCCGAAAGGTCAATCTGGGAGTGAGCCGTCGCTAGGCTCAGAGACGTTCTAGAAGGAGCACGGAGATGGGCTTAAGATGCCATCCGGAGGGGGTCGTATGTTAGACTTTGTGCTCATCTTTGAATGAAGTTATTGGTTTGTATTGGTTTTTTAACCAAATATGCAACATTCCAAAAGTGGAGAAACACTGATAAGTAGTCGGAGATGGGCTTAAGATGCCATCCAAGGCAACTGAGTCGCACGCCGAGAGTTTGTTGATAATAAGAAGGAATCAGAATAAATCTTCGTGTCGATTACTCTGAGAGAGGTAGCAGTTGGAAAGACGTGGATATCTTCCCTGTTGTGCATCGGGTGTTGATCCATTGCCTGTTATCGGAGGATAACCAGGGGCGGTCTTTCAGATAGTTTTCCGTCGATTCGGGCTTAATCTGACCATCGTCGGAGGACAACGGGTGGTCTTTCGATAGTTTTCCGTCGATTCGGGCTTAATCCTGGACCTGTTTGCGTCAGAAGTGACTTTCACCTGTTTTGGAAAAAACAAGAGAAACTTTGATAGAATATTTGTTAGTCCTATGCAAAGTATGATGCATGACAATGTGTATGAATGACATATGCATATATTGTGACTTTATGAGTAATGCATGAATGATAGATGTTGTGATATTTCAAAACATATCCATCTTGAAGAAGATGTGGATGTTCTGCTTGAGGATTTCTGTCTTCTGCTTGGGGATTGAGTAGTGAGAATCCCGCTTTTGAAGGAGAAGAAAGATATCCTGAATTCCTCCGATGCACTATCTGACCAGGTCTTGGGCCTAGATATTGTTGAAGAAGGTAGATATCGAGAAACTCGTTGTTGAAGATCCCATACATAGACCCTGCTGGGGAGAGTCTGGGAGGCAATTTGTTGGGGATCTTGCATGTAGACCCTGTTGGGAAGAATTAGGAGGTGCTCTACTGGGGATGTGGAATGTAGATCTCACTGGAGAGCGTTTGATGGTTGCTGGGAGACCGGGTTGGGGCCCGTTGGAATCTCTGACTGAAGAGTAGAAGATGTAGATTTCCTCCGGTACACTATCTGACCAAGTCTCGAGTCTCGATACCGCTGCTGGAGAAAAGGGAATTGAGAGATATCCACGGGATAAACATCTTAGTGGCGATGAAGTGTTATTGATGTAACATTGCTCAGTTGAGTGGAATCACTGCTCGTGGATTAACATATACTCCGCTGGGGGAGGTTTAGTGAGTGACACCTCTGCGGAGATTATGCTCTGCGGGGGAATGTTTTTGGCGACCTCTGTTGTCATCTCAATTCCTGGAGCCTGTAGTAATTATTTTTGTTCGTTCACTTTTCGCATGTTTGTGAAGAGATTCTTATTGTCAAATGCGTATAGCCATTCAAAACAAACGTTGGACTTATTGCAAACGACAACAACAAAATTGTAAAGAGAAAGAAGCTTGCGTTTATTTGAAAGGTGGCGTATGGCCAAGTAGTTTGTACACAAGAAAGGTAAAAAGCTATGCGGAAACAAACTCGTTAAGTTCCAACTATGCTAGTACTCATATATTTCAACTATCTCATCTCCTTGCTGTTAGTAGAAAGTGAGTAGACTGATCTTCACCTTTTGAATCTTGAATCTTGATAGTAGTGAAGCGGGTGATCTGGAAGACATAGTCGACGCTTAAATCCTAACTTTTGCCTAGACCGCCTTTTGGTTTTCGGATACCCTTTTGCCCAAGCCGCCTTTTAGGTTTTCGACTTGCCGTGTACATCTTTTGTATATATCCTTAACTTTTGCCCGAACCCTTTTGGTTCGCCAGATGCCCTTTTTTGCCTAGGCGACCGACCTAGCGGGTCTCTTCATGCGTAGTATTTTTGACTATGTCGCATTCACGGGTGTGGGAAGTCTTCACCATCCATGGTGCTAAGTATCATAGCTCCGCCGAAAATACTGCCTTGACTACAAACGGTCCTCGTGGGTGGGAGTCCATTTTCCGGATCACCTTGTGGAAGAATGATGCGCTTGACTACTAGATCGCCGACTTGGTAGACTCGGTGCTTGACCTTCTTGTTAAATGCTCTGATCTTTCGTTTCTGGTATATCTGTCCATGGCAGATGGATGCGAGTCGTTTCTCATCAATCAAGTTAATTTGGTCAAGGCGAGTCTGGACCCAATCGTCTTCGCTTAACTCTGCCCGGAGGACTCGGTTGAGGGTATCGAACCTCGATTGGTAGGACGGCTTCCATACCGTACACAAGAGAAAAGGGAGTTGCCCCTGTCGATGTTCGTACTGTAGTGCGATAACCATGAAGAGCAAATGGTAACATCTCATGCCAATCTTTGTAAGTTATTTTCATCTTCTGTATAATCTTCTTAATGTTCTTGTTGGCGGCTTCCACTGCGCCATTTATCTTAGGCCGATAAGGAGAAGAGTCGTGATGCTTGATCTTGAACTGCGTGCAGAGTTCGATGATCATCTTATTGTTGAGATTGGAACCGTTATCTGTGATAATCCTTTCGGGAGTGCCATACCGACATATAAGATTATGCTTGATGAAACGAGCCACCACATTCTTAGTAACAGATGCGAACGAGGCTGCTTCTACCCACTTGGTGAAATAATCAATTGCCACAAGGATGAAACGATGTCCATTGGAAGCCGTGGGCTTGATTTCTCCAATCATGTCAATGCCCCACATTGCAAAAGGCCAAGGAGAAGTCAAAACATTCAGAGGTACTGGAGGTACGTGTACTTTGTCGGCATAAATCTGGCATTTGTGACAAGATCGAGCATAGCGGTGACAATCAGCTTCCATGGTGGACCAATAGTAACCTGTTCTCAAAATCTTTTTAGCCATTGTATGTCCACTGGAGTGGGTACCAAATGCGCCTTCGTGTAACTCTTCCATGATACGTATTGCTGTTTTCTGATCTACACAGTGGAGTAAGCACAAGTCGTGGTTGCGCTTGTATAAGATGCCGTTGCTAAGGAAGAATTTGGATGCGAACCTTCTCAAAAACTTCTTATCGTTGACAGATGCCTCTGCGGGATATTCCTGAGTCTCAAGATACCTCTTCACGTGGTAGTACCAAGGTTTCTCTTCTGTGTCAAGCTCATAACAATATGCTGGTTCGTCAAACTTCTCGATGATGATCTGGGGAGCCTCGTTATCCCATCTGACCTTGAACATAGACGACATAGTAGCCAATGTGTCTGCCAACTGATTCTCTTCTCGTGGGATGTGATCAAAAGTAATTTCTTCGAAGTAGGGGATCAAACTCAGGACATGCTCTCGATACGGAATGAGATTCGGATGCTTCGTATCCCACTCGCCCTTAATCTGACTGATTACTAAAGCTGAGTCTCCATACACTTGTAAGAACTTGATTCTTAGGTCAATAGCAGCTTTAATGCCCATGATGCACGCTTCATATTCGGCCATGTTGTTCGTGCAATCTGAAACATAATCTGGCGGTGAAAGGCGTGTGTCCGCCTGAAGGGGATGTAATGATGGCGCCAATGCCATTGCCAAGTGCGTTTGAGGCTCCATCGAAAACCATAGTCCATCGGGATCCTTGTTCGGGTCCTTCGTCTGGGCCTGGTTCTTCGCAATCTGTGACTAGCAAGACATCCTCGTCCGAAATTAACCGCATAGATCGATAGTCATCCACGGCTTGATGAGCGGTGATCGCCACTACACTTCCTTTATAGCTTTAGAAGTGTCTGGATGTCATATTCGGTCAAGATCATCGCCATCTTGCTATTCTTCCCGAGAGAGCTGGTTTCTCAAATATGTATTTTATCGGATCCATCTTGAAATCAACAAGGTAGTGTGAGTCAACATATCTTGCCTTAGTCGTGAAAGCCCAAGTTAAAGCATTGCAAGTTTTCTAGGTGAGTATCTTGTTTCACGGTAAACTTTTGCTAAGGTAGTATATTGCATGCTCTTTTCGACTGCACTCATGTTGCCCCAACACACACCCCATTGAGTTCTCTAACACTGTCAAGTACATGATAAGAGGTCTTCCTTCGGCGGGAAGCATCAGGATAGGAGGATTTTGTAGGTACTCCTTGATTTTGTCAAAAGCGATCTGGCAATCGTCGTTCCATTCTACTACTTGATCTTTCTTAAGTAACTTGAAGATTGGCTCACAAGTAGCAGTTAGGTGTGCAATGAATCTGGCAATGTAATTCAATCGGCCCATGAAACCTCTGACTTCCTTCTCGGTGCGGGGAGCTGGCATCTCTTGAATAGCTTTAACCTTGGCGGGATCAACCTCAATACCTTTTCCACTGACAACAAACCCTAGGAGTTTTCCGGATCTGACTCCAAAGGTGCACTTGTTAGGATTAGGTCTTAGTCTGTACTTCTTCAACCTGTCAAATAGTTTCTACAGATGATCGAGATGTTCTTCTTCAGTCTGTGATCGAGCTATCATGTCGTCGACGTAGACCTCTATCTCGTGATGAATCATGTCATGAAATAATGTCACCATAGCACCGATAAGTGGCACCGCGTTCTTCATCCGAACGACATAACCTTGTAGCGAAAGTGCCCCGTGTAACAAAAGTAGTCTTCTCCATGTCTTCGGAGCCATTTTGATCGATTATAACCGAGAAACCATCCATGAAGGAGAAAACCTTATCTTTGCGGTGTTGTCAACCGAACATCAATATGAGGAAGTGGGAAATCGTCTTTCGGACTTGCTTTGTTCGATCTCCGTAATCCACACATTCGTACCTTGCCATCCTTCTTAGGTACGGGCACCACATTAGCAACCCATGTGGATAGGAAGTAATGACTAAAACCCGTTGAACGCTTCATAACTTCGGCTTTGATTTTCTCGACATTTCAGACGCATGCGATTTAACCTTCCTTCACCGAGAAAACCTTCTTTGTCGGCAATCGTGTACCACAATATCAATGTCCAAACCCGCATGTCTTCGTATGACCAAGCAAAACCTCGATATAGTCTCGTAGCATCCGAACCAACCTTTCTTTAACACTTCTCAAGACCCGCTCCTACCTTGATCTCTTTTACTCGTCAAGACCCAAATTCACAACCTCGACTTGCTCTTCGTGTGGTGTAACTCGCTCTTCTTGTCAGTAGCAAGTTCTCCGGAACTTCACAATCTTCCTCACTTTCGCTTGGTAGATCGGATTATCGAAGTCATATTTAGCAATAGCATAGGTTATTAAGGAGATTCGAGTGATTATGCGGTATCCGTGGGTGTGTGTAAGAAACACATAGCTTTTGAAGGGTGATAAAGTAAAAGAAAGAAAACAAACAATTGAATGCAAAAGTCCAACGAATTTATTGAATGAAAACGCAAACAATGATAATAACCTCGGAACGAGCCATGATGCCGGGCAAGGCACTAGGCTTTCAAAGTTTATTGTTCAAAACATAAAGAAATACGAAAAGCAAAACAAAACAAGAGCAATTACTCGACTAAAGGAGATTGGTATGACGCTCCGCCTTCCAATTCCGAGTCTTGTCCGAGTTGGGAAGATCCACTTGTTGATGTCAAGTCATTATCGTGCCTTCTATAGCATGGATTCCACTGATGATGCGGAAAGGAAGTTGGCCGGCACGCTCGCGTATCATCTTGACCCTTGATGGTGAAGCCTAAACCGTCTTGTCGGTTTGAAAGGGAGATCGTGGAGCTGCCACAAATAGTACTACCTTCTTCAACACTGAGCATCTTTCGAGGCCATCCTAGGCGAAACTTGTGTAACCAGAGTGAGAGAGTCAACAGCATGACTGGGTATTGTTTCAAAGCTTGGAGTCTCAAGAATTCACCCTCCATCTCGAGGTATCGAACGATCAGATGATGACCATGTACTCTTCTTCACACACTAACAACCTTCCCTTTCACCGGTACTTCTCGATGTAAGGTAGAGGTAACCCGCCCCATGTATCCAAGGGCGTCCAAGTAGGCAAGAATAAGTTGGACGGATGTCCATGACAAAGAAAGTGGAGTCAAAAGTCTGGGAACCGACTTTAACAGGTAGAGTGAGCTCTCCAAGTATTGTTCGCTTAGAACCATCAAAAGCTCTCACGATTATATCACTGGGTCTCAGAACCAACCCTTCGATATCAAGTCGATCAAAAGCAGTCTTCGGTAGGATATTCAGAGCAGAACCGGTATCAACCAAAACATGAGATAAGGTAGTGCCTTTGTACTCAATAGAGATGTGCAAGGCTTTGTTGTGTTTCTTTCCGGCAGGAGTCAAATCAGCATCAGAGAAGCCTAGGCCGTTGTTGGCAGCCAGGCTAGCAATACAAACTTCAAACTGGTCAGTGGTAGTGTCTTGAGGTACGTGGGCATTCTTCAGAAACTTCACCAAGGCATTAGCATGAGCCTCGGAGCACAAGAGCAGAGCAAGCATGGAGATTTTGGACGGGGTCTGTCCTAACTGTTCCACAACATTGTAGTCACTCTTCTTGATAATCTTCAGAATTTCCTCCATTTCTTGTTTGAGGTGTCTTGAACTTCCTTTGGTACTTCTGGCTGAGGGATGAGTCACTGGTTCTTTCCCTCTAGTTTGAGGAATGGATTGAATAGCTGGAATGCGAGCTGGAGTCGCAGTGGCTTTTGGAGGAGAAATTTCTGGAGAGAAAACCCTTCCGGTTCGGGTCACCTTACTTGATTTGGTGATGTTGTCAATGTCAGGAATGGTAGCTTCAACTGTAAGATCTTCAATGGTCAGAGGGTCTTGTTTGATGCCATGATAGTAAACATCAGCTCCATAATTCCACGGGATAGCCTTGTCAGAGGAATATGGAACTGGTCTTGGAGAAGTGATGATGAGGGTGCCACTCTGGGCACAGAATCAGCAGAGGAAATTCTTATTGTGTTAACATCGGATAGTCTTCGGAAATTGTCACCCCATCCGTTACCTTAACATCTTCAATAGGAATCTTGTAGCTTTGAACATGTACTTCACCATGTAATCATACTTTCCACTTGGCTGCCCCAAGGTATCCCACAGATGGTGTTGTTTCATTCGCATTGTCAATCTTCAATTTAGACATTTCTTCACACACGTGTGGTTTCGTAAATAGTATCTCACGGTTGTCCATCATGCACCGAACACGTCTTCTCAACCAAGCACAACCATCGTGCGATGGGCACCAACGACAATTCTCGGGCATCCGGATTGACACCGCTTGGAGCAAATTCTTCTTAATACCATCGAGGAATGGTCAAGTCATCTATGTTGAAAATGTAAGTATCGTCACCAACAAAGATTGGAACTCTTGTCATGATTAGGCATAGGTGCGTTGATCACATTCGAGTCTCAACAGGAGGATCAAACTCAATCGCTTAGCTTCAATCATATCTTGAATCTTGTTCTTGAGCCCAACAATCATCGACTATATCCCGGCTATTGGAATGGTAAGCACACTTAGCATTAGGATTGTATTTCGGAGAGGAAGTGTTGACATTCTGAGAAGGATCCCTCAAGGTAATCAGCTCTGCTTTCAACATTTGTTGCAAGGCTTGCGACAATGGCATATTGATCTTTGTAAACTGTCTTCGTGGCGCGTTCTGGCTACGCGCGCTGTCTCGCTGAGGTTGTGTTGATGGAGGATTGGAGATCACAACTGCCCCCATAGATTGAGCGCGGTCGGTCTTGGCTCGGCTTTTCTGACCATACACAGCATTAACTTCTTTCTTAACACCAAAAGATCTCTTCGCAGCATTTGAAGATGTCTCTACTTGAATCTTCCCACTCTTGATACCAGCTTCGATACGCCGTCAATATCATTTCGGTGAATCCGCAAGAGTTTCCGATCGATGATTGAAGAATGGGCTGCTGTGTCCCCATAAACATATCAACCAACTCCCTATTGGACAAGGGTGGTTGAATTCGGCCTGCTAGATCTCTCCATTTCTGAGCATACTCCTTGAACTTCTCGTCACGACCCATAGACATGCTTTGTAGCTGCATGCGAGTGGGTGTCAATTCAAGATTGTCATATCGTCAGAAAGCATCACCAAGTCACCCAAGTACGGATACGGTCATTCTCTAGTGATAGTACCATTCCAACTGGGTTCCGGACAAACTCTCTTGAAAATAATGCATCCACAACTTTCTGTCATCAGTGTGGGGATTGATATTCTGAACATAAGACTTCAAATGCAGCTTTGGGCAAGACACGCCATCATACTTAGCAAAAGTAGGAACTTTGAACTTGGGAGGAATCACAACACCAGGAACGAGGCTCAGATCATCAAAATTCAGCCCGGACATCTTCAGGTTTTCCACAGCATTCAAACGGTCTTCAAGCTGTTTGTACTTGTCATCTTCATCAGAGTATTGTCCATTATCATAGTTCTTCTCAAGTTCAGGCTGACTGCCTTCACCATCACCCTTGTTACTTTGCTCATCTTCCTTCTTGACACTTCCTTCAGAGAGCTCAATTCGACTAACCACTCTAGGACCTCCTTTGTAGCGTCTACCCATGTTGAGGAGACCAACAACCTTCTTCTTTCTGTTGATGAGCTTCTTCAGATCTTCTTGGCCTTGGACCAAGTGGTAAACATTCTTAAACCGAGCATTCGAGCTCAAGATCTTTGATGATGTTCAAGAGCCATTTCTGCTAAAATAAATAGCGAGCAAATGAGAAAACTAATCTTCAATGTACCTGTGATGCAATGTTATGCTATGATATGCAATGTTTATGCAAATGCAATGCAATGTTTTCAAGGACCTTAGAGATTTAAATTTGTTAAACAAGCAATGAACAAACATTTATTAGTACTCTTTTCATTATTCTTTTTCTTTTTAAGTACAAGAGATAGTTCAAAACAATAAAAGAAAAACATATAAATCCTAAAGCTCTAAGTCTCCCATGGTCGCTTCCTCTTGGTGCCGATGTAGGCGTTGATGTTTCGCTCCTCATGAAGTAGCTTGGTCAACTCTAACACTTTCTTCTCGCTTGCATAACACTGAGCTTCAAAGGTATCCCTCTCTTCCTTGAGTTGAATCCAGGATCTCTTCAAGTCTTTGAAATCAGTAGGCATGTCGGGATAGAGAACGGTATAGGGTACGTCACCTATAGCAACAGGTTCCATAATTACTGGTAAAATAGGCGTGAATGGCATCATGAGGTTTTGAGCTCGAGCTCGCACCCATTTGAGGTAAGGTTCCCAAGGAATGGAGTTCTGGTGCCCCAAAGTCTTGGTATCAGTCTTCTTTACCATGCCCCAGGCGTGTATGAACCTTCGTCGGTAATTCTGGAGATCGTGATTGTAGTCGAACACAACATCTTGGAGAAGCATATCATGTGGACTATCTCTTCGAGCAAAACCAAACTGACGTAGAGCTAGAGAAGGGTTTTAAGTAATACCTCCCCTTATACCAAGTAGTGGTACATTAGGGAATTCTCCACAACGCTCAATGAATGTGAAGTCCTTTTGAGAGAAAAGACTCCAACAGATATCAGAATGAGAGAGTGACATTAACCTTTGAGACCATCTCAACCTTTGCTCATTCTTCAAAACTGATGGAGGAAGGTGCGAAATAAACCACCTAGAAAGTAACGGTATGCAACACATGAGAGTTCCTTGTCTCTTAGTAGTACGAGTGTGGAGAGAATGTAGGACGTCTCTAAGTAAAGTAGGCACAAGATTGCGGGTAAGAAACAACTTGATGACGTTGACATCTATAAATTGATCCGAGTTAGGAAAGAGAACCAAACCATAGATTAACAGGGCCACAATGTCTTCAAATGCATGGAAACTCATAACTTTGAGGAATTCTCGGGCTTTCTTAATTAGGAACTTGGCAAGTAAACCCTTAACTCCACTTCTGGTTTCCCAATTGGCTTCAATGTCTGAGCGCTTAAGATGTAAGGTTGATGCGATGTCTTCATACTTAGGAACCTTTTCTAAACCGGTGAATGGCATTTGGTCAAGAATTGATATCCCAAGTAGCTTAGAGAACTCTTCCAAGGTAGGAACTAACTGATAATCTGGGAATGTAAAGCAATGGTGTTTCGGATCGAAGAACTGGAATAAGACATGCATCATATCTTCTTCAAAACCGGAGATAACCAAATCAAGTAGACAACCATGTCTCTTGATGAACTGAACATGGTCGGGAATTTCAGAAACCAATTCTTTGAGTTGAGAAGGTATACCCATGAAGTTGATTCGGATAGTCTTTCTAGAAGCCATAATCCCTACAAAACAGAGCAAAGATAAATCCCTAGGTCCTTGAAATAGTTAGAAATGATATGCAATGCAAATGATGTCATGATGTCATGTTTGGCACACACAAACAATTCACACAATGAGCCTAGGTTTAAGGCTTGCATGAGGTATAGGTGATTACCCTACCAAAAGTTTGAGTTGGTTCATCCTGTCCTATAATAGTAACCGAGTTCTAGGAATCTCATATCATCGATCTTTCTCGTAGGCGCTTATTTCAATACGACTACCAAGTGGTCGACCGAAAATGTCCCAAAAGTCTGATCTCAATGAGCGTAGCATCGAGTATCAACCAACCTTAGTCTGCACCAAAGCCGGCCATCTCACTACCTTCTAATGGCCAAGATGGGTCAATTAAGGTTCTAAAAGTTTTGTTAGCGCTTGATGACACCACGCAGAAGCCAAATACTATCCTCAACTTGGAAATGAAGAGTATCAGGACATCCAAAGTGTCACGCTAACGTAGCCATCATGTTGACCGTTTTGATATACGTCTAACGGTCGCGACGATTTATTGCTACTTACCTAAAAGGAAACCCGGATCCGGGTGTAGGATCCCCCAACAATATAATACCCAAGCAACCCTTAAAGATAAAGCAAGCAAGTCAAACAAAAAGCAATAAAGGTGATCTAGAAATCCCTAAGATAATTCTCTCTTTAGGGTGTCTCCCCAGCAGAGTCGCCAGTTCTGTAATACGGTGAACTGACTTTTTAGGTTTTTGTATCGCAAATGTGCGAATAGCAAGAGTCGCCACCGACTTTTATTTTTATCCAATTAAGGGAAGGTAAAAGTATAGAAAAAGACCTTCGTTAGATTCTGAGTAAGGGAGAAGGTTATGAAAAGGGAAGGTATTAGCACCCCTTTCCATCCGTAGTTATCTACGGGCTCTTAGTTGCTCTTAGATCACTTTAAAATTGTGCTTTCTGTGTGTTTGACAAAAATGTTTTGAAAAGGCATTTCGCTTTGACTTTGTAATGATTCATGTAGGAATGTATACAAAGTGTTTGGAAATGTTTCGTTTTGAAAAGAGTTTGAACTTTGACAAAAGTGTGTTGTGTAAAAATTATTTGATAGAGCAAGCAACTAAAAGTCTTATCACCTACTCAGAATTTGATCGTTTTCGTATTGTTTTACTTTCCTTTAGAATAGCGCTATCCATACCATTAGTTGGTAGGTAACTCTATTTGTTGGATGTAAGCGGGACATTCGAAGGGACATCGGATGGTCATAGAAAGCAACTTGTAGGAAGTATCCTAGCACGTTCGAAGGGACTATCATCATTTTTCGTAGGCGACAATCGAGGGTCAAGATCATGTATTCGGAGGCGACATCGTGGGTCTTATGATCTTTGTATCGAAGGGACTATGATGATTTGTTTGAAGGGACGGTGCTAGAATACCTCTACGTTCGAGGGACATGACCATTTTGAATTCGTAAAGGCAACGAGAGAGAATTACCCTAAGGGGTGCGTGTGTGAAAGAGTGTGTTGATTTCAGGTATATGTTATCTTGAAAATTAGAGTGAGCTATGTCCATTATTAGCTTGCCATACACGCCTAGTTACTAGCAATTTATAGGGTGCGGAAATTAAAATGCAGAATGTAAAGATGCGGAAAGGTAAATGTCCTGCGCTATTACATGGCTTTGGGGCAGATACATAATTTAAACTTTGCGAAAGATAAAAGCCTAATTTAAACTATTACATCCCGTAGACAGTTACATTATTGGAAAAAATAAAATGATAAAGAAGAATCGTCTGAATCGGATCAACCTGTAAAAGAATGAGAACTCGGAAAATACGAGATGAATCGAATAAGAGAAAAAAATGTTAGAAAAATGCAAGTTTTAAAATAAGAAAAATATGACATGCTGGAAATAATATAAATATGCTAAAATAATTTTTTGGGATTTTTTGGATGCAATTTAATAATTAAAAATGAATTAAAAGTGATTTAAATGCAAAATTATGAAATAAAAATAAATATGCATGCAAAATTGTATTTTTTAATTTATTAAATTAAATAAAGATTTTCGAAAAATAAATATAAAAGGAAAATAATTTTTGATGATTTTTTAATGCAGAAATAAAATTATGAAATTAAATTAAAATAGGTGAAAATATTAAATAAATTAAAAAAAACAAGAAAATATGAAAATAGTTTGAAGTTTGGAAAAGAAAAGCAAAACCAGCCCTGGAGTGGATCGAACTCGTGACCCTGAGGGGTATCTACACACAGTGAGCGCCTTAACCACCAGGCCATGTGACACTTGGTGTTTCTGAAGTGAAAACCAAACGCCTTTGAATGATTACGTGTCCCTGGGTTATATTCAAACTGAGTCAGCGTGCGTGGACCCCATCTGTTTTTGAATGGACGAATCAGAGAACGCGAAATCGCCACGCATACCCTCGCCTGAGTCAAACGAGTCAGCGACGCCGGAGCCCTAGCTCCGGTCGTCTTCTCCGGCTGCTCGATTTCTCTAACCTGCAAAATACGATCAATAAACAAGAAAGAAGGACCTTATCCCCCTAAATCAACCATGGCGAACACGATGGTGGTGTTATTTTTTCCTGAAAGTTCCTCTAACTATCGGTTCGAAACTCAACAGCTCCGCGAAACCCTAAACATGGCATTGTGAGATTTAGACGTTCAACCTTGCTAGCGATTGCCCAGATCGAGTCTATGGAGTCTCATGAACACAAAAAAGGCATTAGAATCGATTAACACAAACAGAATCATAAAATGCAAAAATCAAAAAGTTTGAATATGTATGTATGTATATGCATCGATTCTGGATGGTTTGATCAATGCCAATAATGTATTCTTACTCAAACGTACCCTCTGAGCACGATGGAATGGTTTTTGAAGGCTGAAAGTGGCTGGATTTTGAAACACGATTTTTCAAGTTTCTTGAAAATTTTTGCAAGAGTAAGGGTTGTTGTAAGGGCTAGGGTTTTGTGTTGCTTGCTGTCCATGATGTTTGGTATTTATAGAGAGAATTTGGATAGCAAAGAGAGTGAAAAAAGATTGATCAATCAATGTGTAATATTTTCTCTTTAAAAATAAATCAAATCTTTGAAAAAAATTGATTTTCCTTCCATGTAAGAGGCTAGCACGAATTTGGTAATTGCTATGGGCTATCTTGGACTCCAAGCATGATATAAATCCAACCCATTTGAAAAAAATATATTATTTTCATATTTTATATAATTTATTTTTGAATTAAATGTTCTAAAATTCAAAGATAAATCATAAAAATAGAAAATCACCATGGCCAAGCATTTATGGGTCAAGAATAATGTCATGAACAAGTTTGGATCAAAAGATTTTAGGCCCATTTGGAAAATTTTGCATTTTGACCAAAATGTCCTTTTGTGCAATTGTCCAAAATTGCCCAACTTCTGAATAGTGTATCTTGCTCAATTTTCCACATTTTTGAGTGTTCTTGGACTTTTTGAAAAGCTCTAAGAGTCCTCTAACCAACCGTTTTGGTCTCATCTCAATTGGAGTTTCCATGCTCAATATATCTTCAAAACAAAAAGTTGACTTTTTGTTGACTTTGAAAATGACCTGTAATGTTTTGAGCCATACCTCTCAAATGAAGCCTTTTTTGGACATTCTTGTGAGACATGAAGTTGTAGAGAATTGAATTTCCTTCAAAACAAGAGGTGGTGGAAAAATTTCTGAGAAAGTATGAAGAAGTTATGATCAGTCAAAGTTCAGTTGACTTTTCACCTATAAACCCTAATTTAGAAAGTTTGACTTTTGAGCAAATCTTGAGTTTTCTTGATGAATCATGATCAACCCTTGATCAAATGATGAATTTAACTTCAAAATGAGGATGTTGACCAAAAATTATGAAGTTTGACTGTATGTTGACCACAGTTGACTTTTTGTCCAATACAACTAATTTTCAACCATCTGAGCAATTGTCTGAGGAAACTTGACTTGTAAGGCTTGAAACTTGACATGGAGAATCTTTGAAGCATATGAGGAGGCATGAAGACCATTGGAAATGTTGGAAGTCCATCTTGATCTGAGAATTGCCAAACCTTAGTTTGGGTTGATTGTCTAGGAGAGAGTTTGTCTGAGCAACTCTTGAGGAATCCTTGAGTATGGATGTATGAAATATCTTGAGAAGATGGAGGGAAAATTTTGGGGTATGACAGTACCAAACCCCCCATCATTCATATGGGTACCAGTCTCCAAACACCGAAATTCCTTTTGACCCCTGTTCGCGGTAAAAAGTGACGAACGAGGAATCGAATCAGAATTCGAATCTCAGGCTCAAAACGATTTACTCTTTTGATTTTTTTGTTTTAAAAGATGCCGCGAGCACCAAGCTTTATTGTTTTCAAACAAGAAAAGAAGATGGAAAAGGGGAAAGCTGAAATACACTAAAATATGATTGCGATGTGACTAGCATGAACTAGGCGCAACGCATTGGGGAGAGACCAGGGTAAGAGAGTTGGTTATATAAAGAGAAGGTGTTATCACCCTATATATCGATAGTTTTCTATAGGAACTTTTTTATGCATATTTTGTATGTTTGTGTGTTTTATCTGCTATGCTATTTCAGGAAAGTTTCTCCTTTGGGATTTAAGAAAGGTATGTTTGGAAGGAACCTAAGTTTATTTATCATTTTTATTATGCTCGCAAGGATCATTGGGATCCTCTGTATACATATCCCCTAGTGGTAATCAGAGCATCTTTAACTCGGATCTAAGGGAACTAAGGTTTATTTGGTTTGAGGGAGAAATAAGTATGCTCGCCAAGGTTGAGCTCTTGTGCCTACGTATTCTCAAAAGGAGGTTGAGAAAGTTAGAGCAATCGTAGTTCCCACTTATGTGCTAGTGGAAGCAATGATGATTTTATTAAGAGACAAAGACAAATTTCATCTTAATGAAAAATGGATCTAATCTATTTCATCACATACATTTTTGAAAGTTGATTGATTAAATCTTTCATTGTAAGCATTGGGCGTTTTGCTTGAGTGTACAAGCATTGCCACTTACAAGTTAAGAAAATGTTTGAATCTTTCATTGTAAGCATTGGGCATTTTGCTTGAGTGTACAAGCGTTGCCACTAACAAGTTAAGAAAGATCTTTTGTTTGAAAAAGTGTTTCTTTTGGTAAAGTTTGAAAAACTCTTGATTTGTATGTGATGCTATAGATGATACACTTCTTCCATAGATATGCTACATGTCTAAATCTCTAGGAGAAATTGATTATTGATTAGGGGGATGCTTTTAAGAAGCTCGTAGATCCTTGTATTGTAAGCCCAAGAGGAGGTTATCCGAGGGACATCGAGGGTTCTTTTATTGTGAGCCCAAGAGGAGGCTTTCCGAGGGACATCGAGGGTCCTTGTATAAAGCCCAAGAGAAGGCTATAGGGTATGGCTGGCTTGGCTTTAAGAGTGATTTCTTAGGGAAACCATACTCTTAGGGTTCATGAGTGATTTCTGTAACGCCCGTTTTATTTAATATTATATTATATTAATATTTTTGAGTTACCGTTTGACGATTGTTTTGGCGACGAGAATATTTATATTAATCGATATATCTATTAATATATTTGGTGACGTTTCATTCGGTCCGGTTTTTATTCTGTTTGGTCCGGTTTTTATTCCGTTCGGTTCGGTAAAATATTATTCGGACTGATATTTAATTCCCCGAAATTATTTTAATTAATTGAGTTAATAATATTATTAGATATTATTAAGGTATTAATTAATAAATTAAGATTAGGGGTGTGAGGACAAATGGCATAGGATTGGGTTTACACTCGGGATTTGGGCGACATTATTATTTTGATAGGATAGTTTATGTATACTATCTTATGATGTTATAACTTTATGTATTAATGATAACATGATGTTATGTATATTTTGTGAACACATCCGCTGTGCTGTGAATAGTCATATGTGTATATGATGAATTATGATATGAATCGGTATATCCGACTTTGGATTTTTGTGTTGTGCATTATAATGCAAAGTGATGAAAATGCGAATATGTGATGCCTCAATTTTGTTGGATGAAATTTTGAAACTCTGATTTTATTATTAATTACGAGGGGTAGAATTGGGGTGTTACATTAGTGGTATCAGAGCAGGTCGGTCTGTCCGGCCAAGTTGTTGAGTTTGTTGTTGTCTAACAATCAAGTATTGGTATTTGTTGATTCTAATCCTTGTTTTGTTGTGAGCAGAAGTTGTTATGGCTGGAAGGAATGCTGGTAGGAATGATGAGGCTCTTGCTGCTGCTATGCAGGCAATAGCTCAGGCTTTCCAACACCCGCCGAATGCTGACGAGAATGCTGGGTCTCGTAGTTTGGCAACCTTTGAAAGAGAGAATTCCCTTACTTTCAAAGGAAAGTATGATCCTGAAGGTGCTTTAACTTGGTTGAAGGAGATTTAAAGAATTTTCCGTGTGATGGATTGCACTCCTGTGCAAAAGATCCGCTATGGTACTCATAAGTTAAGTGAAGAGGCTGATGACTGGTGGGTTGACACCCGTCAGAGGCTTGAGTTTGATGGTGAGGAAGTGACGTGGGGAGTTTTCCGTAGAGAATTCATAAGGAAGTATTACCTGGAGGATGTTCGGGGAAAGAAGGAGATAGAGTTCCTTGAGCTGAAATAAGGGAATATGTCTATCACCGATTATGCTGCAAAGTTTACCGAGCTGGCTAAGTTCTATCCTCACTATGATGGAGAGAATCCCGAGTTTTCTAAGTGCATTAAATTTGAAAATGACTTGCGTCCTGAGATTAAGAAAGCGATTGGGTATCAGAACAATCTGTGTCTTTGCGGATTTGATTGATAGTTGTAGAATCTTCGAGGAAGATAGTAATGCACACTATAAGATTATATCTGATAAGAGAAACAAGGGTCAACAGAGCCGTGGGAAACCTTATGATACTCCGGTTGGTAAAGGGAAACAAAAAGCGTTTTAAGGTCGAAAGACTAGTGGGGGAGAAACAAGGTGTTTGCTTTGTCGGGTGCTCCGACGACAAACGAAGATTGTCTTGTTTGAGGTACTAGTTTCATTAATAGCATTCCTCTTATTACTATTATTGATACTGGTGCTACTCACTGTTTTATTGCTGCTGATTGTGTAAAGAGATTGGGTCTCACTTTGTCATCTCTAGATAGAGATATGGTGGTTGAAGTTCCGGCTAAGGGAATGGTTACTACTTCTTTTGTGCGTGCAAGTTTCCCTTTATCAATCTTTGATAGAGACTTTGTGGTGGATCTTGTTTGTTTACCACTTGTTGGGTTAGACGTGGTTTTAGGTATGGATTGGTTGAAAGCTAATTATGTCCATATCAATTGCTATGACAACACTGTGAGGTTTTCTTCCTTAGTGGAAGAAGATCAAACTATGTTGATGTCGACGAAACAGTTGAATGAGTTCATGAAAGATGAAGCATTGGTTTTCTTGTTGATGGCGACTCTTTCTATGGAGAGTTAATCTGTGATTGCAAACTTTCCGGTGGTGTGCGACTTTCCCGAAGTTTTCCCTGATGAGATTCCTAGTGCACCTCCAGAAAGAGAAGTTGAATTTTCTATGGATCTTGTCCCTGGTACCAGACCTATCTCTATGGCACCATACAGGATGTCCGCATCCGAGTTAGCAGAATTGAAGAGCCAATTAGAAGATTTGCTCGAGAATAAGTTTGTTAGACCAAGTGTGTCACTGTGGGGAGCTCTTGTGTTATTGGTGAAGAAGAAAGACGGTAGCATGAGACTTTGTATTGATTATCGTCAGTTGAATAAAGTAACTATCAAGAATAGGTATCCACTTCCTATAATTGATTATTTGATGGACCGATTGGTTGGCGCTCGCATGTTTAGCAAGATTGATTTGAGATCGGGTTACCATCAAATAAGAGTGAAAGAAGAAGATGTTTAGAAAACTGCTTTCAGGACGAGGTATGGACATTACGAGTATTCGATGATGCCTTTCAGTGTCACTAATGCACCAGGAGTATTCATGGAGTACATGAATCGTATTTTCCATCCTTACTTGGATCGTTTCATGGTTGTTTTCATTGATGATATTCTGTTTTTATTCTAAATCGGAAGAAGAGCACGCAGAACATTTGCGCATTGTGTTAGAAGTTCTGAAAGAGAAGAAGCTTTATGCTAAGTTGTCAAAGTGCGAGTTCTTGTTAAGTGAAGTGAGCTTTTTGGGGCATGTCATTTCTGGTGATGGCATTGCGGTTGATCCTTCTAAGGTTGTTGCTGTGTTAAGATGGGAAACTCCTAAGTCTGTTACTGAGATGAGAAGTTTCTTAGGTTTGGCTGGTTACTACAGGAGGTTCGTTGAAGGTTTTTCTAAGTTGGCACTTCCTTTGACAAAGTTGACTTGTAAAGGAGCTGCTTTTGTATGGGATGTCAAGTGTGAAGAAAGTTTCGTTGAATTGAAGAAGAGGTTAACAACGGGTCCGATCTTGATTCTACCTAATCCTGAAGAACTGTTTGTTGTTTATTGTGATGCTTCTAAGATGGGTTTAGGTGATGTGCTTATGCAAAATGGCAAGGTGGTTGCTTATGCTTCTAGGCAATTGAAGATTCATGAGAAGAAGTATCCTACTCACGATTTGGAACTTGCAGCGGTTGTTTTTGTGCTTAAGATTTGGTGGCATTATCTTTATGGTTCTAGATTTGAAGTATTTAGTGACCATAAAAGCTTGAAATACTTGTTTGATCAAAAAGAGCTTAATATGAGGCAAAGGCGGTGGCTTGAATTGTTGAAAGATTGTGATTTTGGATTGAATTACCATCCTGGTAAAGCAAATGTGGTGGTCGATGCTTTAAGTCGAAAGAATTTGCATATGTCAGTTTTGATGATGAAAGAGTTGGAAATGATTGAACAATTTAGAGATATGAGTCTTGTGATAGAAGTGACGCCGAAGAGTGTTATCTTGGGAATGTTGAAGATTAGTAATGATTTCCTTGATAGAATTAGAGAAACTCAAAAGTTTGATGTGAAACTTGTTGATTTGTTGGTTGGTATTAGACAAACTGAAAGTGAAGATTTCAAGTTGGATGCTCAGGGTGTTTTGAGGTTCCGAGATAGTATTTGTATTCCCGATGATGTAGATTTAAAGAGAATGATCTTGGAAGAAAGTCATAGAAGAAATTTGAGTATTAATCCCGGAGCGACCAAAATGTATCAAGATTTAAGGAAACTATTTTGGTGGTCGGGTATGAAAAGAGAGGTGGCCCAGTTTGTTTATGCTTGTTTGACTTGTCAAAAGTCTAAAGTGGAGCATCAGAAACCTGCAGGGTTGATGCAACCGTTAGAGATCCCGGAATGTAAATGAGATAGCATTTCTATGGATTTCGTAATGGGGTTACCAAATACAGCAAGAGGACACGATGCGATTTGGGTGATTGTTGATAGGCTTACAAAGTCGACTCACTTTATTCCTTTTAACATCACTTATCCCGTATCGAAGTTGGCAGAGATTTATACGCATGTGATTGTTAGATTACATGGTATTCCTTTGTGTATTGTTTCGGATAGAGATCTGAGGTTCACTTCTGAATTCTGGAAAAGCTTGCAAGAGGCTTTGGGTTCTAAGTTGAGGTTGAGTTCGGCTTATCATCCT
The DNA here is from genome assembly GCA_021764765.1 of Vicia sativa. NCBI lineage: Eukaryota > Viridiplantae > Streptophyta > Magnoliopsida > Fabales > Fabaceae > Vicia > Vicia sativa. The sequence goes on from CM038793.1 coordinate 109,297,505, forward strand.
CAAACTGATGGTCAGACGGAAAGGACGATTCAATCATTGGAAGACTTGTTACGAGCTTGTATTCTTGAACATGGTGGTTCATGGGATACATATCTTCCTTTGATTGAGTTTACTTATAACAACAATTTTCATGCTACTATTGGAATGGCACCGTTTGAAGTTTTGTATGGTCGGAGGTGTAGAACTCCTTTGTGTTGGCACGAGTCGGGTGAAAGTGTGGTGCTTGGACCCAAATTGGTTAGAGAGACTACTGAGGCGGTGAAGATGATTAGAGAAAAGATGAGAATTTGTCAAAGTCGACAAAAGAGTTATCATGATAAAAGGAGACAAGACTTGGAATTTCAAGACGGTGATCATGTATTTTTGAGAGTTACTCCTACAACCGGCGTTGGGCGAGCATTGAAGTCGAAGAAGCTAACTCCTCGCTTTATTGGTCCTTACCAAATTACTAGTAAAGTGGGAAAAGTGGCTTATAGAGTGGCGTTACCGCCAAATCTTTCGAATTTGCACGATGTATTCCATGTGTCGCAACTTCGGAAGTATGTTCCGGATCCTTCGCATGTGATTGAGATGGATGATATTCAAGTTTGAGAAAATCTTACGGTGGAAACGATGCCTTTAAGGATTGAGGATCGTGAGATAAAGTCTCTTCGTGGCAAAGAGATTTCTTTGGTCAAAGTTACTTGGATAGGAGCAACTGGTGAAAGCGCGACGTGGGAGTTAGAAAGTAAGATGCGGGATTCCTATCCCGAGCTTTTCGAGTCAGGTAATTTCGAGGACGGAACTTTTTAAGTGGGGGAGAGTTGTAACGCCCATTTTATTTAATATTATATTATATTAATATTTTCGAGTTACCGTTTGACGATTGTTTTGGTGACGAGAATATTTATATTAATCGATATATCTATTAATATATTTGGTGACGTTTCGATCGGTCCGGTTTTTATTCCGTTCGGTCCGGTTTTTATTCCATTTGGTTCGGTAAAATATTATTCGGACCGATATTTAATTCCCCGGAATTAGTTTAATTAATTGAGTTAATAATATTATTAGATATTATTAAGGTATTAATTAATAAATTAAGATTAGGGGTGTGAGGACAAATGGCTTAGGATTGGGTTTACACCCTTAGTTTACTAGTAAGAAAATATCATAAAAACACTTTTCATTATTTTTCTTTCCATTTCAAACACAAAGCCAAACATAGTAACCTAGAGAGAAATAGAGGGTTTTGGAAGAAGAAGAAGAAGAGCAAGAGCAAGAGCAAGAGCAAGAGCAAGAGCAAGGTTTGAATTTTGTTGGATCATTAAGAATCATCCAATCACTTGAGGTAAGGGGTTTGATTCTCCATCTCATATAGTTAGGGTTTTGGTTGATATACTTTGGATTTAGGAAAAATTGATAGGTTGATTCATGAGTTTGGTTGGTTGATTGTTGAAATAACTTAGAAAGGTTGAGTTTGGAGTATAGATTATTGGGTGTTTCATTGCTAGTTGTAAAAATTAGAAGTTATGGAATGAAGAAAATATGAAAACTGTAAAGCAATGAAAAAATACCAGAAATGCCTGTAACTTGAACCGTGGAGGAAGAAGAAAATTTGGTGGAGGTTGGAACATGGGGGAGGCGCCCACCTCAAGCTGAGGGGCGGCTGTCCCCCTCCCTAGGCGCACGCCTCCATTCCAAAACAATGCGTGGGACGTTCGTCCCTTAGTGGTAGGAGTGTGCAACGGAAATTTTTCTGTTTTCTGTATGTTATATTTTCTGTTTTCTGCAGAATAGTTTTTTCGCATAATTTTTGTTAGCTAGCTTCTGTTTCTCCCCAATTTTCCAATTCCACATACTACTAGTTAGTATTAATAAAATATAATTAGGACATAATTTAGACGATTAAATTTGGAACCCGATTATGTTTCGATTTTCCGATTTCAGTAATTTCGGCGACGGAGCCCGAATTCAACGAAAATTGACGTGCTAGCTAAGTTCGACGTGTAGAACGTAGTGGTGAGGTTAGTTTTTCGAAATTACGAGTTTTTATAAAACGACCCGAAATAGGCCAAATTACGGTTAAATTGAATTGGATTGCGTTTTAGTCGATTTAAGACACGTATGGACAATCCGATTGTGATGTTGACGATTATGATTAATATCGGTTATTAGGAATGGATTTTGCAACGATTATAGGTGTTTGACTATTTTTCCGTAGTTGGAATTTAGTGAATGAATTGATAATGATGTTTGCGACGGTGTATTTATTAATGAATACTTAATGATATGCGATGCGATGATATGTTTATCTTGATATGGATAAATATGGCGACGTGGACTTTATGTCAATTTTTATGAGCGATGATGATGTGTTGTTGTGTTGTCTTTATTGTCGAGTCACATACATTGCATTGGCGACGAGGGCTTTTATGCCAAGCGACGATGGGCTTTATGCCAAATGTTCCTAATTATGGACAAAGCGACGGGTACCACATGCATAACATAGTCGTGTCTCATGGAGTCGGTTATGTTTATATTTGATTTGTTTGGCGTTGGGTTTTAACTGATAGATGATGTTGAATTGCGATGATATATGATACTTGTGTTGATACGAGTATAATGATTATGTGACGAAGTTGAAGTGTTAATTTTATACACTAAATGCTACTTTAAAATATGTGAGGTTTTGATATATGTTGACATACTCTTATTAACTTATATCATTTATAATTCCAAAACTACTTATATATTTTATCATGCCTTTAATTATATGTTTTGGAGTATCTCACCCTTTACTTGTTTCGCCGTTGCCTTTATATTGGTAACGTGCAGGTGATCCACGAGGATGATGAGGATTAGCTCGAGTCTCTTTATTTTGAGTCGCTCTGCTCTGATCATAGTAACACTCGGGATTTGGGCGACGTTATTATTTTGATAGGATAGTTTATGTATACTATCTTATGATGTTATAACTTTATGTATAAATGATAACATGATGTTATGTATATTTTGTGAACACATCCGCTGTGCTGTGAATAGTCATATGTGTATATGATGAATTATGATATGAATCGGTATATCCGACTTTTGATTTTTGTGTTGTGCATTATAATGAAAAGTGATGACAATGCGAATATGTGATGCCTCAATTTTGTTGGATGAAATTTTGAAACTCTGATTTTATTATTAATTATGAAGGGTAGAATTGGGGTGTTACAATTTCACCGGGAAATCATACTCTTAGAGTTCTATCTTAGCGAAGGTGATTCTTTGTATTGGAAGCCCAATAGGAGGCTGTTAGAGATTTCCAGGTCTGTTTCTTGTATGATGCCCAAGAGAAGGCTAGACTCAATGAGGGAGTTCTTTTGTACGAAGCCCTAGAGGAGGCTAACTCAACAAGAGAGTTCTTTTGTACGAAGCCCAAGAGGAGGCTAACTCCACAGGTGAGTTATCTTGTACAAAGCCCAAGAGGAGGCTATGGGGAACCTAGTTGTTATACTAGTTATAGTGACATAAATAAACATGAACAAGTATATGAACAAGTATATATATGACAAAGTGTGTGTGTGTGTGTGCATTCACATGAGTTTATGAAGGAAATATATAAACAAGTGTATAAAACAAGCAAATAAAAGCTAGTGTAACTTGAATATATACAAAGGAGTGTGAAAGAAAATATATAAAAAAGTGTTTAAAACAAACGGATAAGTTGGTATACTTGGTTATATATACAAAGGAGTGAGACTTACACCTTAAGGGAGGCCCATTGGTATAATAGCAGTTTCACCGAGAATAATGCTCCTCTTAAAACCAATTGAATCGGTGTGTAAACAAGTGGATAAAAAACAAATAAACGAAGTTTGTTATACTTGAATATTTACAAAGATTATTGAATATGTACAAGGAATTGAATATGTACACACAAGGATGGATATGTACAAGGAAATAAATATGTACATAAAAAGTGTTGGCACTTACACCGTGAGGGAGACCCATGATCAATTTGATTTTGAGTTCGAAAGATTTTTGAGGAAAAACCTAGTTCCATTTGTATTTTCAAAGATTAATTGAATCGATCATGGAAAAGAGGTGCATAAGTCAATTAAAACATTTTAAAATATTTAAAATGATTTTGAAAAGTGAAGAATATTCAAAAGAAGTTTTGAAAAAGATTAGGTTTGAAAATCGGAAAGAAAACATTTTTTGAGAAGTATTTAAAATACTTAAAAACGTTTTATTTTAACCTAATAAAAATATATCAAAAAGAAAATATTTTTGAATTTTTTTGACATAATCATAAAATAGGTATATTAAATGAAAAGTGTGAAAAAAATAATCTCAAAATGAGAAGTTTTGATTGGTTTTTGAAAATGTTGAGGTTTGTTGAAAATATGAAGAAAATAAGTGATAAAAATTTGATTTTGGTCCTAGGGAGGTTTGAACTCAGAACTTGACTTTCAAAGGTGAAAAGATTAACCATGGCTTGTCAAAACAAGGCTTTTGGAAAAATATATTTGAAAATAAGTTTTGAAAATGGTTTGAAAATGAGTTGAAAATGTGAAAAGAAGTGAAAACTGAAAATAAAAAGGTCTCAGGGGGATTCGAACCCTGGATCTATGGCATGGCAAAGGACTAATAGGCGCGCTGACTACCACTGGGGTGGCTATACATCCGCTTATTTATTTTACTTCAATTAATAATATTATAAACGAAATATTTGAATTTATTGAAAACCAAAAAATGTGTCCAGCAACTTTATCTTCTTCCTCATGATCATTGATCCATAACTCCTTTGTTTTTTGATGAATTGAATAATGTAAACATCAAACTTGACTGTTTTGAGCCCAGGAACACGATGGTGATGTTTAATTTCATTTATTTTAATTGTAGGTTGACTAATTTTTGCTTGAACACGAAGAACCCTAAATATGCTAAATCATCAGGCAATCGTTTATGTGCATCAAATTAAACAATTAATTTAGGGTTAATGATCCTCATATGTGCAGAAACATGGTGGCATATCAAGTTTTTAACTGGAATGCAAGAATCATAAAAAAAAAGTTGAGCAACTTACCTCTTATGAGCAGAAATCGATTTCCTCAAAGGAGTGCTTCCAGATGCGTTTTGATGATTGCTATAGCTTCACTGATAATTATGGGACGTGCTTGAATGCTTAGACTGAATTGGAAACACCTGGATCACTCTACCCAAGTCCAACTTCTATAGCATGAAGTGTGATTCAAGTTTGAAGATTCTGATATTATAGATCATGTATGAGTGTTTGGATCACTCATATGAAGTGTATGGATGATGTTTAAAGTGATAAATTTGAGTTTGCACGAGTGAATTGAGAGATGTATGTTTAAGGCTCAATTTGTGCATATATGGTGTTTGATGAGTTATTTTGAGTTTGGATTCTTTTTGTGATGGATTGAAGTTTCAAACAACTTCAAATGATGTTTAGAAAGTGTTTGAAGCATTGGTTTTCTCAGAAATTGCAAGAATTGAGAGTTGTTATTCTTGCCTATTTGAAAACCAATTACTTACAATTCAAGCAAGAAAGAGAAAACATGTTCTTTGAGATATTTTGATGTGGTTTTGAATGAAAGAATGACCTCTATTTATAGGCGAAGAGTTTTGAATGGCAAGTCAAGGATTGACTTGAAATAATTTGCAAGTTGGCTTAGGAGGTAAGAAATAATCTTTTACATTTAATGCACATGGTTAACTTCTTTAACCATGGTTAAAAATCTCACTTGATCCAATCCTTCTCTCAATCATTGCTATCAGATATTTTTTATTTATAACTTATGTCTCAATGGTGACACAGCTTCTAGAAGAGAAAGTTTGCAAAAATGACCTAAAAACTTGCAAAATGACTTGTAATTTAGTGTTATGGAGCTCTAAGTTTCAATTTCAAAACCCTAGCTACACAAAGTTTTTTTGCAAGTTATTGGATATTTTTGAAAGATTGGAATAAGATCTACAACTTTCATGTTTTGAGATCTAGGTGAAAAACGACCATGAAAATGATGAAAAACCATGTTTTTTAACACTTGAATATTTTTCCAGGTGTTAGAAAAATTTCAAATTTGACTTTTTGTTGACTTTTTCACACATTTTGGTTTTTTATGATCATGATGGATAATTTGAAATGATTTTATGATTGAAAAAATTTAGATTTCAAAAAGTTGACCAAAAGTCAAAGTTTGACTGATCTGAACAGTTGAATTTTTGTCAGATGATTCAGAATTTCTCTAAGAATCAATCATGGTATTTGGAATGTTTTGAATCAAGAATTAGGTCAAGATATTGCATTGATTATTTTGAGATCACTATCCAAGCAATTAGTTCATTCATTGAGCAAAAGGTCAATGATACATCATCCTCGATCAAAACCCTAATTGGTCTATTCAAGATAGATTTTGAGGAAATGATGAGAATTTGAAGATCATATGTTGATTATTGATGAAGATAGATCATTTGAAGTGAGTGAATAGTCAAACCCTAATTTGATCACATCTTGAACAGATGAAAATTTTGATCAAAACCGTAATTTGGCTCAAGGAGCACACACACGATCTAACTTATGCTGAAATTGTTAGTGAAGTAATGATGTATATGTGAATGATATTAGATGGAATCTTAGGTAAAAACTTGGGGTATGACAGATGCCCCTATTTAAGTTTCTTCAACCTGAGATATGAAGATGAAAATCTTCGTCTTGATAGGTATGAAGAGACTTAAATATCAGAATACGCAAGTTTTGGACCTAAGATACCAAAAAATGCGAATGATGCAAAATGTGATTGCAGAAATTTTACCCTGGAGGTACCAAAGGGTGACATGATGGGGAAAAGAACAAATATTTGTGAGGATGTCTCAATCTGTCTAAGAAAGGAGAATCCTGTATGTTGAGAAACAAGTATATATTTCACTGGGAAAATAGATTCACAAAGGAAGTGAATATCTATTTTGCTTTGGGAAACAATGAGATTACCTTTTTTTAGCCTTGTGACAATGTTTAAGGTAAACAAAGGTGATATTACCAATTATCAGCAAAGTGATAACTATAACAAGGTAATTCTTGAGAGAATTTTACTGAGTATTCATCTTGGTGAATAACAGACAGTCATGGAAACAGATCTCAAATTAGTTTTCTATTTTCACAGTTACAATCATGTTGGGAATCTTTTTTGAGAAGATGCGGGCGTTTTGATTGTAAAATACAGGTTTTTCAGAGAGAAAGAAAACTGCGGGGATTTCTTGAACTTTCATGATTGGACTTGTTAAGAAGAATAACTGTTTTATGATAAGTTCAAAGATGAAAAGGAAATAAGCGGCTTGGATGACGAGGCTATTGCTTATTCTTTGGAGGTAGATTTTTTTTGTGAAATCTAGACCTAAATTGGTTGGAGACGAAGTTCTATCCAGGAATGAACTAGAAAGAAACGGTCAATCAAGATTTTATATCCAATGAGGAATGAACTAGAGAAAAGAATATGTTCTTTATGCTTAGGGATGATAGTCTTATGAAGAGATGACACGCCCATACTTGTTTTCGGGAATAAATGCAACCTTAACAAGTGATATTGAAGCAAACATTGAAAAATGCATGAATGCATTAATGATGCAATTATGTATGAGTAATGAATGTCATATGCATGCTGGTGATACTTGACAAGACAACAAATTGTATTTGGAAAAGGACTACGTCGTAGGTCAATCAGATACTCAGCAAAATCTTCAACAATGGTGTAGATCTTACTGGTGATGAATCAGAGTAGCATGCTTAAATTTCTTCGAGGAGAAAAAAACATTTTTACTGGCAAGCCTGTTGGGGATTCTTTTTGGATAAGAATACCGTCTTTGATGATCTATTTCGGGGAAGAGGAAACTTCTTAGCAATTGTTTATTTTTTTAGAGGTCGAAAAACTCGTGGAGATAACTGTTGACGTTCCTTCTGTGTTCACAGCTCGAAGGAAAATTTCGCTTTTATTTCAAAAGTTTTGAAGTAAAAATTCATTTCAAACTTTTTTTTTAGTTTCAAAAGTGATTTTCTCAAGAAAAAGCGTTATTTTGCAAAATAGAATAAAGCAAGGATTGCAAACAAATGGGCACAAGACTCAAATTTTATTGATAGAATGGTAATCAGCCAAAAGTGTGATTCCATGGACTATTTTCAAAAATTGAAAATGATAATATATTAGGAAAATGCTACATTGAAAGCAATAACCTCTATTCTCCCTAACAATTTTGAATTCCAACTATGCTTGTTACTTCAAAAGATTTGATTGAAGATCCGTTGATGGAAGATTCTTTAAATTGACGAAGTACAGACTGATGCAGTTACTTTGTCATTTTAATCCTTACTTTTTGCCTAGATTTCCTTTTCAGTTTTTCAAATCTACCAGTATAAATTTTTGTTTATTGTCTCTAACTTTTTCCTAGACCGTCTTTTCAAGTTTTCAGTCCACCGAGACGCTCATTTTTGCCTAAGCCACCCTTTTCGGGTTTTCGACTTGCCGAGCTGTTCTTTTGTCTTTTTTAGACAAAGTATTTCTTGATTGCATCAGCATTTATAGGATGCGGGATTTTATCGTCGTCCATGGTTGTAAGAGTCATAACACTGCTAGAAAAGCTTCTTTTGACAATGTATGAGCCTTCGTAATTAGGATTCCGTTTGCCCCTAGAATCTGGTTGAAAAGACAAGATATGTTTAAGCACGAGGCCGCCTTCTTGAAATTCATGAGGTCAAACCTTTTTGTCGAAGGCTTTCTTCATCCTTTTTTGATATAGTTGTCCATGTCACAAAGCGGTCATACGTTTTTCTTTGATTAAGTTTAACTGATCGTATCTGCTTTGACACCATTCAGCCTCAGATAACTTAGCTTCCATAAGGACTCTCATTGATGGAATTTCAACTTCCAGGAGGAGCACTTCTTCCATTCCATACACTAAAGATAAATGGGTTGCCCCTGTTGAAGTGCATACTGAAGTGCGATACCCATGTAAAGTAAATGACAACATTTCATGCCAGTCTTTGTAAGTGATGACCATTTTCTGGATGATCTTCTTGATGTTCGTATTGGCGACTTCCACAGCGCCGTTCATCTTTGGTCGGTAAGGAGAAGAGTTATGATGCTCAATCTTGAATTCCTCACATAGTTCTTTCATCATTTTATTGTTCAAGTTTGATCCATTATCTATAATGATCTTTCTTGGAACTCCATATCGGAAAATGAGATTGTTCTTAATGAACCTCACAACCACTTGTCTTGTAACATTGGCGTAAGATGCTGCTTCGACCCATTTGGTGAAATGATCAATGGCCACTAAGATGAAGCGATGACCGTTCAAAAATTTTGGTTCAATCATTCCAATCATGTCGATCCCCCCAATTGAAAAAGGCCTCAGAGAGGAGAGAATGTTGAGTAGAGTCGGTGGCACATGGATCTTATTCGCGTAAATTTGGAACTTGTGACATCTCTTAACGTGTTTACAACAATTGGATTCCATTGTTATCCAATAGTAACCTGCTCTTAAGATTTTCTGGACATTGCATGCCCATTTAAATGGGTTCCAAAGGATCCTTCATGAACTTTGTGCATTAACATATCTGCTTTGTGTCTGTCCACGCATATGAGTAAGACCATGTCGAATTTTCTTTTGTATAGCACATCTCCATTCAGGAATAAATTTCCAGAAATCCTCCTTAGAGTTTTCTTATCTTTGTGCGATGCCCCGAGTGGGTACTCTTGATTTTGAAGGAAGCGTTTGATGTTATAGAACCACGGTTTATCGTTGATGACTGCTTCAGCTGTAAACACATAGGCAGGTCTTTCAAGACGTCTGATGTTGATCTTAGGCATATCATTCCAATGGTTGACTTGAAAATGGAAGATAAAGTAGCCAAGGCGTCTTCCATTAGATTTTGATCTCGAGGAATATGATGCAATTCAACTTTGTTGAAGAAAGTCAACAAACGTCTTGCATAATCTCGGTAGGGAATAAAACCAAGGTGATGATTTTCGTACTTGTCTTTGATTTGATTGATCACAAGGGATGAATATCCATATATGTCAAGGATCTTGATCCTTAAGTCGATGGCTTCTTCGATACCCATGATACAAGCTTTGTATTCTGCGATGTTGTTAGTGCAATCAAATAATAATCTGGTAGAAAACGGGATAGGAGAAACCTCGGGAGTAATAATGACTTCCCTAATTCCATTGCCAAAAATGTTAACTGATCCATCTAAAATTAGGCCCCATATTTATTTAGGATCAGGACCTTCTTCAGGTAACCGTTCCTCACAATCTTTCATCTTTAAGTACATAACATCCTCGTCAGGGAAGTCAAACTTGAGAGATTGGTATTCGTTGATTGATTGATAAGCCAAGTGATTGGCGAGAATGCTTCCTTTGACCGCTTTTTGGGTGTGGTACTCGATGTCATATTCAGATAATAACATCTGCCATCGGGCAACCCTTCCTGTTAAGGCAGGCTTTTCAAAGACGTACTTGATTGGATCCATTTTGGAGATTAACCAAGTCGTGTGGTTGATCATGTACTGGCGGAGAAGTTTCGATGCCCACACCAAAGCACAACAGGTTTTATCGAGCATGGAGTAACGAGTTTCACAATCTATGAACCTTTTACTCAAATAGTAGATGGCATGCTCCTTCTTACCGGTTTCGTCATGTTGTCCAAGCACGCAGCCCATAGAATCTTCTAGCATGGTAAGGTACATGGTTAATGGTCTTCCTTCGATCGGAGGAATCAATAATGGAGGTTCTGACAAGTATTATTTAATACTGTCGAATGCTTTTGGAAATCTTTGGTCCACACAACCTCTTGATTTTTGCGGAGAAGCTTGAATATTGGTCCACAAGTAGCAGTCATTTGAGAGATAAATCTGGAGATGTAATTCAACCGTCCAAGAAATCCTCTTACTTGCTTTTCCGTTTGTAGCACAGGCATTTCTTTAATAGCCTTGACTTTGTCAGGATCAACTTCAATACCTCTTTGGCTGACAATGAAACGAAGGAGCTTTCCAGATCTCACCCCAAAGGTGCATTTGTTAGGATTCAAACGAAGCTGATATTTCCTTAGTCGTTGAAACAACTTCAAGAGATATTCTATATGTTCTTCTTTAGTGTCGAACTTTGCTATCATGTCGTCCACGTAGACTTCGATCTCTTTGTGCATCATGCCATGAAAGAGAGTAGTTATTTCCCTTTGGTAAGTTGCGCCTGCCTTCTTTAATCCAAACGACATTACTTTGTAGCAAAATATGCCCCATGGCGTGATAAAAGATGTCTTCTCCATGTCTTCGGGAGCCATTCTAATCTGATTATAACCAAAGAAATCGTCCATGAAGGAAAAGACGTTGAACTTAGCAGTGCTATCAACCAGCATGTCAATATGCGGTAGTGGGAAATCGTCTTTTGGACTAGCTTTGTTCATGTCCTGGTAGTCAACACACATCCTGACCTTTGCATCTTTTTTTGGAGCAGGCACTATGTTGGCTAACCACTAAGGATATTTGGAGGTGACGAGAAAACCTATGTCGAGTTGCTTTTGAACCTCATTTTTTATCTTATCAGCCATGTTTGGGTGAGTCCTCCTTAGTCTTTGTTTAACTGACGGACATTTCGGCTTTAATGGCAAGTGATACTCTACGATGTTGGTATCCAACACTGGCATGTCCCGGTAGGACCAAGCAAACACATCGACGTATTATTTGAGAAGATCTATCAGTTTTCTCTTGACATCGTCATCGAGTAGAACTCTGATGTTTACTTTTTTTTCTGTTTTCCTCAAAAACCAAGTTGACCGTTTCCAAAGGCTCTTCGTGAGGCTGGGTGATTCTTTCCTCAGGCTTAAGTAATCGGGAAATCTCATCTAAGATCCCTTCTTCGTCCTCTTCTTCGGCGTCGAACATAGGAAATTCAAAGTTGGGAGAGGGCATAAAGTTATTACGTTTAATGGGTTTATTCCTTATTAATTTGAATATATAATTTATGTTCATTTTTTTAGAAAAAAGAAAATGCAAAAGTGTATGCAGATTATTTGAAAGATGTTTGTTTTTATTGGGTTTTTTAGGATTACCATTTTCGGAAAAAAGACAAAAAATGAAAAATAAACACAAAATGTGAGAATCAAAACAACGCTTTATTTATGATTCACATATGAAACAAGGCCCTAAACACAAACTCTTTTGTCTTAGGAAAGTGTTATACCCCAAAATTTTCCCTCCTATTTCTTAAGACAATCCTCATCTCCATACTCAAGAATTTTTCAAGGGTTGACCAGATGAACCCTCTCCTAAGCAATCAACCCATAACTAGGGTTTTGCTTCTCTCAAGACAAAATCAAGTTCTAGTACCTCAAGTGGTCATCATACCTCCTCACATGTCTCAAGGGATCACCATGTCAAGTTTCAAGCCTTATAGCTCAAGTTTTCTCAATCAATTGCTTAAATGGTTGAAAATCAAATGTATTGGACAAAAAGTCAATTGTGGTCAACATACAGTCAAACTTCATAATTTTTTGTCAACATCAATATGTTGAAGTCACATTCATCATATGATCAAGGGTTGATCATGAATCATCAAGAAAACTCAAGATTTGATCAAAAGTCAAAGTTTCCAGATTATGGTTTTTGAACCAAAAGTCAACAGAACTTTGACCAGCCATAACTTTTGTAACACCCCAATATTTCGATTATTAAATAATTTGACTTTGAATTATTTATTTAATTAAAAATTAAATTATTAGTATTTTTGGAATTTTTGGAGTTGGTTAATTAAAGTGAAATTTGGACTGTGGTGTAAAGAGTATAGGGGGTGTGCTAGTAAAAGGCTCTAATCCTATTATTTGTTATTATTATTATTTTTAGAATAATAAGGAACAAAAGAAGGAAAATAGAAAGTGAGAAAACAATTGGGAAGTTTCATCGTACGTGAGAAGTGCAGAGAGCAAGGGAAGAAAGAACCAAGAACTCTCAAGGTCAAGAATTTCTCATAGGTAAGGAGGGGTGATTTCTCTTAGTTATTATGTCTTATAGGTTTTGGGATCAATAGGATAGATTGAGTATGTTACGAATCCCAATTTAGGATTGTTAGGTTTATGAAATTAAAACCCCAATTCCATGAATTTTGATGTTTGATTCAATTTGATATTATGAGGAAATTGTATGATGTTATGGTGTGTTACAATCTCATTGGAATTATGCATTGTAACTTGTTTTGATGTTGTTATGGGTTGGATTCGAATGGGTTTGAAATGGATGGGATTGGAGTAGTGAAATGTTGTAAAAGCTGAGTTTTCTGCTACTGCAGGTCATAGGAACCGGTTCCTGGGTGGGAGGAACCGGGTTCCTGGTATAATTTCCAAAGAGGAGAAAATCTTGTGTCTGAGGAACCGGTTACTCCTGGGGAGGAACCGGGTTCCCAGTGTAAATCTTACAAAGAAAACTGATTTTTCATGCAGGAACCGGTTCCTTGATGGGAGGAACCGGGTTCCCCATACAAAATGCCAGAAAGCGTGTTTTCACATAGTGTGGGAACCGGGTTCTCCTTGGGAGGAACCGGTTACCACTATACCATTTTGAAAAATAACTAAACTTTAAAAATTCATAACTTTCAAACCGTAAGTTCGTTTTGAGCTCCATTTTGGACGTGGTTTCTTAAATTTAATGCTCTATATTATAAAATGAAGAAAATAACTGTAGCTTGATTTTATTTTGAAAATGCGTCGAATTCCGAATTATGCGGTTGTTACTTTGTGCGTACTTGGTGTATATGCAGTGGTGTATCTGTGGTAATTGATTGTATCAGGTTTTGGTTGATGAAATGCATGTTTATGTTGTTTGATGTGTGCATGATCAATGACGATATCACGTTTTGGTTGGTTTTGGTTTATGACATTGATGTGATCATAACTTTATTGAATGTTGCATGCTTTATGATGTGCATGCATATACATTCTGGTGGTATCTAATTCCCATTATGCGGAATTAGTGAGTATTGCCAATAACCGTTCCCGGGTGATTATGGGTGGTGAGGCTGGATTCATGTCCGAGTAATTATGGACGAATCGATGTTTGTGACTTAGTTCACTTTTTGGTACCACATGCATAGAGTCTTGCATTTGCATTTGTGTGAATTATAATATGATAGGATGGTTTCCTGTGTTATAATTTGTTTGCCATGTATGGATGTATGCTTATGAATTGAAGGGTGAAAGTTGACTTATTTGATTATGCTAAAAAGGGTGGATTGGTATACTTGAGATATTTTATTTGATTTGAGAAACTTATAATGCATTTTAATTATGATTAAGTCTCACCCTTACTTTGATGATTTCAGATTGAATTTTAGCGGCTTAGGAGCAGGTGAGGATGGCTCATTGAGCTGTGCATTTTACTTATTACGTGTCAGTGTCATGCTCTGATTTGTTACACTGGGGAACATTTGGTTTAGAGTTATGATTAAACTCTGTTATTTCATTTAGATTTGATAATAATTTCCGCTGTGTAGAACATGTTATTTTCTCGATTAATTGAATTACGTTCTTCAGTAAAAGCATGACATTATATGGGATTTTATTTTAGTTAATTGTAATGCCCTTTTATACATGTTTAGAGTACATCTTGAGCTTTCTAAAAAGTGCAAGACTTAAAAAATTTGAAAATTGAGCAAGATACAAGTTATGCAAGTTTGACATTTTTAAGGAGGTGCATGAAGAGAAATACTTAGCAAATGCAAATATTTTCAAAATGGGCCTAAGTTTTCATGATCCAAACTTAATCTTGACATTATCTATGGCCTGAAAACTCAAGTGCAAGCCCATCTTGTATTTATTTGATTTATTTTTGAATTTAATGATTTGAATTCAATTTTAATTAAATAAAATATAAAGGTAAGAGTTAAGATGAGTTGGGCTTGCTTTATACTTGTCTTGAGGTCCAAGATAACCCATGCTAGCTGGAAATTTTGTGCACTAACATTAATATAAGATTGAGCCAAATATGAAAGAATTTGATAAAATATTTCAATCAAATATTTTGCATTCAAGTTGATATATTTTCCACAAATGCTTGACCTAATCTCTTGCCCTATATATACATAGCACATTCATACATCAAGGAGGACGAGTTTGGCAGCTAGAAAACTAGGGTTCTTGTTCAAAATTTTCAAGAGAAAGTTGCACCATCGAAACCCTAGTTCCAACCGTCCTCAAGCAATTCCATGCACTCCACCATGCTCGTGAGGTAACATAGGGTAAGTATGGATCAAAATCCATGACCAAAATATCCTGAATTTGCATGCATCATCAAGCTCTGATTACAAATTTTTCTTAAATTCGTATTTCTGTTTTTATGATGTTTTGATCTAAACTAACCATGCTAATCATTTCCTAAGCTTTATTAGAGCAGGTATGGGCCATCGTTACAAGCTTTTCATGGTCAAATTGTGGTTTGCCATAGATAGGGAATATAATTGCTAAGCTTCGTATTTTTATTTGCAGGCACTTTCAGACCAAACCGTCATCACCGCTGAACTCGCAGGGGTCGATTTAGGGGGTAGGCTTATTCTATTGCATCGATTCTCTTTATTTTGTAGGTTTGGAATCTGACCTCGCCCAAGAAGACGAAGTTGACCACCCTGGGCGGTGGTTTGAATGTTTTACCCGGTGACATAGGCGTGGCGCTTTCTGATGGGTCCATCCAAACTCCCTGGGGCCCACGCGTGTTTTGTTTGAAAGTTCAAAATAGATACTTTGATAATCTATTAAAGTTATGATCCTCTGATGAATTTGATACTTTGACCTATTTATGTTTTTCAGCAGATGTTCTGACTCAGGTGTTAGAATGAAACGCTACACCGTGTTGAGCAGAAGATGAATTTTGAAGTTCTGAGAAAGAACTTCTGGAACACAACTACTGATAGAAGCATACAAGCACAACTTCTGATAGAAGAATGCAAGCGCAACTTCTAGGGCTCAATCCCTGCTGACCCCCTATCTTTTCTCATTTTTCTAACTTTTCTTATTTCCTTATTTTTTTTTTCTATTTTTCTTAATTTAATTTAATTTTCTTTTCAAAATTAATTAAAACCTTTTCAAAAATCATAAAAAGATAATTTCTTTTCTAGTAATTAGGGTTATTAACCTAAAACCTTTTATTTACTAATTTCTAAAACATTTTCACTAACATATTTCTTATTATCTTGATTACTTATTTGCTATTCTGCATTTATAGTTCTAGAAAGGATGTATAGGTCACACAATTTTTATTCTGTAATAGCGTAGATTTACATTTCTGTCTTTACTTTCCGCACTTCTATTATGTATCTGCCCCAAAGCCATGTAATAGCGTAGGATTTACATTTCCGCACTTTACACTCCGCACTTTATTTTCCTGTACATATTTAACTGCTAGTTAATTAGGGTTTGCATACTAAAACTAAAATCAACCCTAGATCACTTCTAATTTCAAGATAAATATCTGAATACAACACACTCTTCACACTTGCGTACCCCTTAGGGTATTCTCTCTTGTTGCCTTTATGAATACAATGGTCATGTCCCTCGAACGTAGGGATACCATTAGCAAAGACGCCTACGAATAATATCATCATAGTCGCTTCGATACCAAGATCATAGTCCCTCGATGTTGCCTACGAATACATGATCTCGTCCCTCCTTGTTGCCTATGAAAAGTGATGATCGTCTCTACAAATTGCTAAAGGTATCCTTACATGTTTCCTTCTATGACCATACAATGACCCTTCGGTTGTCCCTTCACATCCAAACAAATAAAGTTACCTACCAACTAATGGTATGGATAGCCTTATTCTAAAGGAGAAGGAAAAATATCATGGAAACGACCATTGTTAGTAGGTAATAAGACTTTGTTGCTTGCTCCAATCAAAATACTTTTTCACACCTTTCCACTACTTTCAAAAAACACTTTGTATACATTCCAGCGTGAATCATTACAAAGTTAAACATCTTTAAATTTCCAAACACTTCGTATACATTCCAATGAGAATCATTATGGAGTCAAAGCGAAATGCCTTTTCAAATACATTTTCAAACTACACAAACACAGAAAGCAATTTTTCAAAAGTGAGCTAAGCAACTAAGAGCCCGTAGATAGCTATGGATGGAAAAGGTGCTAATACCTTCCTTTTTCATAACTGCCTCCCGTACTCAGAATCTAACGAAGGTCTTTTCATTTTATTTTCACCTTCCATTTATTGGATAAAACAAAAGTCGGTGGCGACTCTTGCTATCTGCAACAATTGCGATAAAAAGAAAAACAAACAAGTTAGTTCTCCTACCGTGTTACAACAAGACAAAGAGAAAATTATTTAAAATCTAGCCCTATAAAACACCTCTCGGCCTTGGGAGGGGTGAAAGTTCAAAATAAAAGAGAGATAACTACTTAGAATGATGAACAACAGTATGAACCTTAACGATTTTCCAAAAGTCGCGAATTCCTTTGTAGACTATGTATTCCGGCAGTTTTCCCTTAGGATCATCTTCAACGATGACGTTGACCATTAGTCGAGCGAGATTTGAAGACTCTGGTTTGTTGATCTTGTCTTTTGTACTGCTGAGGCGATCTTCCTCTGCTTGATTGACAGGTCGAGGAGTATAAAATGAAGTACACGTGTCTTCAGGTGACATGAATTCTGGACTTTTAGGATGTACTTCCCAATCTTCTGGATGAAGAGACTCGTTATCAGAGACAACTTCCAAGTCATTTTCGGGACCATCTTCCCAATCTTCACCAAAAATTGCATTTATTTGTGAATAGACAAATTCAGGTTCAACAACCTTGGTAGGTGTATTGAAGCAAAGATCTTCAGCGTGATCTCAAATGGATGATGAGATTGAGAGGGCATGCATGCCTCTTCTGTTTGACTAAGATATTCAAGAGGATCTTCCCATCCAGTTGGTTGGATGTCTTCGATTGAAATTCTTGAACTTTCAGGAGCAGTATACTTTACAATGAAGTCAAATTTTCCATTTGGTTGCCCCAAGGTATCCCAAAATTCAGGTGGGATAGGTGGAATTTCTTCTTTATCATTTTTTTGGGACATGCCTTCAAATTTGTCTAAAGGAGGATAGAACGGTGTATACGGTTCTTCCTGAGATATGTATCTAGAGTCATTGAGAAAAGTCTTCCATTCTTCAGAACAAGAGATATTTTCTACAGTTCCTTCATTAATAAGGACGTTAACCTCTTGAGGGACAGGGTTAAGGAAACCTCCACTGTGGAATAATTCTTTGATTGGATGAAGAGTTTCATCTTCCTCATTGGATTTTGAGAGTACCAGAGTAAATTTGAGTCCCGTTTTGGTTTCATTGTTGATAGGAATCACAACTTGTCCCCAACCGATGGCAGTATCGTCTTTCACTATCTGCGTTACTTCTTTATAAGAAGAGATAAATGATTTGTTTCTTTTGGTAGATTCATCTTCTAATGAGATACCTTGGAACTGCGTTCCTTCTACATTGTCAGCAGAGATGAAAGAGGAAGTAGATAAGTGGCTTACTAACAAGGCTTCTTCCCCACTTATGGTTACCAACTTTCTGTTTGTTACGAAATTCAATTTTTGGTGGAGTGTTGATGTTACTGCTCCAGCTTCATGTATCCAAGGTCGACCTAACAAACAGATGTAGGTGGCTTGAACGTCCATAACCTGGAAGGTGACTTGAAAAGTATGCGGACCAATTGTTATTGGAAGTTCGATTTCTCCAATAATAGATTTTCTTGATCCAACAAAGGATTTGACTATTACACCACTGAATTTCATAGGTGTTCCTTTGTAAGACAAACGAGCGAGAGTCGTTTTTGGAATTACATTTAAGGATGAGCCAGTGTCCACTAGCACATTGGACAAAGAGTCTGATTGACAATTCATAGAGATATGCAGAGCGAAATTGTGATCTCTACCCTCTTCAGGGTGTTCTTCATCACTGAAGCTCAGATTGTTGCAAGTCGTTATGTTGGCTATGATTCCACCAAATTGATCGGTAGTTACATCGTGATCTACGAAGGCTTGATCCAAAACTCTCATCAGGGCGTCTCAATGGGCTTTAGAGTTTAAAAGATAAGAGAGTATTGAGATTTTGGAAGGAGTTTGCATCAGTTGATCCATAACTTTGTACTCACTTTTCTTAATCAACTTTAGAATTTCATCAATGTCTGGATTGATACTGGTTCCATCAGACGGACCAACATTTAAGTCTGGATTACCAACAGGAATTCCTTCAGGATTCATAACGGGTACATCAATAGGTCTTTGCCTTGCTGCAGGAGCGATAGGCTACTTCGGTGGAAACGGGGTATGCACACGCCCACTCCGAGTTACTCGACTTACTTCAGGGATGTTAACTACGGATGAAAGAGTAGGTATGGGTGCTTCCTTCCCATTTTCCATCATTGTTGCATTGTATTGATAGGGAACTGCTTTGTCAGAGTCATAAGGAATAAGTCCAGGTAGACAAATGATTAAAGGAGAAATAGGAACCCTTGGATTATTGTATTTGACATCTATGCACTTAGGTATATTGAAATGAGGAATGATAGCGTTTACTTCAGGATTTACCGAGTTGATATCTGATACTAAAAGATTATGCAGATAACATCCTATAGTATTCACATCATTCTCATTCCTATCTTTGCAAATTCGAATGTCTCCATTTTTAATTAACTATTGAAGATTTGGTTTTATAGTAGAACATCCACAAAAGTCTTCAGAACAAATTCTACAAGATATGCAGTTATGCCAAGCAAAACCACCCATTATGCAGAATGTGGCATGCATTTGCACTAAATCTTATTTTACCAAGTGTAATACGGTGAACTGACTTTGTAGGATTTTTGTATCCAAATGTGCGGATAGCAAGAGTCGCCACCGACTTTTATTTTTATCCAATTAAGGGAAGGTAAAAGTAACAGAAAAAGACCTTCGTTAGATTCTGAGTTCGGGAGAATGGTTATGAAAAGGGAAGGTATTAGCACCCCTTTTCATCCGTAGTTATCTACGGGCTCTTAGTTGCTCTAGATCACTTTTTTTAAAAATTGCTTTTTGTGTGTTTGACAAAAATGTTTTGAAAAGGCATTTCGCTTTGACTTTATAATGACTCATGTAGGAGTGTATACAAAGTGTTCGGAAATGTTTTTGTTTTGAAAAGAGAATTTGAACTTTGAAAAAGTGTATAGTGTGAAAAGCATTTGATAGAGCAAGCAACTAAGAGACTTATTTACCCACTCAGAATTGGTCGTTTTGTTGTACTTCTACATTCCTTTAGAATAGCGCTAGCCATACCATTAGTTAGTAGGTAGCTCCATTCGTTGGATGTAAACGGGACATTCGAAGGGACATCGGATGGTCATCGAAGGCAACTTGTAGGAAGCATCCTAGCACATTCGAAGGGACTATCATCATTTTTCGTAGGCGACAATCGAGGGTCAAGATCATGTATTCGGAAGCGACATCGTGGGTCTATGATCTTTGTATCGAAGGGACTATGATGATTTTTGGAAGGCAACGGTGCTAGAATACCTCTACATTCGAGGGACATGACCATTTGAATTCGAAAGGCATCGAGAGAGAATTACCCTAAGGGGTGCGTGTGTGAAAGAGGTGTGTCAAATTCAGATATTTTATCTTGAATATTAGTGGGCTATGTTCAATTTTAGTCTTGCCATACACGCCTAATTACTAGCAATTGATAAGGGTGCGGAAAGTAAAATGCGGAATGTAAAAGTGCGGAAAGATAAATCCTACGCTATTACAAGGCTTTGGGGCAGATACATAATTAGGAGTGCGGAAAGTAAAAACCCTAGATTAAACTATTACAACCCATAAGCAATTACATTATTGGAAAAATAGAATGAAAACGGTAAAGAAACGTCTGGATTGGAACAACCTGTGAAAGAGTGAGAAATCGGAAAATGCAATATGAATCGAATCAAGAGAAAAATGTTAGGAAAATGCAAATTTTAATATGAGAAAATTAATATATGGAAATAAGATAAATAAGTTAAAATAATTTTTTGGGATTTTTTGGAAAAGATTTAATAATTAAGATGCAATTTATAATGATTTAAATGCTAAAATATGAATAAAAATAAATATGCATGCAAAAATTATATTTTTTAATTTATTAAATTAAATAAAGGTTTTTATGAAAATAATGTAAAAAGAAAAAATGTTTTTGGTAATTTTAAATGCAGAATAAAAATTGTGAGAAATAATTAAAATTGCATGAAAATATTAACTAAATTGGAAAATAGAAAAATATGAAAAAACTTGAAGTTTTGAGAAAAGAAAACAAAGCTGGCTCCGGAGTGGATCGAACCCATGACATTAGAGAGCATCTTTGCACAGGAAACGCCTTAACCACTGGGACAAGTGGCGTTTGATGTTTGAATGATTGAAAACAATAGCATAAGAGTGATGACGCGTCCTGGATTGAGTTTGAAACACAGTCAGCGAGCCGGGCCCAGTCAACTTACGAATGGACGAATCAGATTGAGTCTTCGCGCCACGCAAGCTTCCACCGGTCTTCGCTGGTCAACGACGCCGGAGCCCTAGCTCCGGTCGTCTTCTCCGGCGACTCCAAAATTGAAACCTGCGAAATACGTAAAATAAATGGAAGAGGAGGATCCTACCCCCCCTAAATCGACCCTTCCGAGTCCAATGGTGATGTCAGTTTTGATTAAAAATGCCTCTAGCTATCGGTTCGAAGCTCAGCAGTCCACGAACCCTAAACATGGCAAATTGGATTTCTGACGTTCAAGTTATGCAACGATGACCCAGATCAATCATATAAAGCCTCATGAACACAATAAAAACATTAGAATTGATTAAAACGCGCAGATGAATAAAATGCAAAAATCAAAAGTTTTGAATATGTATGATCATGTATGCATCGATCCGCTTTTTTAAACCATGGCATGAGTGTGTACTTACTCAAACTTACCTCCAAGACAATGGGATGGTTGGTTTGACTGAAAGTGGTGGATTTTGAAATTCAAATTCTCAAGTTTCTTGGAAAATTTTGACAAAATAAGGGTTTGGCTTGAGCTAGGGTTTCGTGTGGTTTGCTGGCTGTGATGCTTGGTATTTATAGAGAGGATTGGAAGGGAAAAAAGGAATGGAAAAGATTTGATTTGGAGCATTCAATATTTTTCAAATAAAAATCAAATTTTGAAAGAAATTTGATTTTCTCCTTCAATGCATGATCAAGCACGAATTTGGCAAGTATCTTGGGCTTTCTTGGACATTAAGGAACATATAAAATCAGCCCTTCTTGGAAAAAATATGATTTTCATATTTTATATAATTTAATTTTGAATTAAATGTTCTAAAATTCAAAATAAAATCAATAAAATAGAAAATTGCCAAGGTCAAGCATTTATGGGTCAAAAATATTGTCATGAACAAGTTTGGATCAAAAGATTATAGGCCCATTTGGAAAATTTTGCAATTTGACCAATATGTCCTTTTGTGCAACTGTCCAAAATTGCCCAACTTCTGAATAGTGTATCTTGCTCAATTTTCCACATTTTTGAGTGTTCTTGGACTTTTTGGAAAGCTCTAAGAGTCCTCTAACCAATGTCTTTGGTCTCATCTCAATTGGAGTTACCATGCTCAAAATATCTTCAAAGCAAAAAGTTGACTTTTTGTTGACTTTGAAAAGGACCTGTAATGTTTTGAGCTATACCTCTCAAATGAAGCATTTTTTGGACATTCTTGTGAGACATGAAGTTGTAGAGAATTGAATTTCCTTCAAAACAATAGGTGGTGGAAAATTTCTGAGAAAGTATGAGAAAGTTATGATCAGTCAAAGTTTAGTTGACTTTTCATCTAGAAACCCTAATTTAGAAAGTTTGACTTTTGAGCAAATCTTGAGTTTTCTTGATGAATCATGATCAACCCTTGATCAAATGATGAATGTAACTTCAAAATGAGGATGTTGACCAAAAATTATGAAGTTTGACTGTATGTTGACCACAGTTGACTTTTTGTCCAATACAACTGATTTTCAACCATCTGAGCAATTGTCTGAGGAAACTTGACTTGTAAGGCTTGAAACTTGACATGGAGAATCTTTGAAGCATATGAGGAGGCATGAAGACCATTAGAGATGTTGGAAATCCATCTTGACTTGAGAGATACCAAACCCTAGTTTGGGTTGATTGTCTAGGAGAGAGTTTGTCTGATCAACCCTTGAGGAATCCTTGAGTATGGATGTATGAAATCTCTTGAGTAGATGGAGGGCAAATTTTGGGGTATGACAGCTGCCCCTGTTCAATCTTCTTGTACTGGAAGGGTTAGATTGACATGCTTGTCTTTCGTGACCTAGAGGTAGAAGATGATTGAACACCGAGTACACCTGAAAATTTGCACTCGCTGTTGGTGGATGATGCGGGGAATGGGCTTACAGATGCCATTTGGAGAAGCCGGATACTTTGCTGGGGAACGAGTCGTACGCTAGACTCGAGGTTGTTGATAGGAGAATTGACGGAGATGGGCTTAAGATGCCATCCAAGGCAACTGAGTCGTACGCTAGACTCTGTAGTTGCTGTTGATAATAAGAAGAGGTCAGAATAAATCTTCGTGTCGATTACTCTGAGGGAGATTGTGATTGGAGAAAATGTGGATAGTTTCCCTGTTGTGCATCGGGTGTTGATCCACTGCCTGCTATCGGAGGATAACCAGAGGTGGTCTTTCGGATAGTTTTCCCGTCGGTTCGGGGCTTAATCCTGGACCTGTCGTCGGAGGTGGTCTTTCAGATAGTTTTCCCGTCGGCTCGGGGCTTAATCTCGACCTGCGGGCGGTCTTTCAGATAGTTTTCCCGTCGGCTCGGGGCTTAATCCTGGACCTGTTTTCGTCAGAAATGACTTTCACCTGCTTTGGAGAAAACAAGAGAAACTTTGATAGAATATTGTTAGTCTTATGCAAGGAATGATGCATGACGGTGTATATGAATGACATATGCAGGAATTATGACTTTATGAGAAATGCATGGATGATAGATGTTGTGATGTTTCAAAACATATCCATCTTGAAGAAGATGCGGATATTCTTGTTTGAAGATTTCTGACTTCTGCCTGGGGAATTGAGTAGGTGAGAACCCCGCTTTTGAAAGAGAAGAAAGATATCCTGGATTCTTCCGATGCACTATCTGACCAAGTCTCGGGCCTAGATACTGTTGAGGAAGGTAGAGATTTGAGAAGCTCGTTGTTGGAGATCTCATATACCCTGCTGAGGAGAATCTGGAAGGCGATCTGTTGGGGACCTTGTATGTAGATCCTGCTGAGGAAATTTAAGAGGCGCTCTACTGGGGATTCTGAGTGTAGATCTCGCTGGAGAGCATTTGATGGTTGTTGAGAGACCGGGCTAAAAGAGTCTGGAGTCCGTTGTAATCTCTGGCTGGGGGATAAAAAGTGTATGTTTCCTCCGATGCACTATCTGACCAAGTTTCGAGTCTGGATACCGCTGCCGGGGAGAAGGGGGAAGATTGAGAAATATCTGCTGGGGATGAGGTGTTACTGCTTAGAGACTGATGTAACGTTGCTCGGTTGAGTGGATTCACTGCTTGTGGATTAACATATACCCCGATGGGGATGGTGTGTTGTGAGTGACACCTTTATGTTCTGTGGGGAACTATTTGTTGACTTTCGTCGTCAACCCAATTCCTGGAACCTGTAGTAAGTACTTTTGCATATTCACTTTTCGTATGCTTGCAGAGAGATTTTTACTGTCGAGTGCGTATAATCATTCAAAGCAAACGTTGGACTTATTGCAAACGACATCAGTGAAAATTGTAAAGAGAAAGAACTTGTATTCATTTGAAGGGTGGCGTATGGCCAAGTAGTTTGTACACAAGAAAGGTAAAAAGCTATGCGGAAACAATCTCGTTAAGTTCCAACTATGCTAGTACTCATATATCTCGACTATCTCATCTCCTTGTTGTCAGTAGAAAGTGAGTAGACTGATCTTCGCCATTTGAACTTTGAATGCTGATAGTAGTCTGGAAGCAGGTGATGTGGAAGAGACATAGTCGTACGCTTAAATCCCTAACTTTTGCCTAGACCGCCCTTTCGGGTTTTCTCTGGGATACCCTTTTTTGCCCAAGCCGCCTTTTCAGGTTTTCGACTTGCCGGGTGTACATGTTTTGTATATATCCTTAATTTTTGCCCGAACCTTTTGGTTCGCCAGGATGCCCTTATTTTTGCCTAGGCCAGTCGACCTAGCGGGTCTCTTTTATGCGTAGTATTTTTTGACTATGTCTGCGTTCACAGGGTGTGGAAGTCCTCGCCATCCATGGTGCTAAGTATCATAGCTCCGCCGGAAAATATTGTCTTGACTACAAATGGTCCCTCATAGGTGGGAGTCCATTTGCCCCTGGGATCACCTTGTGGAAGAATGATGCGCTTGACTACTAGATCACCGACTTGGTAGACTCGATGCTTGACCTTCTTGTTAAATGCTCTGATCATTCGCTTTTGATAGATCTGTCCATGGCAGATGGACGCGAGTCGTTTCTCATCGATCAAGTTAATCTGGTCAAGGCGAGTCTGAACCCAATCGTCTTTGCCTACCTCTGCTTCCTGGAGGACTCTGGTTGAGGGTATCCGAACCTCGATGGGTAAGACGGCTTCCATACCGTATACAAGAGAGAAGGGAGTTGCCCCTGTTGATGTTCATGCTGTAGTGCGATAACCATGAAGAGCAAATGGTAACATCTCATGCCAATCCTTATAAGTCACTGTCATTTTCTGTATAATCTTCTTAATGTTCTTGTTGGCGGCTTCCACTGCGCCATTCATCTTAGGCCGATAAGGAGAATAGTTGTGATGCTTGATCTTGAACTGCGTGCAGAGTTCGGTGATCATCTTGTTGTTGAGATTGGAGCCGTTATCTGTGATAATCCTTTCGGGAGTGCCATACCGACAGATAAGATTATGTTTGATGAATCGAGCCACAACATTCTTGGTAACAGATGCGAACGAGGCTGCTTCTACCCACTTGGTAAAGTAATCGATTGCCACAAGGATGAAACGGTGTCCATTGGAAGCCGTGGGCTTAATCTCTCCAATCATGTCAATGCCCCACATTGCAAAAGGCCAAGGAGAAGTTAAAACATTCAGAGGTACTGGAGGTATGTGCACTTTGTCTGCATAAATCTGGCATTTGTGACAAGATCGAGCATAGCGGTGACAATCAGCTTCCATGGTGGACCAATAGTAACCTGTTCTCAAAATCTTCTTAGCCATGGTGTGTCCACTGGAGTGGGTACCAAATTCGCCTTCGTGTAACTCTTCCATGATACGCATTGCTGTTTTCTGGTCTACACAGCGGAGTAAGCACATGTCGTGGTTGCGCTTGTATAAGATGTCGTTGCTGAGGAAGAATTTAGATGCAAATCTTCTCATGAACTTCTTATCATTAACAGATGCCCCTGCGGGATATTCCTGAGTCTCAAGATACCTCTTCACGTCATAGTACCAAGGTTTCTCTTCTGCGTCAAGCTCACAACAATACGCTTGTTCGTCGAACCTCTCCATGATGATCTGGGGAGCCTCGTTGTCCCATCTAACCTTGAACATAGATGACATAGTAGCCAATGCGTCTGCCAACTGATTCTCTTCTCGCGGAATATGATTGAAAGTGATCTCTTCAAAGTAGGGAATCAAACTCAGAACATGCTCTCGATACGGAATGAGATTCGGATGCTTCGTATCCCACTCGCCTTTAATCTGACTGATCACTAAAGCTGAGTCTCCATACACTTGTAAGAACTTGATTCTTAAGTCAATAGCAACTTTGATACCCATGATGCAGCCGTACTCGGCCATGTTGTTCGTGCAACTGAAACATAATCTGGCGGTGAAAGGAGTATGTCCGCCTGCAGGGGATACAATGATGGCGCCAATGCCATTGCCAAGTGCGTTTGAGGCTCCATCAAAAACCATAGTCCATCGGGATCCTTGTTCAGGTCCTTCGTCTGGGCCTGGTTCTTCGCAATCTGTAACTAGTAAAACATCTTCATCTCGAAATTGAACGCATAGGCGATAGTCATCTACGGCTTGAGAGCCAAATGATCGGCTACTACACTCCTTTGATCGCTTTAGAAGTGTCTTGGATGTCATATTCGGTCAAGATCATTTGCCATCTTGCTATTCTTCGAGAGAGCTGGTTTCTCGAATATGTATTTTATCGGATCCATCTTGAAATCAACAAGGTAGTGTGAGTCAACATATCTGTCTTAGTCGTGACGACCCAAGCCAAAGCGTTGCAAGTTTTCTCAAGTGAGTATCTTGTTTCACGGTCGGTAAACTTTTGCTAAGGTAGTATATGGCATGCTCTTTTCGACTGACTCGTCATGTTGCCCCAACACACACCCCATTGAGTTCTCTAACACTAAGTACATGATAAGAGGTCTTCCGGCGGCATCGGGATAGGAGGATTCGGTAGGTACTCCTTGATTTTGTCAAAAGCGATCGCAATCGTCGTTCCATTCTACTACTTGATATTTCTTTAGTAACTGAAGATTGGCTCACAAGTAGCGATTAAGTGTGCAATGAATCGGCAATGTAGTTTAATCGGCCCAAGAAACCTCGACCTCCTTCTCGTGCGGGGGCGGCATCTCTTGAATAGCTTTAACCTTGCGGTCAACCTCAATACCTCTTCCACGACAAACCCTAGGAGTTTTCGGATCGACTCCAAAGGTGCACTTGTTAGGATTAAGTCTCAATCAGACTTCTTCAACCGTCGAGCAGTTTAAAAATGATCAAGATGTTCTTCTTGATCGTGATCGAGCTATCATATCGTCGACGTAGACCTCTATCTCGTGATGAATCATGTCATGAAATAATGTCACCATAGCGATAAGTGGCGCGCATTCTTCAATCCGAGCGGCATAAGCGCGAAAGTGCCCCGTAACAAGTAGTCTTCTCCATGTCTTGAGGAGCCATTTTGATCGATTGTAACCGGAGAAACCATCCATGAAGGAAAAACCTTATCTGAGCGGTGTTGTCAACCGAACATCAATATGAGGAAGTGGGAAATCGTCTTTCGGACTCGCTTTGTTCGGATCTCGTAATCCACACACATTCGTACCTTACCATCCTTCTTAGGCACGGGTACCACATTAGCAACCCAGGGGATAAGAGGTGTGACTAAGAAACCAGCATTGAACGCTTCATAACTTGGCTTTGATTTTCTCGACATCTCGGGACGCGGCGACCTTCATTTCAGGGAAAACCTTCTTTTGGCAATCGGTGTACCACAATATCAATGTCTAAACCGGCATGTCTTCGTATGACCAAGCAAAACCTCAATATAGTCTAGCATCTGAACCAACCTTTCTTTAACACTTCTCAAGACCCGCTCCTATCTTGATCTCTTTTCTTCGTTAGTACCCAAATTCACAACCTCAACTTGCTCTTGGTGGGTGTATAACTCGCTCTTCTTCTGTGTCTGGCAAGTTCTCCGGCACTTCACAATCTTCCTCACTTTCGTCTTGGCTTGGTAGATCGGATTATCAAAGTCATATTTAGCACTAGCATAGCTTTTATTAACGAGATTCAGAGTGATTCTGCAGTGTATCACGTGGGTGTGTGTAAGAACACATAGCTTTTTGAAGGGGTGATAAAGTAAAGAAGGAAGACAAACAATTGAATGCAAAAGCCCAACGAATTTATTGAATGAAAATACGCAAACGACAGATAATAACCCTCGCAAACGAGCCATGACGCCCCGGGCAAGGCACCAGGCTTTCAAAGTTTATTGTTTGAAACATAAAGAAATACGAAAAGCAAAATAAAACAAAAGCAATTACTCCTGGCTAAAGGAGATTGGTATGACGTCTTCAGTCTTCCAATTGCTGAGCCCATGATCTGGAGTGGGGAAGATCCACTTGCTGATGTCGAAGCCGTTGTCGTCGTCTTCTATAGCATGAATTCCACTCTGGCTGATGCGGAAAGGAAGTTGGCCACGTTCGCGGCGTATCATCTTGACCCTTGATGGTGAAGCCTAAACCGGTCTTGTCAAATTTGAAGGGAAGATCAGGGAGCCGTCCCCAAATAGTACTACCTTCTTCAACAGCAGCTTGAGCATCTTTCAGCGAGGCCATCCTAGGCGGAACTTGCGTGACTTCAGGAGTGACGGGAGAGTCAACAGGCATGACTCTGGGAATTGTTTCAAAAGCTTGACAGGGAGTCTCGAAGAATTCACCCTCCATCTCGAGATAGCGGAATGACTGTAGATGACTGACCATATACTCTTCTTCACCACATACCGTGATAACCTTCCCTTTCACCGGGTATTTCAGTTTCTGATGCAAGGTAGAGGTAACAGCGCCTACCCCATGTATCCAAGGGCGTCCGAGTAGACAAGAGTAAGCGGGACGGATGTCCATGACAAAGAAAGTAGAGTCAAAAGTCTGGGAACCGACTTTAAGCGAGTGAGCTCTCCAAGTTCTGTTCGCTTAGAACCATCAAAAGCTCTCACGA
The DNA here is from genome assembly GCA_021764765.1 of Vicia sativa. Classification (NCBI taxonomy): domain Eukaryota; kingdom Viridiplantae; phylum Streptophyta; class Magnoliopsida; order Fabales; family Fabaceae; genus Vicia; species Vicia sativa. The sequence goes on from CM038793.1 coordinate 109,327,047, forward strand.
TAATGTCACTGGGTCTCAGAACCAACCCTTCGACATCAAGCCGATCAAAAGCAGTCTTCGGTAGGATATTCAAAGCAGAACCGGTGTCAACCAAAACATGAGACAGGGTAGTATCCTTGCATTCAACAGCGATGTGCAAGGCTTTGTTATGTTTCTTTCGGAGAGTCAAATCGACATCGAGAAGCCTAGGCCGTTGTTGGCAGCCAGGCTAGCAATACAAACTTGAGCGGTCGGTGGTAGTGTCTTGCGGAACATGGCGTTCTTGAAACTTCACCAAGGCGTTAGCATGAGCCTCGAGCACAAGAGCAAAGCGAGCATGGAAATCTTGGACGAGTCTGTCTAGCATTCCACAACATTGTAGTCACTCTTCTTGATAATCTTGAATTTCCTCCATTTCTTGTTTGGAGGTGTCTTGATAACTTCCTTTGGTACTTCGGTTGAGGGGATGAGTCACTGGTTCTTTCCTCTAGTAGGGATATTGATGGAGTAGGCGGAATGCGAGTGGAGTCGCAATGTCTTTTGGAGGAGAGATCTGGAGAATACCCTTCGGTTCGGTCACCTTCTGGATCCGTGATGTTGTCAATGTTAGGGATGGTAGCTTCGATTGTAAGATCCTCAATGGTCAGAGGGTCTTGCTTGACGCCATGATAGTAAACATCAGCTCCATAATTCCAAGGGATAGCCTTGTTAGAGGAATATGGCACTGTCTTGGAGAAGTGATAATGAGAGGTGCCACTCTAGGCACAGGATCAGCAGAGGAAATCCTTATAGTGTTAACATCAGCATAGTCTTCTGGGAAATCGTCGCCCCATCCGGTCGCCTTAACATCTTCAATAGGAATCTTGTAACTATCAGGGACAGTGTACTTCACCATGTAATCATGCTTTCCACTTGGCTGCCCCAAGGTATCCCACACAGATGGTACAGTTTCGTTCGCATTGTCGATCTTCAACTTGGATATTTCTTCACCACGCACGGTGGTTTGAAATATATCTCACGGTTGTCCATCATGCCGAACACGCCTTCTCAACCAAGCACAACCATCGGTACAAATGGGCACCAACGACAATTCTCGGGCATCTGGATTGACACCGGCTTGCAACAAATTCTTCTTAACAGTCATCAGAGGAATGGTCAAGTCATCTATGTTGAAAACATAAGTATCATCTCCAACAACATTGGAACTCTTGTCATGGTTAGGCATAGGAGCGTTGATCACATTCGGAGTCTCAACAGGAGGATCAAATTCAATCTGCTTAGATTCAATCATATCTTGAATTTTGTTCTTCAGAGCCCAACAATTGTCAGTGTCGTGCCCTGGGCTATTGGAGTGGTAAGCACACTTGGCATTAGGATTGTACTTCGGAGAGGAAGTGTTGACATTCTGAGGAGGATCCCTCAAGGTAATCAGCTCTGCTTTCAACATGTGTTGCAAGGCTTGCGACAATGGCATGTTGATCTTCGTAAACTGTCTTCGTGGCGTTACGGCTGTGCGTTGTCTGAGGTTGTCTTGATGTAGGATTGGAGATCACAACTGCCCCCACAGATTGAGCACGGTCGGACTTGGCTCGGCTTTTCTGACCATACACAGCATTAGCTTCTTTCTTAGCACCAAAAGATCTCTTCGCAGCATTTGAAGATGACTCTACATGAATCTTCCCACTCTTGATACCAGCTTCAATGCGTTACTTTGTCAATATCATTCGGTGAATCCGAATGAAGAATTTCAATCGGATGATTGAAGAATGGGCTGTCGGTGTCCCCATAAACATATCAACCAACTCCCTATTGGACAAGGGTGGTTGAACTCTGACTGCTAGATCTCTCCACTTCTGAGCATACTCCTTGAACTTCTCGTCGCGACCCATAGACATGCTTTGTAGTTGCATGCGAGTGGGTGTCAATTCAGCATTATACTCATATTGCTCAGAAAGCATCACCAAGTCACTCCAAGTACGGATACGGTCATTCTCTAGTGATAGTACCATTCCAACGGGTTTCGGACAAACTCTCTTGAAAATAGTGCATCCACAACTTTCTGTCATCAGTGTGGGGATTGATCTTCTGAACATAGGACTTCAAATGCAGCTTTGGACAAGACATGCCATCATACTTAGCAAAGGTAGGAACTTTGAACTTAGGAGGAATCACAACACCAGGAACAAGACTCAGATCATCAAAGTTCAGCCCGGACATTTTAGGGCTTTCCACACATTCGACGATCTTCAAGTTGCTTGTACTTGTCATCTTCCTCAGAGTATTGGCCATAATCAGAATGATCCTCTCCTCCTTTCTTTTGCTCACGCTGCTCACCTCCATCACCCTTGGTACTCCCCTCGGTATGGACACTTCCTTCAGAGAGCTCAATACGGCTAATCACTTTAGGACCCCCTTTGAAACGTCTACCCATGTTGAGGAGACCAACAACCTTCTTCTTCTTGTTGATGAGCTTCTTGGATCTTCTTGGCCTTGGACCAAGTGGTGAACATCTGGGCCGAGCATTCTGAGCTTGGAGATCTTTGACAGTCTGTTCAAGAGCCATTTCTGCTAAAATAAATAGCGAGCAAATGAGAAAACCAATCTCCAATGTACCTGTGATGCAATGTTATGATATGCTATGCAATGTTTATGCGAATGCAATGCAATGTTTTCAAGGACCTAAGAGATTTAAATTTGTTAAACAAGCAATGAACAAACATTTATTAGTACTTTTTCATTATTCTTTTTTCTCTTTTTAAGTACAAGGGATAGTTCGAAATAATAAAAGAAAACAAAAACATCCTAAAGCTCTAAATCTCCCATGGGCGCTTCCTCTTGGTGCCGATGTAAGCGTTGATGTTTCGCTCCTCGTGAAGTAGCTTGGTCAACTCTAGAACTTTCTTCTCGCTTGCGTAACACTGAGCTTCAAAGGTATCCCTTTCTTCTTTAAGCTGAATCCAGGATCTCTTCAAGTCTTCAAAATCAGTAGGCATGTCAGGATGGAGAACAACATAGGGTACGTCACCTATAGCAACAGGTTCCATAATTACTGGCAAAACAGGCGTGAATGGCATCATGAGGTTTTGAGCTCGAGCTCGCACCCATTTGAGGTAAGGTTCCCAAGGAATGGAGTTCGTGTGCCCCAAAGTCTTGGTATCAGTCTTCTTTACCATGCCCCAAGCATGTATAAACCTTCGTCGGTAATTCTTGAGATCGTGACTGTAATCGAACACAATATCTTGGAGAAGCATATCATGCGGACCATCTCTTCGAGCAAAACCAAACTGACGTAGAGCTAAGGAAGGGTTATAAGTAATACCTCCCCTTATACCAAGGAGTGGTACATTAGGGAACTCTCCACAACGCTCAATGAAGGTGAAGTCCTTTTGAGAGAAAAGGCTCCAACGGATATCTGAATGAGAGAGTGACATCAATCTTTGAGACCATCTCAACCTTTGTTCATTTTTCAAAACTGATGGAGGAAGGTGCGAAATAAACCACCTTGAAAGTAACGGTATACAACACATGAGAGTTCCTTGTCGCTTAGTAGTACGGGTGTGGAGAGAATGTAGGATGTCTCCAAGTAGAGTAGGCACCGGATTGCGGGTAAGAAACAACTTGATGGCATTGATATCTATGAATTGATCCGAGTTAGGAAATAGAACCAAACCATAAATTAGCAAGGCCACAATGTCTTCGAACGCATGGAAACTCATAACTTTGAGGAATTCTCGGGCTTTCTTAATCAGGAACTTGGAAAGTAAACCCTTAACTCCACTTCTAGTTTCCCAATTGGCTTCAATGTCCGAGCGCTTAAGGTGCAAAGCGGATGCAATGTCTTCGTACCTAGGAACTTTTTCTAGACCGGTGAATGGCATTTGGTCGAGAATAGGTACCCCAAGTAGCTTAGAGAACTCTTCCAAGGTAGGAACCAACTGATAATCTGGAAATGTAAAGCAATGGTGTTTCGGATCAAAGAACTGGAATAGGACATGCATCATATCTTCTTCAAAACCGGAGATAACCAAGTCAAGTAGATAACCATGTCTTTTGATGAACTGAGCATGGTCGGGAATTTCTGAAACCAATTCTTTGAGTTGAGAAGGGATACCCATGAAGTTGATTCGGATAGTCTTTCTAGAAGCCATAATCCCTACAAAACAGAGCAAAGATAAATCCCTAGGTCCTTGAAATAGTTAGAAATGATATGTAATGCGAATGATGTCATGATGTCATGTTTAGCACACACAAACAATTCACACAATGAGCCTAAGTTTAAGGCTTGCATGAGGTATAGGTGATTACCCCACCAAAAGTTTGAGTTGGTTCATCCTGTCCTATAATAGTAACCGGTTCTAGGAATCTCATATCATAGATCTTTCTGGCGCTTATTTCAATACGGCCAAGTGGTCGATCGAAAATGTCCCAAAAGTCTAATCTCAATGAGCGTAGCATCGAGTATCAACCAACCTCGGTCTACACCAAAGCCGGCCATCTCACTACCTTCTAATGGCCAAGATGGGTCAATTAAGGTTCTAAAAGTTTAGTTAGCGCTTGATGACACCACGCAGAAGCCAAATACTATCTTCAACTTGGGAATGAAGAGTATCGGGACAACCAAAGTGTCACGCTAACGTAGCCATCATGTTGACCGTTTAGTTATACGTCTAGCGGTCGCGATGATCTAATGCCACTTACCTAAAAGGAAACCCGGATCCGGGTGTAGGATCTCCCAATAATATAATACCCAAGCAACCCTTAAAGATAAAGCAAGCAAGCCAAACAAAAAGCAATAAAAGTTATCTAAAAATCCCTAAGGCAATTCTCTCTTTTAGGGTGTATTCCCAGAGTCGATTACATGTCGGTGAACTGACTTTGTAGGATTTTTGTATCCAAATGTGCGGATAGCAAGAGTCGCCACCGACTTTTATATATATCCAATTAAGGAAGGTAAAAGTAAGAAAAAGACCTTCGTTAGATTCGAGTTCGGAGAATGGTTATGAAAAGGGAAGGTATTAGCACCCTTTTCATCCGTAGTTATCTACGGGCTCTTAGTTGCTCTAGATCACTTTTTAAAAATTGCTTTTGTGTGTTTGACAAAATGTTTTGAAAAGGCATTTCGCTTTGACTTTATAATGACTCATGTAGGAGTGTATACAAAGTGTTCGAAATGTTTTGTTTTGAAAAGAGAATTTGAACTTTGAAAAAGTGTATAGTGTGAAAAGCATTTGATAGAGCAAGCAACTAAGAGACTTATTTACCCACTCGAATTGGTCGTTTTGTTGTACTTCTACATTCCTTTAGAATAGCGCTAGCCATACCATTAGTTAGTAGGTAGCTCCATTCGTTGGATGTAAACGGACATTCGAAGGGACATCGGATGGTCATCGAAGGCAACTTGAGGAAGCATCCTAGCACATTCGAAGGGACTATCATCATTTTTCGTAGGCGACAATCGAGGGTCAAGATCATGTATTCGGGCGACATCGTGGGTCTATGATCTTTGTATCGAAGGGACTATGATGATTTTTGGAAGGCAACGGTTCTAGAATACCTCTACATTCGAGGACATGACCATTTGAATTCGAAAGGCATCGAGAGAGAATTACCCTAAGGGGTGCGTGTGTGAAAGAGGTGTGTCAAATTCAGATATTTTATCTTGAATATTAGTGGGCTATGTTCAATTTTAGTCTTGCCATACACGCCTAATTACTAGCAATTGATAAGGGTGCGGAAAGTAAAATGCGGAATGTAAAAGTGCGGAAAGATAAATCCTACGCTATTACAAGGCTTTGGGGCAGATACATAATTAGGAGTGCGGAAAGTAAAAACCCTAGATTAAACTATTACAACCCATAAGCAATTACATTATTGGAAAAATAGAATGAAAACGGTAAAGAAACGTCTGGATTGGAACAACCTGTGAAAGAGTGAGAAATCGGAAAATGCAATATGAATCGAATCAAGAGAAAAATGTTAGGAAAATGCAAATTTTAATATGAGAAAATTAATATATGCTGGAAATAAGATAAATAAGTTAAAATAATTTTTTGGGATTTTTTGGAAAAGATTTAATAATTAAGATGCAATTTATAATGATTTAAATGCTAAAATATGAATAAAAATAAATATGCATGCAAAAATTATATTTTTTAATTTATTAAATTAAATAAAGGTTTTTATGAAAATAATGTAAAAAGAAAAAATGTTTTTGGTAATTTTAAATGCAGAATAAAAATTGTGAGAAATAATTAAAATTGCATGAAAATATTAACTAAATTGGAAAATAGAAAAATATGAAAAAAAACTTGAAGTTTTGAGAAAAGAAAACAAAGCTGGCTCCGGAGTGGATCGAACCCATGACATTAGAGAGCATCTTTGCACAGGAAACGTCTTAACCACTGGGACAAGTGGCGTTTGATGTTTGAATGATTGAAAACAATAGCATAAGAGTGATGGCGTCTGGATTGAGTTTGAAACACGGTCGAGCCGGCCCATCAACTTACGAATGGACGAATCAGATTGAGTCTTGGCGCGCAAGCTTCCACCGGTCTTGGTCAGCGGCCGGAGCCCTAGCTCCGGTCGTCTTCTCCGGCGACTCCAAAATTGAAACCTGCGAAATACGTAAAATAAATGGAAGAGGAGGATCCTACCCCCCCTAAATCGACCCTTCCGAGTCCAATGGTGATGTCAGTTTTGATTAAAAATGCCTCTAGCTATCGGTTCGAAGCTCAGCAGTCCACGAACCCTAAACATGGCAAATTGGATTTCTGACGTTCAAGTTATGCAACGATGACCAGATCAATCATATAAAGCCTCATGAACACAATAAAAACATTAGAATTGATTAAAACGCGCAGATGAATAAAATGCAAAAATCAAAAGTTTTGAATATGTATGATCATGTATGCATCGATCCGGCTTGTTTTAAACCATGGCATGAGTGTGTACTTACTCAAACTTACCTCCTGAAGACAATGGGATGGTTGGTTTGGACTGAAAGTGGCTGGATTTTGAAATTCGAAATTCTCAAGTTTCTTGGAAAATTTTGACAAAATAAGGGTTTGGCTTGAGCTAGGGTTTCGTGTGGTTTGCTGGCTGTGATGCTTGGTATTTATAGAGAGGATTGGAAGGGAAAAAAGGAATGGAAAAGATTTGATTTGGAGCATTCAATATTTTTCAAATAAAAATCAAATTTTGAAAGAAATTTGATTTTCTCCTTCAATGCATGATCAAGCACGAATTTGGCAAGTATCTTGGGCTTTCTTGGACATTAAGGAACATATAAAATCAGCCCTTCTTGGAAAAAATATGATTTTCATATTTTATATAATTTAATTTTGAATTGAATGTTCTAAAATTCAAAATAAAATCAATAAAATAGAAAATTGCCAAGGTCAAGCATTTATGGGTCAAAAATATTGTCATGAACAAGTTTGGATCAAAAGATTATAGGCCCATTTGGAAAATTTTGCAATTTGACCAATATGTCCTTTTGTGCAACTGTCCAAAATTGCCCAACTTCTGAATAGTGTATCTTGCTCAATTTTCCACATTTTTGAGTGTTCTTGGACTTTTTGGAAAGCTCTAAGAGTCCTCTAACCAATGTCTTTGGTCTCATCTCAATTGGAGTTACCATGCTCAAAATATCTTCAAAGCAAAAAGTTGACTTTTTGTTGACTTTGAAAAGGACCTGTAATGTTTTGAGCTATACCTCTCAAATGAAGCATTTTTTGGACATTCTTGTGAGACATGAAGTTGTAGAGAATTGAATTTCCTTCAAAACAAGAGGTGGTGGAAAAATTTCTGAGAAAGTATGAGAAAGTTATGATCAGTCAAAGTTTAGTTGACTTTTCATCTAGAAACCCTAATTTAGAAAGTTTGACTTTTGAGCAAATCTTGAGTTTTCTTGATGAATCATGATCAACCCTTGATCAAATGATGAATGTAACTTCAAAATGAGGATGTTGACCAAAAATTATGAAGTTTGACTGTATGTTGACCACAGTTGACTTTTGTCCAATACACCCGATTTTCAACCATCTGAGCAATTGCCTGAGGAAACTTGACTTGTGAGGCTTGAAATTTGACATGGAGAATCTTTGAAGCATATGAGGAGGCATGAAGACCATTAGAGATGTTGGAAATCCATCTTGACTTGAGAGATACCAAACCCTAGTTTGGGTTGATTGTCTAGGAGAGAGTTTGTCTGATCAACCCTTGAGGAATCCTTGAGTATGGATGTATGAAATCTCTTGAGTAGATGGAGGGAAAATTTTGGGGTATGACACCAAGTTTACGTCAGAGACTTGGTATTGATCTGAATATCTAGCTATTATGTTCACAGCGTGCCCTCCATGATTAGGCAGCGGATTCACTTGCACATTCAGATTCGTATTTCTGAAAGAAAGAAGGTTAGCCCTAACTAGTCTTTGAACTTCAACTTTCAAGGCTATACAGTGCTCGAGATCGTGACCAGGTGCCCCTTGATGAAAAGGGAAAGACACATCAGCTTTGTACCACCAAGGTAATTTATCAGGTACTGGAGGTGGTGCTCTTGTTTGAACAAGATTTCTCTCAACTAAGGCAGGATATGATTCCGTGTAAGACATCAGAATTGCATCAAACTGCAAAATTTTAGGAGCATGATTTTGATTGTTGTTGAATGGTTAAGCCTGTTGTCGAGGCTGCTGATTCTATTGAAATTGTGGGGTAATTCCCATGTTTGAAGTTGTACAAACAATTGGTGCGACAACAGCTACCTGTTGTCGGTGATTGCCATTTTTCCTGGGTTTCCCTTGGGATACCATTCCAATGTCTTGTTCTGTCATCTTCGGGAAACCACTTCCAAATTTCTTGGTTCTGCTTGAAGATCCAACTTCTCTAGTTAAGCGTCCTGCTCGGACTCCTTCTTCTAATTGCATCCCCGTGTTTACCATTTCAGAGAAATCATTTGGAGCAATGGCGATCATGCGTTCATAGTAGAAAGTACCTAGAGTATTCAAGAAGATCTTGGTCATTTCTTTCTCTTCCAATGGTGGATTGACTTGGGCAACTATTTCCCTCCAACGTTAGGCATACTCTTTGAAAGTCACTTTATCCTTTTGAGACTCGATCTGAGTTGATCTTGATATGGAGCCTTGTCCAAGTTGAATTTATATTGTTGAACAAAAGCTTCACCTAGGTCGTTGAAATTTAGAATGTTTGCACTATCCAATCCCTCTAGCATACATCGTAAGATGAATTTGTGGGCAAGAGTTGCCTCTATATTTCTCAATGCCGAGGACTTTAAACTTGGCTGGTATTCTCAAACTGGGAACCAGACACATATCGTGGGCATTTTTCCCAAACAAATCCTTTCCACGCATTGTTTTGATCTCTAACTACATTCTGTTAAACTGTTCTTGGAGATCTTCCATACGGCCACGAGAATCTATGTTATCGCCAAGATCATGATAGACTTCGTTGTTTACAATAGCGTGAACCACGGAAGCTAAATTCGTCATAATCGATTGAGAAACCGACATAGTGACATGAGTAAAGGTTACTCTAGGATGTGAAGTAAATGCTGAATTCTGAAAAGTAGGAACCTCAGTTGCGGTTGTCGGTACTTTGGAAGTATTTTGACTAAAACCTATGACGAAATTGAAAGGAATTCCCCAAGGGTAACCCCCTATAATAGTGAAAAGAGGATTACTAATTGCAACAGCAGAAACTGGAGTAGTAGTAATTTCTGAAATCATTGTTGCTTGGACTTGACTATTAGGTGTCGATTGCTGATTCTGCGCAGCTACCAACGAGCTTACCAAAGTAGTGAGTCTTTCCACTTCCTCTTAAAGTGTGTTTAATGTACCATGAAGCTCAATATTCTCTTATTCAAAATCTTCCATTGCTTTCCTTCTATTTGCGCGAGTATTGTATCTGTGAGCTGACTGTGAACATAGTCGAGAAACTCTAAGACGCGACAGCTTGACGATCTATTGAGAAAATTCCAAAAGATAAGACTCTAAATAACAAACTCGAAATGCACAAAATGATGTATGATTTTGGATGCAAAGAGAAAATAATTTCCAAAGAATTTACGCTAAAAGGGAAATTTCTCGCAAACATTTGGATGGAAAAACTCTTATTTTATTTTTGTTTGGAGCATAAATCTTACAACAATAAAGCAAATAATAGCTAAACTATACAGATTAAGCGTCTTCGTCTGATGAAGAACCAAATGCTTGATGCAACTTCAACTTCAGGATCTCTTTCCCATAGTAAGCTTTTAATTCAGCTTTCTCGGCTTTTAACTTGTTAACAACCTTTTTCCAATCGTCTGGAGCAGGATTTCCATTCTTCATTTCTTCAAGCTTTCTTTTTCTTTCTTTGATGTATTTCTTGATCGCGTCATCCTTTCGACGAATCTTCTCATCTTTCTCCATGAGCCATCCATCTTGAAAGTAGAGCATTTTTTCATGATCTTTGACATGTTTCTTAAGCTTTATATTCTCAGAGTCACCCTTAAAAAATTTGTCTTCCAAAGCTTCTTTCTCTAGCCTCATCTTAGCCAAAGCTTCTTGGTATTCTCCCATAGTCCCAATGGGAATGGTGGTCGATTTAGATACCACTGGGAACATGGGTCCTTCATAAGCATAAGGAATTCGAAATTCCTTCGCTCTTTTCTTTACCCAAGAAGTGTAGATTTCATGGCTACACAATTCTTTACATCACCTTTTTCTTTTCATCGAATGTGGTTCTAAGCTCTTAACATTCTGGCTTTCAAACCTTGGGAATCTTCCCCTTCATGATAAAAGTAACCCTCTACTATAAAAGTAAGGGGTTTACTAGAGTTTTCATACCCAATTTGACGTCTTGCCAAGAATGGGTTGTAGTTAATGTTAGATCTTTTGTTGGGGTTCTGCTGCAAAATATAGACAAGAAGAAGATGAAAATGTTACTATGAAAGCTGCACAAAATAAATTCCAAAGCGTGTGTTTACACTAAGCTTTAGGTTCGATTCACCCCCACCAATTTAGACAAATTGGATGCAAATGGGTTATCCGGCGAATCCCCTTCAGGATACTTTAGAAACCTTAACATGAATCGCACATTCACATTAAGCATATCGATCAACGATATTTTACCGAATAAGTTTCCTCATTTATTCTTGTGCACTAGAATAATAAAGAAACGACTTAGATATGATTTTAGGCTCTTGAAATATACTATTTTTACATGTGTTCAATGCCTAATAAATGTCTCTATTTATAGAGAAACTTATGTCCTTTGGTGAAGGGAAACAACTCTTTGAAAGATTTTGTTCATGAATGGTTACATTGCTTCAATTGTAAAGCATTACACCTTTTCTCTAAAAGGTCTATTTTAACCATTGCAACTTTCCAAATATATTTTGGAAATTCTCCAACAATCCCCCACCATTTTCAAAATATATCTAAATTCATTATTCAGGAAATTTCATGATTTTAGATAAAGGTATCTTACGATTTGAACCATTACTTAGTAAGTTAAGTTTTCACTCATCCTCGAATAGATTGGTAGACAAGCTTTGAACCAATTATTCATTAGAACAAGTGTGCATAACTCCCACATGCAATCTCGGTATCATTGATCGAATTATCAATATGACACATTTAATAATGCCTTGTGTTTCATATCCCTTTCATGAGAATTTAAGAGTCAGGCCCTTGAACTCTAAGAAGCGGCACCACTTCATTCTCATATAGGTAGACTATATCAGAAATGCACCCCTAATTATGCATTCCAGCAAACATATGCTATATGTCTATTAAGAAAAAACCTTCATCCTACCACATTTATTCTTATGTTCCAAGTACTATTAATCCATGGGATGTATCTATTGTCAAGTACTTCAATCACTCTAATAATATACTTTCATCATTGAACTCAAGACTTAACATTAATAAGTGTGAGTTGAGTTTCCACCATTGGTGATTAATTAGATACGGGCTTGCTCCACATCCCTAATGATGTCTTTCTTGTATTCAGTTATATCCAATGACATCATATCCTTGTCAATCCTTTCGTCAAAGAATTACACAATTTTTCAAACTTTAATAAACTTTGAATATTCAATCTTTCAAATAGTCATGTCTATAATTATTTTATGTACTCATAATAGCATTGACCAACTATCATCAAATCATGACACCTTTGTCATATTAGTACATTTGTCATATGCAAAATATATTATATATTCTTGATAGTTTTGACAAACTATCCCCATGACAATTTTGTCATTCATTTTGTCATATATACGAATTGTATGTCAATCTTCATTTTGCTAACCCTTTAAATTTAAAGTTTTACTTTCACTTAAATATACATCCAAAATATATTTAATGCATAGCAATAGTTGACGAACTTTCGATTTGTGTTTTTAACAATCTTTGGAGAATCTTCCTCACACGGTTCTTCACTTCTGAGAATCTCGAATTCTTTATCCTCCGTGACAAGGTTCTCAGAATTTCACATCTCAGTATTCAATAATTACATTAGACTTTAAATTCAAAAGTCTATTAACCTCCAAGAAGACTTAACTTAATTCTTTTTTGTTCTTTCGACTAGACCGCTTTATCGAGTTGCATAACATTATGCACAATATCATATTCTTTTCATGATATACAACAAATTCTTTAGAAAATAAGTATGAAATAAAATAAATACTAAGAGCATGTGTTGTCTTAGATATATTCAATTTGAATATATGGTAAATTTGTGATTATACATGTTCATGAACACTCATGTGAGCAATAACATGTAGAGATGCATACATATCCAATGACGCTACAGTTAATTTAATGTAGAAAATCAAATTTTGTTTCATGTCGTAATTAATTTACTTCACCGTGTATAATGAACGCAAATCATATATACATATACATAGAATGCATATCAACGAAAATTACTTTAAAAAGAAACTCTGTCATTAGGACATATATGAATTCAGTTAAGAAGTTCGGCATACGACATTGAAAAATAGTATAATTTCTTTTCCAAATTCACATCTTCAAACAACTTTCAACTTATCAATTATCAAATTAATACAAAATTATTTTGAAACCTTCAACGAGACAAATTAGAATAGAAAAATCATAGTATCAACAACTTGACTTAGATATCAATTATTAGAAAATCTCACTTCGGATTCTTTTATAATATTCTAATTTGAATGAGAAATATAAAACATACCCGGATTTATAATCGTGATAAAAATCACCAATTTTGCAGTCGTTAATTAAATACATATGAATCATAAATCGAAATTACATAAATCATAAAAATTATATGAATTAATTATGTACCTTTCACCATCGTAGAAAGTATCTTCTATAAAATTGCAACATTTATATTAACCACAAATAAAATATAAATCAAATCGAACCTAAAGATTGTTAGATCTTTTGGTGGGGTTCTGCTGCAAAATATAGACAAGAAGAAGATGAAAATGTTACGATGAAAGCTGCACAAAATAAATTCCAAAGCGTGTGTTTACACTAAGCTTTAGGTTCGATTCGCCCCCACCAATTTAGACAAATTGGATGCAAATGGGTTATCCGGCGAATCCCCTTCAAGATACTTTGTAAACCTTAACATGAATCGCACATTCACATTAAGCACATCGATCAACGATATTTTACCGAATAAGTTTCCTCATTTATTCTTGTGCACTAGAATAATAAAGAAACGACTTAGATATGATTTTAGGCTCTTGAAATATACTATTTTCGCATGTGTTCAATGCCTAATAAATGTCTCTATTTATAGAGAAACTTATGTCCTTTGGTGAAGGGAAACAACTCTTTGAAAGATTTTGTTCATGAATGGTTACATTGCTTCAATTGTAAAGCATTACACCTTTTCTCTAAAAGGTCTATTTTAACCATTGCAACTTTCCAAATATATTTTGGAAATTCTCCAACAGTTAATTCCTCCTTTTGTACCAATGAGAGGTACGTTGGCAAACTCTCCACAACTTTCAATGATTTCCATCTCATTGTATGCCAAGGTATACCAATGAATATCGTCATTAGTAAGATACATTAGTCTTCGAGACTAATGCCAACCATTTTTGTTTTCTCGGAAGATAGGTGATTTAGGCAAGTGTGAGACAATTCATTTGAATAACAGAGGCACACAGTGTACGATAATTCCATCTCCTTGATGATTCCTATGATGGATTGAGAAATACGTTTCACCAAGCAAAGTGGAAATGGGATTTCCAATCAAAAAGATCCTTATGGAGTTGATATCAACAAAGTCTTTAACATTGGGAAACAAAACCATCCCATAAACGAGCAAAGCCACAATAGCTTCAAAAGCTACCATGCTACCGGCTTTGGCAAAACTAAAAGCTTTCTCCATTAGAAACTTTGAAGTTAGTCCTTAGATATTTCCTTTGGTAATTAAGTTTTTATCTATCTCATATTTCTTTAAATGAGTCATCGTTGGAAATGGCTTGAAAGGCAACGATAGATTTCCAAAGTAGGCATTAACTAATAATCAGGGAAAGTGAAACAACGATAGATTGGATCGTAAAACTGAACCAAAGTTTTAAGAAGTCCTTCATAAATTTTGTGTTTAAGATAGTTAAAAGAGTTCCATAGCGTTTTCTAAAATCTGAGGGATCTTCTACCAAGGATGCTAACTCTTTTAACTTTTCCAGATTAGGAAATCTAAAACCGTATCTCTTGGTATATCTTCTTCTTACATCCATCCCTCTAACCTAAAATGTTTGCAAAGAAAAATCTCTAAATTCTTTGGAAATGGAAAGAAAAATGAGAAATTGAGGTTTTTGAATGAATGCATGAATGCCACAAAGATACAAACATGGTTAGTGGTTTTACACACTGTAACACGGTGGGAGAACTGACTTATTTGTTTTGCGTTTTATCGCAAATGTTGCGGATAACAAGAGTCGCCATCGACTTTTATTTTATCCAATGAAGGGAAGGTGAAAAGAACAGGAAAAGACCTTCATTAGATTCTGAGTACGGGAGGCAGTTATGTAAAGGGAAGGTGTTAGCACCCTTTCCATCCGTAGTTATCTACGGGCTCTTAATTGCTTAGCTCACTTTATAAATTAATTTTTGTGTGTGTTTTTGAAAAGGCATTTCACTTTGACTTCGTAATGATTCACGCTGGAATGTATGCAAAGTGTTTTTGAAAAGATTTTTGAAAAGAGTGAGGTGTAAAGAGTATTTTTTGATTGAGCAAGCAAAAGAGACTTATTTTACCCACTCAGAACGGTCGTTTCCGTGTTATTTTGCTTTCCTTTAGGGAATCGTTATCCATACCATTAGTTGGTAGGTAACTCTATCCGTTGGATGTAAAGGGACATTCAAAGGGACATCAGATGGTCATAGAAGGAAACTTGTAGGGATACCTTAGCATATTTGTAGGGACGATCATCATTTTTCGTAGGCAATTATCGAGGGACGAGATCATATATTCGTAGGCAACATCGAGGATTATCGAGGGACTATGATATTTATATCAAAGGGACTATGATGATATTTTGTAAGTGTCTTAGCTAAGACATCCCCACATTCGAGGGACATGACCATTATTCCTAAGGCAACAAGAGAGGATACTCTAAGGTGAGTGCATGTGTGAAGAGTGTGTTGTATTCAGATATTTATCTTGTGATTAGGGTTAGCTACGTTAATTGAATTAATCTTGCCATACACACCTAGTTACTAGAAGTTAATATGTGCAGAAAATAAATTACGGAAATGTAAAGTGCGGGAAAGTAAAACCCTAGACTATTACATGGCTTTGGGGCAGATACATAATAAGGAGTGCAGAAATTAAACCTTAATTAAACTATTACATCCCATGAGCAGATACATAATATTGGAAAAATGCAAGAAATTAAACCTAACTATTACAACCTGGAAGCAGTTACAATAATCGAAAAATATTACGAGAAGGATCGAATTTTAAATAAGAGAAAATAATGTTAGTAAAAAAGATTTTGAGTTAGAAAAAAAAATTTTAAGGTTATTCAACCTAATTAATTAGAAAAATATATTTTTGGGAATTTTCTGGATTAGTTTTGACATGGAAAAAAGGATTAAAAGCTAATTTTTGATTAATTAAAAATTAATTAAAGTATGAATGAAAAATATTATTTTTTATGTTAAAAATTAAATAAACATTTTTCTAACCTAAATGCAAAAGGAAAATATTTTTTAGGGTTTTTTGTTGTGTTAAAAAAAAAGTTTGAAAACAACTAAATAAAATAAGAAAAATAAGAGAAATTGGTTAGTCTTGCTCCTCTCCTTCACACGCGCGCAACCTTGCTTACCAAGCCAACCTGCTTTGGTTTTAGTACAATGAAACAAAATAAATATAAGCGAATTAATTTTCTGGTAATAGTAAAAACGAAACACGCGCGAAGGAGTCATCTTCTTCGTTTGAATTTTTGAACTTTTACCCACAGACACGGTTCGTTGCTACCGCCTCAATTTCATCCCTCACTATACCCCTGCAAGAAATAAAAACTAAGAAATATGCAACATAAATTAGCTATGAGAACATGGATCAACTCGGTTTGATCCCCTAAATGTGATAGGGTCATTGGTTTCGTCTAATTTATCCTATTTCAGAAAACCCTAATTCGAGCTCATGAACCCTACCCATGGCAGATTCTTGTTCCTGTGCTAAAACTCAAATCAAACCATCCAGAAAGTTTACAAACATCAGTCTAAAAACAAATATGCAATCAAATTGTATTAAAAAATGCATGAATCAAAGAAATCGATTTTGAGTTTTGAAGAGCAAACCGTAATCGTGTTCTTACGATTCTGGGCGTACGGATGCTTGGTAATGATCTGGAATGAATCAGAGAACCTCGAGGAACGTGTTGGAATGCTTGGAACGACTTGAATAGATCCAAAACTAGGGCCACTAGTTTCTTGCAAGTCACAATTTTCTTGAGGTTGGCTAGGGTTCTTCCAGCGGCCAAAAATTCTCTTCTAGGGTTTAGAAACCCTCTGAATTTGTAGAGGATGGATTCAGGTTGAGAATTGATGAGAAAATATATCCCATTCAATGAAAGTATATTTGATTTGCCAATCTTTCAATTTTGATCAAATATTTCCAATCTTGTACCAATCTCTTGCCAATCACTCAATTTCGAATTTCAGGCCATTTAATAGGTATCTTGGACCTCAAGAATGTCAAATATTCATCCTTGCATTGATTGATTTATTTTTACTATTTTATTTTAATTAAATTGACTTTTAATGAATAAAAAATCAAAATAAATAAAATAAAAAGCTCAAGGGCGTGGCATTGGGTTTGGAGGTTCTAATTGGGATTAGAAACAAGTTTGAGTCAAGAATTGTTTGAGCTCAAGGGCGTGGCATTTTTTATTTTCTCAAGTATTTCTCTTTATGCACCTCCTCAAAAATGCTCATCTTTCACAACTTGTATCTTGCTTAATTTTTAAGATTTTTGGGTGTTCTTGGACTTTTTAGAAAGCTCAAGATGTCCTCTAAACATACTTTTTGGTTTCATCTTCATTGAACTTTCCATGTTCATGAACACTTCTTTGCAAAAATATGACTTTTTGTTGACTTTTTAAAAAGACCTGTAATGTTTTGATCCATAACTTCCAAATGAAGCATTTCTAGCCCAAGATTGTCAGACATGAAGTTGTATAGAATTGAATTCTCTTTAAAATGAGCTTTTATGGAAAAAAAAATTGATAAAGTATGTGAAAGTTATGCCTGGTCAAAGTTTTGTTGACTTTTGTCTAGAAAACCCTAATTTAGAAACTTTGACTTTTGATCTAATTTAGAAAATTTTGGGGTATAACACACACATTCAAGCGTTTGAAGTCACGAGCATGAGGCCAACGATAAGAACCAAACGTGGGTAAGTTCTAAGGGCTTATTCACCTGCAAAACATGTTCTACTGATAATATAGGTTAAACGCTTCTCTTTGAAATATTATTGGATTTGTTAACTAACTTGTAGTCCAATAATATTTTTCAAGAAAAACTCGCCTGATCATAGTCTCGCATGACAACTAATCCAATTTTGCACCTGAATAGTTTCTGCACTACATCCTAATTGGCTAGGATGGGTTATATGTTCTACAGCCACTCAGCTTCGCTAGTTCCCTTGAAAGCAAAAATTTCATGGCAATTAACTTGCTAAACACAATTACCCCCTAGAAAACCTCCACTGAGCGAGGGATCTCAAATTAACTTATTAAGGACTGAGACTCTTCGTAAGTTAATAGGACTATACCCTCACTTAAATCTTAAAATGTTTCTTAAATCCGGGTTAGAATTTTTTTCCATCAGATGAAATCACGAGTAACAGAACCAAAAACACAATAAAGAAAAACAAACATGTGCACAAATGAGCTTAACCCTTTTTTCTTTTTTAGGAAAAAATAAAGCTTGGTGACTCCCCGACAGAGTCTCCATTTTTCTGTTCGCGGTAAAAAGTGACGAACGAGGGAATCAAATCAGAATTCGAATCTCAGGCTCAACGTTTTACTCTTTTATTTTTTTTGTTTTAAAAGATGCCGTGTGCACCAAGATTTATTGTTTCCAAACAAGAAAAGAAGATGGAAAGGGGGAAAGCTAAAATACCTTAAAATATGATATGCGATGTGGCTAGCATGAACTAGACGCAACGCATTGTGGAGAGACCAGGTATGAGGGTTGGTTATATAAAGGGAAGGTATTAGCACCCTATATATCTATAGTTTTCTATAGGAACTTTTTTATGCATATTATGTATGTTTGTGTGTTTTATCTACTATGATATTTCAAGAAAGTTTCTCCTTTGGGATTTAAGGAAGGTAGGTTAGGCAGGAACCTAAGTTTATTTATTATTATTATGCTCGCAAGGATCATTGGGATCCTCTGCATACATATCCCCTAGTGGGAATCAGAGTGTAGCTCGGATCTAAGGGAACTAAGGTTTCTTTGGTTTGAGGGAGAAAGAAGTATGCTCGCCAAGGCTGAGCCCTTATGCCTACGTATTCTCAAAAGGAGGTTGAGAAAGTCAGAGCAATCGTAGTTCCCACTTATGTGCGAGTGGAAGCAATAATGATTTTATTAAGAGACAAAGACAAATGTAATCTTAATGGAAAATGTATCTAATCTATTTCATCACATACATTTTTGAAAGTTGATTGATTAAATCTTTCATTGTAAGCATTGGGCGTTTTTCTTGAGTGTACAAGCGTTTCCACTTACAAGTTAAGAAATATATTTGAAAAATGTTTGAATCTTTCATTGTAAGCATTGGGCGTTTTTCTTGAGTGAACAAGTGTTTCCACTTACAAGCTAAGAAAGATGTTTTGTTTGAAAAAGTGTTTGTTTTGAAAAAGTTTGAAAAAGTTCTGATTTGTATGTGATGCTATAGATGAGATACTTCTTCCGTAGAGATGATACATGTCTAATTCTTTAGGAGAAATTGATTATTGATTAGTGGGATGCTTTTAAGAAGCCCGTGAGTCCTTGTATTGTAAGCCAAGATGAGGTTATCCGAGGGACATTGAGGGTCCTTGTATTGTGATCCCAAGAGGAGGCTTTCCGAGGGACATTGAGGGTCTATGTATAAAGCCCAAGAGAAGGCTATACGGTATGGTTGGCTTGGCTTTAAGAGTGATTTCACCGAGAAACCATACTCTTAGGGTTCATGAGTGATTTCATTGGGAAATCATACTCTTAGGGTTCTATCCTAACGAAGGTGATTCTTTGTATTGGAAGCCCAATAGGAGGTTGTTAGAGATTTCTAGGTGTCTTTCTTGTATGTTGCCCAAGATAAGGCTAAACTCAACGAGGGAATTATTTTGTACGAAGCCCAAGAGGAGGCTAACTCAAAAAGGGAGTTCTTTTATACGAAGCCCAACAGGAGTCTAACTCAACAAGTAAGTTATCTTGTACAAAGCCCAAGAGGAGGCTATGGGGAACCTAGTTGTTATACTAGTTATAATGAAATAAATAAACATGAACAAGTATATGAAAAAGTATATATATGACAAAGTGTGTGTGTGCATTCACAGGAGTTTATGAATGAAATATATTAACAAGTATATAAAACAAGAAAATAAAAGCTAGTGTAACTTGAATATATACAAAGGAGTGTTAAGGCAAATATATAAACAAGTGTCTAAAACAAGTGGATAAGCTAGTATACTTGGATATATACAAAGGAGTGTGAAAATATAAACAAGTGTTTAAAACAAGCGGATAAGCTAGTATACTTGGATATATACAAAGGAGTAGGACTTACACCTTAAGGGAGGCCCACTGGTTTAAGAGCAGTTTCACTGGGAATAATACTCCTCTTCAAACCAATGGAATCGGTGTATAAACAAGTGGATAAAAAACAAACGAACGAAGTTTGGTATACTTGAATGTTTACAAAGATGATTGAATATGTACAAGGAATTGAATATGTACACAAAAGGGTGGATATGTACAAGGAAATAAATATGTACATAAAAAGGGTTGGGACTTACACCATGAGGGAGGCCCATGATCAATTTGATTTTGAGTTCGAAAGATTTTCGAGGAAAAACCTAGTTCGGTTTGTATTTTCAAAGATTAATCGAATAGATCTTGGATAAGAGGTGCGTAAGTCAATTAAAACATTTTGAAAGTTTTAAAATGATTTTGAAAAGTGAAGAATATTCACAATAAGTTTTGAAAAATATTAGGTTTGAAAATCGGAAAGAAAACATTTTTTGAAAAGTATTTAAAATACTTGAAAATGTCTTATTTTAACCTAATAAAAATATATCAAAAAGAAAATATTTTTGGATTTTTTTGACATAATCATAAAATAGATATATTAAATGACAAGTGTGCAAAAAATAATCTCAAAATGAGAAGTTTTGATTGGTTTTTGAAAATGTTGAAGTTTGTTGAAAATATGAAGAAAACAAGTGATAAAAATTTGATTTTGGTCCTAAGGAGGTTTGAACTGAGGACCTGACTTTCAAAGGTGAAAAGACTAACCACTAGGCCACACACGTGGCTTGTAAAAACAAGGATTTTGTAAAAATATATTTGAAAATAATTTATGAAAATGGTTTGAAAATGAGTTGAAAATGTGAAAAGAAGTGAAAACTAAAAATAAAAAGGTCTCAGGGGGATTCGAACCCTGGACCTATGGCATGGCAAAGGACTAAGAGGTGCGCTGACTACCACTGGGGTAGATATACATCTGTTTATTTATTTTACTTCAATTAATAATATTATAAGCGAAATATTTGAATTTTTTGAAAACTGAAAAATACGCGCAACAACTTCATCTTCTTCCTCATGATCATTGATCCATTTTTTGATGAAATTGAATGATGTAAACATCAAACTTGATCGTTTTGAGCCTAGGAACACGATGGTGATGTTTAATTGCATTTATTTTAAGTGTAGGGTGACTAATTTTTGTATGAACATGAAGAACCCTAAATATGATAAATCATCGTGCAATTGTGTATGTGCATCAAATTAAACAATTAATTGAGGGTTAATGATCCTCATAGGTGTAGAAACATGATGGCATAGAAAGTTTTGAACTGGAATGCAAGAATCACAAAAAACGAAGTTGAGCAACTTACCTCTTATGAGCAAAAATCGAATTCCTCAAAGAAGTGCTTCCAGATGCGTTTTGATGATTGCTATAGCTTCATTGATTATTATGGAACGTGCTTGAATGCTTAGACTGAATTGAAAACACTTGGATCACTCTGCCCAAGTCCAACTACAATAGAATGAAGTGTGATTAGAATTTGAATATTATAATGTTACAGATCATGTATGAGTGTTTGGATCACTCATATGAAGTGTATGGATGATGTTTGAAGTGAAAAATTTGAGTTTGCACGAGTGGATTGAGAGATGTATGGTTAAGGCTCAATTTGTGCATATATGGTGGTTGATGAATGATTCTGAGTTTGGATTCATTTTGTGATGGATTGAAGTTTCAAATAACTCCTAAATGATGTTTACAAAGTGTTTGAAGCATTGGTTTTCTCAGAAATTGCAAGAATTGAGTTGTTATTCTTGCCTCTTTGAAAACCAATTACTTACAATTCAAGAAAGAAAGAGAAAACATGTTCTTTGAGATGTTTTTGTATTGTTTTGAATGAAAGAATTACCTCTATTTATAGGCCAAGAGTTCTGAGTGGCAAGGCAAGGATTGACTTGAAATAATTTGCAAGTTGGCTTACGAGGTAAGAAAGAATCTTTTACATTTAATGCACATGGTTAACTTCTTTAACCATAGTTAAAAATATAACTTGATCCAATCCTTCTCTCAATCATTAATATCATATATTTTTGAGTTATAACTTATCTCTCAATGGTGACAAGGCTTCTAGAAGAGAAAGTTTGCAAATATGACCTAAAAACTTGGAAAATGACTTGTAAGTTATGGTTATGGAGCTCTAAGTTTCAATTTCAAATCCCTAGCTACACATATTTTTTTGCAGGTTCTTGGACATTTTCGAAAGCTTGTAATAAGATCTACAACTTTAATGTTTTGAGTTTTTCTTTAATCAAAATGGATCTAGGTGAAAAATGACCATGAAAATGGTGAAAAATCATGGTTTTTAACACTTGAAAATTTTTCTAAGTGTTAGAAAAATTTCAAATTTGACTTTTTGTTGACTTTTTCACACATTTTGATTTATTATGATCATGATGAATAATTTGACATGATTTTATGATTGAAAAAATTTGGATTTCAAAAAGTTGACCAAAAGTCAAAGTTTGACTGATTTGAACAGTTGAATTTTTGTCAAATGATTCAGAATTTCTCTGAGAATCAATCATGGCATTTGGAATGTTTTGAATCAATAATTAGGTCAAGATATTGCATTGATTATTTTGATATCATTCTCCAAGCAATTAGATCATTCATTGAGCAAAAAGTCAATGATACATCATCCTCGATCAAAACCCTAATTGGTCGATT
This sequence comes from Vicia sativa, assembly GCA_021764765.1. Taxonomy (NCBI): domain Eukaryota; kingdom Viridiplantae; phylum Streptophyta; class Magnoliopsida; order Fabales; family Fabaceae; genus Vicia; species Vicia sativa. Next base: position 109,350,003 of record CM038793.1, read on the forward strand.
CAAGATAGATTTTGAGGAAATGATGAGAATTTGAAGATCAACTGTTGATGATTGATGAAGATAGATCATTTGAATCGAGTGAAGACTCAAACCTTAATTTGATCACATCTTGAACAGATGAAAATTTTGATCAAAACCCTAATTTGGCTCAAGGAGGACACACACGATCTAACTTATGATGAAATTGTTAGTGAAGTAATGATGTATATGTGAATGATATTAGATGGTATCTTAGGTCAAAAATTGGGGTATGACAACCCCGCCTATTCAGATGACGAGTGCTATCATCCTCACATGGAACCTAACCCCTCACCACAACGACCAAGCTTTGAGAACATGGGAACACGTATATACGAAAGTGGTACTTCGAGCCATGCATATTTGGAGGAATACATGGATCCTGATCACATACATTACGAGGGGAAATCGACCCAACCACAATGTCCCCAACAAAGACCAGTTACACGAGTTAGGAGAGGACGCGGTTGTAAAAATGGTGGTCGTCTGTAATACGGTGAACTGACTTTGAGAATTATTTTGCTTTTTATCGCAAATGTTCGGATAGCATGAGTCTCCACCAACTTTTCTTTTATCCAATTAAGGGAAGGTGAAAAGAACAGGAAAAGACCTTCGTTAGATTCTGAGTAAGGGAGAAGGTTATGAAAAGGGAGGGTATTAGCACCCCCTTTCATCTGTAGTTATCTACGGGCTCTTAGTTGCTTTTAGCTCATCTTTTAAAAAAAAGTGCTTTCTGTGTGTTTGACAAAAATGTTTTGAAAATGCATTTCTCTTTGACTTTGTAATGATTCATGTAGGAATGTATACAAAGTGTTCGGAAATGTTTCTTTTTGAAAAGAGTTTGAACTCTGACAAAAGTGTGTGGTGTGAAAAGTATTTTCTTTGATCAAGCAACTAAAAGTCTTATTACCTACTCAGAATGGTCGTTTTCGTGTTGTTTTACGTTTCTTTAGGATAGTGCTATCCATACCATTAGTTGGTAGGTAACCCTATTCGTTGGATGTAGAAGGGACACTCGAAGGGACATCGGATGGTCATAGAAGGCAACTTGTAGGAAGTATCCTAGCACATTCGACAGGGCGATCATCACTTTTTGTAGGCAACAATCGAGGGACGAGATCATGTATTCGTAGGCGACATCGTGGTTCTATGATCTTTGTATCGAAGGGACTATGATGATATGTTTGTAGGCAACGGTGCTAGGATACCTCTACGTTCGAGGGACTTGACCATTTATTCGAAAGGCAACGAGAGAGAATATCCCTAAGGGGTGCATGTATGAAAAGAGTGTGTTGAATTCAGATATATTATCTTGGAATTAGAAGTGATCTATGTTGTTTTTATCTTGCCATACATGCCTAGTTACTAGCAGTTTATAGGGTGCGGAAAATAAATTGCGGAAAGTAAAGTGCGGAAATTAAAGTCCTACGCTATTACATGGCTTTGGGGCAGTTACATAATATGAGTGCGGAAAGTAAAAGTCCTAATTAAACTAGTACATCCCATGAGCAGTTACATAATATTGAAAAGAAAAGCGAGAAAAATAGTCCGAAACATTACAACCTGTGAGCAGATACATAATCGGAAAATATGAGAAATTCGAATAAGAGAAAAAGGTTAGTAAAAATAAGATTTTTGAATGAGGAAAAAGACTTTAGATTAGTAATGATAATTAGATGATGAGATAATTTTTTGGGAATTTTCTGGATCGATTTTGATAATTAAAAGCAATTAAAAGTCAATTTAATGGTTAATTAACAATTAATTAAAATATGCATGCAAAAATATTAATTTTAATGTCAAAAATTAAATAAACATTTTGCTGATTAAAATGCAAAAAGAAAATATTTTTGGTGATTTTTAAATGCATGAGAAAAATATTTGAAGATAAATTAAATTGAATGAAAATATTAAAAGAAAAATAAGAAAAGTGTTAGTTATGAAAAGCTGTAAAAAATAAAGTGTCATTGCCAGGAATCGAACCCATGCCCTCCCTCTCATGTGCGCGCTGCCTTTGGCAACTGAGCTAGCCTGTATTGGTGTTAGAAATATGAAACAAAAATGTTTTAAATGAAAATAATTTCTGATTGCCAGATCACGTGCGAAGATCTTCATCTTCTTCGTTTGAATTTTCAAACATATAGCGTCGGTCTGGTTTGACGCTAAGGCCCCTGCAAATTTCTAAAATCACACACAAGCAATATAAATGCATTATGAATACATGGATCGATTCGTTTTGATCCACTGATCATGCTGGTGGTCTTAGTTTTGTCAAATTTTACGTATTTCAAGAAGCCCCAATTCGAACAGATGAACCCTAATCATGGTGGATTTCGATTCAGGTGTCTAAACTCCAATTAAACTATGCAGAAAGTTTCAAAACTCCATTCTAAACACAAACAAAGCATCAAAACACATTAAATAAGCATAAAAATCAAAAATCGAAATTGAGTTTGAAAGTGCAAACCGAAATCTGGAATTCGTGATTCTGGATGCTTGGGTGGCTTGTGAGTAACTGGATCGATTCAGGAGACCTCCATGAATGTATTGGAATGCTTAGAATCCATTTAAACCACCGAAAACTAGGGCTGCAAGTTTCTTGAAATACAAGTTTTTTTTTAAGTTGGTAAGGGTTCTTGGAGGCAGATTTTTTCGTCCTTGTGTCATGTGTATGCTTCATGTATATATAGTGGATGGATTTAGGTCAGAAATCAAGAGAAAATAATGTATCAATCAATGAAAAAATATTTGATTTGGTATAAAACCAAATCTTGCCTTTTTGATCAAATTTTAATCAATTCTCTTGCCAATCAATGCCAATTTCAGATTTTCCAGCTTGGGAGGTTTGCTTGGACCTCAAGAATGAGAGAAAAATCCAATTTGCATTTAATTTTGATTTTCTACCTTTTATTTTAATTTAATTGGCTTTTAAATGATTAAAATCCAAATTAAATAAAAAAATAAAGATAAAATTTGTGGCCTTGGGCTTGGAGGTTCCAAATTAGTTGAGGAACAAGTTTGAATCAAGAAAAGTTAGGCCTATTTGCAAAATTTTGGATTTTGACAAGTATTTCTCTTTGTGCACGTCTTCAAAAATGCCCAACTTGTGCAAGGTTATCTTGCTCAATTTTTAACATTTTTGGGTGTTCTTGGACTTTTTAGAAAGCTCTAGATGTCCTGTAAACAACCTATTTTGTTTCATCTCAATTGGAGCTTCCATGCTCAATAACACTTCTTTACAAAAAGTTGACTTTTTGTTGACTTTGAAAAGGACCTGTAATGTTTTGATCCATATCTTCCAAATGAAGCATTTTTTGACTATTCTTGTGAGACATGAAGTTGTAGAGAATTGAATTTCCTTCAAAATGAGAGGTGGTGGAAAATTTTCTGATAAAGTATGAGAAAGTTATGCTCAGTCAAAGTTTAGTTGACTTTTCCCTAGAGAACCCTAATTTGGAAAGTTTGACTTTTGATCAAATCTTGAGTTTTCTTGATGAATCATGATCAACCATTGATCAAATGATGAATTTCACTTCAAAATATGGATGTTGACCAAAAATCATGAAGTTTGACTGTATGTTGACCACAGTTGACTTTTTGTCCAATACAACTGATTTTCAACCATCTGAGCAATTGTCTGAGGAAACTTGACTTGTAACGCTTGAAACTTGACATGGAGATTCTTTGAAGCATATGATGAGGCATGATGATCACTGGAGGTGTTGGAAGTCCATCCTGATCTGAGGATTACCAAACCCTAGTTTGGGTTGATTGCCTAGGAGAGGGTTTGTCTGGTCAACCCTTGTGGAATCCTTGAGTATGGATGTATGAAATATCTTGAGAAGTAGGAGGGCAAATTTTGGGGTATGAAAGTTTCCCCTGTTCAATCTTCTTGTACTGGAAGGGTTAGATTGGCATGCTTGCCTTTCGTGATCTAGAGGTAGAAGATGATTTAACACTCGAGTACACCTGAAAATTTGCACTCGCTGTTGATTGATGATGCAGGGGAATGGGCTTACAGATGCCATTTGGAGAAGCTGGAGACTTCAATGGGGAATGAGCCGTACGTTAGACTCAAGAACGTCGCCTGAATAGGAGAGTCGTCGGAGATAGGCTTAAGATGCCATCCGAAGAGACGAATGTTGGGGAATAAGTCGTATGCTAGACTCTGCAAATATTCCCGAAGGTGGAACGGAGCACAGAGATGGGCTTAAGATGCCATCCGGAGAGAGTCGTACGTTAGACTTTGTGCTCGTCTTTGAATGAAGTTATTGGTTTGTATTGGTTTTTAACCAAATATGCAGCATTCTGAAAGTGGAGAGATGTCGACAAATAGTCGGAGATAGGCATTAGGATGCCATCCAAGGAAACTGAGTCGTACACCAGACTCTGTAGTTGATGTTAATAATAAGAGAGAGTCAGAATAACTCTTCATCTTGATTACTCTAAGGGGGATAATAGTTGGCAGAATGTGGATAGCTTCCCTGTTATGCTTCGGGTGTTGATCCAATGCCTGTTGTCGGAGGACAACTTGGGTGATCATTCGGATAGGGTTTCCCGTCTTGCTTCGGGTATTAATCCTGGATCTATTGTCGGAGGACAACTTGGGGTGGCCGTTCAGATAGTTTTCCCGTCTTGCTTTGGGTATTAATCCTGGACCTGTTGTTTTAGGAGTGGTTTTCACCTGTTTGGGAAAAACAAAAGAAAGTTATGATTTTTATAAACAATTTATGAATGATAGATGTTGTGGTATTTCAAAACATATCCATCTTGAAGAAGGTGTGGACGCTCTGCTTGGGGATTTCTGGCTTCTGCTTGAGGATAAAACTGTGAAACCCTGACTCGGAATAAGAAATAGGTGCCTTTGATTCCTCCGATGCACTATCTGACCAAGTTTCGAGCCTGGACATTGCTGTTGGGGAATGAAGGCTAGGAGATGTTCTGCTGAAGACCTTGTGCGTAAACCCTACTGAGGATGGTGGAAGTTGGAAGACACTCCACAGGGGATCTTGTACATAGATCCTGTTGGTGAATGTTTGATTGCTACTGGGAGACAGGGCTTTGGAGGATCTGGAGCCTGCTGAAACCTCTGGTCAGGGAATAAGAGATGTAGGTTTCCTCCGATACACTATCTGACCAAGTTTCAAGTCTAGATACTGCTGCTGCTATGGAAATGGTAATTGTTGAGAGATATTCCGTTGGGGATAAATACCTTTGCTGGAGATGAAATGTTACTGCCCGAAGACTGGTGTAATCAGGTTAAGTTGATTGGGATCGCTGCTCAGGGACTAACGCGATGAAACTTGGAATGTTGGAACTAGTGGAAGAAAATGTGTACTCCGCTGGGGAAGGTTTGTAGTGAACGATACCTCTACGGGAATAGCACCCTGCGGGGGAACGTTTTGGTGACTTTCGTCGTCATCTCAATTCTGAAAGGCTGTAGTAATTACTTCTGTATGTCCGCTTTTCGCATGTTTGTGAGTAAATGTTTATTGTCAAATGCATATAATCATTCAAAGCAATCATTGGACTTTATGAAAAAACAAATAACAACTTACACTTTGTGAAAAGAAAGAAACTTGTATTAATTTGAAAAGGTGGCGTATGGCCAAGCAGTTTGTATACAAAGAAAAGTAAAAGCTATGCGGAAATAATCTCGTTGAGTTTCAACTATGCTAGTACTCATATATTTCGACTATCTCATCTCATTGCTGTCAGTAGAAAGTGAGTGAATTGTTTTTCGCCATTTGAATCTTGAACGCTGATAGTAGTAGTCTATACATAGGTGATCCGGACGAGACATAGTTGTACGCTTAAATCCCTAACTTTTTCCTAGACCTCCCTTTCGGGTTTTCAGTCTACCGGGATATCCTTTTTTGCACAAGCCGCCTTTGCAGGTTTTCGACTTGCCGGGTGTACATGTTTTGTATATATCCTTAACTTTTGCCCGAACCCTTTTGGTTCGCCAGGATGCCCTTATTTTTTCCTAGATCAGTCGATCTAGCGGGTCTCGTTTATGTGTAGTATTTTTTGACTATGTCTGCGTTCACGGGGTGTGGGAAGTCTTCGCCATCTATGATGCTAAGTATCATTGCTCCGCTGGAAAATACTATTTTGACTACAAATGGTCCCTCGTAGGTGGGATTCCATTTGCCTCTGGGATCACCTTGTGGAAGAATGATGCGCTTGACTACTAGATCACCGACCTGATAGACTCTGTGCTTGACTTTCTTGTTAAATGCTCTGATCATTCTCTTCTGATAGATATGTCCATGGCAGATGGATGCGAGTCGTTTCTCGTCGATCAAATTGATTTGGTCAAGGCGAGTCTGAATCCAATCATCTTCGCCTAGCTCTGCGTCCTGGAGGACTCTGGTTGAGGGTATCTGAACTTCAATTGGTAGGACTGCTTCCATACCGTATACAAGAGAGAAGGGGGTTTCCCCTGTTGATGTTTGTACTGTAGTGCGATAACCATGGAGAGCAAATGGCAACATCTCATGCCAATCCTTGTAAGTCACTGTCATCTTTTGTATGATTTTCTTGATATTCTTATTGGCGGCTTCCACTGCGCCATTCATCTTTGGTCGATAAGGAGAAGAGTTGTGATGCTTGATCTTGAACTGCGTGCAGAGTTCGGTTATCATTTTGTTGTTGAGATTAGAGCCGTTATCTGTGATAATCCTTTCAGGAGTGCCATACCGACAGATGAGATTATACTTGATGAATCGAGCCACAACATTCTTGGTAACAGATGCAAATAAGGTTGCCTCTACCCATTTGGTGAAATAATCAATTGCCACAAGGATGAAACGATGTCCATTGGAAGCGGTGGGCTTGATTTCTCCAATCATGTCAATGCCCCACATTGCAAAAGGCCAAGGAGCGGTCAAAACATTCAACAGTACTGGAGGTGCGTGCACTTTATCTGCATATATCTGGCATTTGTGGCAAGATCGAGCATAGCGGTGACAATCAGCTTCCATGGTGGACCAATAGTAACCTGTTCTCAGAATCTTCTTAACCAACGTATGTCCACTGGATTGGGTACCAAATGTGCCTTCGTGTAACTCTTCCATGATACATTCCGCAGTTTTCTGATCTACACAGCGGAGTAAGCACAAGTCGTGATTGCGCTTGTATAAGATGTCGTTGCTGAGGAAGAATTTGGATGCAAATCTTCTCAAGAATTTCTTGTCGTTGACAGATGCCCCTGCGGGATATTCCTGAGTCTCAAGATACCTCTTCACTTCGTAGAACCAAGGTTTCTCTTCTGTATCAAGTTCACAACAGTATGCTGGTTCGTCAAACTTCTCAATGATGATTTGGGGAGCCTCGTTGTCCCATCTGACCATGAACGTAGACGACATAGTAGCCAATGCGTCTGCCAACTGATTCTCTTCTCGAGGAATGTGGTCAAAAGTAATCTCCTCGAAGTAGGGGATCAGACTTAGAACATGCTCTCGATATGGAATGAGATTCGGATGCCTCGTATCCCATTCGCCTTTAATCTGACTGATCACTAAAGCTGAGTCTCCGTACACTTGCAAGAATTTGATTCTTAAGTCAATAGCAGCTTGAATACCCATGTTGCACGCTTCGTATTCGGCCATGTTGTTGGTGCAGCTGAAACATAACCTGGCGGTGAAAGGCGTATGTCTCCTTGTAGGAGATGTAATGATGGCGCCAATGCCATTGCCAAGTGCGTTTGAGGCTCCATCAAAGACCATGGTCCACTAGGATCCTTGTTCGTGTCCTTCGTCGTCCGGTTCTTCGTCGAATTAACAAATCTTTGTAGAATTCGACGCATAGGTCGATAGTCATCTGACTTGATGAGCCAAATGATCGGTTACTATACTTCCTTTGATCGCTTTACGAAAGTATCTTTGGATGTTTCGTATTCGGTCAGAATCATTTTCCTTACTATATTGGGAAAATTGGTTTTCGAATATGTATTTTATCGGATCATCTTGAATCAACACAAGTGTGATGTAATGGGACAGAGTTCAAAGTCGGATGGATAGTTCCATTCAATCACCATGGGTTCTTGCATTTTGAGGATCTTGAGGATCGAGGTAAATATTGTCGTTGAATCATGTCATGTAATGCTTTTGTACGTTCTTCATCGAGCATGACCTTGTAACAAGTGCCACCGTAAGTAGTAGTCTTCCATGTCTTGTGAGCCATTTTGATCTGATTGTAACCGGAGAAACCATCCATGAAGGAGAAAACCTTATGTTGAGCGGTGTTGTCGACTAGAACATCAATATAAGGAAGCGGAAAATCGTCTTTCGGACTTGCTCTGTTCAAATCTCTGTAATCCATACACATTCGTACTTTGCCATCCTTCTTAGGTACGGGAACCACATTTGCAACCTGAAGCAATTCGATTTTCAAAAATCATTTAAATGAATTTTCAAAAACAATGAAATTGCCACCTAATTTTATCTGTTCTAAAAAGAACGGGAAAATATAGATAAAACCCACAAAAATCGGATAAGGCGGTCTACAAGACCAAAAATATGGATTCGGGAGTCGGTTACGCAAGAGGAAGGTATTAGCACCTCTTACGTCCATCGTACTCGATGGGACCCATTTAGTTCGAAATGTGTTTGTGTGTGTGTAATCGCTAATTTCTAAATTATAAATAAGAAAGATGAAAAATGGATTTGTTTATTATTATTTTGAGTTTGACACGGTTTCGAAACCGCGTGCCTACGTATTCCCTCGTGCAATGGGAAAGTCAAAACTCCGTAGTTCTTGTTGAAAATGTCTTGGATTGTTTGTATTGATTTTAGAAGAAAATGTTTTTTTGATTTTTTGATAATCGCATATGAGCAAAAAAAAAGGGATTTGAATGGGTTGAATTGATTTTAGTTGTGGATGACAAGTATCAAAACGTTGGGATATCCTCTAACGATTCAATACTCGAGATTGGTGATTGAGGTCAACCGATCATCTCTCATCCAAAATCTTTATTATGAAAAGAGTGAGGTGAAACGAAGTTTACTTTATTAAGCGTTATGGAATAAAGTATTTAAGTCATTGGGTTACCCTCTAATGGCCCAAATACTTTACATTTTAATTAAATCGTCGGGCGAACCTCTAACAATTTAATTAAATACCATACCACTATGTTTTTTTTGTTTTTGTAGAAAAATTGATTTTTGAAATAGCAATTTCAATTAATTATTTTTTGACTTGAAAGTGTGTTGAAAATTGCGGCGTTGGACGTAGAGAAATGGTATTTCGGGTTATGATTAACCAAGTATGTGGACTTGATTAACCTCGTGAGGATAGGTGCTCCTATCCCTAACCATGAGACCCTGGTGCATGGTGATTGGTATGTGGACCAATTGTTTTTTCGGGTTATGATTAATCAAGGCAACGACGGCCTTAATTAACCTCCTGAGGATGACCATGCCCATCCCCAACCATGAGACCCTTAGAGAATTTGGTGTGGGTAACCAAAAATGAGAGAGCGGAGGCGTTGTTGTTATCTTTATGTTAATTTGTGAGTGGAGTGTACAATCGCGTAATAAACATACAAACGTATAATGATAAAGCGGATAATAAAAGAAAATAAATTAACACACAATACAAACCGGAATTTAAATAATTATTAGTATAGATTTTTTCTACTTGATAAAAAATCAACTAATAATTTAATTGATAATTTAGCAAATAAAAACTATCTTATACTAATTATTATTTAATACATCAATATAAAAAAAACTTGTATAATAAATAAATTAAAGAGGGAGTTAGAAAATGGGCCTGATTGTAGCTTTAATCTGGGGGGTGTGAACAGCAAATCTGAGCCCAAGCCCAAAACAATGCTGCTGGATCTTGTATGGGTGCTTCCATGGGTCAATAGGGTAGTCCACCATTCTGGATCGCTGGATCTGGCCTTCAACAGATCTGATGGCTTTGATGCAGGAGGGTGCAAAATAGATACAATACACATACATACACCAGATTTCGAACAGACCACACAGGTGGTGACAAGTGTCACCACCTGAACTAAACAGCACAACTTAAAAACTAAACATCCTATTAAACTATATTAATCTATTTACTAGTTAATTAAAATATTAACCATAAAACATGTATAAAAAAAAAACAGTATTTAAGCTCATGTTTTTATTTACCAAATAACTGAACATTAATCTTAATTATATTTAACATTAAAACTAACTAAGTTATTTTATATAATAAAAACTAACATAATAATACAAAAAAAACATAAACAGATTTAAACATAATTTAAAAAAAAATCTGATATTTATCATGTTTACTAATTTATTAGCTAACTAAAAAAAACACTAAATATGATTATGTTTAACATAAAACTGGACCAAGTTTTCTTTATAATTATCAACTAAACACAAGTTAAACAAAATCAACTCTGCCTCTCTCTCATTCACGATTCCTCACACCTGAAACTCTCTTCTCTCTCGCGGCTCCCGTTACTGTTCTTGGTCTCTCTCGTCCTCACGATCGTGATGAAAACCTCATCGCCGCTCTCGATCGTGACCGCGATTCTCACTGATAGTCCTCACCGGTCCTCTCTCATCGCCGCTCACCGATCTCTCATCTCTCTCGTCTCGCCGTCGCTCTCTCATCGCGACTCACCGATCTCTCATCTCTCTCGTTCGATTCGCTCTGTTAAGTTATTGATTTCTGGTTTTTTAAAAACAGTTTGGTTTTGTACTTTACAGATTCGACATGGAAAGGGGAAGAAAAACCTAGATCTCTAAACAATGATGATGACAGTAACGATGCAGAAAATGCAAAAACGGAGATGAGGAAGGGAGAAGGATGGCGACACAGTGTTCGCAACCTCCTCCTTCCAATGCTGAACCGGTATTACCTTTCCACTCTCTTCTTTCTGGCTATTTTCGGTTTCTTTTTCTGAAGGGGGATGATGGGAAATGATGATTGTGAGTATTTGTTTCTGATTGTTCTGGGTTTGCTTGTATGATGTTTCTGGGTTTGCTTGTATGATGTTTACAGCTAGGGTTTTCAGTGAACAGTGGCTGCTGGTCTTGAATGTTGTGCCCTTAAACCTTTTATAACGTCCTGCTCTAGGGTTTCAAACTTTGCTGTTAGATTTTTGAAAACAGGGCCTTGTTTGCTTGAGCAAAAATCAAAAAACATGGGCTCTTTGTGTCTGCTTTTTATCTTTTGGGCTGCTTTGTGTTTTCTGATATGTTGGGCTGCCCTGTGTTGTATTTTCTGATATGTTGGCTGCTCTGTGTTTTCTGATTTCTGACCAAAGTACTTGTTGCAGCAGCTTTAGTGGTGATGATGGTTTCTGAGCCACACCCCCCTTTTGTGAACCAACTATGTGTTGTGATTTGCAAAAGGGTTGGGTCTTTTGAACATGAATGAGAAACAACTTTTAACATAAACTGATCCCAATCACTACTCCCTAATGATGAGATAAAATATTTCTTTGAATCTTTGTTTGAGCTGCCCGTTTAACTTGTTAACCGATTTCTTTTGTTTGTTTCATGAATGCGAGCGATGGTGCAAACTTGGGGGAATGGTGAAGGAAAGTTGGTCAAGAAAAGCAGAGCAAGAAAGCATGGAAGCCATAGAACAACAAAACTCCAATAGAAAATAGGATTATGACATAGCATATGTAGCATGATGTTAGAACTCAAAACTTGTAATCTAGGAACTCTTGTATTAGAAACCTTGAAATTTTGTAATATCACAAATTCAAATTGACATTGTGAATTCGATGACTCATGTAGCATTTGTACAAACCAAAGTTAAGTGAATGTTGAATTCGGAAGTTTGATTCTACTTTGTAAACGGGTATTCTTTGAATGTCATTTTGAATTCGAATAAGACTTTGAAACTTGAATGACAAGGAAAGGAAGTTGAATATTGAATGAATTTGTTTGGATTTTGGATTGAAACTTGTATTTTAGGATTTGACAAATTGTAACATGTAACTTGATTTGTATCCTTGTACGATAAAAAACCTTAGAGCAACTTTGGAACTCTTGGAATTTTATGAACACAAGCTTTGAGAAATATGCACCTAATTGAATTCTTGATTGTGTATAAAAGTTGGAAATTCATTATGCGTCAAATATCCCAAAAATTTGTCATGAACCAAAATTAAATTGGTTAAAACAAAACATGTTGAAATATTGATTAACAAATGTATCCAATTCCACTTCAATCTATAATTCCAATCCGTAGTCTTGAATCAAACGAGTGGTAACATGGTTGTTGCATTTTTTTAGAACTTGAGTCCTCTAGTATATGAAACTTTGAGGATTAAATTCTAAATACAAAGATAGTTTGATGACTCAGAAATAAGCAACACTTGAATTCTTTTGAATTTCCCGGCCATAAAGCTTTCATGTTGATCCGTTCATGTAGAAATTCCGAGCCTTTTGCCACTTGAAACAAAAATCGAAACTCTAAGTTTCCAATAAAGTTTTTGATTTAAAACCTTAGTCAACTTGGCGATTCCATGATTTCTTTAAGAAACGGGTGATAGATTCCACTTGAAATTAATGGGATTATCACCGCATTTGCAAATCGAAACATATTCGATAGTAGAAAAAGATTTGAAACCAAACGAATTTCATAAAGAAACTTCTAATTTTTCATTGAATGCCTTGAATCTCATGGGCGACGAACGCGACTGGAAAAGATCTAAACATGCGGCAACTTGACATTCGTAAATCTTGTAAACAAGTCCTCTGGAGGAATATTTTCACATACATCAACTATTGCCAAGAACGAACAAAGTTGACGAGCAAACCAAATGCACTAGAACCTGAATTGTTGATCAATAATCGGATAATCATAATCCACCCTCTTACATCTTGAACAATGAACTCGAAACAACAGCAAATCCCAAACTTGTGATGAATTGATCTCTTGAATCAGGAGGTAATGATATTCAATATAACAAAACTTCTGTAGTTCCATCAAGAACGAGACCACTCATTTCAACAATCAAACATCAAGCCCCGAAAACCGAAGATACGAAAGGATAAGATTCAATATTAAACCTCGTCGTTTTCAAATATCCTAGATTGGTTGAAAGCACCACGCCTTTTCTGCTCAACGGAAAATCTTTGGGAGTCAACTCCAACCCGTAACCATAGAACCAGTGGTATGAATGCATGTGAGTGTTATGATAAACGCGAAGCCTAAACCAGATACGATCGAGATAGGAGGGCAAATTTTGGGTGCAGTTTGCCCTATTTAATCGTCTTAAACACGAAAGTGAGATTGGCGATAGCCTTCGAGCTTTCAAGGTAGAAGAAGATTAAATACTACAAGAACCCAAAAATTTGCGCTCCGAAGAACAAATATTTATGCTTTTTTTATATTATTTTTTCTGACTTGACTTTTTTTTTGCAAAGGATTTCGGTATATCGAGAAACGAACGCACTTAAATAAGCGACTTCGCAGACTAGAAATGAAAACTGATAGATCTTTGGAACGAGCATACTTCAATAAGTTGCTTGCAGATCGAAACGAAACCAGACGGACCTTTGGAGCGAGCATACTTCATAAGTTGCTTGCAGATCGAAAGGTAAGAACTCATAGATCTTTGGAACGAGCATACATCAATAAGTTGCCTCGCAGATCAAAAATGAGAACAGGCAGATCTTTGGAACGAGCATACTTCAATAAGTTGCTTCCCAGATCAGAAAGGTAAGAACTCATAGATCTTTGGAACGAGCATACTTCAATAAGTTGCATCGCAGATCAAAATGAGAACAGCAGATCTTTGGAGCGAGCATACTTCAATAAGTTGCTTCAGATCGAAATGAAACCGAGACGAGACCTTTGGAGCGAGCATACTTCAATAAGTTGCTTCAGATCGAAAGGTAAGAACTCATAGATCTTTGGAGCGAGCATACTTCAATAAGTTGCATCGCAGATCAAAAATGAGAACAGATCTTTGGAGCGAGCATACTTCAATAAGTTGCTTCAGATCAAAATGAAACAGACGGACCTTTGGAGCAGCATACTTCATAAGTTGCTTCGGATCGAGAAGGTAAGAACTCATAGATCTTTGGAACGAGCATACTTCAATAAGTTGCATCACGATCAAAAATGAGAACAAGTATATATGTCGTAAAGATATTAGACACACACAAGAGGGAGACCGATTGGGCAGACTCAGGGAGAAAATATATGGAATGGTAAAAGCGTCGATCGAAGACGAATTCACGGGGAAAGAAGGCCAACCAAAAGAGACTCTAGGGAGGATTGCTAGGCTATGTTGGACTTCAAAAGTTTGCGAATATGCAAGAAATACAATATCCCTCAGGCCAAAGGCGGGGTGTATTTCTTCAAGAGTGGCAATTATATGAATTACCACACACCAAGTATGGATACTCAAATAACCGAGAAGCAAGAAAGGTTAGACACCGACTCTTGCTCACACTCTAACGACAGAGGCAAACACGGGTAAGAATACCAAAATAAAAAATTGCAAAAAAGCAAGACGCTTGGTAAATGAATTGAATTTGAATGATAAGAGACTGACACAGGGTCAAAAGTGCATATAGCAACAACTAGAAGACACGTCTTGCGGGAAACCTGGCAAGGAATACCACTTGGGATTTTTTTGGATAGACTTTTCTTCGGAGACACAAAAGGTACTCGAGAAACATTTTAATCTGGCTTATGCTTAGATGCATGTTTGAGATTATTATTTTTTAGCGTAATGCTCCATATCAATGGAAATGCTACGCATTTTTGAGGATGCTATACAATGCAATGATGCATGTTTTAATATTTCGTCTGGGACTAAAGGCAATTGTGAGCTGCCGAGGAAACATCAACCATTCATAAATTGAATATAAATCATCTGGTTTTTAACAAAGAGATGATAGTCTAGACCCTGAGGGGATTGTAGAATAGAAGTATCCTTTCAATGATTAACATCACTGGGGAAGTAACTCTTGGAAATTGACATTCATCTGGGATGAAAATCATGTTGCATAGAATTCCTGAAATTAACTCTAGATTACGAGCTTTCACGTAAGAGAAATCGACAATATCTTCTGGAACAAGTGAGCCTTTGAAAATGATCTTGCTGGTGTAAGCCGCTCTTTGCGTTCTTCTGCGTCGAGGAAAGAGTGATCATATTTGAGGGCACACATATGCCATAGATAACTCTTGTTGGAGAGAAAGAATCTTTGTCGGTTGACCGATGCCCAGGCGCATGATGCCTTTTCATTCTAGAATCTTCGCATAATTGAAACTGTAAAACAGGAGACATAACAATAATTCTGCTACAGAGATCAACTGTTTCATTCGTTAATGTGGTGTACCCGAAATTCCAAGCAACTTCAGAAATTATGCCACGTGCTGTTGGGGCACTGATGTTTTATATGCGAAGTTTATTAAAAATATCGGACGTTGTTTTTGCAAACAAAACAGTTAAAAAAAAACATGAAAATAAGACAGAGATAAAATAATAGAAAAACACAGTTTGGATGAAAGTAATTTTATTGATTGATTAGCCCGTAAATGAGCATTTACATCAAGAAGCAATTCCTGAAAAGAGGCAATTGCTTATACATCAAGATTAAAAGAAAACAAAGGTGACAATGAAATCATGGATTTTGTCGAACCCTGAATCCGCCATGCCTTTCACAACTTCAACGTTCCTCAATATCGAGCCGTCAACAGAAAATGCTCTGATTAGACTGACCCCCCATCACTCTGGATTATCAAGTTATTGTAAAAGAGCTGACCAAAACAGGTGTGGTGCAGATTGTAGTCGTTCGCCTTGAATCCCTAATTTTTGCCTGGACCGCCCTTTCGGGTTTTCGATCCACCGGGATACCCTTTTTTGCCCAAGCCGCCCTTTCAGGTTTTCGGCTTGCCGGGTGTACAATCTTTTATATTTATCCCTAACTTTTGCCAGAATCTTTTGACTCTTCGGGATGCCCTTATTTTTCCTAAGCTAGTGTCATACCCCAAAATTTGCCCTCCATCTACTCAAGAGTTTTCATACATCTATACTCAAGGATTCCTCAAGAGTTGATCAGACAAACTCTCTCCTAGACAATCAACCCAAACTAGGGTTTGGTATCTCTCAGGACAAGATGGGCTTCCAACATCTCCAATGGTCTTCATGCCTCCTCATATGCTTTAAAGATTCTCCATGTCAAGTTTCAAGCCTTACAAGTCAAGTTTCCTCAGGCAATTGCTCAGATGGTTGAAAATCAATTATTGGACAAAAAGTCAACTATGGTCAACATACAGTCAAACTTCATATTTTTTGGTCAACATCCTCATTTTGAAGTTACATTCATCATTTGATCAAGGGTTGATCATGATTCATCAAGAAAACTCAAGATTTGCTCAAAAGTCAAACTTTCTAAATTAGGGTTTCTAGGTGAAAAGTCAACTGAACTTTGACTGATCATAACTTTCTCATACTTTCTCAAAAATTTTTCCACCACCTCTTGTTTTGAAGGAAATTCAATTCTCTACAACTTCATGTCTCACAAGAAGGTCCAAAAAATGCTTCATTTGAGAGGTATAGCTCAAAACGTTACAGGTCATTTTCAAAGTCAACAAAAAGTCAACTTTTTGTTTTGAAGATATATTGAGCATGGAAACTCCCAATTGAGATGAGACCAAAAGGGTTGGTTAGAGGACTCTTAGAGCTTTCCAAAAAGTCCAAGAACACTCAAAAATGTGGAAAATTGAGCAAGATACACTATTCAGAAGTTGGGCAATTTTGGACAATTGCACAAAAGGACATTTTGGTCAAAATGCAAAATTTTCCAAATGGGCCTATAATCTTTTGATCCAAACTTGTTTATGACATTATTCTTGACCCATAAATGCTTGGCCATGGCAACTTTCTATTTTATTAATTTATTTTTGAATTTTAGAACATTTAATTCAAAATTAAATTATATAAAATATGAAAATGATATATTTTTCCAAAAGGGCTGATTTTATATCTTCCTTGAAGTCCAAGATAGCCCAAGACTCTTGGCAAATTCGTGCATGATCATGCATTGAAGAGGAAATCAAATTTTCTTCAAGAAAATTGATTTTATTTGAAAAAATTGAATGCTCCAAATCAAATCTTTTTTCACTCCCTTTGCCATCCAAATTTTCTCTATAAATACCAAGCATCATAGCCAGCCACAAGGACGAAACCCTAGCTCAAGCCAAACCCTTATTTTGTCAAAAATTTTCAAGAAACTTTGAAAAATCGAATTTCAAACTCCAGCCGTTTTCAGCCCTCAAAAACCACTCCATTGTCTTCAGGAGTTAAGCTTGAGTTGCATATGATGGATCTGGGCCATCGTTTCGAAGCTTAGACGTGAGGAAACCAATTTGCCATGGCTAGGGCAATTTAAGCTGTCCTCTTCAAACCAGCTTGTACAAGCCGTTTCAGCCAAAAATAACATCACCATTGAATTCGCCATGGCCGATTTAGGGTGACAGGGTACCTTTTTGCCATTTATTTTCGCTATTTTGCAGGATTGATGTTCGAGGCCGTCGGAGAAGACGACCAGAGCTAGGGCTCCGGCGTCGTTGACCTCATGTGGACCGACGAGGGGTTGCGTGGCAAGTCTGCGCGTTTTGATTCGTCTGTGCATTCCACCGGGGCCCACTTGCTGACTGCATTTGAATTTCAAATGTCCATGACGCGTCATCACTTATATGCCATTGTTTTTCACTCTACAAACACCAAGTGTCAAGTGGCCTAGTGGTTAAGGCGTTTCCTGTGCAAAGATCCTCTCCAGGGTCATGAGTTCGATTCAGCCTGGGACCGGTTCTTTCTTTTCTTTTGCAAACTTCAACTTTTCATATTATTTTCATATTTTCTTTTATTTTAATATTTTGCATGTTATTTTAATTTCTTTTCATATTTTATTTCTGCATTAAAAAATCATCAAAAATTAATTTTCTTTTTGCATTTATTTTCAGAAAACCTTTATTTAATTTATAAAATTAAAAAAATATAATTTTGCATGCATATTTATTTTTATTCATAATTTTGCATTTAAATCACTTTTAATTCATTTTAAATTATTAAATTGCATCCAAAAAATCCCAAAAAATTATTTTAGCATATTTATGTTATTTCCAGCATGTCATAATTTTTCCAATTTAAAACTTGCATTTTTTCTAACATTTTTTCCCTTGTTCGATTCATATCGTATTTTCCGATTTCTCATTCCTTTACAGGTTGATCCGATTCAGACGATTCTTTCTTTATCATTTTATTTTTCAATAATGTAACTGTCTATGGGATGTAATAGTTTAAATTAGGACTTTATTTTCCGCATTTTAAAATTATGTATCTGCCCCAAAGCCATGTAATAGCGTAGGATTTACCTTTCCGCATCTTTACATTCCGCATTTTAATTTACGCACCCTATAAATTGCTAGTAACTAGGCGTGTATGGCAAGATAATAACGAACATAGCCCACTAATCTTCAAGATAAAAAATATCTGAAATCAACACACTTCTTTCACACACGCACCCCTTAGGGTAATTCTCTCTCGTTGCCTTTGCGAATTCAAAATGGTCATGTCCCTCGAACGTAGAGGTATTCTAGCACCGTGCCTTCCAAACAAATCATCATAGTCCCTTCGATACAAAGATCATAAGACCCACGATGTCGCCTCCGAATACATGATCTTGACCCTCGATTGTCGCCTACGAAAAATGATGATAGTCCCTTCGAATGTGCTAGGATACTTCCTACAAGTTGCCTTCTATGACCATCCGATGTCTCTTCGAATGTCCCGCTTACATCCAATGAATGGAGCTCCCTACTAACTAATGGTATGGCTAGCGCTATTCTAAAGGAGCGAAGTGAAACGACCAATTAAGGTGGGTAAATAAGTCTTTTAGTTGCTTGCTCTAAACCAAATGCTTTTCACACCTCACACTTTTGTCAAAGTTCAAACTTTTCTCAAAAAACGAAACATTTCCAAACACTTTGTATACACTCCTACATGAGTCATTACAAAGTCAAAGCGAAATGCCTTTTTCAAAACATTTTTTGTCAAACACACAGAAAGCAATTTTAAAAAGTGATCTAGAGCAACTAAGAGCCCGTAGATAACTACGGATGAAAAGGGGTGCTAATACCTTCCCTTTTCATAACCTTCTCCCTTACTCAGAATCTAAACGAAGGTCTTTTCTTTACTTTTACCTTACCTTAATTGGATAAAAATAAAAGTCGGTGGCGACTCTTTCTATCCGCACATTTGCGATACAAAAATCCACAAAGTCAGTTCACCGTGTTACAGCTAGTCAACCTAACGGGTCTCTTTTTATGCGAAGTATTTTTTGACTACATCTGCATTGATCGGGTGCGGGAAATCCTCTCCGTCCATAGTTGCGAGCAACATAGCTCCTCTAGAGAAAACTTTCTTCACGACATACGGTCCTTCATAATTTGGAGCCCACTTGCCCCGAGCGTCCGTATTGTTGGGAGGCAAAATTCTCTTCAGCACAAGGTCACCAGCTTGGAAATTCCGAGGACACACTCTCTTGTCGAAAGCCCTTTTCATACGCTTTTGGTATAACTGTCCATGACAAACCACTGTCAATCTCTTCTCGTCAATGAGATTCAATTGATCAAGTCTGTTCTGAACCCATTCAGCTTCATCGAGTTGCACATCTGTTAAAATCCTTAAGGAAGGAATTTCAACTTCCACGGGCAGGACTGCTTCCATACCGTATACCAAGGAGAAGGGAGTTGCCCCTGTTGACGTGCGTATTGAAGTGCGATAGACGTGCAAAGCATATGGAAGCATCCCCTGCCAATCCTTGTAAGTGACAACCATCTTCTGTACAATCCTCTTGATATTCTTGTTTGCCGCCTCCACAGCACCATTCATTTTTGGACGATATGGAGAAGAGTTATGATGTTTTATCTTGAAACTGTCACACAGCTCTTTCATCATTTTATTGTTGAGATTCGAGCCGTTATCAGTAATGATCTTCTCAGGAACCCCATAACGACAAATGATATTATGCTTGATAAATCGTGTGACCACTTGTCTAGTGACACGAGCATAAGATGCTGCCTCAACCCATTTGGTAAAGTAGTCGATGGCAACAAGGATGAATCGATGTCCATTAGAAGCGGTGGGCTTAATTTCTCCAATCATATCAATGCCCCACATCGCAAAAGGCCACGGAGAAGTCAAAACATTCAATGAAGAAGGTGGCACATGCATCTTATCAGCGTAAATTTGACATTTGTAGCAGGTTCTGGCATGATTGTAGCAGTCATTCTCCATGGTGGACCAATAATAGCCTGCTCTCAAGATCTTCTTGGCCATGGTGTGTCCACTAGAATGCGTCCCGAAGGAACCTTCATGAATTTCTTCTATAATCTTATTTGCTTCGTGTCTATCCACGCATTTGAGCAAAACAGAGTCATAGTTCCTTTTGTACAACACACCCCCATTGAGGAAAAATTTAGCCGAGTACTTGCGCAGGGCCTTCTTATCAACGATGGAAGCATCATTAGGGTATTCTTTCGTCTCGAGATACCTTTGGATGTCATAGAACCAAGGTTTTTCATCTGCCTCACCTTCTACTTCATAGCAGAACGCAGGCTCATCCAACCTCGTTATAGTGATAGACGGGGCATCATTCGCCCATCTGACTTTAAACATGGATGACAAGAGTAGCCAAAGCATCTGCCAAATTGTTCTCCTCCCTTGGGATGTGGTCAAAAGTAATCTCGTCGAAATAAGGGATCAACTTCAAGACATGATCTCGGTATGGAATCAAATTCGGGTGGCGAGTCTCCCAATCTCCGTTGATTTGACTAATTACCAAAGCAGAATCTCCATATACCGCTAAGATCTTGATTCTTAGATCAATGGCTGCTTCAATCCCAAAAATACAAGCTTCGTACTCGGCCACATTATTGGTGCAATCAAAACAGATTCTGGCAGTGAATGGAATATGAAAACCGGTCGGAGAAGTGATAACGGCGCCAACACCATTTCCTAATGCGTTTGAGGCTCCATCGAACGCCATCGTCCACCGTGAACCTGGCTCAGGTCCTTCTTCAGGGCCAGGAATGTTACAATCTCTGATATACATAATGTCCTCATCAGGGAACTCAAATTTCATCGGCTGATAGTCATCTTCTAAAGGTTGTTGAGCGAGATAGTCTGCCACTACACTACCTTTGATAGCCTTCTGAGTAGTGTATTGGATATCATATTCTGTCAGGATCATTTGCCAACGGGTCACCCTTCCCGTGATTGCTGGCTTCTCAAAGATATACTTCATCGGGTCCATTTTGGAGATCAAGAAAGTAGTGTGAGTCAACATGTACTGTCTGAGTCGTTTTGCCGCCCATGCGAGTGCACAACAAGTCTTTTCCAACAATGAATACCTCGATTCACACTCTGTGAACTTCTTGCTCAAATAGTATATGGCGTGCTCTTTCCTGCCCATCTCATCATGTTGACCGAGCACACAACCCATGGAATTCTCCAACACGGTCAAGTACATAATCAACGGTCTACCTTCCACCGGGGGTGAGAGAATTGGAGGTTCTTGTAGGTACCTCTTTATACTGTCGAACGCCGTCTGACAATCATCGTTCCACCTGGTTGTTGGATTCTTTCTTAACAGCTTGAAAATGGGTTCACAGGTAGCTGTAAGATGAGAAATAAACCTAGCAATGTAATTCAGTCTTCCCAAGAAACCTCGCACTTCTTTTTCTGTCCTTGGATCTGGCATCTCTTGTATCGCTTTTATCTTTGCAGGTTCAACCTCAATCCCTTTCTCGCTCACAATAAAGCCTAAAAGTTTCCCTGATCTCACCCCAAAGGTGCACTTATTCGGGTTCAACCTCAGCCTGAACTTCCTCAATCTTTCGAATAATTTTAACAAGTGAACCAGGTGTTCTTCTTCCATCTGGGACTTGGCGATCATATCATCAACGTAGACTTCAATCTCTTTATGCATCATATCATGAAAGAGAGTAACCATAGCACGCTGATATGTTGCCCCTGCGTTCTTCAAACCAAAAGGCATCACTTTGTAGCAGAAAGTTCCCCACGGTGTAATGAAAGTAGTTTTCTCCATATCATTGGGTGCCATCTTAATCTGGTTGTAGCCAGAGAAACCATCCAAGAAGGAGAATACTTTAGCTTGAGCGGTATTATCGACCAAAATGTCGATGTGCGGGAGAGGGAAGTCATCCTTAGGGCTAGCTCTATTCAGATCCCTATAATCAACACACATCCTTACCTTGCCGTCTTTCTTGATCTTGGTACAATGTTTGCAACCCATGGGGATAAGAAACAACCTTTAGAAAACCTGCTTCCATCTGTATCTGAACTTCTTCTTTGATTTTCCTTGACATTTCTGGATGTGTTCTGCGAAGCTTCTGCTTTACCGGTGGGCAGCCTTCTTTGAGGGGCAATTCGTGCATAACGATGTCAGTATCTAACCCGGGCATATCTTCATAAGACCAAGCAAAGATGTCCACGTACTCATGTAGCATTTCGACAAGCTTTTGCTTAACTCCATCTTCCAAAGCTGCCCCGATCTTGACCTCCTTTCGAGCATCCTCGATTCCTAGATTGATCACTTCTAGAGCCTCTTGGTGTGGCTGGATGACCTTTTCTTCTTGCCTCAACATCCTGGCTAATTCTTCAGGTAATTCACAGTCCTCTTCGGCTTCTTCCTCAGCTTGATAAATCGGTTCGTCGAAGTCATAATGAGCCACGACGGAATCATCATTGACAAAATCCGAGATCAACGAAGGGTCGCATCTGCGTGGTTGGTAATTTTATTTTTATTATTTTTTTTTTTTTAATTAAATTTTTTAATAATAAAATAAAAAGAAAAAGACAAAAAGTTTGTATAAAAAGAAAGTAAAACTTGATATTGTCACCTTTTTAAAGAATAAGTGAAGAAAAACAAAGAGAGAAAAATTTGAATGCAAAAAGGACGTCCTTTATTAATGATAAACTTGAAAGTTAAAAAAACATGGTGGCCCTACAGCATGATCACTACGTCTTGGGCATAACGTAGGAATTATGGCATGACATAAAAAAATTACTCTTCAAAACGGGTCACCACAAGCGTCTTCAACGAACCAATTTGAAAGCTCACGTCCGGACAGTTGGGTAGATCCATTTGTCCACATCATAGTCACCGTCGCTTCACCATCAATTGCATCAACATCTTCAATCTGGATTCCACCTTTGACAAACTTGACAGGAGGAGACACCCCTTTGCTCATTGGGGTGGAGACTGGGACCTTCATTCCGGGAGCAAAACCCAAACCCCTCTTATCCGTCTGGGTAGGTAGCTCTAGCACTCTTCCCACCCTTCGTGGATGTCGACTTGACAATAGCCTGAGCTTGCTTATAGGATGCCATGGAGACTTCACCTTTTTGCAAAGGGATCTTATCGACTGATACTGCCTCAAAAGCCTGGCATGGAGTTTCGTGAATCTCTCCTTCAACTTCAACATATCGAAAGTTGCTCAGATGACTGACGACATAATCTTCTTCACCATAAATGGTGACCACCTTCCCATTAATCAAGAACTTCAGCTTTTGGTGCAAGGTGGATGTCACAGCACCAGCCCCATGAATCCAAGGGCGTCCAAGCAGACAACAGTAGGAGGGATTAATATCCATGACGAAAAAAGTTGCATCAAAACCGGGCCTACCTTAATAGGCAAATCCACCTCGCCAAATACTGACCTCTTCGACCCATCAAATGCCTTAACTATCAAATCACTGGGTCTCAGCACAACCCCTTCATAGTCCAACTTCAAGAGAGTAGACTTTGGAAGAACATTGAGGGATGATCCCATGTCAACCAGCACACGGGATAAAGTAGTTCTCGCTATTTCCACAGAAACGTGTAGCGCTTTGTTATGCTTCCTTCCCTCGGGAGGTAAATCAAAGTCAGTAAAACCGAGACCATTACTTGCTGAAATGCTGTTCACGATACCTCCAAACTGGTTAACCGAGATCTCTTGGGGAACGAAAGACGTTCCCAACAGCTACATCAGAGCGTTGCGGTGAGGCTCAGAATCCCTCAACAAAGCTAAGATAGAAATTTTGGCGGGCGTCTGGCCGAGCTGGTCGATTATCTTGTAATCGCTCTTCCTTATATACCTCATCAGTTCTTCAACATCTTTGGTCAACTCAGGACTCATAACAGGTTCTGAAATCTTTGGTGTTGACTCACCCCCAATCATGACTCCTTTCCCTTTTGCTTTAGCCTTGGCCAAAGCTTCAGGACTTTTCTCAACCAGATTGGGTGGAGAGAAGATTCGTCCACTTCGGGTAATCCGACTTTCTTCCGCAATGTCATGCACTGCAGGCTCAATTCTTCCAATCTTCTTTTCATCAGACTTTCCTCCTTCAGAGGTCTCCACATTCAATTTCTTGCTGTCACGGTAGCACTCAGACCCATAATTCCACGTAATGGCCTTTTCACTAGTGTAGGGGACTGGACCCGGCAAAGTGATGATCACAGGAGGTTTCTTAGTCGGCACTGGGATTGTAACGGGGATCTTTCTAGAAGTGACGGGGATAGTAACCACGTCAACCTCATCTTCATCATTTTGCATATCAAGTTCTTTCTGGACAAACTGAAGAGTCCCTTCAGTAATCAGACGCTGAATCTCGTTTCTCAAATTATCACAACCTTCAACTTGGATTAAACATTGTTTACAACCATCATCACAACCAGGGAAATCTCCCCTCAACAATAATTGCTTCTTTATCCACCACAACGGAGTGGTCAGACCATTAACATCCATTATCAGGCTCAAACTTCCATCTTCGCAAATTGCATTAACAACGTTTCCACCATGAGGAGGCAAAGGGTGCTGAATGACATTAGGAGTAGGAGGAGGTCTAAAGTTGATTGCCTCAGTGTCTAGTAAATTCTGAACCTTGTACTTGAAAGCATAGCAATTCTCAATGGAGTGCCCCAGAGCATTGGAATGATAGAGACAGCGGGCATTCGCGTTGAAGTACTTCGTCGGGTTATCAGGGTCAATCTTTAGATGGCGCAATTCAATCATATTCAGACTTTGCAAGTGGGCAAATACCTCTGCATAAGACATTGGCAAGGGGTCAAACTTCCTCATGGGTCTCGGTTGGTATTGTCTCAGAGCAACATCTTGTTTTGGAACACTAGCGGGAATAGTTACAGCAGCAACTTGGCGACTGAATTCTCGGCGTTTCTCTTTCCCTCTTCGCTTATACAGTGCGCTTGACTCACCTTCTTTCTTCTTCTGGTAACCACCAAAAGCCTTTTTGGCGCCACCAACCTGACTCTTGTCAGTACCAACATCCTGAATCTTTCCTAACTTGATCCCCATCTCAACTCTTTCACCAAACATCACCATGTCAACAAAAGTACTGGTCAGACTGCAAGAGGCATAGTATGGCCCATCTAGTGTGCCGGTAAACATCTCCACCATCTCTCGTTCCACCATAGGGGGTTGAACTTTAGCAGCTACCTCGCGCCACCTTTGCGCGTACTCCTTGAAAGATTCAGTTTTCTTCTGATCTAAGTTGTGCAACTGGGTTCTCGTAGGTGCCATATCAGTGTTAAAGCCATAGTGTTGAACAAAAGCTACAACCAACTCTCTCCAAGTTCGCACCTGGGAGCTATCGAGGCCCATATACCAATCCAATGGCCCATCAGTCAAACTATCTTGAAAGAAATGCATCAAGAGCTTCTCATCCTTCGTATAAGCAGACATCCTCCTATAGTAATACCTCAAATGAGTTTTAGGACAAGAGTTGCCCTTGTACTTTGAAAGCTCTGGGATTTTGAATTTTGGAGGAATCTTCACTCCTTGAACCAATCCTAAGTTGGACATGTCGAAACCCAAAACTTCCTGATTCTCAAAGGCTTGCATGCGCTCTTCAAGCATCTTCAACTTTCGATCAGCTTCGGTTGGCTCCTCAACATTGGAAAACCAATCTTCAAAGTTATCTTCCTCAATCTGGGGAGCAGGAATCTGAATAGTCCTTCTACCTGGTGGAGGAACCCACCCAGGCTCTGGTTGCTGGCGATGTGTGGGGGTAGGCGGAGGAGGAACCACCGAAGCGTGATTCATTTGAGCAGCTTGATTCTTGCCGGTAAGATCCACAAGACCGGTGTTGACTTCCAAGCTAATTCCAGACAAAGCATTCCCGTGAGGGGGAGGCACAACTGCGGCTTCTTCAATAGTGGCTGCAGCGGGCCTCACAACCAGAGCTCTCAACTCCTCTTGTTGCAAAGCCATGTTTTGAATTATCTCCATCAATTGCCCTACACGAGCATCCATTATTGTCCCTAGGCAGCCATGTCAGCTTCCATCTTCTCCATCAATTTCTTCAAGTTATTTCTTGTCGGGTACCGATGA
This sequence comes from Vicia sativa, assembly GCA_021764765.1. Lineage (NCBI taxonomy): Eukaryota > Viridiplantae > Streptophyta > Magnoliopsida > Fabales > Fabaceae > Vicia > Vicia sativa. Next base: position 109,376,430 of record CM038793.1, read on the forward strand.
ACGACGAAACCTGTAGTCTCTCGTCTCTGTGGAGAAGAAAATCAACGGCAGAAGTAAGATGACTGATCTCAATACCCTGTTATGTATGATATGTTATGGGAGGATGTATGCATGCCCATGATATGTTTTTTGTACATTTTATTTTCAGGGACTCTTTGAAGACTCGTTAGTTAACAATAAGCATTAGAGAAAAGACTGATTAAACTGCAATTCAACGAAATATCATAGAAAACCAAAATGTTAGGTGCGACTACAAGGTTGTTCAAGCTCAAACAGAGCGATAAGATTCATACTGGAATTTAAATCATTACATTAATAATTAGATTCAAATATTCAAATAAGATAAGTGGCTAAAAAGTAGAAATGTTGTCCACGACGAGGCTTCAAATCTCTAGTTTCCGCCTTGAACCTGTTCACCACGTCTTGACAAAGGAAGAGGAAATCACTCACAGCATGAGGTATCTGGTTGCCTTCGAGGTCTTCTAGGGCAGACCTGAGTCTCCAAGGTACATCAACAATCAAATGGTTACACATGTCAACCATCCCACTGTACTTCCAATAGAAATGCCTATTCTACTCTTCTAGAAAGGACACCATTTCATCCTTTTCATCCAACAGACGATTCAGCTTTTGGATCTCATCAATCCAACCTTGACATTGCTCTCTAAGGCCTTCATAAGCATCCCTATTGCTATCTCTTTCTTCCCTCGTAATGTTCAGCTCTTGAACTTTTTCAGCTAATTCAATTGCTTCCAATTCTCGGGCGATGCAGACTTCTTCTTTTGCAGTTATCTCATTTTCTAGCATTTTATTGGTTCGTGCTAGAGAAGCTTCTAATTTTGAAATCTTTGCTTCGAGACGTGCTTTCAATGCTCTCTTTTCTTCAACGGCCCTTTCTTCATCTAGATAAGCTTGTCCCCTTTGGTGCTGAGCAGTCTTCAATTGTCGACGGAGGTCCCTTGCCCCACTTGCAGCACTCCTCAAGTCTTCAGAACATCTCATCAGGAGCTCTTCATCCTCTTCATTCTGTCTTCTTCTTCCCGCTAATTCTTCTTTTACCTCCTTGAGGTTGGCTTCCAAATTTTCAGCTCTGAGAAAAATGCGAGAATTAGAGCTTTGTAGCTCCAATCTTTCCTCCTCCATCTTCCTGATAATTTCCTGAAGCCTCATATTCTCCTCTATCGGCACATGAGTGATTGCAGGTTCGGGATGATCAAAAGGTACCTCCACAAAGTAAGGCAGCTTGATTTCTTGAACTCTCTCTATCACCCACTGGCGATAAGACCTTCCATCAATTTCGCCCCTCTTGATTAGCTCTTGACTTTCCCTATGGATTTGACCCCAAGATCTTCGGATCTTCAATACTTCATTGCGGTCCTTTTTACCAAGTTCGTGTACAATGAAGCTTTCCAAGTGCTCAGGCCTTGGTTCGTTTTCCATCGGATACCCCAATTGTCTTGTTGCAAGTCTTGGGTTATAATTGATGCAACCCATAGACCCAATCAAAGGAACATTAGAATATCCACCACAGTGAGTGATAACATCAACGAATCCCCACCCTGGAGAATGCCACAACACACCATCGACTGTCAGTGAAGCCAATTTTTGAGACCAAGATAAGTTTCTCAGGATCCTTTCCCACGGACCGCTCTGAGGGATATGAGATGTCAACCATAAATATAGCAGTGGAGAACAACACAGAACCACCCCTCGCTTTTTCAGATGTCTCTCATGGAGATGGTAAAGAACATCAGCCAACAGTGCAGGAACAGGGTTCTTTGACATGAATATGCCAATAGCAGACGGGCTCAAGTAACCAATTTCATTAGTTGGAAACAAAACCACCCCGAAGATGAGCAAAGCAAGTATGGAGCTGAAAGTCGGCCAATCGTTTTGAACACTCAAACTTAATAACTTATCCTCCAAGTTTTGCCTAAGAATACCTTTGTCCGTAATCCAAGGTGCCACCTCCCTTACAGGAAGAAACAAGGCAGCAGCTACCTTAGCCTTATCCAAGTCTTTCCCTATGTTGAGGAAAGGAGTGTCGTCCTTCAAAGGCCAATTAAGAATTCTCTCGAACTCCTCAATTGTAGGAACAAGCTGAAAGTCTTGGAATGTGAAACATCGAAGAGGAGGGTCATAGTATTTTGCCAAAGCAATCAAAGCTTCCATGTCCACATTGGTAGTCAAAAGATCTAGGATGTTCCCAAACCTTTTCCCAAAATAAGCTCTCTTGTGAATTCTTTCACTTTGAGTTATCACCTCCCAACTTGATTCTTTGAATTTGAGACAGGGAACGATCTTCACAGTTGGATTCATTCTTCTTTTCTGCTTACTGCACCAACAAAATCTATAAGGTTCCCTGAAAATAAAAGTTATATGCTAAATGGTTTTGTGCAAATGTATGCAATGCATGTTGCAAATTAAATAAAGCTGGTTCATAGGATCGGCCGGTCATGGTTTCGACGCTCACCCAACAATTCCCTAAGGCTAATCCTATGTTTTCTTGGCTAAATGTTTCTTGGGGTCTCAGATCCCCTTTTACAAACACTATCATCGCGCGAGAGGCCTACGTGGCGATAGTATTTGTAAAAGTATACCCCAAGAAACGGCTCTTAACGGGATGCTCGAAATCCAAAATTTGAGCGTTTGGTCTCGGTTAGGACAACATGAACAAACTTAGAGTTATAGGTCATTTGTCCAAAGAGTGATGTCCTGCGCTATCGCGGGCCAACAACCTCCTTAAAACAACCAACTCTAAGCCGGAGTCTTCGCTTCGGGCCAACAAGACAATGGAGTCAAGTGGACCTAGGCTACGCAACCCCTCTATTACTAAAAAGGTGACCTAGAAGCCTGGGTAGTGGGCTTATCTATGTAACAATGCCCATGAATTCCCATCACAATAATATATCAACACATCAATATATAAAGCATAGAGAAAAATAAGCAAATAAACAATAGATAAGCATAAAGAAGAAAGCGATAAACAAACACACAAACATGCGAAGAACTAAACTAGGGTTGACTCGCTTAGTCAAAAAAAAGATTTTAAAATTATCCCCAGGGAAGTCGCCAACTGAAGCAACTCGATTTTCAGAAATCATTTAAATGAATTTTCAAAAACAATGAAATCGCCACCTAATTTTATCTGTTCTAAAAAGAACGGGAAAATATAGATAAAACCCACAAAAATCGGATAAGGCGGTCTACAAGACCAAAAATATGGATTCGAGAGTCGGTTACGCAAGAGGAAGGTATTAGCACCTCTTACGTCCATCGTACCCGATGGGACCCATTTAGTTCGAAATGTGTTTGTGTGTGTGTGTAATCGCTAATTTCTAAATTATAAATAAGAAAGATGAAAAATGGATTTGTTTATTATTATTTTGAGTTTGACACGGTTTCGAAACCGCGTGCCTACGTATTCCCTCGTGCAATGGGAAAGTCAAAACTCCGTAGTTCTTGTTGAAAATGTCTTGGATTGTTTGTATTGATTTTAGAAGAAAATGTTTTTGATTTTTGATAATCGCATATGAGCGAAAAAAAAAGGGATTTGAATGGGTTGAATTGATTTTAGTTGTGGATGACAACTATCAAAACGTTGGGATATCCTCTAACGATTCAATACTCGAGATTGGTGATTGAGGTCAACCGATCATCTCTCATCCAAAATCTTTATTATGAAAAGAGTGAGGTGAAACGAAGTTCACTTTTATTAAGCGTTATGGAATAAAGTATTTAAGTTATTGGGTTACCCTCTAATGGCCCAAATACTTTACATTTTAATTAAATCGTCGGGCGAACCTCTAACAATTTAATTAAATACCATACCACTATGTTTTTTTTTGTTTTTGTAGAAAAATTGATTTTTGAAATAGCAATTTCAATTAATTATTTTTTGACTTGAAAGTGTGTTGAAAATTGCGGCGTTGGACGTAGAGAAATGATATTTCGGGTTATGATTAACCAAGTATGTGGACTTGATTAACCTCGTGAGGATAGGTGCTCCTATCCCCAACCATGAGACCCTGGTGCATGGTGATTGGTATGTGGACCAATTGTTTTTTCGGGTTATGATTAATCAAGGCAACGAGGGCCTTAATTAACCTCCTGAGGATGGCCATGCCCATCCCCAACCATGAGACCCTTAGAGAATTTGGTGTGGGTAACCAAAAATGTGAGAGCGGAGGCGTTGTTGTTATCTTTATGTTAATTTGTGAGTGGAGTGTACAATCGCGTAATAAACATACAAACGTATAATGATAAAGCGGATAATAAAAGAAAATAAATTAACACACAATACAAACCGGAATTTAAATAATTATTAGTATAGATTTTTTCTACTTGATAAAAAATCAACTAATAATTTAATTGATAATTTAGCAAATAAAAACTATCTTATACTAATTATTATTTAATACATCAATATAAAAAAAAACTTGTATAATAAATAAATTAAAGAGGGAGTTAGAAAATGGGCCTGATTGTAGCTTTAATCTGGGGGGTGTGAACAGCAAATCTGAGCCCAAGCCCAAAACAATGCTGCTGGATCTTGTATGGGTGCTTCCATGGGTCAATAGGGTAGTCCACCATTCTAGATCGCTGGATCTGGCCTTTAATAGATCTGATGGCTTTGATGCAGGAGGGTGCAAAATAGATACAATACACATACATACACCAGATTTCGAACAGACCACACAGGTGGTGACAAGTGTCACCACCTGAACTAAACAGCACAACTTAAAAACTAAACATCCTATTAAACTATATTAATCTATTTACTAGTTAATTAAAATATTAACCATAAAACATATATAAAAAAAAAACAGTATTTAAGCTAATGTTTTTATTTACCAAATAACTGAACATTAATCTTAATTATATTTAACATTAAAACTAACTAAGTTATTTTATATAATAAAAACTAACATAATAATACAAAAAAAAACATAAACAGATTTAAACATAATTTTAAAAAAAAATCTGATATTTATCATGTTTACTAATTTATTAGCTAACTAAAAAAAACACTAAATATGATTATGTTTAACATAAAACTGGACCAAGTTTTCTTTATAATTATCAACTAAACACAAGTTAAACAAAATCAACTCTGCCTCTCTCTCATTCACGATTCCTCACACCTGAAACTCTCTTCTCTCTCGCGGCTCCCGTTACTGTTCCTGGTCTCTCTCGTCCTCACGATCGTGATGAAAACCTCATCGCCGCTCTCGATCGTGACCGCGATTCTCACTGATAGTCCTCACCGGTCCTCTCTCATCGCCGCTCACCGATCTCTCATCTCTCTCGTCTCTCCGTCGCTCTCTCATCTCTCTCGTTCGATTCGCTCTGTTAAGTTATTGATTTCTGGTTTTTTTTTTTAAAACAATTTGGTTTTGTATTTTACAGATTCGACATGGAATGGGGAAGAAAAACCTAGATCTCTAAACAATGATGATGACAGTAACGATGCAGAAAATGCAAAAACGGAGATGAGGAAGGGAGAAGGATGGCGACACAGTGTTCGCAACCTCCTCCTTCCAATGCTGAACCGGTATTACCTTTCCACTCTCTTCTTTCTGGCTATTTTCGGTTTCTTTTTCTGAAGGGGGATGATGGGAAATGATGATTGTGAGTATTTGTTTCTGATTGTTCTGGGTTTGCTTGTATGATGTTTCTGGGTTTGCTTGTATGATGTTTACGGCTAGGGTTTTCAGTGAACAGTGGCTGCTGGTCTTGAATGCTGTGCCCTTAAACCTTTTATAACGTCCTGCTCTAGGGTTTCAAACTTTGCTGTCAGATTTTTGAAAACAGGGCCTTGTTTGCTTGAGCAAAAATCGAAAAACATGGGCTCTTTGTGTCTGCTTTTTATCTTTTGGGCTGCTTTGTGTTTTCTGATATGTTGGGCTGCCCTGTGTTGTATTTTCTGATATGTTGGGCTGCTCTGTGTTTTCTGATTTCTGACCAAAGTACTTGTTGCAGCAGCTTTAGTGGTGATGATGGTTTCTGAGCCACACCCCCCTTTTGTGAACCAACTATGTGTTGTGATTTGCAAAAGGGTTGGGTCTTTTGAACATGAATGAGAAACAACTTTTAACATAAACTGATCCCAATCACTACTCCCTAATGATGAGATAAAATATTTCTTTGAATCTTTGTTTGAGCTGCCCGTTTAACTTGCTAACCGATTTCTTTTGTTTGTTTCATGAATGCGAGCGATGGTGCAAACTTGGGGGAATGGTGAAGGAAAGTTGGTCAAGAAAAGCAGAGCAAGAAAGCATGGAAGCCATAGAACAACAAAACTCCAATAGAAAATAGGATTATGACATAGCATATGTAGCATGATGTTAGAACTCAAAACTTGTAATCTAGGAACTCTTGTATTAGAAACCTTGAAATTTTGTAATATCACAAATTCAAATTGACATTGTGAATTCGATGACTCATGTAGCATTTGTACAAACCAAAGTTAAGTGAATGTTGAATTCGGAAGTTTGATTCTACTTTGTAAACGGGTATTCTTTGAATGTCATTTTGAATTCGAATAAGACTTTGAAACTTGAATGACAAGGAAAGGAAGTTGAATATTGAATGAATTTGTTTGGCTTTTGGATTGAAACTTGTATTTTAGGATTTGACAAATTGTAACATGTAACTTGATTTGTATCCTTGTACGATAAAAAACCTTAGAGCAACTTTGGAACTCTTGGAATTTTATGAACACAAGCTTTGAGAAATATGCACCTAATTGAATTCTTGATTGTGTATAAAAGTTGGAAATTCATTATGCATCAAATATCCCAAAAATTTGTCATGAACCAAAATTAAATTGGTTAAAACAAAACATGTTGAAATATTGATTAACAAATGTATCCAATTCCACTTCAATCTATAATTCCAATCCATAGTCTTGAATCAAACGAGTGGTAACATGGTTGTTGCATTTTTTTAGAACTTGAGTCCTCTAGTATATGAAACTTTGAGGATTAAATTCTAAATACAAAGATAGTTTGATGACTCAGAAATAAGCAACACTTGAATTCTTTTGAATTTCCCGGCCATAAAGCTTTCATGTTGATCCGTTCATGTAGAAATTCCGAGCCTTTTGCCACTTGAAACAAAAATCGAAACTCTAAGTTTCCAATAAAGTTTTTGATTCAAAACCTTAGTCAACTTGGCGATTCCATGATTTCTTTAAGAAACGGGTGATAGATTCCACTTGAAATTAATGGGATTATCACCACATTTGCAAATCGAAACATATTCGGTAGTAGAAAAAGATTTGAAACCAAACGAATTTCATAAAGAAACTTCTAATTTTTCATTGAATGCCTTGAATCTCATGGGCGACGAACGCGGCTGGAAAAGATCTAAACATGCGGCAACTTGACATTCGTAAATCTTGTAAACAAGTCCTCTGGAGGAATATTTTCACATACATCAACTATTGCCAAGAACGAACAAAGTTGACGAGCAAACCAAATGCACTAGAACCTGAATTGTTGATCAATAATCGGATAATCATAATCCACCCTCTTACATCTTGAACAATGAACTCGAAACAACAGCAAATCCCAAACTCGTGATGAATTGATCTCTTGAATCAGGAGGTAATGATATTCAATATAACAAAACTTCCGTAGTTCCATCAAGAACGAGACCACTTATTTCAACAATCAAACATCAAGCCCCGAAAACCGAAGATACGAAAGGATAAGATTCAATATTAAACCTCGTCGTTTTCAAATATCCTAGATTGGTTGAAACCACCACGCCTTTTCTGCTCAACGGAAAATCTTTGGGAGTCAACTCCAACCCGTAACCATAGAACCAGTGGTATGAATGCATGTGAGTGTTATGATAAACGCGAAGCCTAAACCAGATACGATCGAGATAGGAGGGCAAATTTTGGGGTGCAACACAACCCACTGCGGATAAGAAGTAACTGCTAAGAAACCGGCATTGAACTACTTCATGACTTCAGCTTTGATTTTCTCTGACATCTCAGGACGCATGCAACGAACCTTCTGTTTCACTGGGAGAAAACCCTCTTTTATCGGCAACTGGTGTACCACAATGTCAATGTCTAAACCTGGCATGTCTTCGTAGGACCAAGCAACAACCTCGATATAGTCTCGTAGCATCTAAATCAATCTTTCTTTGACATTATTCTCAAGTCCTGCTCCTATCTTGATCTCTTTTCTGTCTTAATCAGTGCCCAAATTCACAACCTCAACTAGCTCTTCGTGTGGCTGTATAACTCGTTCTTCTTGTTGTAGAAGTCTGACAAGTTCTCCTGACACTTCACAATCTTTCTCACCTTCGTCTTCGGCTTGGTAGATCTGATTATCGAAGTCATACTTAGCAATAACATAGCTGTTATCAACGAGATTCGGAGTGATTCTGCAGTGTATCACGTGGGTGTGTGTAAGAAACACATAGCTTTTGAAGGGGTGATAAAGTAAAAGAAAGAAAACAAAATTTAAATGCAAAAGTCCAACGATTTTATTGAATGAAAATATGCAAATGATAGATAATAACCCTCACAAACGAACCATGATGCCCGGGCAAGGCACTAGGCTTTAAGGTTTATTGTTCAAAGCGTGAAAACGAAAAGCAAAATAGAAAACAAAGCAATTACTCCTATCTAAAGGAGATTGGTATGACGTCTTCGGTCTTCCAATTGTTGAGTCCGTTGTCGGGAGTTGGGAAGATCCACTAGCTGATGTCGAAGTCGTTGTCGTCGTCTTCTATAGCATGAACTCCATCTTTGTTGATGCGGAAAGGAAGTTGGCCGGCACGTTCGCGGCGTATCATCTTCTGACCTTTGATGGTGAAGCCTAAACCTGTCTTGTCGGATTTGAAAGGGAGATCAAGGAGTTGACCCCAAACAGTATTACCACCATCTTCAACTGCAGCTTGAGCATCCTTCAGCGAGGCCATCCTAGGCGGAACTTGTGTAACTTCAGGAGTGACAAGAGAGTCAACAGGCATGAATCTTGGAACTGTTTTGAAAGCTTGACAAGGAGTCTCGAAGAATTCACCCTCCATATCAAGATATCAGAATGACTGCAGATGACTGACCATGTATTCCTCTTCACCACATACTGTAACAACCTTCCCCTTCTTCGGGTACTTCAGCTTCTGATGCAAGGTGGAGGTAACAGCGCCTGCCCCATGTATCCAAGGGCATCCAAGTAGGCAAGAGTAAGCTGGACGGATGTCCATGACAAAGAAAGTGGAGTCGAGAGTCTAGGAACCGACTTTAACAGGCAGAATGAGCTCTCCAAGTACTGTTCGTTTAGAACCATCAAAAGCTCTCACAATTATGTCACTGGGCTTTAAGACCAATCCTTCAACATCGAGTCAGTCGAAAGCAGTCTTCGGTAGGATATTCAGAGCAGAACCGGTATCTATAAGAACATGAGACAATGTGATACCCATGCATTCAACAGAGATGTGCAAGGCTTTGTTGTGTTTCCTTCCAGCAGGAGTCAAATCAGCATCAGAGAAGCCTAGGCCATTGTTGGCAGCCAGGCTAGCAATACAAACTTCAAATTGATCAGTGGTAGTGTCTTGCGGTACATGGGTATTCTTCAGAAACTTCACCAAGGCTTTAGCATGAGCCTCAGAGCACAAGAGCAGAGCAAGCATGGAGATCTTGGACGGAGTTTGTCCCAACTGTTCCACAACATTGTAGTCACTCTTGATAATCTTCAGAATTTCCTCCATTTCTTGCTTGGAGGTATCTTCAGCAACTTCCTTTGGTACTTCTGTCTGAGAAGGATGAGTTACTGGTTCATTCCCTCGTGCCTCGGGAACTGGTTGAATAGCAGGAATGCGAGCTGGAGTCGCAGTGTCTTTTGGAGGAGAGATCTCTAGAGAAAACACTCTTCCGGTTTTAGTCACCTTACTTGATCCGGTGATGTTGTCAATGTCAGGAATGGTAGCTTGAACTGTAAGATCCTCAATGGTCAGAGGGTCTTGCTTGACGCCATGATAATAAACCTTAGCTCCATAATTCCAAGGTATAGCTTTGTCCGAGGAGTATGGAACTGGTCCAGGAGAAGTAATGATGAGAGGTGTCACTCTATGCACAGGATCAGCAGAGGAAATCCTTATCGTGTTAACATCAGCATAGTCTTCTGGGAAATCGTCTCCCCATCCGGTTGCCTTAACATCTTCAATAGGAATCTTGTAGCTTTTAGGAACAGTGTACTTCACCATGTAATCAAACTTTCCACTTGGCTGCCCCAAGGTATCCCAGACTTATGGTACGGTTTCGCTCACCTCTTCGATCTTCAGATTCTTAGACAAGTCTTCACACAGATTCTCCACAGGTGAAGGTTTCAGGAATAGCACTTCGCGGTTATCCATCATGCACTGAATACGTCTTCTCAACCAAGCACGACCGTCAGGCACAGATGGGCACCAACGACAATTCTTTGGGCATCCTTGATTGACACCGGCTTGCAGCAAATTCTTCTTAACAGTCATCATTGGAATGGTCAAGTCATCTATATTGAAAACATAAGAGTTCTTGTCAATAGCATTGGAACTTTTGCCATGGTTAGGCATAGGTGCGTTAATCACATTCGGAGTCTCAACAGGAGGATCAAACTCAATCTCTTTAGCTTCAATCATGTCTTGAATCTTGTTCTTCAGAGTCCAACAATCATCAGTGTTATGTCCTGGGCTGTTGGAGTGGTAAGCACACTTAGCATTAGGATTGTATCTCGGAGAGGAAGTGTTGATGTTTTGAGGGGGATCCCTCAAGGTAATCAGCTCTTCTTTCAACATGTGTTGCAAGACTTGCGACAATGGCATATTGATCTTTGTAAACTGTATTCGTGGAGCGTTCTGGTTACGCGCGTTATCTCGCTGAGGTTGTGCTGATGTAGGGTTGGAGATCACAACTGCCCCCACAGATTGAGCACGGTTGGTCTTGGCTCGGCTTTTCTGACCATACACAGCATTGGCCTCCTTCTTACCACCAAAAGATCTCTTCGCAGCATTTGAGGATGACTCTACCTGAATCTTTCCGCTCTTGATTCCAGCTTCAATGCGTTCTCCTGTCAATATCAGCTCGGTGAATCCGGCTAAAGAGTTTCCAATCATATGATTGAAGAACGGGCCTGTCAGTGTTCCCATAAACATATCAACCAACTCCCTATTGGACAAGGGTGGTTGAACTCTGCCTGCTAGATCTCTTCATTTCTGAGCATATTCTTTGAACTTTTCATCGAGACCCATAGACATGCTTTGTAGTTGCATGCGAGTGGGTGCCAATTCAAGATTGTACTCATATTGTTTGTAGAAAGCATCTGCTAAGTCACTCCAGGTACGGACGTGGTCACTCTCTAGCTGATAATACCACTCCAACTGAGTTCCGGCCAAACTCTCTTGGAAGTAATGAATCCACAACTTTCTGTCATCAGTATGGGGGTTGATCTTCTGAACATAGGACTTCAAATGCAACTTCGGACAAGAAATGTCATCATACTTGGCAAAAGTAGGAACTTTGAACTTGTGAGGAATCACCACACCAGGAACAAGACTCAGATCATCAAAATTTAGCCCTGACATTTTCAGATTTTCCACAGCATTCAGACGGTCTTCAAGTTGCTTGTATTTGCCCTTGACACTTCCCTCAGTTTTGACACTCTCTAAGAGTTCTATCCGGCTGACCACTCTAGGACCACCTTTGTGACGTCTGCCCATGTTGAGAACACCAATGACCTTCTTCTTCTTGTTGATGAGTTTCTTCAGATCTTCTTGGCCTTAGACCAAGGTGGTGAACATTTCCTGGAACTGAGCATTCTGAGCCCTGAAGATCTTTGACAGTCTGTTCCAGAGCCATTTCTGCTAAAATAAATAGCGAGAAAATGAGAAAACCGATCTTCAACGTACCTGTTATGAAATGTTATGCCATGATATGCGATGTTTATGCAAATGCAATGCTTTCAAGGACCTTTAGGAATTTAAATTTGTTAAACAAGCATGAACAAACTTTATTAGCTTCTTTTTATTATTTTTCTTTTTAAGTACAAAAGATAGTTCGGAAAGATAAAAGAACAAAAATCCTAAAGCTCTAAGTCTCCCATGGGAGCTTCCTCTTGGTGTTGAAGTAGGCGTTGATGTTCCGCTCCTCGTGAAGTAGCTTGGTCAACTCTAGTACCTTCTTCTCGCTTGCATAGCACTGAGCTTTGGACGTATCCCTTTCTTCTTTTAGTTGAATCCAGGATCTCTTCAAGTCTTCAAAATCAGTAGGCATGTCGGGATGGAGAATAGTATAGGGTACGTCACCTATAGCAACAGGTTCCATAATTACTGGTAGAACATGCGTGAATGGCATCATGAGGTTTTGAGCTCGAGCTCGCACCCATTTGAGGTAAGGTTCCCAAGGAATGGAGTTTTGGTGCCCCAAAGTCTTGGTATCAGTCTTCTTTACCATGCCCCAAGCGTGTATGAACCTTCGTCGGTAATTCTGGAGATCATGGTTATAGTCGAACACAATATCTTGGAGAATCATATCATGAGGACCATCTCTTCGAGCATAACCAAACTGACGTAGAGCTAGAGAAGGGTTGTAAGTAATACCTCCCCTTATACCAAGGAGTGGTACATTAGGGAATTCCCCACAACGCTCAATGAATGTGAAGTCCTTTTGAGAGAAAAGGCACCAACGGATATCTGAATGGGAGAGTGACATTAGCCTTTGAGACCACTTCAGTCTTTGTTCGTTCTTCAATACTGATGGAGGAAGGTGCCAAATAAACTACCTGGAAAGTAACGGTATGCAACAAATGAGAGTTCCTTGTCTTTTGGTAGTACGAGTGTGGAGAGAATGTAGAATATCTCCAAGTAAGGTAGGCATAGGATTGCGAGTAAGGAATATCTTGATGGTGTTCACGTCTATGAACTGATCCGAGTTAGGCAATAGAACCAAACCATAGATTAGCAAGGCCAAGATGTCTTCGAATGCATGGAAACTCAAAGCTTTGAGGAATTCTCGGGCTTTCTTTATTAGGAACTTGGCAAGTAAACCCTTAACTCCGCTTCTTGTTTCCCAATTGGCTTCAATGTATGAGCTCTTTAGATGTAGTGCTGATGCAATGTCTTCGTGCCTAGGAACCTTTTCTAAACTGGTGAATGGCATTTGGTCAAGAATAGGTATCCCAAGTAGTTTAGAGAACTCTTCCAAGGTAGGAACTAACTGATAATCTGGGAATGTAAAGCAATGGTGTTTCGGATCAAAGAACTGGAATAAGACGTGCATCATATCTTCTTCAAAACTGGAGATAACCAAGTCAAGCAGATAACCATGTCTTTTGATGAACTGAGCATGATCGGGAATTTTTGAAACCAATTCTTTGAGCTGAGAAGGTATACCCATGAAGTTGATTCGGATAGTCTTTCTAGAAGCCATAATTCCTACAAAATAGAGCAAAGATAAATCCCTAGGTCCTTGAAATAGTTAGCAATGATATGCAATGCGATGATGTCATGACGTCATGTTTAGCAAGCACAAACAATTCACACAATAGCCCTAAGTTTAAGGCTTGCATGAGGTATAGGTAATTACCCTACCAAAGTTTGAGTTGGTTCATCCTGTCCTATAATAGTAACCGGGTTCTAGGAATCTCATATCATCGATCTTTCTCGTAGGCATTTATTTCAATACGACTACCAAGTGGTCGACCGAAAATATCCCAAAAGTCTGATCTTAATGAGCGTAGCATCGAGTATCAGCCAACCTCGGTCTACAACAAAGTCGACCATCTCACTACCTTTTAATGGCCAAGATGGGTCAATTAAGGTTCTAAAAGTTGAGTTAGTGCTGATGACACTACGCAGAAGCCAAATACGATCCTAAACTTGGAAATGAAGAGTATCAGGACATCCAATGTGTCACACTAACGTAGCCATCATGTTGACCGTTTCGGTATATGCCTAACGGTCGCGACGATCTATTGCTACTTACCTAAGGGAACCTGGATCCGGGTGTAGGATCCCCCACAAATATAATACCCAAGCAACCCTTAAAGATAAAGCAAGCAAGTCAAACAGAAAAGCAGTAAAAGTGATCTAGAAATCCCTAAGGCATTCTCTCTTTAGGGTGTCTCCCCGGCAGAGTCGCCAGTTCTGTAATACGGTGAATTGACTTTGAGAATTGTTTTGCTTTTTATCGCAAATGTGCGGATAGCAAGAGTCGCCACCGACTTTTCTTTTATCCAATTAAGGGAAGGTGAAAAGAACAGGAAAAGATCTTCGTTAGATTCTGAGTAAGGGAGAAGGTTATGAAAAGGAAAGGTATTAGCACCCCCTTTCATCCGTAGTTATCTACGGGCTCTTAGTTGCTTTTAGCTCATCTTTTAAAAAAAGTGCTTTCTGTGTGTTTGACAAAAATGTTTTGAAAAGGCATTTCTCTTTGACTTTGTAATGATTCATGTAGGAATGTATACAAAGTGTTCGGAAATGTTTCGTTTTGAAAAGAGTTTGAACTTTGACAAAAGTGTATGGTGTGAAAAGTATTTTGTTTGAGCAAGCAACTAAAAGTCTTATTACCTACTCAGAATGGTCATTTTTGTGTTGTTTTACGTTCATTTAGGATAGTGCTATCCATACCATTAGTTGGTAGGTAACCCTATTCGTTGGATGTAGAAGGGACATTCGAAGGGACATCGGATGGTCATAGAAGGCAACTTGTAGGAAGTATCCTAGCACATTCGAAGGGGCGATCATCACTTTTCGTAGGCAACAATCGAGGGACGAAATCATGTATTCGTAGGCGACATCATGGGGCTATGATCTTTGTATCGAAGGGACTATGATGATATGTTTGTAGGCAACGGTGCTAGGATACCTCTACGTTCGAGGGACTTGACAATTTATTCGAAAGGCAATGAGAGAGAATAGCCCTAAGGGGTGCATGTATGAAAAGAGTGTGTTGAATTCAGATATATTATCTTGGAATTAGAAGTGATCTATGCTGTTTTTATCTTGCCATACACGCCTAGTTACTAGCAGTTTATAGGGTGCGGAAAATAAATTGCGGAAAGTAAAGTGCGGAAATTAAAATCCAACGCTATTACATGGCTTTGGGGAAGTTACATAATATGAGTGCGGAAAGTAAAAGTCCTAATTAAACTATTACATCCCATGAGCAGTTACATAATATTGAAAAGAAAAGCGAGAAAAATAGTCCGAAACATTACAACCTGTAGCAGATACATAATCGGAAAATATGAGAAATTCGCATAAGAGAAAAAGGTTAGTAAAAATAAGATTATTGAATGAGGAAAAAGACTTTAGATTAGTAATGATAATTAGATGATGAGATAACTTTTTGGGAATTTTCTGGATCGATTTTGATAATTAAAAGCAATTAAAAGTCAATTTAATGGTTAATTAACAATTAATTAAAATATGCATGCAAAAATATTAATTTTAATGTCAAAAATTAAATAAACATTTTTATGATTAAAATGCAAAAAGAAAATATTTTTGGTGGTTTTTAAATGCATGAGAAAAATATTTGAAGATATATTAAATGGAATGAAAATATTAAAAGAAAAATAAGAAAAGTGTTAGTTATGAAAAGCTGTAAACAATAAAGTGTCATTGCCAGGAATCGAACCCATGTCTTCCCTTTCACGCGCGCGCTACCTTTGCCAACTGAGCTAGCCTATATTGGTGTTAGAAATATGAAACAAAAACGTTTTATATGAAAATAATTTTTGATTGCCAGATCACGCGCGAAGATCTCCATCTTCTTCGTTTGAATTTTCAAACATATAGCATCGGTCTGGTTCGACGCTAAGACCCCTGCAAATTTCTAAAATCACACACAAGCAATATAAATGCATTATGAATACATGGATCCTGTTGCACCCCAAATTTTACCCTGCTATTTTTCTACTTACATTGTATTTATATTAAATAAAAAAGCCATTCACTCAGTGCATACGCATCATGCGTAGAGCATTTCGTTTCCAGGTTAGTTGTTTGATATCATGCATACCTCATTTTAATCTTTAATAAAATTTTCAATCATTTGTATTTTTGGCATATTTTGATATTTACATTTTCACATTTTTTTAGTCAATGACAAGTTAATTCACATTTTTTTTTATATTTATATTTGATTGCATTTTATTTTGTTATTGTGGATAATTATACATTTCTTTTTTTAAAAAAAATGATGATTAAGTGTGACTAAGAATTAAAATTGTATTAACATGATTTAGTTGTTATTTATTTATTTTATTTTCTCCCTCTCAATCAATTTATATTAATCTTCTAGAATAATTATTAGAGTAATATGTGGTAGTTAATTCAATTTTTGCATATTTGTAGCTATTCCACAAGTAGTTTTTATTATTTGATTGATTAAGTGAAATTTATTTTTTTTAATAATAATTACTCTTATTATTAATTGAATTTATTTTCTTTTAATTAATAAGTTTAATTGTTAATTAAATTCATATTTTTATTTCAAAATTGCATTAATTCTTTTTTGTTATTCTTTAGTCAAATCCAAAATTAGTTTCTCATTGTTGCAATTAACCAAGCCTTTTATACATCACTACACATTTACATATCTCACATAATACAAAAAATATAATAATAGTATTACATTACATATATTGTATAAATTTAATTCAAAAAATACAAAAATTATTATTTTTCACTACCTTCCACCATCCTTTGTACATAACCATTTCAATACTTGCATAAATACAAAAAGGGATATTATCAGAAAATTGTACAAGTTCCATCGGATTCCTCCACCTCTTGTACAACCTGCAGAAAATTACAACAAACAAAATCAGTGCAACTCCTCCACTACCCTGCTCCACATAAATCCACCAACTTTGTGTACAATTTCACAGCAAAAAAAAAACCATTCCACTACTAACAGCTAGCAAAATGTCCTTGCTATCTTCAATCTACCTATAAAACAAGTTTCAAATCATAAACTTGGGGGGACCAAAAAAAAAACAGACCCTTCATCTGCCTCAAGCAAACCTCACTGTGACCATCACCTCACAAGATACTCCCTGCATTCTTTAAACAAAACCAACCTATCAAAAACTTCAACTCTATCTTATCTCATCACAATCTCATACGCCAAAAAACCAATCTTCATTCAACCTGAACACTAACAACACTACCTCTGCCGTTTCCTTCATATCACCGCTAAACCCATCCTCTTCAACTTATTTTATTCTAACAACCCCACCATGATAACCACACCACCGAACAGGAATCAGAATTAGAGCTTGCAGAAGAAACGGAGATGAAGTGAAGTTCAAACGTACCTGTTTTTGTGAGAAAGGTAGACGCAGATACGCACAGGAATCAAAAATAAAACTTGTAGATCCAGATTTGAAATTCGGAGACAAAGAAGAAGAGCAAGCGTAACTTTTTATTTCTTTCAAATCTTCTTGATTTTGTTCAATAAATTTGTAATCACTGGTTTTTTCCTCGAACCATCGCTCATAACATAGAATTGGGGATTAGGGATTGTGTTTCTGTTCATACTTTTGATAGAGTTTGAGAAATCGTGAGTTGTTGTTGTCTTCGATCGAACAGAGGAAGATAGATGAAGCGTGATTTGGTTTGGCGAGAAAGGTAAGGTTTTCGAAAGAGAGAGGCGATGAGCGTGGTTAGCAATGTGAGAGAGAAGACTTGTTTTTTTTCTTTTAATTTATTTGGTAAAAAAATATAAGTAATAATTATAATGACAATAGAGTGTGTAGCGGCTGATGCACTAGTCCTTAGGTTTCCCCAATTTTTCTCCACATTTTTTGTGTTTACTATTTTTTAGTAATTAGTTAGTTTCTTAAATATAAAAAAAAAACAAAAATAAAATTAATTTTGAGAAATTTAAGGGTGGCAACGTTACACCTATTCATTTTTATTTTATTTTGTTTATTTTTATTTTTTATATTATTATTATTATTATTATTATTATTATTATTATTATTTTATTTATTATTAAATAGATTTTAGAATAAAATATAAACTTTGGACCTTGACCCACTTCTATGTGCAACATGTATAGTTAATTCACACCCCTCTTTTCTATTTTTAATTTTTTTAACATTCAATAAATTATTTTATTTTAATATTCATTTTATATGAACTTGTAATTATTTCGCCCCCTTACTCATTATCGCTACCATTTAGATTTAATACCCCCTTTTGTCTCATTCTTTCATTTAGTTTGTTTTAATTACTAAAATATTTTTTTCTAAAGTATAATATCAAAAATAATAATATAGTTTAGATTTAATACCCCCTTTTGTCTCATTCTTTCATTTAGTTTGTTTTAATTACTAAAATATTTTTTTCTAAAGTATAATATCAAAATAATAATATAGTTTAGATTTAATTTTTTATTGCTAAGTAATTTTATTTTTTATTTTTAGAATAAATTTTGAATATTTTTTATTTCTAAGTGTTTTAACCTTTTTTATTTAATTTAGATTTAGTTTAATAAATTTTAGGATTTTATTTTATTTAGATTTAATTTATTAACTTTAGAATTTTATTTTATTTTAGATTCAATTAAGTATATTTAGGATTTTATTTAGTTTAGATTTAATTTAGTAAACTTTTGAATATTTATTGGATTAAGATTTAATTTACTAACTTTAGAATCTTTATATATTTTATATTTTAATTTAGTAATTTTATAATTTTTTATTTGATTTTAGTTTAGATTTAATTTAGTAAATTTAGAATTTTAGTCTAGATTAGATTTTGTTTAAAATTATTTTTTATAACCTTAGACTTTGTAGTTGGTTTAGAATTACTTTAGTATCTTTAAAATTTTTTTTTTAATGAGGATTAATTTAGTGATATTAACTTTATAATAATAATTATTTTCTTATGAATTTAATTTAATTTTTTTCTTTTCTTTTACGTTTGTATGGACTTGTAATTTATTTTTGTCATCCCCATTTGTAAATTTGTACCCCCATTCCCCACATGATGTAATAATTAGTAAATATTTTTATCGCTTTATCATGTAATTATTCATCACTCTCACAAACCAAAAACATTTTCAAACTAATACTCGTGCGAGCCATTTTTAAACCCGTAAGTCGACAAAGCTACGAAGCGTCGCGATGACCACACATGCACACATGTACGCTTGATCCTGGGCCTTCTTACAGTGAGCCTATTTCGATTAATTGTTCCAATTAGTCGTTATAGTAGACTAGCCCACTTTGCTAGTACACATGTAATTTAATTATTTTATACTTAGGTTGGCCACCTTGTATGGGCTTTGTCGATTTTATTTGTTATTTACAATTATCTCGATCCTATTCTTTCCCATTCACCAAGCATTTAAAACACCTTCAATAAAAATCGATCCAACGTCGAGTTATTTTTCAAAAAAATCAATTTTTCTACAAAACAAAGAAAAAACATGGTGCTATGGTATTTAAGTAAATCGTTAGAGGACAACCCGACGATTTAATTAAAATGTAAAGTATTTGGGCCATTAGAGGGTAACCCAATGACTTAAATACTTTATTCCATACACTTAATAAAAGTGAACTTCATTTCACCTCACTCTTTTCATAATAAAAATTTTGGATGAGAGATGATCGGTTGACCTCAATCACCAATCTCGAGTATTGAATCGTTAGAGGATATCCCAACGTTTTGGTACTTGTCATCCACAATTTAAAATCAATTCCAACACATTCAATAACTTTTGTGCGCTCTAAGCACCCTTTACCTTTAAATCCTTTTCAAGATTAGACATGATTCATTTATAATTGAGATGTTCTTTCCTCTATTCCAAAGGTTTTCGACTTCTCCACTTGAGTACTAGAGGTGTTCTCAAACCCTCCCTCATGTTGGTGCACAGTCCTTTATTCTTTATCACACCTTGTGGACGTTAGACGAGTCTTCTCCTTTAAAAATGACGACTTGTCTTTTCATTTAAAATCAATCAACAAACAATCATTTTCTAGAGGAACTACGGAGTTTTGACTTTCCCATTGCACGAGGGAGTACGTAGGCACGCGGTTTCGAAACCGTGCCAAACTCAAAAATAATAAAAACATTTCTTCCCCCTTTCTTTCTCATTTTTAAACTTAGAAGATCGTAAAATTTTCACACTAACACACAACCACATTTTGAACTAAATGGGTACCATCGAGTACGATGGATGTAAGGGGTGCTAATACCTTCCCCTTGCATAACCAACTCCCGAACCTATATCTCTTAAATTTCGTAGACCGTCTTATCCTTTTCTTCCGTGGGTTTTATCTATATTTCCCCGTTCTTTTTAGAACAAATAAAATTAGGTGACGATTTCACTGTTTTTGAAAATTCATTAAAATGATTTTTTTGAAAAAAATCGAGTTGCTTCAGTTGGCGACTTCGCTGGGGACATATTTCTCAAGCGAGTTAACCCTAGTTTAGTTCTTTGTTTGGTTGTGTGTTTACCATTTTATTTTACTTTCATCTTTGTACTTTATATTATGTTTATGTTTCAGTTATTTATTTTTCCATGCTTTGTTGATATATTATTGTGATGGGAATTCATGGGCATTGTTGCATAGATAAGCCCACTACCCAGGCTTCTAGGTCACCTTTTTAGGAATAGAGGGGTTGCGTAGCCTAGGTCCACCTGACTCCATTGTCTTGTTGGCCCGAAGCGAAGACTCCGGCTTAGAGTTGGTTGTTTTAAGGAGGTTGTTGGCCCGCGATAGCGCAGGACATCAATCTTTGGACAAATGACCTATAACTCTAAGTTTGTTCATGTTGTCCTAACCAAGACCGAAAGCTCAAATTTTGGATTTTGAGTATCCCGTTAAGAGCCGTTTCTTGGGGTATACTTTTCCAAATACTATTACCACGTAGGCCTCTCGCGCGATAATAGTGTTTGTTAAAAGGGGATCTGAGACTCCAAGAAACACTTAGCAGAAAACCTTAAAACCATCCCATGGGGAATTTGGGTAGGAAACTTAAAGCCATCCTATCATAGGATCCCACCTAATTAAGTTGTTTGATTACTGGTATCATCCCCGTTTCACGTCTTTGTGAACCTGTTACTATTATTATGTTGCATTCCATTTGTACATGTGACATTCCATTTCATTACATCTTTTGCATTAATAACATTACATTTCAATGCATCATCTGCATGTTTCATACATTCAAGTTGTCAGAGGACTCATTTTGTCTGTCTCCATCTTCAGTTGTTGATTTACTGTCAAGCTGATTCCTCTGCACAAGCACGGAACTAGAGCCAACGTCAAGAGAAGAATGGAATACCAAGAACAACACAATGCAGAAGTCCAAATGGAAATCGATGAGTTGAAGTCAGGCATGACTAGACTTACCGAAATGATGCAAGTTCTAATCGCGGTGAACAACCTCAAAGGATGTAATTTCAAGTCTCACCTTTGTTGATCCTCGGTCTTCTCGGATGCGTTACTACTTGGCTTTGGGTTACCCAAATTACGTTCCACCCATACTCCAATGGTTGGCGAGTCTTCCCGACCAGTTTTCCAGGCTCCAGTTTTCACTGAGCCTCAACCGATCATGCATACTGCTCCTCTTCGACCTTTTGTGCATCAACCTACTGCACAAGTTGCTTATGAGAATCCTCTCTTTGATTACCGTGCTGACACTCCACGAAGTGTGAGCCGAGAAGATTTTAATGAACTTGAAGAAGTCCGCGAGCAATATCAGACTCTAGAAAGAAGGATGAGAGCTATGGAAGGCAACGATGTCTTTGGTATTGCTGCAGAAAACATGTGTCTGGTTTCTGATCTGGTTATGCCTCATAAGTTCAAAACTCCTGATTTCGAGAAATACAAGGGGCACACTTGTCCAAAAAGTCATTTGCTGATGTACTTCAGGAAAATGTCTGCTTATACGAGGAATGACAAGCTTCTTATCCACTGTTTCCAAGATAGCCTGAGTGGAGCTTCATTGAAATGGTATATGGGACTTGAGAAAGACCATATTCAATGCTTCCAGGATCTGATTAATGCTTTCATGAACCACTACAATCTTGACATGGCTCCTGATCGCCGTCAATTGCAAAACATGTCTCCGAATGATAAGGAATCTTTTAAGGAATACGCTCAACGGTGGAGAGAGTTCGCCTCACAAGTTGAACCACCCTTATCTGAGAAGGAGCTCACTGGTTTGTTTATGGATACCTTATCTCCTTTCTATTGGGAAAAGATGATTGGTAGCGTTTCCTCTCGCTTCACAGATTTGGTGACTATTGGCCAAAGGCTAGAAGAGGGAATCAAGAGAGGAAAAGTGTCTGTTGCTGGTGAACCCTCTGGTGGTGCCAAGAAATCTTTTGGAAACTTCCATAAGAAGAAAGAAGGTGAAACTAATGCTGTCAGAATTGAAAGAGGAGGACCTCTCCGTAGGCCCCAATACTATGACCAACCACAAGTAGATGCTGTCACTCCTACAGTCAAGGTTCAACCAATCCAGATTCCTCAACGCCAAGCTGTTGGACAAAATCAGAACCGTAATGCAAGAAGTAGGGGTCAATTTGACCCTATCCCAATAACTTACACTGAATTGTATCCTCATTTGGTTGAACTAGGTCTAATCACAACTAGGCCTCTAACTCCTCCAGATCCTCTCCCAGTCGGATTCAGGACTGATCTTCATTGTGAGTTCCATCAGGGAGCTGCTGGTCACGATTTGGAACGCTGCTTTGCGCTGAAGGCTAGGGTTCAAGAGCTAGTCAGAAGCAAGGAGATAAATTTTGGAGATCCTCCACCAAATGTTATCAATAATCCGTTTCCAGGAAAAAGTGGCTGAGGACGGGTCAGAATATCCCAAGTCACCTCCTAAAGCCAGTGTTTCAGACAGGACAGCTCATCCTTGTAACTGATTAGTCACTAGGCCATTTTTCTTTTCTGTTTGCATTTTTCCCTAGTTTATGTTAAATTATTGCTTTCAAATCTTGTTTGTAATTTCAAGTTAATTTTAATGAAATGAGCATTGCACTCTTTTAATTCAAATAATTTTTGTTTGCTGCTTTCTTTTCAAATATATAGTTTCCCTGTTTAATTTCTTTACCAAACTTTTGTTTTTTGCAAAGAATGGAGGGAGGATGATAAAAACAAGATACCCATAATTGTTGTTGGTATGCTTTCGAATAAAACTTTGCTGATGATATGCAGGCATTGTTTCAATTCCCAAACACCGGAGAAATAAGGAAGTTAAACCTTTGTCAACCCCTTCGAGCCTAGAAGTTGGAGTCTCTTTCTATACGAAAAAACCCGCAATTTTTAACCTGGGGCAGGGTATTTCTCAGTTAATTCGGATGTGCATTCATTCAAGACGCCTTTAAAAAAAGGTTGTATTAAATCAAGCTTCCTTCGTACACATCAAGAAGTGTTGGAGATGTCATACAAGTCAAAAAGCGATGATGATGGTTCTCCGTAATCATAAGAGTCAAGCAGTCACTGTCTTTCCAAAAATATATATAAAAAAATTAGGGCATCCCGCTGACCGTAATCTAAAGCGGAACGGTTCAGGCAAAAGTTAGGGATGACGAAATTCAAAACAAGAGTTGACAAAAGTCCTCAAATAATAAATGTTGCAAAAAAAGAAGTGACTGTTATCTCAAGAATATATCAGCTTCTGAGCCATCATTATCACTATCAGTGTACAAGTTCAAATTCTATTGGAACTTAAATGCACAATCTAATTTAACTGAGCGTAGGGCTGAAGAACACCACGAAGATTGGGTTGGGTACAAATAAATTTTGAGCCTTTATCCTTTGTTTCTTAAACCGTGAACCAGACCACGTTACAACCCTCAAAAGACCTAATTGAAGCCAGGTTTCTTTTGAAAGCATACTACAACAAGGTTGCGTAATATGACTCCTAAGGTCTTTTGCAAATCAATTGTATTGGTATATCCATACTTTTGTTTTCTCTCTCACTTTTAAATTTTTTAAACCGTTGTGTTTTAACCAGTGATCCATTTTCTATACAGCAATTACGCCATTCTGAAAATGATTTTTATTTCAAAACTTGTGCATGAACTTTGCATTAAATTTACCATGTTTGGATAAACAATTTTTGCTTGCAAACAAGCTTTCCTCATCAAGGAAGTCCAAACTGTTGAAAAACTTGGTCAGTGATCTTAATCAGGGGCAAGTATCTTTCAGATCCCGTTGTGAATCAGTTCAAAATTTGTTGCTCAGTGAAAGTCATTATCATAATTGCTTTAATCAGAAGAGCATTTTCAAGACTTATACCGGGGCACTCCTTTCCCCTCAGTCATTTCAAGAGTTGAAGCCATGATCGGTTTATCCTCAACAATCAGCTAATCCGGGGCAATCCCCAAGCAGCACTTCAGTCTTTTCTCCAAGGACCATCATTTCAATACAATTCACAAGTGTGTTAGAAGTGTTTCTCAAGATATTTTCTCCCTAAGCAGAGTTGGCAGTGTCCCCCGTGTTGAGGAATCAGAGTTCCCATCTTACCTCCGTAAAGGAGTCAATCTCCGTTGTCATAAATGTCCGCATTACATATTACATGCATAGATCATTCATATATCATGCATCATAAAATCATGCATAGCAAGAGTGTTTTATCCTCATTTACATTTCCTGAGGTCTTGTTGCAGTCAATATCTTACCTTTCAGTCAAAATCCAACTTACTTGGTACCTTCCACTCCAGTGCCATTCCTGGATGTCTGTCTATTTCCACTCCGGTGCCATTCCTGGATGTCTGTCTGTTTCCACTCCAGTGCCATTCCTGGATGTCTGTCTCTTTGTCATTCCAGTGCCATTCCTGGATGCCTTGTTTCTTTCTCCATCTAAAGCCATTATTAGATGTCTAGTCCCTCCATCTAAAGCCATTATTAGATGTCGAGCCTTTTTTCATCCAAAGCCATTATTGGGTGTTAAATCTTTCTCACTTTATTCAAAGCCATTATTGGATATTGTGATCTTTCTCCATCTAAAGCCATTATTAGATGTCGAGCCTTTTTTCATCCAAAGCCATTATTGGGTGTTAAATCTTTCTCACTTTATCCAAAGCCATTATTGGATATTGTGATCTCCCTCCATCTAAAGCTATTATTAGATGCCGAGTCTTTTTCATCCAAAGCCATTATTGAGTGTTATGCCTTTCTCACTTTATCCAAAGCCATTATTGGATATTGTGATCTTTCTTCATCTAAATCCATTATTAGATGTCGAGCCCTTTTTCATCCAAAGCCATTATTGGGTGTCATGCCTTTATCACCTTATTCAAAGCCATTATTGGATATTGTGATCTTCCTCCATCTAAAGCCATTATTAGATGTCGAATCCCTCCATCTAAAGCCATTATTGGATGTCGAGTCTTCTTTCATCCAAAGCCATTATTGGATGTTATGTCTCTCTCACTTTATTCAAAGCCATTATTGGATATTGTGATCTTTCTTTATCTAAAGCCATTATTAGATGTCGATTCCTTTTTCATCCAAAGCCATTATTGGGTGTTATGCCTTTCTCACTTTATTCAAAGCCATTATTGAATATTGTGATCTTTCTTCATCTAAAGCCATTATTAGATGTCGAGTCTTTTTTCATCCAAAGCCATTATTGGATGTTTTGTCTTCCGTGTTGTATCAGTCAATTTACCACAAATTTCTAATTTCCAGTTTCTTTCCAACAATTTTCGCAGAGTCTGTCTCATATCATACATCATTAAAAAAAATATATATATAAAAATATCGCATTCATTGCATTCTCTTCATATGTCGTTCATCACGCCTATTGCATCTCAGGGCAAAATTTTGGGTTTTCGATATTTAACTATCTCCAACTGCGATAATATGAAGCTTGATCATCTTCATTTCATCTGGTTGAAGATATTTAAATAGGGGCAACTGTTGCACCCCAAATTTTACCCTGCTATTTTTCTACTTACATTGTATTTATATTAAATAAAAAAGCCATTCACTCAGTGCATACGCATCATGCGTAGAGCATTTCGTTTCCAGGTTAGTTGTTTGATATCATGCATACCTCATTTTAATCTTTAATAAAATTTTCAATCATTTGTATTTTTGGCATATTTTGATATTTACATTTTCACATTTTTTTAGTCAATGACAAGTTAATTCACATTTTTTTTTTATATTTATATTTGATTGCATTTTATTTTGTTATTGTGGATAATTATACATTTCTTTTTTTAAAAAAATGATGATTAAGTGTGACTAAGAATTAAAATTGTATTAACATGATTTAGTTGTTATTTATTTATTTTATTTTCTCCCTCTCAATCAATTTATATTAATCTTCTAGAATAATTATTAGAGTAATATGTGGTAGTTAATTCAATTTTTGCATATTTGTAACTATTCCACAAGTAGTTTTTATTATTTGATTGATTAAGTGAAATTTATTTTTTTTAATAATAATTACTCTTATTATTAATTGAATTTATTTTCTTTTAATTAATAAGTTTAATTGTTAATTAAATTCATATTTTTATTTCAAAATTGCATTAATTCTTTTTTGTTATTCTTTAGTCAAATCCAAAATTAGTTTCTCATTGTTGCAATTAACCAAGCCTTTTATACATCAGTACATTTACATATCTCATAATACAAAAATATAATAATAGTATTACATTACATATATTGTATAAATTTAATTCAAAAAATACAAAAATTATTATTTTTCACTACCTTCCACCATCCTTTGTACATAACCATTTCAATATTTGCATAAATACAAAAAGGGATATTATCAGAAAATTGTACAAGTTCCATCGGATTCCTCCACCTCTTGTACAACCTGCAGAAAATTACAACAAACAAAATCGCTCCTCCACTACCCCTCCACATAAATCCACCAACTTTGTGTACAATTTCACAGCAAAAAAAAAAAACATTCCACTACTAACAGCTAGCAAAATGCCCTTGCTATCTTCAATCTACCTATAAAACAAGTTTCAAATCATAAACTTGGGGGGACCAAAAAAAAACAGACCCTTCATCTGTCTCAAGCAAACCTCACTGTGACCATCACCTCACAAGATACTCCCTGCATTCTTTAAACAAAACCAACCTATCAAAAACTTCAACTCTATCTTATCTCATCACAATCTCATACGCCAAAAAACCAATCTTCATTCAACCTGAACACTAACAACACTACCTCTGCCGTTTCCTTCATATCACCGCTAAACCCATCCTCTTCAACTTATTTTGTTCTAACAACCCCACCATGATAACCACACCACCGAACAGGAATCAGAATTAGAGCTTGCAGAAGAAACGGAGATGAAGTGAAGTTCAAACGTACCTGTTTTTGTGAGAAAGGTAGACGCAGATACGCACAGGAATCAAAAATAAAACTTGTAGATCCAGATTTGAAATTCGGAGACAAAGAAGAAGAGCAAGCGTAACTTTTTATTTCTTTCAAATCTTCTTCTGATTTTTGTTCAATAAATTTGTAATCACTGGTTTTTTTTCCTCTGAACCATCGCTCATAACATAGAATTGGGGATTAGGGATTGTGTTTACTGTTCATACTTTTGATAGAGTTTGAGAAATCGTGAGTTGTTGTTGCTGTCTTCGATCGGAACAGAGGAAGATAGATGAAGCGTGATTTGGTTTGGCAGAAAGGTAAGGTTTTCGCGAAACAGAGAGGAGGCGATGAGCGTGCGGTTAGCAATGTGAGAGAGAAGACTTGTTTTTTTTCTTTTAATTTATTTGGTAAAAAAATATAAGTAATAATTATAATGACAATAGAGTGTGTAGCGGCTGATGCACTAGTCCTTAGGTTTCCCCAATTTTTCTCCACATTTTTTGTGTTTACTATTTTTTAGTAATTAGTTAGTTTCTTAAATATAAAAAAAACAAAAATAAAATTAATTTTGAGAAATTTAAGGGTGGCAACGTTACACCTATTCATTTTTATTTTATTTTGTTTATTTTTATTTTTTATATTATTATTATTATTATTATTATTATTATTTTATTTATTATTAAATAGATTTTAGAATAAAATATAAACTTTGGACCTTGACCCACTTCTATGTGCAACATGTATAGTTAATTCACACCCCTCTTTTCTATTTTTAATTTTTTTAACATTCAATAAATTATTTTATTTTAATATTCATTTTATATGAACTTGTAATTATTTCGCCCCCTTACTCATTATCGCTACCATTTAGATTTAATACCCCCTTTTGTCTCATTCTTTCATTTAGTTTGTTTTAATTACTAAAATATTTTTTTCTAAAGTATAATATCAAAAATAATAATATAGTTTAGATTTAATACCCCCTTTTGTCTCATTCTTTCATTTAGTTTGTTTTAATTACTAAAATATTTTTTTCTAAAGTATAATATCAAAAATAATAATATAGTTTAGATTTAATTTTTTTTATTGCTAAGTAATTTTTATTTTTTTATTTTTAGAATAAATTTTGAATATTTTTTATTTCTAAGTGTTTTAACCTTTTTTATTTAATTTAGATTTAGTTTAATAAATTTTAGGATTTTATTTTATTTAGATTTAATTTATTAACTTTAGAATTTTATTTTATTTTAGATTCAATTAAGTATATTTAGGATTTTATTTAGTTTAGATTTAATTTAGTAAATTTTTGAATATTTATTGGATTAAGATTTAATTTACTAACTTTAGAATCTTTATATATTTTATATTTTAATTTAGTAATTTTATAATTTTTTATTTGATTTTAGTTTAGATTTAATTTAGTAAGTTTAGAATTTTAGTCTAGATTAGATTTTGTTTAAAATTATTTTTTATAACCTTAGACTTTGTAGTTGGTTTAGAATTACTTTAGTATCTTTAAAATATTTTTTTTTAATGAGGATTAATT
Organism: Vicia sativa; assembly: GCA_021764765.1. Classification (NCBI taxonomy): domain Eukaryota; kingdom Viridiplantae; phylum Streptophyta; class Magnoliopsida; order Fabales; family Fabaceae; genus Vicia; species Vicia sativa. The sequence continues at coordinate 109,405,309 of CM038793.1, forward strand.
TAGTGATATTAACTTTATAATAATAATTATTTTCTTATGAATTTAATTTAATTTTTTTCTTTTCTTTTACGTTTGTATGGACTTGTAATTTATTTTTGTCATCCCCATTTGTAAATTTGTACCCCCATTCCCCACATGATGTAATAATTAGTAAATATTTTTATCGCTTTATCATGTAATTATTCATCACTCTCACAAACCAAAAACATTTTCAAACTAATACTCGTGCGAGCCATTTTTAAACCCGTAAGTCGACAAAGCTACGAAGCGTCGCGATGACCACACATGCACACATGTACGCTTGATCCTGGGCCTTCTTACAGTGAGCCTATTTCGATTAATTGTTCCAATTAGTCGTTATAGTAGACTAGCCCACTTTGCTAGTACACATGTAATTTAATCATTTTATACTTAGGTTGGCCACCTTGTATGGGCTTTGTCGATTTTATTTGTTATTTACAATTATCTCGATCCTATTCTTTCCCATTCACCAAGCATTTAAAACACCTTCAATAAAAATCGATCCAACGTCGAGTTATTTTTCAAAAAAAATCAATTTTTCTACAAAACAAAAAAAAACATGGTGCTATGGTATTTAAGTAAATCGTTAGAGGACAACCCGACGATTTAATTAAAATGTAAAGTATTTGGGCCATTAGAGGGTAACCCAATAACTTAAATACTTTATTCCATAACGCTTAATAAAAGTGAACTTCGTTTCACCTCACTCTTTTCATAATAAAAAATTTGGATGAGAGATGATCGGTTGACCTCAATCACCAATCTCGAGTATTGAATCGTTAGAGGATATCCCAACGTTTTGGTACTTGTCATCCACAATTTAAAATCAATTCCAACACATTCAATAACTTTTGTGTGCTCTAAGCACCCTTTACCTTTAAATCCTTTTCAAGATTAGACATGATTCATTTATAATTGAGATGTTCTTTCCTCTATTCCAAAGGTTTTCGACTTCTCCACTTGAGTACTAGAGGTGTTCTCAAACCCTCCCTCATGTTGGTGCACAGTCCTTTATTCTTTATCACACCTTGTGGATGTTAGACGAGTCTTCTCCTTTAAAAATGACGACTTGTCTTTTCATTTAAAATCAATCAATAAACAATCATTTTCTAGAGGAACTACGGAGTTTTGATTTTCCCATTGCACGAGGGAGTACGTAGGCACGCGGTTTCGAAACCGTGCCAAACTCAAAAATAATAAAAACATTTCTTCCCCCTTTCTTTCTCATTTTTAAACTTAGAAGATCGTAAAATTTTCACACTAACACACAACCACATTTTGAACTAAATGGGTACCATCGAGTACGATGGATGTAAGGGGTGCTAATACCTTCCCCTTGCATAACCAACTCCCGAACCTATATCTCTTAAATTTCGTAGACCGTCTTATCCTTTTCTTCCGTGGGTTTTATCTATATTTCCCCGTTCTTTTTAGAACAAATAAAATTAGGTGGCGATTTCACTGTTTTTGAAAATTCATTAAAATGATTTTTTTGAAAAAAATCGAGTTGCTTCAGATCCATTTGTTTTAATCCACTGTTCATGCTGGTGGTCCTAGTTTTGTCCAATTTTACGTATTTCAAGAAGCCCCAATTCGAGCAGATGAAACCTAATCATGGTGGAATTCGATTCAGGTGTCTAAACTCCAATTAAACTATGCAGAAAGTTTCAAAACTCTATTCTAAACACAAACAAAGCATCAAAACACGTTAAATATGAATAAAAATCAAAAATCGAAATTGAGTTTGAAAGTGCAAACCAAAATCTGGAATTCGTGATTCTGGATGCTTGGGTGGCTTGTGAGTATCTGGATCGATTCAGGAGACCTCTAGGAATGTAATGGAATGCTTAGAATCCATTGAAACCACCTAAAACTAGGGCTGCAAGTTTCTTGAAATACAAGTTTTTTTTGAAGTTGGTAAGGGTTCTTGGAGGCAGATTTTTTCGTCCTTGTGTCATGTGTAACCTTCATGTATATATAGTGGATGGATTTAGGTCAGAAATCAAGAGAAAATAATGTATCAATCAATGAAAAAATATTTGATTTGGTATAAAACCAAATCTTGCCTTTTTGATCAAATTTCAATCAATTTTCTTGCCAATTTTGGATTTGCCAGCTTGGGAGGTTTGCTTGGACCTCAAGAATGAGAGAAAAATCTAATTTACATTTAATTTTGATTTTCTACCTTTTATTTTAATTTAATTGGCTTTTAAATGATTAAAATCCAAATTAAAAAGAAAAATAAAGATTAAATTCGTGGCCTTGGGCTTGGAGGTTCCAAATTAGCTGAGGAACAAGTTTGAATCAAGAAAAGTTAGGCCCATTTGCAAAATTTTGGAGTTTGACAAGTATTTGTCTTTGTGCACCTCTTCAAAAATGCCCAACTTGTGCAAGGTGTATCTTGCTCAATTTTTAACATTTTTGGGTGTTCTTGGACTTTTTAGAAAGCTCTAGATGTCCTCTAAACAACCTATTTTGTTTCATCTCAATTGGAGTTTCCATGCTCAATAACACTTCTTTACAAAAAGTTGACTTTTTGTTGACTTTGAAAAGGACCTGTAATGTTTTGATCCATATCTTCCAAATGAAGCATTTTCTGACTATTCTTGTGAGACATGAAGTTGTAGAGAATTGAATTTCCTTCAAAATGAGAGTTGGTGAAAAAATTTCTGATAATGTATGAGAAAGTTATGCTCAGTCAAAGTTCAGTTGACTTTTCCCTAGAGAACCCTAATTTAGAAAGTTTGACTTTTGATCAAATCTTGAGTTTTCTTGATGAATCATGATCAACCCTTGATCAAATGATGAATCTCACTTCAAAATATGGATGTTGACCAAAAATCATGAAGTTTGACTGTATGTTGACCATAGTTGACTTTTTGTCCAATACAACTGATTTTCAACCATCTGAGCAATTGTCTGAGGAAACTTGACTTTTAAGGCTTGAAACTTGACATGGAGATTCTTTGAAGCATATGATGAGGCATGATGATCACTGGAGGTGTTGGAAGTCCATACTGATCTGAGGATAACCAAACCCTAGTTTGGGTTGATTGCCTAGGAGAGGGTTTGTCTGGTCAACCCTTGTGGAATCCTTGAGTATGGATGTATGAAATGTCTTGAGAAGTAGGAGGGAAAATTTTGGGGTATGACATCGTCTTCATGTCCCGGACCGCCAACAATAAATCTATGTAGTTGTTATTCGCTATGTTTGTAATGAAAATTTATATTTAAAGTTTAATTTCACAATAGTGTTTTGTACTTAAATTTGAATCAATTTTTTTTACTATTACACTAAGGCGCCATCTCAAATGACTTTTTTCTTTTCATTTGCACTAAGGTGCCATCTAAGATGGCTCCTCGTAAAAAAACAATGCATGAGCCATCTGAGATGGCTCCTTCATGTATACTTTTTCTGAAACATGGTTATTTGGGTAAATATTTTCAAAACATGGTTATTTATGTATTTTTTTTCATAACATGGTTATTGAAAAAAAATTCTATGTTTGTCCATGCGAGTATCAATTGACCCAAAGGAAAGTTGGTGGTTGGCCGATTTTCATATGCGCCTGTGATGGTGAACATGTGATAATTATAAGGTCTTACATGTGAAAGATAAATCAATTCAAAGAGGGATTTATATTCGACATGTTTTTTATTATCAATGTTTGATCGTTACAACAAAAGTACCAATAGCAGTTAATATTAATGTCCAAAGACTCAATATTGATGGTGCACTATGTATCTTGAGATGAGTTATTTGAACAAATTGATAATTCAGTTTTTTGAGAGTATATTTAAGATATTTAATTTTGTTCTTTTTTTCAATTACAATTGATTTAATATCTACAAATAAGAGTAAGATTCAGGTCCTGAATGAGGCAAATTTTAAGTAATGGAATAAAAACATGGAATTTTTTCTTGGATGTGTGAATTTTGATCTTGCATTAAAGATGAAGCAACCACCTTCTCCTTTGGAATTTGGTTCCTCTGAACAGAGGAAATATTATGAGAAGTTGGATCACTCCAATCGCATGAGTCATGTTTTGGTTTGTTCTTAATTTAGATCCAATGCCTGGAAACACTTAGTGGTTAGACTGTGGTGCAACTACTAACATCCTAATAACATCGGTGTTTTAATGAATGGTTGCCTAAACTATAGAAAGACAAATGATGTTGAACGATACATCTATGTGGGAGATGGCAAGTCGTTGGAGGTGGAAGCTATATGGAATTTTAGATTATTATTGTGTACTGGATTTTATTTGGATTTGAAAGATAGTTATCTGGTTCTGTCATTTATAAGAAATTTAATTTGGTTTTTTATTTGGACAAATCGGGTTATTCTTGTTCATTTGGAAACAATATGTTCAAGTTGTCTTTCAGTCAGATATTGTTAGAACTGGCTCACTTATGGGTCATGATAATCTATATTTTCTTGACACATTAGCTTCCTATGATAAATTCTTGAAAGCTAAGGCAAGGCCTTATAAGCCAATGAAAATAAATTGAACTCTTGAAAAATGAGCAACTAATTTATTGGTTGTTCTTAAAGATCTAGGGGCTACAAATTTTATGATCCCAAATTACATTCAATTTTTGAGACGGGAACATTCACATTTTCGAGGATATTCAATTTGGGGGGAAGAATAAGATTAGAGACTTTGTTTTAGAGGAAGAATTCGTAACTATTCAAGAATCGATTCATACAGTTGATTTTGATCAAGCAAGTATGGAACCTCCACAAGACATTATTGATTTTCCTCCTACTCAATATAATTTAGTAGTTTATGAAGAACAAACTCAAAATCCTCAAGAGCAACTGTTACAAGAACCAATACCTTTGCAGAGATCCATAAAACAAAGGAGAAATGTTATTCCAGATGATTACATAGTATTTCTTTAAAAACAAGAGAAAAATAATGGTAAGTGGATTAAAGCAATGAAGTAAGAGTATAAAATCCATGAAAGACGATAATGTTTGGGGAACTTGTCCCACTACGAGAAGGTGTGAAACCCATTGGTTGCAAATGAATTTTTAAGATCCAACGGGATTCTAACGGTAATGTGGAAATGTGTAAAGTTTGTCTTATGGTTAAGAGTTATACTCAAAAGGAAGGTATTGACTTTAAAGAGTATTTCTCTCTGGTTTTATTGAAAGATTCTTTTAGGACAACCATGGCTCTTGTTGCATATTATGATATGGAAATCCATCAAACGAATGTCAAGACAATATTTCTCAATGGATGTTAGGCATATATTTGAGCAATCGAGGAATGGATAATTGGAAAGCAACCAAAATACTATATGGTATTTCAAGAGAACAAAAGACTATATGCTCACATATACAAGGTTAGACCAGTTAGAGATCACTGGATAATATGACTCAGATTTTGTTGGATGTCAAACCAACAAAAGATCCACTTCAGGCTATATATACATATTGGTTTGTGGTGCAGCTTCTTAGCACACTACCAAGAAAACTCTTACGACTTCATCCACCATAGCAACATAGTTTATAGCATGTTATGAGGCATCCAACCATGGGATTCGGCTGAGAAATATTGTGTCTGGGATGTGAATTATGGAAAGAATTGAAAGACCACATAAGTTATATTGTGACAATAAATCAGTCATCCTGTAACAATGATAGGAGCTCGGCTAAGTCAAAACATATTGACATCAAGTTCCTAGTTGTTAAATAAAATGGTCCAAAGTGGATAGATTATTTTAGAAAACTTGGGGACTGAAATTCTAATTAGGGGTCAGACTCAGGATGTCGTGACATATGATCCGACATTACAAAACAGACAAGGCAGATATAAACAAAATAGTGCAGAAACATAAAGAACACAAGGAATTGTTTACCCAGTTCAGTTATAACCAACCTACATCTGGGGGCATACCAAGCCATGAATGAAGTTCACTATCAGCAGTATTAATTCAAAGGCAAACCTCCCTGTTTACTCTCCTAACTTAATCAAACTACCCAATGACCTTTCTACCTAAGATACCACACTCAGATTTGAGAATCCTCCACTCATTTCCAATCACCTCAGTGATGTCTATCATCTACTATCACACCAGCAACTGCATCGACTGCTTGGCTCCTATTAAAGTCAGTTTGGAGATACCTCACTCCAAACATAAACAAACTTTGTCACACACGTGACAGAAACTAACTTGGAATTGCTTCACAACTTCTTCCAAGAACATGACTACACTCATTGCTTCACAACTTATAAGTTAGTAAAATCATCCACTTCCCTAAAGGTTTAAAGGCTCAAACATGGTGACCATCCCACAGTCCGGGTGGTTCACCTTACATGGCTAACCCTAAAGATTACATCTTTCTAAAACCAGTTAGCTTACTAAAACTAGGTTACAACTGCTTATTTATAACCTATTATCCAATTGGATTTGAGCCTTCAAAATAACAGCATAAGTTGCAACAAACTTTAGCTGAAAATAAACTTCTACATAAATAAAGCGCAAATAACTTTTTCTACAATCAAGGTCGCTTATGGTTTTTCTCCTTAGCTCTTGGACTTTCACATATGGCTTCAAAGTCACGCCACATAAGGTGCATAATATTCCTAGAATATTCTGCACAGTTGAAACAGAACTGTAACAAACTTTGATAGTCCAGTAGTGTGATGTCCTGATGTCTAATGTCTCAACATCTCATAAGACATGTTGTTCCAGATGTTGAAACATTTCAACACAACATATTTCTCCATTAAATAGAACTTCAACATGCTTTCTCCTTACAAGTTATAAATTCTATTTAACCTATTGCTGCTAAATCATTTTTACCAAACATAAAGTCAATCCTAAAAATAGAGAATCAACAATCTCCCCTTTGGCTTATTTTGGCTAAAAGTAATTTACATAACCTTTGTATTATAGAAGCATAATAAAATAAACAAGGGTTTGAACAATTTAATCCAGCAGCAGCAATTTAGAAGTCTTAAGTAGTCACTGTTTATGATATTTCAAACTTTACAAGTGACAGTCTTCAGTCTTGTTTTATGATGTTGAAACATCATACTAGGACATCTTTCTGACAGGTCCAATTCCAATGTTCTATCTCTTTTAAGGATCCCACAGATCGCACAAAGTTTCTCCCCCTTAAAAGTTGCTCTTTAGAGATAACATAACATAACCACTTCTCCCCCTTTTTAGCCATTATAAGACAAAGGCTTGTTGAAGGAGAACTCACTATAGCACAGGAAACATGACACCATAGACATCATCTTCACAGAGAAGGAGAGAATTGAGGCCATGATGCACATGAGGAAGAAAATACTAAATACTCCCCCTCAAACTGAGAACTATGCTACGACAAAGATTGACACAACATCCTCTTTTAGAGAACAAGAGGAAACTCAATTAACAAAATAAACTTGGACTATCCATTTTTAGACATAGAGAACCAGATCTCTATATTGGATAATTCAGAATACAAGACATAATTTTTGTTCAAGACTCAAAACAAGACTCAAGCAGACTTAGCATCTTTGCAAAAACAACTGCAAAGAAGGACCTCAGACTTAACAATGTCTGAACACTACCCTTTTCCTTATGTTTACCCCAAGTTGATAAACATAACCTATATAGACTCTAAACTTACTCATATTCGAACGAAAGATATGAGAGACACAAACAAAGACTAAAAAAACAAAAAAGAAAATACTCTACATACCTGAGCAATAACATACCTAGATTTTAACAATTGTCTTGGTCAAGAGATGTTATTTCAATAAGAACTACTTCAGGTGGATTTATGCATAGATTGTGATATGCACTAAGTCAGAACAAGTGATACACACCATCAATACATGTTTTGGATGATAATTTTAAGAGTTATCCCTACTGGTTTTCAAGGATAAAACATGTCTTGAGTTATGTCCTGACTTCTTGTTTGACACTGTACTTCTGGTTTGAAAAGATTAGTCTTGGAAGACTTTCCATTTGATTAGAAGCAGAGTTACATTATCTTTTCTGATCTTAATACCCTTTACTCCCCCTTAGATATACAAATTAAGGACATCTTTGATGTTAGTCCTTGAAGCATTCTTTATTTGGAATTTGCCACAATTTCCAAATTAGGAATCCTTAGTTTGATTTCTACATAAGAAAAAGATTGCCACACTCTATAAATTGTAATAGAAGAAACCTTATATGTATAACCATAAATTTGTCTTCAACAGATAAGTTTGAACCTTATCTCCCTGGTGTCTTCAATAGTTGTGATGTTACATATTCATGTAGAACATTCTCTTCATCACATACTTCTTCTCTTCTTGATTCAGAATTCCATACAGTTTTTGCCAATATCCAGCTTCCATCAAGATATTTAACAACATCTGTAATCTTCTCCATGGTTGAATCAGTTCTTTAAATAGTCACCAGATAACATTGCCACACTTCCTAAACTTGTGAAGATAATAGTGAAATTTAACATTCAGTTCAAACTAGTCCATGAATTCTTCATACAAATACTCAGCTCCCGATAGAGTATATGAATCTTGTATTCAGGATGCACATATAATAAGTACTAAGTCTCCCATCAAAGTACTTATCAGTTAGTCAGTTAGAATTGACTACTCACACTAGATCATTCTGACTGGTTACCTCTTCACACTTGCATACTTTTGGCAATAAACAACTTCCAATAACTGAAGACGGTGAGATGATGTTTTAATATTTAAGACGACATCATCCTTTATGATTCTTGGTTAACATCTCTAACATCTTATTCATAACACTTGGGGTGGGAACAACAGAGCATACTAATTAATAACTTTACAACAGACATGTCAAGGAATATAATGGGCCACATCTCAATATGTTTTACTTCAGACTCTCACTTTGATTTTGAGATGATGGATGCCATAGTCTGTGCCTAAAGAGGATATTCCCTCATTTAGATTTCTGGGACAGACATACTTATGGCCTGACACTTAATAGTTCAGATTCTTCATAGAAATCTAAACTCCTTGATTCTTCTTGACTCTACCCTTTTTGGATACTAACTAGGGCAGTCAACATTCATGACCATATTTCACTGTGGTTGAGGCACATTATTCAGCTCCAAGTTTGTTCTATGGTTATGAATTAAACTTCACACATCTGATTCCTTTGATCAAAAGAGAATACTAGATATAAGCTCATCTTGATTATACATAAGGGACCTGAGAGGTATACCTTTATGTGTTTTCTTCCATGCATTGAACTTTACTTTTAATACTCCTATAAGCTTAGGTTATAAATAAACTAACATCTGGAGTATAAAGACCTGTTGATCGTATCCTGATCAACCAATACAGATGCCTCCTCTTCCATACTAAGAGCAGGTTCTAAACATATGTACCCACACTACATTTGTTTAGCACCTAGAACATCTGTTCTCCAACTTGTAGCTGCATACCGGTACTAATGTTCCAACATCCAGTAGAACATTTGTTCCATCTTCTAGGAACACTTCAACCCTGAGGTCTTCAAGGTAAAATACTTTGCAGATGAATATGAGAATCATTGATCAACTGATGCCCATCAACTCTAATAATCCTTTCCTTTATAAGTGGATTTGAGAGAAACCTCAAGTATCTTTGACACTTTTACCATAGTTGTAATAATCTGCCATATATTTTGTTGAATGAGAATAACCTTGAGATTCTTTTTTAACTATAGGGGTTACATCAAAGGCTAGGCAGCGGAATACTTCAACAGAATGTACATAATGCTTACTACTCAGTTTTTATTGTAAGCATGGTACATAAGGATTGAAAATAAATCAACCCTACAATCAGCTTGCTTTTGCATCAAGCAATAGACTAGACCCACCCAAAAATCCTGACCATGAGGTAATATATGAGCACAGTAGTTACCTTATCAATGTCTTCACTCCAGCATGAAGGTTTTGATAACTTCTTTCTGTGCTAAAGCTGAACCGTACAATCCAAACTCTTCACTCCCGCATGAAGTCTTGAATTTAACTTTCTTGTTTCAGCATCTTCATCTTCTTTGGTTAGGTTGGTCTAGTTCTTCAAAAATAGGTTCATCCTCCACTTCTAGGGACAATATAATTGAAACATTCCTTGTTCAAACATTCTTCTACCTTGTATACAACCAAAACGAATCCCCTATGGATCTCATCCAAAAATAGACAAGATGTCTGCTCTAATACCAATTGAAATTCTAGTTAGGGGCCAGACTCAGGATGATGTGACATCTGATCTGACATTACAAAATAGACAAGGCAGGCATAAACAAAATAGTGCAGAAACATAAAGAACACAAGGAATTGTTAGCCCAGTTCGGTTCTAACTGTAACACCCCAATTCTACCCCGGTAATTATTATGAAAATCAGAGTTATAAAATTCTTTTCAACAAACAATTGGAGTATTACAATTCAACTAAAACAACAACACGCTAACACAGATACATAACACCTAAACTCGGATGAAACGAAACAACATGAATCAACTTTATTAATATTAAGCAGCGGAACTACATTAATCAACTTGGATGTCATAGCATATTTTCAACTTAAAACAATTTAAAGTCAACAATTACTTTTCATATATCAACATAGTTATTCAACAACAAAATCAAAATAGCAAAACAACTAGCGTTCATCCCCCCGAGTGTTACGTATCAGAGCGACAACCCGACTCGAACTAACAACTAAACCTTTGTTCTTCATTACCCGCGTTACCCACGTAGAGGCAACATCACAAAGAAGGGTGAGATATCTAACAATCTAATAAATTGTATGATAAATAATATATTAGAATTGAGATAAGGTAAATCAATGCTTGATAATTATTCATACAACCAACAAACAACTAAATAATAACAAGAAGACATTTTATTTAATCAACGTAACAACTTAAATCAACACAACCTAATAAAAACATCAACTTATAACAACAACGACATAACCACAACAACTTATAACCACGAAACTTATAGCAACAACGACATAACAACAACAACTCACAACAATAACAACTTATAGCAACAACAACTTATAACAACATCACAATGAAAATCAACAAATAAAGAATAATACCAACAACTTTAACACGCGACTCAATATGTGACTCAACTATGCAAATGCATGTGGTACCATTTGGAGCAGAACTCCCAACTTAAAATCATGCCAGGTTATCGAGGCATTCAACAAGGCATAAGCCTTCAACATGGTGCCATCAAGGCCAAGGCATAAGCCTTCAACTTTCAACGTGGTGCCAATCCAGGCCAACTTAATCATGCAATGTATGCCATGCGACCTCAACTTCAACAACAAATACACAACGATGCAACAACAACAACAACATACAACAACAACAACTAGATCAACACTGGTCATTCGACCTACAACTCAAGCATGTCCATAAATCAGAACAATTCAACTTACTCAACATTGGCCATAGGCCTGCAACTTCATCAACTGCAAAACAACTTATCAACGGTGGTCATACGACCTACGACTTCATCAACGTATCAACAACAATAATAGTTTATCAATAAAATTAACACGAGCAAACAAAAACCAATTTCATCACAATCTGCAACTTTGCAATTTATTAACAACATCAATACCAGCAAATAACAACGACAATTCAACGGAAACAACACAACACAATTTATCACCTGCAATTTCACAATTTACGGCAAACATATAACACACAAAATCAACCAAAATAAACTTGCAAACAAACCACATAATTGTTCGGACTATTTCGACCATTTTTGGTTAATTAATCTTCTTTTAAATTACTCAAATTTTCTACTTTGAACTACTATTAAACCACCACAATCCCTACAACTCTAAAATAACTCTAAGGTGCTCAAAATTGCTCTACCAATAACTCTGGTATATAAAATAATATTTATGAAAATAATTGGTTAATGGTCTGACTCAAGTAATAGTAAAATAACTCTAAAGGGTCAAATACTTTTTACCTTTAATTCTACGACATATTCTACGGCCTATTAGATTTACTTTTAAACAAGTCAAAAACAACGCTGACAACTCTTAACATGTCAGAATCACCAAAAACAATTAAAGTATGACTCTTAATAACTCAAAACAACTCCTGACAATTTTATTAACAATTCTAACAACTCTATTGACAACTCTAACATGTTTAAAATTAACCAAACTACCTAAATCATTCAAATATTTATGTCCAATTCAAAACTCCTAACAATATTAAATTATATTAACATTATTAAATTACTATTATGAACTATACTACTAATATATTATATATTAATAACTGAAACATGATTTTTAATATGTGATGCTATCAAATTTCTAAACTTGAAATACTAAAACTATATCTCAAAATAATTATAATGTCACTACAACAATAGAATTAACACACTTTCATTTTGTATCTTGACCAAACATGTCTCAACATCTTGTAATTCAATCTCTCAAATTTTCTCTACAGTACGTGCTTAAGAATGAGCCACAATGTGCATATATAATATGAATGAATATCGCTACAGTAATCTGCCACTTTGCTAGTTCCCATTCAATTCTTAAGTGGACCGCATGGTAACTAAAATAATTAGCAGATAAAATATTAAATTGGGTTCTCACTTCATCCTTCAATTTCACCAATGTATTAATTCCAAATACAATTAATTATCACATATTAAACCTTATTCGTCAAAATCTAACAATTTGAGTCATAAAAATTTGGGGGTTTCAACCTAAACATATTTTTCTCCAAACAAAACAACCACAAATTCACAGTAAAATTCCTCATTATACTAATTTCCCACATACTACTCATCATACAACCCATTAGAAAGTCAGAACTCCACCCTTACCTGTGGATTGACGGGAACTCGAAAATTCGATCGGAATAACGGAACTCTCGGACAGCAAGGATCCCTCCTAGCACCTTTGTTTCCAATGTTTCTTCCTTTTTCTCTTTCTGTTTTTCTCTCCACGACTAGGGCTTGTTCTTTTGGTTAGCAAGCAACAACATAAAAATCCTTATTTTCCTAGGTTACTCAATATATTGGCTTATTAAATAATTCTCCCCAAAAATACTATTTTCTCCTATAATTAATATTCTACATTTAAGGTATTAATTCCAAATAATAGAATAATTCTAGTATTATTTTTATTCTAAATATTAGCCTTATATTTCTCCTTTTATATCTCTTATTTATTTAAACCTAATTCCTTCTCTTATAATTAAGTCCAACTAATAATATTATAATAATAATAATAAAATAGTAATAATAATAATATTTCTATTATTTCTACTTAACTTAATTTTTCACACCTCTTTTCTTTACTTCTAACACCAAATAAATAACTCTATTAATTCCACACTTATTTCTAATATTATTTTCAATAATATTCTACCACAAAATTAATTCATCACTAATTATTCCCAAATTCCGATAATTTACTTAATCAACTTATAATTCTATTAACGCTCTTTATAATTCTACTGATAAATCCAACTTCGGCTATATTCTAATAAATAAATCCTTAATAATTTTATTTAAATAATTAAATAACTTCCGGGTGTTACACTAACCAACCTACATCTGGGGGCATACCAAGCCAGGAATGAAGTTCACTATCAACCATATTACTTCAGATGCAAACCTCCCTGTTTACTCTTCTCACTTAATCAAACTACGCAATGACTCTTCTACCTAAGATACCACACTCAGATATGAGAATCCTATGCTCATTTCCAATCACCTCAGTGATGTCTATCAGCTATTATCACACCAGCAACTACATCGACTTCTTGGCTCCTATTAAAGTTAGTTTGGAGATACCTCACTTCGAACACAAACAAACTTTGACACACACGTGACATAAACTAACTTGGAATTGCTTCACAACTTCTTCCAAGAACATGACTACACTCATTTCTTCACAGCTTCTGAGTTAGTAAAATCATCCTCTTCCCTAAAGGTTTAGAGGCTCAAACATGGTGACCATCCCACAGTCCGGGTGGTTCACCTTACATGGATAACCCTAAAGATTACATATTTCTAAAACCGGCCAGCTTACTAAAACTAGGTTACAACTGCGTATTTATAACCTATTACCCAACTGGATTTGGGCCTTCAAAATAACAGCATAAGTTGTAACAAACTTTAGCAGAAAACAAACTTCTACACAATTAAAGTGCAGATAACTTCTTCTACAATCAAGGTCGCTTCTTGTTTTTCTCCTTAGCTCTTGGACCTTCACATATGCCTTCAAGTCACGCCACATAAGGTGCATAATATTCCCATAATATTCTGCACAGTTGAAACAGAACCGTAACAAACTTTGACAGTTCAGTAGCATGATGTCCTGATGTCTAATGTCTCAACATCTCATAAGACATGATATTCTAGATGTTGAAACATTTCGACACAACATGTTTCTCCATTAAATAGAACTTCAACCTGCTTTCTCCTTACAAGTTATAAATTCTATTTAACCTATTGTTGCTAAATTTATTTTACCAAACATAAAGCCAATCCTAAAAATAGAGAATCAACAGGGACAAAATACATGATAGAAGATCCTCTTACAAAAGGTCTTCCATCCAAGGTCTTTCATGAGCCCACTGCTCGCATGGGTGTTGTACCATTAGAGGAGCCTTTGGTTTAGTGGGAGTTATTCAATTATGAATTTTATGTTCTATATTTTGGTATTTTGTATGCATACTATGTTTTTGGATATTTTCCAAATTAATAAAGTTTGATATTCAATATTTTACATTTTATACAATAAAGTTATTGAAGGATCTCACTAAAGTAAAGTAAGATAAGTTGAAAATCGACATATACATACCAACTTCATGTGATTTTTATGCTACGCATTTCATGATGGATCTATGTCATTTAGTTGTGTCACTATTGGTGATCATTAATGGGTTTAGTTATGATTGCCATAACGAAAGTCACTTTGGTTCTGAATAGTGACATGATAAAGGGACGAGATAATTTGGACATGCTTAAGGAATATAATGCTGAATTTTGAGCTCATAAAGTCTAATACATGTATATGATTACATATGTGACTTGTGGGAGATTATTAGAATTCTGGGTCACAAATACAATATTTAAAGTGTTAGTTCCATTATTTTAATTGTTCAAGTCTTAAAGGGGACTAATTAATATAATATTAAGTTTGTGGCTAAAAGTATAAATGTCATGAAAGGTCAGATTATTGTGTAGATACCATAAGTCAATATCTAATTTGATGAGGGGTCAAATTAGAATATTGAATACTAAGAAATAACCCTAAGTTTATTTATAGGGGTTATGGTCCCCATTTCTAGACAACGAAAAACAACTTATTAGGAATTCTCTCTTCATCCCCATCACAGGAGAATAAAAGGAGTCATAAGGAACTCTACAAATTGAAAGATCAAATACATGCAAACCTTCGATGATTCTCAATGGAAAATTTAGGTATGCTTCCGCTTTCATTCTCATAATTGTATTTAGATATGGGTTTAAGGGTTTTATTTAGGGTTTTATTCTTGATTTCTATATTGATAGAAATTATAAGGTTTACGAACTAAAACTAACAAGAACCTTGAATATGTAATTTTTTTAGTTTTTTTCCTTTTTGTTTTAGAGAGAGAGGACAAGGTCATTGTGTCATACTTAAAGGGAAGGGCGGTGGTGATAGTTGTCACTAGAGGTGATGGCGGTGCAGTGAGGTGGTTGGCGCGTGGGAGACAAATGTTCGATAATGAAGAGTTAAAAAGAAAAAAATATATTGGAAAGGAGATTTAAATTTTATATTGACATTGATGCAATCAAATCAAATCAATGTATTGAGTTAGAGAGTGTTAGACAAGACAATTGTTGAAGATCCACTTTCACAAATGATAATAAATTATATTTATTTATTTTTAAAATTTATCCTACTATCTCTTTCCATTAATAGAATATTATTATTTTTATATAATTAAACCACTAACTAATCATTTTACATATAAAAATAATTTAGAATTTTAAGTAATCACTACTAACCAACTTTTTTTTAATTTTTATTTAACATTATTTCTTTTATTGATATCATGATATCTCTACAAAAATTATAAAAATGTGGTAATGTGCAACCAAATATTCTAATAATTTTTTTACTATAATTAAAAAATATAAATATACTACTTAATTAATTCATAATAATATTGAGAGTTTTCTTTCTACAAGTAATAATAAATTATAATTATATTATAATAAATAAAATTAAAAAACGTGGAGCTAAAAGTAAATCTATCTTTCATCGTAATTTATTTTATAATTAATTATTTAATTAATCTATACAAAATTGTATAAATATACGATAGTCTGCTACCAAATATAATAAGTAAACCTAAGAGATTTTAAAAACTTTGATTGGAGCTCCCTGAAATTGATTTCAAAGAGCATTTACATTCATTATATTTATTAGATTTTTTAAATAAGATTCATTCAATTTTTTACGTTATTTTATATTTTTAAATTTTTTAAACAATTTTTTAAATTTTTTAAATATTCATATAACTCTTAGTATATCATTATTACCTATTTGATAGTAGATTTTGTCGCTAGACTGAAACTGCATGATGATATAATTTTATTAAATACATTATTTAGTATATATTATATGGGTTTAAATGTATTTTTGATCATCATATTTTTATGTTTTTTAAGTTTTAATCTTTCCATTTTAAAAATTAATTTTTAAGTTTCTAAACTTTATCTAACTCGGAATTTTGTTGGTTATTCTATAGTTTTGTATACGTGTCTTCATTATTAATGATATAACACTGCTATGCTACAGTAACTCCTTACAATGTATATTCATTTATTATAGAATTATTGTAGTTGTGTCATGTCATTAATAAGAGCGTCACGCAAGCAAAATTATAGGAGGCAATGAAATCTCGAGTTACGTAAAACTCATAGACAAAAAAGTTAACTTTTAAAATAGGAGGGTTAAAATTTAAAAAATTTGAAAATAGGAGGATAAAAAATGCATTTAAACTTATTATATATTATAATTTTTTATCTCTTTTTTAATTATATATATAATGATGAATTAAATTACACTTGAAGAGTTACACTATAATTACATTCATCCAATAATTTTACTTCGATTAATATTTTTTAAAATCAATTATTAAAATATACTATATCATATATATCATTTTTAAAATTTATATAATTCAAAGAAATCCAGTCAAAATTGTGAAAGAAAATTTTGGTTCAAAATAAGATTTTCAAAATTTTAAAGGGAAAATAAATTTTCTAAACTTTCATTTGTTCTCTTGGTCCTTTCTTTCATCTCACACTGTCCTATTTTTTTTTTATCTCTTCAATCTTTGTGTCTCGTTAAAAGAAGCAAAGCCATTCAATGTCTCTCATTTCCCATCTTGCACTATAATGTACAAACTTTACAAAGCAGTAGCACTTGAATTCCACGTGAATAAAAAAGTACACGTCTCAGAAACCAAACATAATTAGACTTTTCCGTACATATTTGTTTTAACCGTTGTTCTTGTTCGATAGTGCTCAAAATTTAAAATCTCGATTTCTGATTAATAAAGAAGAAATATACAAAAAAGTACCTCCCTCCTGCTGTGTTCTTGCTGGCTGTGCGCTGGCATGGCCCAAATTGATTCTCAATTACTCTTTTCGGTTTTAATCCTGAGAGCAACCCAAATAAAAGAATTTAAGAAAAATTTATAGAATGATATAACATTTCTTAGACATTTTTTATTATTTTCAGTTATTATGTGCAATATTTTTATTATTAAACACTCTATATTTTTACTTTTTATCTTTCACGTTATCTTCTCTTTCTTTCACTTAATAATTTAATATTCATTCAATTTTTACTCACTGCAATAATTTTGTTTAATAAAATTCAACACCATATCCCACTTCTTTTATTTCATAATCTTATTTTCTTTTATATTTTTGTTTTTATAATTATATATTAATATCAATTATCAATTGAAATTAAATTAAAATAATTAAGAATTAATTTATTTATTTTTTTAATTTAATAATTTATTTAAATTTTTTTCTAATTTTATATTCTTAATTAATTTTTTCCTTGCAAGTAATAAAGATGAGATAAAACAACAAAAAAACTAAAAAATGCAATACAATACAATACAATAAACACACAACATAATTTAATTAGTACAATAGACTCAACTCACAAATTATCTATTTGATCATGAAATATTCTGAACTTTTCTCATGTGTTTAACTAGATCTGCTTGCAATTCGTGATGTACATTTGAATCATGCATCACAGATCTAACACGCACATGATTCATAAATGCAGGTAGCACCTCAGTCGAGAATGACTCCGGTGTACTAGACCCACTTGCCTCATATTGATCATAATATGTCCAATGTTGAGGATATGTATCTCTTTCATCCTCAACAATCATATTATGCAATATGATACATGACCTCACGATGAGAGCCAAATCGGCTATGTCCCACAAACAGGTTGGTTCGCGAATGATTTTAAATCGAACCTGCAACACCCCAAATGCATGTTCAATGTCCTTCTAACATCCCTCCTGATATTTTGCAAATAACTTATTCGGTTCACTTTGAGGAAGTCTAATTGATTTGACGAAAGTCGGATAAGAAGGGTAGATACCGGAAGCAAGAGTTTATGGGAAACAAAATAGAAAAATTAGAGAGAAAAAAGTGAATTCTTTTTATGATTCCAAATCTAATGAACCACGTCTCTATCTATAGAGAAAAAATGGATGAATTTTGGTGAAAATAAAAATAAATAAAAAATTTCTTTACTATAAAATAATTAATTTCAAATAATTAAAATAAAACTCCAAACAACTAATAAAATTTTGCAAAGTATTGCATGTGTCCCCTGTAAGTTCCTTGAACTTAAGGATTGGTTTAATTTTAATAAAACATATAATAAGCAGCAATAATATATTGTACAATAGGATATGCAACAAAAGTCCTATTGGAATGCCTTAACATGCTGTGTTGAAAAGTCTCAACATCTAGAACAACATGTCATATGAGATGTCGAGACATCAGACATTAGGACATCACGCTACAGAAGTAATCTGCTTGTTTATCTCTGCATAAAGTTTGTTACTGCAGAAGTTTGTTACGGCTTATGCTGTTATTTTGGAGGCCCGAATCCAGTTGGGTAATAAGTTATAAATAAGCAGTCATAACCTAGTTTTAGCAAGCTAGCCGGTTATAAAAGATGTAATCTTTAGGGTTAGCCATGTAATTGAACCACCCGGATTTTGGAATGGTCACTGATATGTACCTCGAAGCCTGTAGGCAAGAGGATTATTTTACTCACTCAGAAGTTGTGAAGCAATGAATGTAGTTGTGTCCTTGGAAGAAGTTGTGAAGGAATTCCAAGTTTGTTTGTGTCACAAGTGTGACTATTTTGATTTGTGTTTGGAGTGAGGTATCTCCAAACTTATTTTAGTTTTTAGGAATAAAGCAGTTGATGCAATTGTTGGTGTGATAGTGACTGATAGACATCACTGAGGTGATTGGAAGTGAGAGGAAGTTCTCATATCTAAGTGCGGTTTCTTAGGTAGAAGGGTCATTTGGTAGTCTGATTAAGTGAGGAGTGTAAACATGGAGGTTTCCCTCTGAATTAATACTGCTGATAGTAAACTTTATTCCTAGCTTGCTATGCCCCAGATGTAGGTTGGTTAGAACTGAACTGGGTTAACAACTCCTTGTCTTCTTTTATTTTCTGCACTATTAATTGTTATACTCTACCTTGTTTGTTTTACAATGTCGGATCAGATGTCACGACATCCTGAGTCTGATGGCACCAAAATTTCAGCCCCCACTCTCTCCTCATTCAACATGTTAAATTTTTTCAACACCAATTAATCTACATCATATTCAACACCTCATTCAACACACCATTGTAAATATTCAACTATTGAATAAATTATTCAACACCCCAATTATAGATAGCCTAGAGGAATTATAATGCAGTATATTGGATAATAAAAAATGGTTGAAGTTGATAAAGTTAAGGCTTTTGCTACGGTTTTGTCTCACGTAAGAGTGTGATTTTTTTTCACTTTTTAACAATTAGTGACGGTTTTTAACCGTCGCAAAATGTAGTGTTTGAAACACATTTTTAAACGTTTTAGTGTCACCAAATGAACAGTAGTTTTTTTGTAACTATATGAAAGTGTCACAATAAAAATAGCAACAATTTGTTACGGTTAGAAACCACCACTAATTGTAGAACATGAAAAATAAAATAAACAACATTGCTCTCGTGTATGGTTTCTCACCATAAACGGCGGCAAAAGTTATCATATTAGTGCTTAACTTTTTAAATATATAATAGATAAAATTATTTATATATATATATATATATATATATATATATATATATATATATATATATATATATATATATATATATATATATATATATATATATATATATATATGAGAATGAATGGCAACCGTTGGATAACGAAAGGTTGAGATTAAATTGTGATCTTTATTAAATATATTTCCTATTAATGACACATGATTTAATAAAGATCACAATTTAATCTCAACCTTTCGTTTTTAAATCCAACAGTTGTTATTCATTCTCATCTCATATAAGTTATCCATTCTCATATGATATGTCGTATTCAGTAGACTACGAGTGATAATCTGTCATTGTATTCGCTTACTAATATATATTTTATATTTCAGTATTATCATTTCATACCTACAACTATCAAAATTGAGGCCCCCAGTATTATGAGGCCCTGAGTCGTGGGCCTGCTTGACCTAGCCCAGGGACGGCCCTGAAAATACAAGGTAAATTTGGTTTTAATTTGTCTTTATGTGGGATCTCTCAGCATTGATGATTTAATTGATCAAGACCATCATTTAATCGATTAAAAATATGTAAATATCAGCATACTTTTAATTATTATATCAACTTTCAATCAACTTTGGTGAAAATAAAATTTGTAGTGAAATTTTTTGTTTAAGCCATATACAAATTGATTTCTTATTAGCTATATAAGGTATTAAATTGATGACGATTCCAATTTAACCACCAACCACCTTTCTATTTTCTCCAAAGTCTGGATGACTCTTTAACACATTTGATCTAGTCTAACCAATGATAGAACCTTGATCTTGGCAATGATTTGGTGAACATATCGGTTGGATTCTCTTCAGATGGAACTTTCAAGACCTGAAGCTCCTTTGACTATATCATGTCCCTTATAAAGTGAAATTCTGGTACAACAGACCCAAATATCTTATAGATATGTCAAGACATATGGTCTGACATTAAACAAACAGGAAAGGTAAAAGTTACAATGCAGGAAACATAAAGAACACAAGAGAATTGTTTACCCAGTTTGGTGCTACACACCTACATCTGGAGGCTTCCAAGCCAGGGATGAAATCCATATCAGCAGTATTAGTTCAGAGCTAAACTACCCCGTTTACAACTCCTCACTTAATAACTACCCAATGCAATTTCTACCTAAGAACCTATTAGATATGAGAACCCCTCTCACTACCCCTTAATCACACGCGATGATAATAACAATAACAAAGCAACTTGAAGACACACTTCAAAGACACATGATCAAAAGAAATACTTCTGTCACAAACTACCTAAGACTTAAAGCAATTTCCTTCTAGCTTAGAACACAACTTGAAGTTGCTTCATAGCTTCCTCCACAAACAAAATATGTTGCCTCTCACCTACGGGTTTCAAGGAGCATGGTGACCATCCCACAATTCGGGTGGTTCACTACATCTATCCCTAATGATCACATCCTTACTAAATTCGGCTAGCTACCTAAACTAGGTTACAAATCCTTATTTATAACCTATACCCAAACTGGACTTGGGCCTTCAAATAACAACATCTCAGCTGAAACAAAACAACATAAAACTTCTGCTACAATTAAGGTCTTCAATCCTTAGTTTCCTGATTTTTCTCCTTAACTTATGATTGAATCTTCTGGACCATTAAGACACACGCCAAATAGGTTGCATAATATTCCCTGAATATTATATATCCTTCGCAACAAAACTGGACTTCATTTATCAGTTCAGTAAGCGTGATCTTAAATGCCTGATGTCACGACATCTGCTTCGACATGTTGTTCCAGATGTTGAATTAGTTCAACACAACATGTTCATGCTTTCCAATAGGACTTCTTGTTGTACATGTTCTTCATATTCAAGTTATACATCCTATTGTTAATTACATTATTACTACTATTATTTGTTTTACTAAAATTAATGTCAATCCTCAAAATCAAGGAACTTACATAAAGTGTAAATGGATGTCAATGTGTTTTGTCCTCTCATGATAAATTTGATAAATGGCTAGGTGAATGGAACTTTGATTATCACAATTCATATTCAAACATTCATTAGTAATCCCTAACTCCTCAATCATGCCTTTCAACCATACGACTTCCTGAACCCCTTCAACAAGGGAAGTATATTCCGCTGAGTACTAGATAATGCGACCACTGATTGTTGATTTTCCTTCTAGATAATAGTTATCCTAAATAATGTAAACACAAAACTTGATAAGGATTTTGTAGGTACACATTACCTGCATAGTCAGAATCTACAAAATCCTCCAAAGCATCTTCCTCTTGAGTTGACCTTGTGTACTTTAAACCATCCTTTAACGTACCATTCAAATACCTCAACACCCGCTTCAAAGATTCCAAATACATGGGTGATTAGTGTTGTACCCCAATTTTACCCCCTAAGATTCTCTATCATCTCATACCATTGCATTGCACAAAGATCACAATCTAGGTCTCTCTCTCTCTCTCTCTCTCTCTCTCTCTCTCTCTCTCTCTCTCTCCTATCTCTGAGTTTGCTCTTGAGAGGATTACCAAGCACCTTGTTTGTGTATATTTCGCATATGATGATTGATACTTGGCTAACCATAAGATATGTATATCATTTTCTCATTAGATATTGTGTGGTAGGAGGATTATGCAAGGTTTCTTCTTCAAGAAGTCTATAGGTTCATGTGTTTATTTTCATTCCTTCTCTCCCCGAGTATTAAGGAATTGTCAAGCTATATCATGTTGTTTATCTCAAGTTATCATCATTGAATAGATCTAATGGCGCTCATCATGTTCTATTATGAAAAAGGAATCCCAAGGATGCAAAGTTGATTCAAATGGTTGACCTAATTTGGAGCTTTGAATCACAAAAGCATGTCTCATCAATTCTCAATGTCTTGAAGTGTTTTTTTCTCACTATGATTTCCTCTTATCATATACAACAATCTCTACTCATGAGAATATGGTCTATGTTTAAGGAAGATCATCAAAGTTGAAGAATTCTCCATGCCATGGCCAATGCTCTTGGAATTAGGGTTTTGGACTTATGAAGACCATATCCTGATGATTGTGTGAGATTTGTGAATGATTCCAAAGCCATCAGAATCTTAAAAGGATCTCTAGCATGAATTGTCTTTGGTTCAAGGATGTTATTTGATGAAAATATGTTTTGAGGATCAATGATAACAAACTCTCTAGATTGATACTTCATATCTTTTCTGTGACTTCAAAAGATCATAACTTGGTCATACCCTATCTCCTTGAGCTCATTATTTTTTCACAATGAACTTAATGATGTCTACTACAACTTAGTTCAATCCGAAAGAATAGAAAATGTTTGGAAAAATTCTTGGGAAGTCAAAAGATGACAAGTCCTTGATGAATTTCTCAAATTGTGATCATCGACTTCAAGAGATCATAACTTAATCATAATTTATCGTCTTGAGGTCATTCATTTTTCATAATAATCTTGAAGATGTGAACTTTATCTCCATTTGTGTTTCAAATCTTGAAGATGTTTGGAGATTTCTTGAAGAAGTCAAAAGATTATAGGTCATTTCATGATTTCTCATCAACTTCACATGGCCATAACTTTCTCAATTTTTGGAATTTTTGGGTGGTTCTTTTTGAAAAATTTCATTCAAGAGGTCTACTTCATATCATATTTGTCGGTCAAGAGAAAATTTTGAATGGAAAAGCATTTTTGAAAGCAAAACATTACAAGTCATTTTTTGTGCCAAACATAGAAATTTTTCTAAATGTGGAAGATCAAATGATTTTTCACGATTTCAAAAGGACACAACTTTTAGATCAAGCATCCAAATGCCATATTTCTTTTCAAATTGTAAAGTTGGCCATGAGGTTTTTAAAATGCATCAAAAATCATACCATAAAGGTCCCTGAGCTGAGAGTATCATGGCTGCAAAGTGGGTACCTTGGAATTGAAGTTTTGTTCAAAGTCAAAATTTGTTTTTTAAAATGTGACTTCTAATGACCAAATTGAAACACACGATTTGGATGAGTATTGACAATTGGCAAGTCACACGTTGCTCATGATGCAGGTGTGCACGATTTCGCTCCAAATTGCATCAGACACCCTCCATTCTGATTCCATTTGCTTTTATATAAATAGAGGGACATATTCCACTCATTTCCTCAAGTTTTGATAGCCATAAAATCCCAGCCAAACTTCCTTCACACCTCAAATTTCTGCAACTTCAAAACTCTGCTTAAAGCATTCACAGTTCCAAATTCTTTGCTCATTCTTCTTCCTTGAACTTCCCTGAAGCGAATCACACTTTTACCAAGAAGAATTGTGCTATCCAAGTCATGTTTCAGAGCTCTAAAAATATACCTCGTTTAGGTAGAATTCTTAACCAAATTATCTCAAACAAAGCATTAACTTATTCTCCTCATCTCCCTGATTCCCGTGGTCTTCACCGTTTCCATTTTCGTTGAGAATTGAATCTGGTTTTTTGAAAACAAGTGCTCGTTATTATTTGAGTTTTTTCCAAATCAAGCCTCGTTCGTTATAAATAAATTTTTTCGCGACGATACCGTTAGAATAGTCTTGAAGAGATAAGTCTAATGGTACCGGTATGAGGAATTGATTTTACAGTTTGTGAAACTCCAATTTCGAGAGGCTGGAGGTTGAAGACGATGACATGTTCGTCTTCAACAAATGACGATAAGCCATGTAATTTTTTTGAATTTTATCTAATGTGTTTTCTTTTCCATACACGCGTTTTCTGAGCCCTTGGATCTGATTACTTAAGTGAGCCAACATCGATACAACGCGCCACATATTTTCTTGTTTTATTTTTTTAAAACCTGATCCGGTGTGAAAACCAAGGAGGTCCATATCAAGCACAACGCGTGTGATCCTTTAGATCTGATTACTCACACGTTTTGACTGTGATCTAATGGTCCATCTTTTTTTGGCTTTTATTTTATTTTCTGATTTTATATTTATTTGCTTCAAACTTCAAAAAATCATAGAAAATTCATTTCTGGCTCAAAAATTCTGAAAAAGTTCACAAAAACATTTTCAATTATTCTCTTTCTGATTTTTATTTTTTCATAATTTTATTTTCAGATTTCATAGTTTTTTTTAATGAGTTTTCTCTTTTATTTGAGTCATTTAATTGTTTAATAATGCTTTCTGACATTTTTAAATTCCGGAAAAATTCTGGAAGGAACTAATGGTTATTTGACAAATACTGGTGACCTCATTTTATTTTTATTTATGATTTTACCATTTTTCCAATTTATGGTTTTTTTACCATTTTCTTTATTTAAAAAAATGATTTTGACTTTTAAAAAAATTTCAAAAAAATTTGTCAACACTTGTTGACTCTGGTTTGACCTTGGACAATTCTCTTGGAATTTTATCTTGATGCATGGATACCATTATGCATTTCATCAATAATATCCAATTTAATAATCCATTTTTCAAACTATTTTCCCATTATTTTTATTATTTTTATTTGTTTAATATTTATTTCTGATTTTGAATTTATTTGGAGTCATAAATTTCCTCAACATCAATGGAACTTGGGTGTTGATAGGTCTCAAGACCAAATCCACCAAGATGGTTGATTGATTTTGATGAAGTTAGACCGGATGAATTCATCTGACGCATTGTTTATTTTGTGACTTTATTCCCCTCCCTCTTCATCTTATCCCATTACTTTTTTCATGTATTGAGAAACATTAGAGGATCATCTACATATTACTCCTATTGTTTGCTTTTTCGACACATAAATCATACTTGATCGACCTCGTTGTAGGGTGACCTCTATATAGATTACTTAGCGATTGCTTAACATAGCTCTACATTTTTTCCCGAATCGGAAAATGATCAATTGGTGGAATAAACTTTATGTTTTGCAAAAGCCTCAAAAGATTGTTTGAACTTTGGGTTCAACACTTGTGTTACTTGTCATGTACTCGCTATGATTTTTTAATCGAGCTTCTGATAAGTTTTCACTAACATTGTCCAATTGAAATTCTCAACCATCTTTGATCAAGTGTTAAGGTCTTTGATTGTTCCAAAATGGATGATATACTTGACAAAAAGAAATTGAAACTTGTCGCGTGGTTGCTATGGTTCAATCAAGCTTCTGGCAAGTCTTTATGCACAAGCTTCAAGATGATCATTTAGCTAATCTTTCTAATTACTAACAATTAACTTTATTTTTATGTTTTTTTTTTACTTTCCGCCTTAATTTTGCGCCTTTATTTTTATGCCCTTCACTTTATGCATTTTATTTTAGCATTTATATTTCATGTTATTTTTTATTTGCTCACTTGAGCATTTTATTTTCTTATCATTTTGAATTTGCTCACTTAAGCTTTATTTTACTTTTAAAACACTTAATAATCCCACTTAAACACTAAAAAACTTCTTAATTGTTTGTTCTCGGGCTTGGTTACTATCCCTATGCTCGAAGTTTGACTTTGGACTTAGGATTAGGACCTCAACCTTAGTTTTTTCAAAAAGTCCTGTGCTCTGCCCAAGGCACAATGGATAGCTTTTGTAGGGTCATCGTGTTTAATCAACTTTCTTTTTATCATGAATAAAAGTGCATTTTGTTATTCAATATTTAGATCTATGTTATTTTGCTCTTTCCAAAAACCTAATAAATTGGCAGCTTTTCATTTATTTTTCCAGTTTTAAAGAAATAATAATAACTAAAAAGAAAAATAATTATCATGTAGATCATCTCAAACTGAACCCATTGAACATAGAAATACTATGATTCCATATGACTTTGATTTCCCGATCAAACAAGCGGAAGAAGACAGGGAGGAAGACTATGAACTCCCAGAGGGGTTGGAAAGACTATTGAAGCATGAGGAGAAAGCAATACAACCTCATCAAGAACCAGTGGATGTGATCAATCTGGGGACTGAAGAGGACCACAAAGAGATTAAAATTGGAGCTATGCTAGAACAAGATGTCAAGGACGACCTGATCAAGTTGTTGCAAGAGTATATGGATGTGTTTGCATGGTCTTACCAAGATATGCCAGGACTTGATACAAATATTTTCGTGCACAAACTACCTTTGAAACCAGAATGCCCACCAGGCAAACAAAAGTTGAGAAGAACTCATCCCGATATGGCCAATAAAATCAGGGATGAGGTTAAGAAGCAATTTGATGCTGCTTTCCTAGCTGTGTCAGTATATCCTGAATAGGTTGCTAACATTGTTCATGTTCCTAAGTGTTCGCGTTAAAAGGTGATGCGCCTGAGGATGCGAACGTGAGTTCGGATCTTCTGGTACGCAACGATTTAAATCTTTTGATTTGTTTATAAAGATGCCGCGAGCATCAAGCTTTATTATTTTCAACACAAGAAAGATGATTTAATGATTATGAAAAAGAGGAAAGCTGAAATACCCTCAATTGATATTGGTATGCGTAACGACTAGCGCAAACTAGACATAACGCATTGGGAGATTCGAGTAAGGGGATTGGTATATAAAGGAATAGATGGAGCACCCTAAATATATGTAGTTATCTACACTTTATATATGAATATGTTTGATATGTTGTGTGTTTTTAATTGCTATTTCTATGATTGGGAAAGTTTCTCCTTTGGGATTTTAAGAAATGAGATTATGTGGGATTCTAGGTTTTGTTATTATTGTGCTCGCAAAGATCCGTGGATCTTCGCATACATATCCCTAGTGGGAATCGAGCATTTGTAGCTCGGATCTCTGTGGTTCTATGGTTTGTTTGGTCCGAGGGAGATAGAAATTTGCTCGGCAAGGATGAGACCTTGTGCCACGTATTCTCAAAAGGATGTTGAGAAAGTCGAGCAATCGTAGTTCCCACTTATGCTAGTGGAAAGCAACAGGATGTTAGTAAGAGATAGACAAATGTCATCTTAATGAAAAATGTATCTAATCTATTTCATCACATACACTTTTGAAAAGTTGTTTGATTGATAAAAATCCTTCGTCGTAAGTATTAGGTGTTTTGCTTGAGTGTACAAGCGCTTACATGTTTAAGAAAGATGTTTGAAAAGATGATTGAATCTTTTAACTGTAAGTATTGGGTGTTTTGCTTGAGTGTACAAGCGTTACCACTTACAATTAAGAGATATTTTTGTTTGAAAATAATTTGAAAAGAGTTTGAAAAAAGTTTTGACTGTATGTGATGTGATAGATGAGATACTTCTTCCATAGAGATGATAGATGTCTAAATCTCAAGGAGAAATTGATTGGATTAAAGGGATGCTTTCAAGAAGCCCATGGGTCCTTGTATTGTTAGCCCAAGAGGAGGCATTCCGAGGGTCATCGAGGGTTATCGAGGGTCCTTGTATGAAGCTCAAGAGGAAGCTATAGGGTATGGTCTTTGGCTTGAAAGGATTTCACCGAGAAATCATCCTTTTCGAATAAGAGCAATTTCACCGGAAATTTTACTCATTGGGAATTTGAAAGTGATTTCACCGGAAACCATCCTTTCGTGGTTCTATCTTAGCGGGTGATTCTTTGTATTGGAAGCCCAATAGGAGGTCATTAAGAGATTTCCCTCTTTCATTGTATGATGCCCAAGAGAAGGCTAAACTCAAAGAGGAGTTCTTTTGAACGAAGCCCAAGAGGAGGTCGACTCAACAGGGAGTGTTGTCTTATACGAAGCCTAAGCGGAGGCTAACTGTGGAGAGTTTCTTTGTACAAAGCCCAAGGGAAGGTGACCCATGCCGATAAGTTATCTTGTATGAAGCCCAAGCGGAGGCTAAACTCAACCGGTGATGAGTTGTCTTGTATGAAGCCCAAGCGAGGCTAAACTGTGGAAACCTATTGATTAGTCTAATTGTTATGTTATTTATTAGACATTTTGTATAAACAGTGTGTGTGTGATATGTATTCACGAGTTTATGAAGGAAATATAAACAATGCATGATGTTTATTTACAGCTTTATGAAATATAAACAAGTATCTGTGAAACGAACGCTTAAAACGAGCGTAACTTGATTATTCACAAGTTTGAACGTACAAGGAAATGAATATGTACACGAACGAGTTTTTATGTACGCACAAAGATGGATGTACATAGGAGGGTGGACTTACACCGTAAGGGAGGCCCATTGATTTGAAAGCGCCACGTGGAATAATGCTCCTTTCAATACCAATGGTATTCAGTAAAATGTACAGATGAAACAGAAAATGATTGATCAAAGTTTATCTGTAAAAAGTATTTTCAAAAGAAAGAGTATCTGTATTATGTATAGATAAAAGGTTTTGAAAAAGAAGTATCTGTGTTATGTACAGATGAAAATTTGTATGTGTTTGGAAAGTTTTTGATATGTACAAAGAAATATTATGTACATAAAAGAATGTTATGGGACTTACACCGTGATGGAGGCCCATTGGTTTAAAAGAAATTTCGCTTTAGAAGAATTCTTCCTTTAGAACCAATGGATTCGGCGTATAGACAAACGAATGAAAACGAAAGAAATTTATTTACGTTTGAATATTAACAATGATGATTTGAGTATGTACAAGTAAAACTAAATATGTACATAAAGGATTGGGACTTACACCATAAGGGTGGCCCATTATCAATCGAGAAATTCGAGAGGAAACGAAATCAGTTTTATCGTTTTAAATCGGATTGATCATGGTAAAAAGATGCAAGTTTGATGAAATATGTTGAAAAATGATTTGAAAATGTTTTGAAAATGTTTTGAAATGTGAGGTTCATTTATGAGAAGTTTTGAAAAAAATCGGAAGTCGAAAACTTGAAAAATTCACCTTTTAAGGAGGTTTGAAAAAGTGTTCAGAACATCGTTTTCGGCTCGATTAAAATTTAATCAGATGAAAGTTTTTTTGGATTTTTTTGACATAATCATAAAATATATATATTAAATGACAAGTGTGCAAAAAATCATCTCAAAATGAGAAGTTTTGATTGGTTAAAAGAATTGTTGAAGTTTGATAAAAAAAAACATGAAAATATGGAAGTTTTGTAAAAAATTTGGTCTTGCTGGGTTTTGAACCCATGACCTTTGAGTGGGACGCGTGGCAGGAAGAACTTAAGACCAAGCAAGCAACCAACTGAGCCAAGTGCGCTGGGTGTTAGTGGATTCATAACACGCGTTGAAATAATATTGGTTAATTTGAAAATTTAAAAATCAAGAACACATGAAGAACGCGCGCAACCTGGGTTTATAGTTTTTGATTTTCAGAAACTTTGATCCAAGCTACCATCCTCGTTTCTCAATGGAATTGGACGATGTAAACATCAAAATGACTCGGTTTTGAACAAGGAATACAACAGTGGTTGTTAATTTTATTTATTTTCAATCAATCATGTTTGAATTTCTGGGAACTCGAAGAACCCTAGAAACTGAATTTTCAAATTAAATGATGTATTGTTTATGATTGTTTGATTTTATTGAGGGCTAATGGTCGTTAGAGGTGCAGAAAAAGATTGGCCAAGAGCTTTTCTCAATTGGTGCAAGGAATATGGAGTTTGAAGTTCGTGTTCTAACCTGAAAAAGCTGAGATCGAATTCTGTTCTAGAGCACTTCCAGTTGTTGTTTCTTGATTGATTAAGCTCCAACGGCATGTAAGGATGCTCTATGGATAGCCTGCTTGCTCTGAACTTGCTCCAATCTTCCCACTCAAGTCAACCTGCACAGTTCAAAAATGGCAGCTCGATTTCTATGTAAATCGTGTTACAGTTAGATGCTATGGATCTGGATCATGTACATGAGGTATAGTAATGATGTTTGAATGGTTAGATCACAAATTTATCAAGCCTATCTCCAAATTCGATTCCTATGGAAGTTTGGAAGTTTGGAAATTGTGAAAAATGCAATTTCTTATTTCCTCTTGCTTTTAGTTTGATTTTAAGTTTGGAACAAGTTTGTTAATGATTATGCAACATGTATGACACCAAATTTCATCATGGTTTTGGCTCAAATTCAAAATGCTATCTTTTCTCAATTTGCACTACCTTACTTGATTTTCAAGAAAGTGAAAGAAAGCATGAATTTGTATTGTTTTTTGGTGTTGATTTCTCTTGAAATGGTGAGCTATTTATAGGCAAACAAGCTCTGCAAAGTTAGGCAAGAGTACAAGCCAATTGGATATTCAAAGTTAACTTAAGGGGCAAGAATGGTTTTTTACCAAAAAAGGAAACTTCCTTTTTTCACCATGTGCTATATTTTTGCATTTTGATCCAATCTTCAATTATATCATCTAGGCTGATATTTATCAGTTTGATCATCCACTTGGCAAGGCTAGAAAGCTTCTAGATGAAGAAACACAAAAATGACCTATAATTTGATGTTTTGATCTTTGAAAATCAAGTGTCATGGAGCCTTATGTTTCAATTTCAAAAGTGTATCTAGACTCCATGGATTTGAGAGTTCTTGGACATTTTGGAAAGATTTTTCCACAAGCTACAACTTCCATGTTTTGAGTTTTTTCAAATTCCAATTGGAACTAGGTGAAAAAGTGGCTTGAAGTTTGGAAAAAATGAGAAATTTCAACACTTAGAAAAATTTCTAAGTATGAAAACTTTTGACTTTTTATTGACTTTTTCAAATTCTTGATTTTTTTATGATCATGATGGATCATGTGAAGTATTTTGATGATGGAAAAAGTTTTGTTTTGCAAAATTTGACCAAAAGTCAAAGTTTGACTTTTCTGTGCAGATGAAATTTCATCAGATGTTTCTGAAAACGACTGATGAATTCTGTGAACCTCTGTGATGTTTTGAATCCAGAAATTAGGTCAAGATGTTGTATCTAAGATATAATTACCAATCTCTATCCAAAAAAGTCAATCACTGCTCAAAAAATCAGAGAATGCCTATGCTCGACCAAAACCCTAATTGGTCGATCCTCGATTGATTAGTGAAGAAAATGGATATCTGAGGATTGAAAGCTGATGATTTGATCAAGATAGATCAAATGGAGTAAGAAAATCTCAAACCCTAATTGGTTAGCTCTTGAATCAGATGAAAATCTGATGAAACCCTAGTTTTGACCTGTGAGTGCTATACCCGATTAATGTTATCTGAACTGTTAGTTATGCAATGATGCAAATGTAAGGTGGTATATTAGGTCAAAATTTGGGGTATGACGGATGCCCCTATTTAAGTTTCTTTAACCCGAAAGATGAAGATGAATATCTTCATTTTGATAGGTGTAAAGAGACTTAAATATCAGAATACGCAAAATTTGGACCTAAGATACCAAAAGATGCGGATGATGCAAAATGATTAAAAAAGTTTTACCCAAAGGATGTCAAAGAAATGACATGATGGGGAAAAATTTATGAGGATGACTCGATCTGTTTTGAGAAAAGAGAATCCTATCTGTTGGGAAACAAGCAATATGTTTCGATGGGGAAAGAATGATTCACAGAGAATGTGAATATCTGTTTCGTTTTGGGAAACAAAAAGATTACCTTCACGCCTTTGTGACAATGTTTAAGGTAATTGGAAATGATATTACCAATTATCAGCCTTGTGATATAGTATGGTAATGAATTCTGAAGATGTTACCAATTATCAACAAAGTGATAACTATAACAAGGTAAATCTTGAGAAATGAGTTGTTGCGTATTCACTTTGTGAATAATGATGTTGTTCTATCCAGAATGAACCGAGAGAAAGAAGTTAATCAAGACATTGTTCCCAACGAGGATAATCTCATGCGAATATGATAGAGAGAAGAAAATGCATTTCTGGGGACTTTGCCGGGAAAAGGAAGACATATCCTTTCTGTTTGGGAATACTGTTGGGGAAAAAGAAAAAGTATCTTTTCGTTTGGAGATATTCTATCGAAATGACTTGTACTTGTATGAGTAAGCATGATTTATACCATGATTTGGAAGCAAACATTTTGAGAGATGCAAAAATGCAATGAATGATGCTATTATGTATGAATGTCATGAATGTTATATGCATGCTAACAATACTTGACAAAGACACTAAAGGGATATTTGAGAAAAGGATCGCCGATCGAATAAATACTTGGTGAAAATTGCAAGAATGGTGCGTATATTCACTAATGAAGAATTTGAGTTGCATGTTTTACACTTTCCAAGAGAGGTATTTCATTGGCAACTTGATCGGGGATTCTTTTTGGATAAGAATACCGTCCTTTGATGATTTCTGATGAGGAGAAGACTACTGTAGCAGTTGGCGACTCCACTGGGGATCGAAACACTCTTGGAGAAACGGTTGAAGTTATTTTCGTGTTCATAGTTTCAAAGGAGAATTTTGCTTTTGTTTCAAAATTTTGAAGTAAAAATTCATTTAAAACATTTTAGTTTCAAAAAGTGATTTTCACAATAAAAGCGTTATTTTGCAAAACAGAATAAAGTAGGAATTGCAAACAAAAGGCACAAGGCTCAAATTTATTGAATAGAATGGTAATCAGCCAAAGGCGTGATTCCATGAACTATTTACAAAAGTTGGAAATGATAATTTATTAGGAAAAGGCTACATTGAAAGAAAATAACCACTACTATCCCTAACAACTTTGAATTCCAACTGTGCTTGTTGCTTCAGAAGAGTTGATTGAAGATCCGTTGATGGAAAATTCTTCATGTGGACAAAATACGATCGATCAGCTTACTTTGTCATTTTTTGTATCCTTGTTTTTGCCTAGATCGCCTTTTCGTGTCTTCGATCTATCGATAATTTATGTTTTTTGTCTCTAATTTTTGCTGGATCGCTTTTCGTGTTTTCAATCCACCGAGACGCTATTTTGCCTAAGCCGCCTTTTCGGTTTTCGACTTACCGAAATGTTCTTTTGTTTTTAGACAAAATATTTTTGATCGCAAGATTCACGTGGTACGGGAGTTCATCGCCGTCCATGGTTGTAAGAGTCATAGCACCGCCAGAGAAGCTTCTTTTGACGATGTATGGGCCTTCGTAATTAGGAGTCCATTTGCCCCTAGAATCTGCTTGAAAAGATGTAATCTTTTAAGCACGAGGTCGCCTTCTCGAATTCACGAGGTCGGACCTTTTGTCGAAAGCTTTTTTCATTCTTCTTTGATAGAGTTGTCCATGACACAGAGCGGTCAGGCGCTTTTCTTCAATTAAGTTCAATTGGTCGTATCTGCTTTGACACCATTCGGCCTCAAATAGCTTAGTTTCCATGAGAACTCTCATTGATGGGATTTCAACTTCTACGGGGAGCATTGCTTCCTGCCGATACTAGAGAAAAGGAGTTGCCCTGTTGAAGTGCGATCAAGCACGATACCCATGCAGAGCAAATGGCGAGATTGCCGCTTTGTAAGTGATGACCATTTTCGGACAATCTTTTGATGTTCTTGTTGGCTTCAGCGCTTTCATCTTTGGCCGGTAAGGAGACGAGTTGTGATGCTCAATCTTGAATTCCTCACACAGTTCTTTCATCATTTTGTTGTTCAAGTTAGATCCATTATCAATAATGATCTTACTTGGAATTCCATATCGGCAAATGAGGTTGTTCTTGATGAACCTCACAACCACTTGTCTTGTGACGCTGGCGTAAGATGCCGCCCATTTGGTGAAGTAATCAATAGCCACCAGAATGAAGCGATGTCCGTTGGACGCTTTTGGTTCAATCATTCCAATCATGTCAATGCCCCACATGGAGAACGGCCACGGAGAGGAGAGAACGTTGAGTAGACTCGGAGGCACATGGATCTTATCTGCGAGATCCGCACTTGTGACATCTTTTGACGTGTTTGCAGAATCGATTCCATCGTTATCCAATAGTATCCGCTCTTAAGATCTTTCTGGACATTGCATGCCCATTCGAATGGGTTCCAAAGGACCCTTCATGCACTTCATGGATGATCGTGTCTGCTTCTTGTCTGTCGACGATCCGGAGCAGAACCATGTCGAAGTTTCTTTTGTATAGAATATCTTCATTGAGGAAGAAATTCCTGGAAATCCTCCTTAGAGTTTTCTTATCCTTGTACGATGCCCCGAGTGGGTACTCTTGTGTTTGAAGGAAACGTTTGATGTCGTGGAACCACGGCTTATCGTCGAAGACTGCTTCTGTTGCAAACACATATGCAGGTCTTTCAAGGCGTCTGATGCGAATTCTAGGCATATCATTCCAATCGTTGACTTTGAACATGGAAGATAGAGTAGCCAAGGCGTCTGCCATCCGATTTTGATCTTGAGGGATATGATGCAGTTCAACTTTGTTGAAGAAAGTCAACAATCGTCTCGCGTAATCTCTGTAAGGAATTAGACCAAGATGATGAGTTTCATACTTGTCTTTAA
This sequence comes from Vicia sativa, assembly GCA_021764765.1. NCBI lineage: Eukaryota > Viridiplantae > Streptophyta > Magnoliopsida > Fabales > Fabaceae > Vicia > Vicia sativa. The sequence goes on from CM038793.1 coordinate 109,440,957, forward strand.
TTTGATTGATCACAAGGGCTGAATCTCCATATATATAAAGGATCTTGATCCTCAAGTCGATGGCCTCTTCGATACCCATGATGCATGCTTCATATTCTGCTATGTTGTTGGTGCAATCAAATAGCAATCATGGAAAACGGATATGAGAACCCTCGAGAGTGATGATGACCCCAATTCCATTGCCAAAAACATTTATAGCTCCATCAAGACTAGGCCCCATCGGATTACGATCGGTCCTTCTCCGTAGCGGTTCGTCACAATCTTTCATCTTCAAGTACATAACATCCTCGTCTGGGAAATCAAACTTGAGAGATTGGTATTCGTTGAGCGGATGATAAGCCAAGTGATCGCGAGAATGCCTTTAACCGCTTCGAGCGGTATTGGATGTCACATTCGATAGTAGCATTTGCCATCGAGCGATTCTCCTTAAGCTTTCTCAAATACGTATTGATAGGATCCATTTTGGATATTAACCAAGTCGTGTGATTGATCATGTATTGGCGAAGACGTTTTGAAGCCCACACCAAAGCACAACATGTTTTCTCGAGCATGGAGTAACGAGTTTCACAGTCTGTGAATTTCTTACTCAAGTAGTAGATGGCATGCTCCTTCACGGTTTCGTCTTGTTGTCCAAGTACGCAGCCCATGGATTCTTCTAGTACGGTAAGGTATATGATCAATGGTCTTCCTTCCACTGGAGGGATCAGTATTGGTGGTTTTGATAGGTATTCTTTGATACTGTCGAATGCTTTTTGGCAATCGGCTGTCCACACAACCTTTTGATCTTTGCGTAGAAGTTTGAATATCGCCCACAGTAGCCATCCGAGAGATGAATCTGGAGATATGGTTTAATCGTCCAAGAAATCCTCTTACTTGCTTTTCCGTACGTGGCGTAGGCATTTCCTGAATAGCCTTGACTTTGTCAGGGTCAACTTCAATACCTCTTTGACTGACGATGAAACCTAGGAGTTTTCCTGATCTTACCCCAAAGGTACATTTGTTAGGATTCAGGAGCCGAAACTTCCTTAGTCGTTGAAACAACTTTAAGAGATAGTCTATATGTTCCTCTTCGTCGACTTTGCTATCATGTCGCCCACGTAGACCTCGATCTCTTTGTGCATCATATCATGAAAGAGAGTAGTCATTGCCCTCTGGTAAGTTGCCGCATTCTTTAATCCAAATGGCATTACCTTGTAGCAAAAAGTGCCCCATGGCGTGATGAAAGAGGTCTTCTCCATGTCTTCGGGAGCCATTCGATCCGATTATAACCAGAAACCGTCCATGAAGGAAAAGACGTTGAATTTGGCAAGATTATCCACTAGCATGTCGATATGGAAGTGGGAAATTGTCTTTGGACTAGCTTTGTTCGGATCCCGTAGTCAACACACATTCGACCTTTCCATCTTTCTTGGATACAGTACTATGTTGGCTAGCCATTGAGGATACTCGAGTGACAAGGAAACCATCGAAATGTTTTTGAATTTCCTTTTAATTTTCTCACCATTTCGGATGAACTCTCCTTAGTTTTTGCTTAATCAAGGACATTCCGTCTTAACGGCAAGTGATGCTCCACGATGCGGTATCCAAACTCGGCATGTCCTGGTAGGACCAAGCAAACACATCAACGTATTCTTTGAGAAGACTTATCGCTTGCCTTTGACATCGCTGTTGAGTGAAGCTCCGATATTGACTTTTTGTATCTTCCTCGAACCCAAGTTGATTGCTTCTAGAGGTTCTTTGTGAGGTGAATGATCCTTTCCTCGTGCTTTAGCACTAGAAATTTCATCCGGATCTCTTCTTCAACTTCTTCTTTAGCGAATTCATGTGGGATTTCAAAGTTGAGAGAGAGCGTAGAGTTACTGCTTTCAATGGATTTGTCCATTTGTTTAATCTGCATTTTTGATTTATGTTTGATTAAAAAAAAAAAAAAGATTTTATCATCATTTTTTTTGAAAGTTAATGTGAAAGTGTTGCAGATTAATTTTTCATTATGATTTTTTTTTGAAGATTTTTTTTTATTGTTATTGTGTTTTTTAGGATTATCATTTTAAAAGGGTAAAATGAAAATAAACACAGAGAGTGGAAACAAAACAATGCATTTTATTTATGTTTCACAATATGAACAGGGCCCTAAAATAGAAACTCATTTGTCTTGGGCAAGACAAAGAGAAATTATTTAAAAGCTAAACCCTATAAAACATCTCTTCGCTTTGGGCGCGAGAGTTCAAAACAAAAAGCAAAGATAAACTACTTAGAGCTATGAACATTAGTCCTAACTTCAATGTGTTTCCAATAGTGACGAACTCCTTGAAGTCGAGGTACTGGGTTTTCCGCTTGGTTTAACCCTTGAGTAAACTTTGATTGTTCGAGCTTTTGAAGACTCGGCGATGGCCTTTGCGTGCGCGATCTTCTTGATTAACGGATCGGGAAGTATGAGAGATAGCCTTTGTACTTCGTTGATCTTTGTATGGAATACGGGATGTTCCTTCCTTGAGTGAAGAGACTCGTTGTCGACACTTTCGCATCGTATCCCGAATCATACTCTTGATCTTGTGATCATACTCTTGATCTTCAGTAAAATGAGTATCCTGAATCATACGTCATGGTCATCTCTATTTCTGTAAATTTGTAGGTCACCAATGTCTAACAAATGGGATATCCGCTCTTATGGTGGGACATCCATGGATATTCTTGGAGCGTATATAGCAAGTCGTAATTGTGCTTAGTGAAGGTACTCATTTTATCATGCTTCATGGAGATGCACCAAGTTTCCTTTGACTAAGTTTACATCTGTGACAAGGTACCGTCTGTATTCCTTAGCATTAGATTCACCGAGTGTCCACTATGGGAAGTGGATTGGCTTGCACATTTGGACTTGTGTTTCAAGGAAAAAGATTAGCCTTTACTAATCTCCGCCAATGCTATGCAATGCTCAAGGTCATGGCCTGGTGCCCTTGGTGAAAAGGGCAAGATACGCCTTTGTACCACCATGGTAGTTTTTCGTGGACTGAGGTGGTAACCTTGTCTGTATTAGATTCCTTTCTATAAGCGCGGGTAAAGTTCTGTACGCTATGGGAATTGGGTCGAACCGAGTGACCCGAGGCGCGGTTTTGGTTGTGAAACCGATCCTGCTGACGAGGTGTGAGTTTGTTGATTTTGTTGAAATTGCGGAGCAATTCCCGGAGTTGTGTTGACGAGAGGGTATGGCACCGTCGTTGTTGAATGACATTCTTGCGTGGTTTCTGGATACCATTCCTACGCCATGTTCTTTTTCCTTGGGAAACGGGTTCCAACTTTCTTGGTATTACTAGAAGATCCTACTTCCTTGGTTAGACGTCCGTCCGAACCCCTTCTTCTAGTCGCATTCCCATGCTTACCATTTCGTTGAAGTCTCCGGAGCTAGCGATCATTCGCTCATAATAGAATGAGTTTAGAGTATTCAAGAATACCTTAGTCATCTCTTTCTCTTCCAAGGGCAGGTTGACTTGGCAATTTCCTCCATCGTTGATATTCCTTGAATGTCTCTCTTCCTTTTGAGACATGGAGCGGAGTTGATCCCTATCAGGAGCCATATCCAAGTTGAACTTATATTGCTGTACGAAGGCTTTGCCTAGGTCGTTGAATGTTTGGATATTCATGCTGTCTAAACCCATGTACCACTTCATGGTGAGACTATCCGGAAGTAATGAATTAACGGTGATGATCCCCATTGTACGTAGACATTTTCCTAGCATACATTTTAAGATGACTCGAGGACAAGAATTCCTTTGTACTTTTCAAAACTGGATTTTGAATTTCGTATTTTTACACGAGGGACTAAGAGATCCCGGCGCTTTTCCCAAACAATTCTTTCCCTTGAATCGCTTTTTATCTCAAGTCGCATTTTGAGGAGTTGGTCCCGGAGATTTTCCATTGAACCACGAGCGTCGTGTTATTTCGGAGTGTGATGAACTTCTTCGTCTGTGGTAGTGTGCACTACGGAAGTCGAAGTTCAACATGATCGGTTGAGAAACCGACATTGTTACTTGTGGAAAAGTTATTCCACGTTGGAGTGAACGTAGCATTTTGCCAAAGTAGGTATTTCAAGCGAGGTTGTTTGAGAAGTCGGTTGGCGAACTCCAATGCCGGGTTAAAAGGCATTCCCATGGATAGCCCTCCGCATGCCGAAGGTGAACTACTACGACAAATTAAACCGGAGTAGTAGTATCCTCCAAGTTGCTATTTGGTTTTGACCGCCGATGCTACTTGTTGACTTTCTGTGGCGAGTTGACCAAAGATGTGAGTCTCTCCACTTCTTGTAATGTAGTTACCGTACTACGGAGTTCAACGCTTTCTTGCTCAAAATTCTCCATTACTTTTCTTCTTTTGATCCGTATCGACGCTCGAGTTGGTGGACGCAATGAGAAACTCTAAGACGCGATACTTGACAATTTTTCTATCTCGAAAAGTGACAAAGTGGAATGATTAGACTCTAGATGATAGACTTAAATGCAAAGTATGATGCATGAATATGATTGTAAAGAAAAGAAATTTCCAAAGAATTTACGCTAAACGAGATATTTCGCAAATATTTGGATGGAAAACACAAATTTTATTGATTAATGAAGGAAGATTACAACAATTGTTTTTGTTGGAGCATTGCTCACACAAATGATACAATAAATGATAAAATTACAAACTAAATTAAACTAATTAAACATCTTCGCGGATGACGATCCAAAGGCTTGATCACTTCTTGATTTCCTTCCCAGTGAGCTTTTAGTTTGGCTTTCGCTTTTAGCTTGCTAATGACTCTTTTCCACTCGTTGGGAGCGGGCTTGTTGTTGTCATTTCGCTTTCTTTTCCTTTCTTTGACGTATTTCTGGATGGCGTTATCCTTCTCGCGAATCTTCTCATCTTTCTCCATGAGCCATTCATCCTGGAAGTAGAGCGTCTTTTCATGATCTTTGACTTGCTTCTTGAGCTTTTCATTCTCAAGGTTAGTCTTAAGGAATTTGCTTTCCAAAGCTTCTTTCTCAAACCTTATCTTGGTCAAGGCTTCTTGGTATTCTCCCACAGCTTCAACGGGAAAATTTGTTGATTTGGAAGCGATCGAGAACATGGGATCCTCATAAGCGTAAGGCATTCGAATCCTTCGCTCTTTCTTTATCCAAGAAGTGTAGGTTTCCATGGCTACACAATTCTTTGCCTTACCTTTTCCTTTCTTTCGGATGTGATGCCAAGCTTTAATCATCCTAGCCTTCAATCCTTGGGAATCCTCTTCTTCATGATAGAAGTAGCTTTCACCGTAAACCGGAGGTTTACGAATTTGCGTATCCGAGCTGACGTTTTGCTAGGAATGGGTTATAGTTGATTCCTCCTTTCGTACCAATGAGAGGTATGTTGGCAAATTCTCCACAGCTCTCAATGATTTCCATCTCATTGTTTGCCAAAGTATACCAATGGATATCGTCGTTTGTAAGAGACATGAGTCTTCTGGACCAATGCCACTGCCTTTGTTTTCGGAAGATAGGAGATTTAGGCAGGTGTGAGACAATCCATTTGAAAACAGAGGTACACAACACACGATAGTTCCGCTCCTTGACGATTCCTATGATGAATAGAGACGACGTGTCACCAAGCAGAGTGGGAACGGATTTCCAATCGAAGATCCTTATGGCGTTGATATCAACGAAATTTGGGACATTGGGAAACAACACCAATCCATAGAGGAGTAAAGCTAAAATAGCTTCAAAGGCTACCATACTACCGGCCGAGAATTTGAGAGCCTTCTCCATTAGGAACTTTGAAGTTAGTCCTAAGAGTTTTCCTCCGTAGTTAGGTTTTTGTCTATCTCGTGTTTCTTTAAATGAGTCATTGTTGCAATGACTTGTGACTTAGGAATGGCTTCCAAACCATTGAAAGGCACTTTGTCCGACATCGAGATTCCTAGGATATGCATACTCTTCCAAAGTAGGCATCAACCGATAATCGTGGAAAGTGAAACAATGATAGATCGGATCGTAGAATTGAACGAAGGTTTTGAGAAGTCCTTCATCGACGTTAGCGTTCAGAAGAGTTAAAAGAGTTCCATAGCGTTTTCTGAAATCAGAGGGATCTTCTACCAAGGATGCTAACTCTTTCAACTTTCCTACATCAGGAATCCTAAAACTGTATCTTTTGGTGAATCTTCCTCTGACGTCCATCACTCTAACCTAAAATATTTTACAAAGAAAACATCTCTAAATTCTTTGGAAATGGAAAGAGAAATGAAGAAGTTTTTTTTGTTTTTATGAATGAATGAATGCATGAATGCAGCAAACATGGTTAGTAGTTATACACACGGTCAAGCGTTCGAAGTCACGAGCATGAAGCCAACGATAAGAATCAACGGGGTTAAGTTCTAAGGGCTTATTCATCTGTGAAACGGGTTCTACTGATAATACAGGCTCAACACTCCCCTTCAAAACATTATTGGATTTGTTGAATACCGATGGTCCAATAATATTTTCAAGAGAAACTCGCGATCGTAGTATCGCATGACAATTACTCTAGGCTTACACCGAATAATCTCTCGCACTACATCCTAATGGCTGGATGGTTTATGTGTTCTAGATCCACTCACTTCTTAAGTTCCCCAAAATACAACTTTCGCAATTACTTGCTTAAACACAATACCTCAAGACAACCTCCATCTGGAAATATTAACTTCGAAAGCATTGAACGCTCACGATTAATACCTCCACCTATATCTTAAAATGTTTCTTAAATCCGGTTAGGATTTCTTTCCATCAAGTGAAATCGCTAAACACACAATAAAGAAAATGATATATGCAAAATATGAAAAGCTTATCCCCTTTTCTTTTTGAAAACAAAAAAGCTTGGTGCTCTCGTAGTAACGCTGCTTTTTTTGAAAAATCAAAGTTTCAGCCTCCCCCAGAGTCGCCATTTTTCCTGTCGCAAAGGTGACGCTACCGAGGATGCGAACGTGAGTTCGGATCTTCCGCACGCAATGATTTAAATCTTTTGATTTGTTTATAAAGATGCCGCGAGCATCAAGCTTTATTATTTTCAACACAAGAAAGATGATTTAATGATTATGAAAAGGGAAAGTCAAATACCCTCAATTGATATTGGTATGCGAACGACTAGCGCAAACTAGACATAACGCATTGGGGAGATTCTGAGTAAGGGGATTGGTATATAAAGGGAATAGATGGAGCACCCTAAATATATGTAGTTATCTACTTTTATATATGAATATGTTTGATATGTTGTGTGTTTTTAATTGCTATTTCTATGATTGGGAAAGTTTCTCCTTTGGGATTTTAAGAAACAGTAGATTATGTGGGCTTCTAGGTTTTGTTATTATTGTGCTCGCAAAGATTTGTGGATCTTCGCATACATATCCCTAGTGGGAATCGAGCATTTGTAGCTCGGATCTGTGGTTCTATGGTTTGTTTGGTCTGAGGGAGATAGAAATTTGCTCGGCAAGGATGAGACCTTGTGCCTACGTATTCTCAAAAGGATGTTGAGAAAGTCAGAGCAATCGTAGTTCCCACTTATGCTAGTGGAAAGCAATGGGATGTTAGTAAGAGACAGACAAATGTCATCTTAATGAAAAATGTATCTAATCTATTTCATCACATACACTTTTGAAAAGTTGTTTGATTGATAAAAATCCTTCGTCGTAAGTATTAGGTGTTTTGCTTGAGTGTACAAGCGTTACCACTTACATGTTTAAGAAAGATGTTTGAAAAAGATGATTGAATCTTTTAACTGTAAGTATTGGGTGTTTTGCTTGAGTGTACAAGCGTTACCACTTACAATTAAGAGATATTTTTGTTTGAAAATAATTTGAAAAGAGTTTGAAAAAAGTTTTGACTGTATGTGATGTGATAGATGAGATAATTCTTCCATAGAGATGATAGATGTCTAAATCTCAAGGAGAAATTGATTGGATTAAAGGGATGCTTTCAAGAAGCCCATGGGTCCTTGTATTGTTAGCCCAAGAGGAGGCATTCCGAGGGTCATCGAGGGTCCTTGTATGAAGCTCAAGAGGAAGCTATAGGGTATGGCTGTCTTTGGCTTGAAAGGGATTTCACCGAGAAATCATCCTTTTCTGAATAAGAGCAATTTCACCGGGAAATTTTAATCATTGGGGAATTTGAAAGTGATTTCACCGGGAAACCATCCTTTCAGGGTTCTATCTTAGCGCGGGTGATTCTTTGTATTGGAAGCCCAATAGGAGGCTGTTAAGAGATTTCCTGTCTCTTTCATTGTATGATGCCCAAGAGAAGGCTAAACTCAAAGAGGAGTTCTTTTGAACGAAGCCCAAGAGGAGGCTGACTCAACAGGGGAGTGTTGTCTTATACGAAGCCTAAGCGGAGGCTAACTCTGTGGGAGAGTTTCTTTGTACAAAGCCCAAGGGAAGGCTGACCCATGCTGGGGATAAGTTATCTTGTATGAAGCCCAAGCGGAGGCTAAACTCAACTGGTGATGAGTTGTCTTGTATGAAGCCCAAGCGGAGGCTAAACTGTGGGAAACCTATTGATTAGTCTAATTGTTATGTTATTTATTAGACATTTTGTATAAACAGGTGTGTGTGTGATATGTATTCACAGGAGTTTATGAAGGAAATATAAATAATGCATGATGTTTATTTACAGCAGTTTATGAAATATAAACAAGTATCTGTGAAACGAACGTTTAAAACGAGCGTAACTTGATTATTCACAAGTTTGAACTGTGTACAAGGAAATGAATATGTACACGAACGAGTTTTTATGTACAGACAAAGATGGATGTACATAGGAGGGTTGGGACTTACACCGTAAGGGAGGCCCATTGATTTGAAAGCAGTTTCACAGGGAATAATGCTCCTTTCAATACCAATGGTATTCAGTGCAAAATGTACAGATGAAACAGAAAATGATTGATCAAAGTTTATCTGTAAAAAGTATTTTCAAAAGAAAGAGTATCTGTATTATGTATAGATAAAAGGTTTTGAAAAAGAAGTATCTGTGTTATGTACAGATGAAAATTTGTATGTGTTTGGAAAGTTTTTGATATGTACAAAGAAATATTATGTACATAAAAGAATGTTATGGGACTTACACCGTGATGGAGGCCCATTGGTTTAAAAGAAATTTCGCTTAGAAGAATTCTTCCTTTAGAACCAATGGATTCGGCGTATAGACAAACGAATGAAAACGAAAGAAATTTATTTACGTTTGAATATTAACAATGATGATTTGAGTATGTACAAGTAAAACTAAATATGTACATAAAGGATTGGGACTTACACCATAAGGGTGGCCCATTATCAATCGAGAAATTCGAGAGGAAACGAAATCAGTTTTATCGTTTTAAATCGGATTGATCATGGTAAAAAGATGCAAGTTTGATGAAATATGTTGAAAAATGATTTGAAAATGTTTTGAAAATGTTTTGAAATGTGAGGTTCATTTATGAGAAGTTTTGAAAAAAATCGGAAGTCGAAAACTTGAAAAATTCACCTTTTAAGGAGGTTTGAAAAAGTGTTCAGAACATCGTTTTCGGCTCGATTAAAATTTAATCAGATGAAAGTTTTTTTGGATTTTTTTGACATAATCATAAAATATATATATTAAATGACAAGTGTGCAAAAAATCATCTCAAAATGAGAAGTTTTGATTGGTTAAAAGAATTGTTGAAGTTTGATAAAAAAAAACATGAAAATATGGAAGTTTTGTAAAAAATTTGGTCTTGCTGGGTTTTGAACCCATGACCTTTGAGTGGGACGCGTGGCAGGAAGAACTTAAGACCAAGCAAGCAACCAACTGAGCCAAGTGCGCTGGGTGTTAGTGGATTCATAACACGCGTTGAAATAATATTGGTTAATTTGAAAATTTAAAAATCAAGAACACATGAAGAACGCGCGCAACCTGGGTTTATAGTTTTTGATTTTCAGAAACTTTGATCCAAGCTACCATCCTCGTTTCTCAATGGAATTGGACGATGTAAACATCAAAATGACTCGGTTTTGAACAAGGAATACAACAGTGGTTGTTAATTTTATTTATTTTCAATCAATCATGTTTGAATTTCTGGGAACTCGAAGAACCCTAGAAACTGAATTTTCAAATTAAATGATGTATTGTTTATGATTGTTTGATTTTATTGAGGGCTAATGGTCGTTAGAGGTGCAGAAAAAGATTGGCCAAGAGCTTTTCTCAATTGGTGCAAGGAATATGGAGTTTGAAGTTCGTGTTCTAACCTGAAAAAGCTGAGATCGAATTCTGTTCTAGAGCACTTCCAGTTGTTGTTTCTTGATTGATTAAGCTCCAACGGCATGTAAGGATGCTCTATGGATAGCCTGCTTGCTCTGAACTTGCTCCAATCTTCCCACTCAAGTCAACCTGCACAGTTCAAAAATGGCAGCTCGATTTCTATGTAAATCGTGTTACAGTTAGATGCTATGGATCTGGATCATGTACATGAGGTATAGTAATGATGTTTGAATGGTTAGATCACAAATTTATCAAGCCTATCTCCAAATTCGATTCCTATGGCAGTTTGGAAGTTTGGAAATTGTGAAAAATGCAATTTCTTATTTCCTCTTGCTTTTAGTTTGATTTTAAGTTTGGAACAAGTTTGTTAATGATTATGCAACATGTATGACACCAAATTTCATCATGGTTTTGGCTCAAATTCAAAATGCTATCTTTTTCTCAATTTGCACTACCTTACTTGATTTTCAAGAAAGTGAAAGAAAGCATGAATTTGTATTGTTTTTTGGTGTTGATTTCTCTTGAAATGGTGAGCTATTTATAGGCAAACAAGCTCTGCAAAGTTAGGCAAGAGTACAAGCCAATTGGATATTCAAAGTTAACTTAAGGGGCAAGAATGGTTTTTTACCAAAAAAGGAAACTTCCTTTTTTCACCATGTGCTATATTTTTGCATTTTGATCCAATCTTCAATTATATCCTCTAGGCTGATATTTATCAGTTTGATCATCCACTTGGCAAGGCTAGAAAGCTTCTAGATGAAGAAACACAAAAATGACCTATAATTTGATGTTTTGATCTTTGAAAATCAAGTGTCATGGAGCCTTATGTTTCAATTTCAAAAGTGTATCTAGACTCCATGGATTTGAGAGTTCTTGGACATTTTGGAAAGATTTTTCCACAAGCTACAACTTCCATGTTTTGAGTTTTTTCAAATTCCAATTGGAACTAGGTGAAAAAGTGGCTTGAAGTTTGGAAAAAATGAGAAATTTCAACACTTAGAAAAATTTCTAAGTATGAAAACTTTTGACTTTTTATTGACTTTTTCAAATTCTTGATTTTTTTATGATCATGATGGATCATGTGAAGTATTTTGATGATGGAAAAAGTTTTGTTTTGCAAAATTTGACCAAAAGTCAAAGTTTGACTTTTCTGTGCAGATGAAATTTCATCAGATGTTTCTGAAAACGACTGATGAATTCTGTGAACCTCTGTGATGTTTTGAATCCAGAAATTAGGTCAAGATGTTGTATCTAAGATATAATGACCAATCTCTATCCAAAAAAGTCAATCACTGCTCAAAAAATCAGAGAATGCCTATGCTCGACCAAAACCCTAATTGGTCGATCCTCGATTGATTAGTGAAGAAAATGGATATCTGAGGATTGAAAGCTGATGATTTGATCAAGATAGATCAAATGGAGTAAGAAAATCTCAAACCCTAATTGTTTAGCTCTTGAATCAGATGAAAATCTGATGAAACCCTAGTTTTGACCTGTGAGTGCTATACCCGATTAATGTTATCTGAACTGTTAGTTATGCAATGATGCAAATGTAAGGTGGTATATTAGGTCAAAATTTGGGGTATGACGGATGCCCCTATTTAAGTTTCTTTAACCCGAAAGATGAAGATGAATATCTTCATTTTGATAGGTGTAAAGAGACTTAAATATCAGAATACGCAAAATTTGGACCTAAGATACCAAAAGATGCGGATGATGCAAAATGATTAAAAAAGTTTTACCCAAAGGATGTCAAAGAAATGACATGATGGGGAAAAATTTATGAGGATGACTCGATCTGTTTTGAGAAAAGAGAATCCTATCTGTTGGGAAACAAGCAATATGTTTCGCTGGGGAAAGAATGATTCACAGAGAATGTGAATATCTGTTTCGTTTTGGGAAACAAAAAGATTACCTTCTGTCAGCTTTGTGACAATGTTTAAGGTAAATGGAAATGATATTACCAATTATCAGCCTTGTGATATAGTATGGTAATGAATTCTGAAGATGTTACCAATTATCAGCAAAGTGATAACTATAACAAGGTAAATCTTGAGAAATGAGTTGTTGCGTATTCAGCTTTGTGAATAACAGACAGTGTTCTATCCAGGAATGAACTGGAGAGAAAGAAGTTAATCAAGACATTGTTCCCAACGAGGGATAATCTCAGCTGGCGAATATGATAGAGAGAAGAAAATGCATTTCTCTGTTTGGGGACTTTGCCCGGGGAAAAAGGAAGACATATCCTTTCTGTTTGGGACTTTGCCCGGGGAAGAAGTTTATGTTGATGACATAATTGCTAAGTCCCAGACGGAAGAGGAGCACATCACTCACTTGAAGAAGCTGTTTGCTAGACTAAGGAAGCACCGTTTACGCTTGAATCCCAACAAATGCACTTTTGGTGTCAGGTCCGGGAAACTGCTTGTTTTTATAGTGAGCCAGCGTGGCATTGAAGTTGATCCTACCAAGGTCAGTGCTATTCAGGACATGCCTGTACCTCGTACTGAGAAGAAATTCTGTGGTTTCTTGGGACGTTTAAATTACATTGCAAGATTCATTTCACATTTAACAACTACCTACGAACCAATCTTCGAATTGCTTGGAAAAGATTAAGCTATTCAGTGGAATGATGATTGTTAGAGAGCGTTTGACAAGATTAAAGAATATTTGCAAGAGCCACCTATCTTGATGCCGCCAGTACCAGGAAAGCCTCTTATAATGTACTTAAATGTGCTAGAGGGATCTATGGGTTGTGTATTAGGACAACAAGATGAATCAAGGAGAAAAAAGCATGCTATATATTACTTGAGTAAAAAGTTCACTGAATGTGAAGCCAGGTATTCCCTGTTAGAAAAGACCTGTTGCGCCTTAGCATGGGCTGCTCGCCATTTGAGATAGTACATGATTCGTCATACGACTATGCTGATATCCAAGATGGATCTAATAAAGTACATATTTTAAAATCCTGCCCTTACAGGAAGGATTACACGTTAGCAGATGTTACTATCTGAATATGATATTCAATATGTAACCCAAAAAGCTATCAAGGGAAGTGTGGTGTCGGATTACCTTGCTCATCAACAAGTGGGAGATTATCAACCAATGAAATTCTATTTCCCAGATGAGGATGTTATGTTTATCAGAGATTATGCAATCCCAGGTCCGGATGAAGGACCTGAAACGGGATCTCGTTGGACGCTAGTGTTCGACAGTGCTTCTAACTCATTAGGTCATGGAATCAGAGCAATCATTACTTCTCCAAAAGGTTTTCATATTCCATTCACGGCCCGAATTTGTTTTGATTGTACGAACAACATGGCAGAATATGAAGCCTGCATCTTTGGGATTGATGCAGTCATTGACCTAAGGATCAAATTTCTTGAAGTTTATGGAGACTCAGCACTCGTTATTTGCCAAGTCAAAGGAGAATGGGAAACTCTCAATGAAAAGTTGATTCCTTACAGAGATCATGTTTTGAAACTAGTACCATATTTCGATGAAATCACATTCCATCACATTCCTAGAGAGGAAAATCAGATAGCTGACGCCCTAGCCACTTTAGCTTCAATGTTTAAGGTCAAGTGGGCTAATGAGGCACCTACCATAAATATTGAACGTGTGGAAGAACCGGCTTATTTTCTGTCAATTGATGATGAAAAGGATGACAAACCCTGGTTTTATGATATCAAACAGTACATGGAAAAAAATGAATACCCAAAAGGAGCATCTATCGTTGATAAGAAGACTTTGAGGAAGTTGTCTGCCAATTTTTTCTTAAGTGGCGGAGTATTATATAAGAGGAATTTCGATTTGGTCTTGCTCAGATGTGTTGATAGATACGAAGCACATCAACTTGTCAAAGAAATTCATGAAGGCTCTTTTAGTGTGCATGCAAATGGGCATGCGATGGCGAAGAAAATTCTAAGAGCTAGGTGCTATTGGATGATTATGGAAACATTTTGCGTTGTTCATGCCATAAGATGCCATAAGTGTCAGATCCATGCTGACAAGGTGCACGTACCACCTTCCCCTCTAAATGTCTTGACCTCACCATGGCCGTTTTCTATGTGGGGAATAAATATGATTGGAATGATAGAGCCGAAAGCTTCTAACGGACATCGTTTCATACTAGTTGCCATCGACTAATACACCAAGTGGGTGGAGGCTGCTTCATATGCCAATGTGACAAGACAAGTGGTCACCCGATTTATCAAGAATGAAATAATTTGTCGCTATGGTACTCCTAGCAAGATTGTAACTGATAACGGGACGAATCTGAACAATAAGATGATGAAAGAGTTATTTGATAACTTCAAGATAGAACATCATAACTCATCCCCTTATAGGCCAAAAATTAATGGTTCCTTTGAAGCAGCTAACAAAATTATCAAGAAAATTCTTCAGAAGATGGTAAAGACATACAAGGATTGGCACGAGATGTTACCTTTCGCTCTGCATAGATACAGGACGTCTATTCGCACTTCAACAGGGGCAACGCCTTACTCCCTTGTTTATGGTATGGAGGCGGTACTTCCTATAGAGGTTGAGATTCCTTCCCTCAGAATTATAATGGAAACGGAGTTAGAAGAAGCAGAATGGGTTCAGAATAGGTACGACCAACTCAATTTGATCGAAGAGAAAAGGTTGACAACACTTTGTCATGGACAACTATACCAGAAAAGAATTAAGAGAGCTTTTGACAAAAAAAGTACATCCTAGAGGGTTCAAGGTGGGTGAGCTAGTACTGAAAAGGATTATTCCTACTCAGGAAGATCCTCGTGGAAAGTGGGCCCCAAAATATGAAGGACCATATGTGGTGAAAAAAGCTTTCTCCGGTGGAGCTCTCATTCTCACAAACATGGACGGAGAAGACCTGACACATGCCGTCAACTCAGATGCAGTCAAGAAGTAATATGTCTAATAAAAAGATATGGATATTAAAGCTCGCTAAGTTAACTCGAAAGGGTAACTTAGGAAAATGTGAGCATCCCAGTGAGTCCAAGAGAATATTGGCTCAGGCAAAAAATAGGGATAGTAAAATTAATCCCGGTAAGTCAAAAGCCCGAAAAGGCGGCTTAAGCAAAAAAGGGTATGTCTCCCGGTGAATTGAATTTCCAACAAATCAATTCACGCAAAAGTTAGGGAATATCCAATGACATAAGATTGCAGTGTGTAAGCCTATGTCACCACCTAGCTTGGATGAAAGGAAGCAGTCTACTCACCGTCTACAGAAGCAAAGTGATGTAGAATAGAGGTCATACGGGAACATAGCAGATGTTGTAATTCAATGAAAATTCAGTAAGAAAAAATCTTTTGTTGCCAATTACTTATTTTTCTTTTGTAAGTTTCTCATAAAGGAACTCACATCTTCACGTATGCACCCCTCGATGTATGAGTTATTCTTCTTATCAAATAAAATTGTTCTGCTGAACGTTTCTTCATCAATTATTTTGTTTCTGTTTGTTTACTTGATGTCGCTTTATATTCTTGATAAAAAATAAAAGTAATGTTCTTTTTTTAAAAAAAAGGAAGAGGGAATTAACAAAAGCTTTTAAAAAAAACTTACTTAAAGTTAGTTTGACTATGAAATGTTGAGGAATTTTTATTAGTCGGAGTTATGTTTGCACCCGAGACAGGGGGCATTTCCCATCAAGTTATTATTTACCCAAGCAAGTCAAGAGTTGATGCTCTCTTTTCCACAAAAAATCAATATATAGCCCTTTCAGTGGAGAAACCAACAATTAGGGTCTGATCGATCATATTCATGGTGCCAGGTTTATCCTCTCTCAGACTAATAGTGTCGGAAATTTGGTTTGATAACCAATGCATCAACCAATAAATCCATGCATTCACATTACATTCATGCATAGACCCCAACCCAGACTCGGGACTTTCAGAATAAAGTCGGTATTTTATTTCCAATCAAAATCAGATTTCGAAGATCATGACAACTTTGTTCTTCTCCCCAGTGCAAATTGAATGCTTCTTCAAAATAAATTGGCAGTAGCGTCAACTCTCAAGCTATTTTTTGCTTCCCCAGAGAAGTGATTGATTATCCCCAGTGAATTCTTGTGTCAACAGGATTTTCTACTTGGATTTCCCCAGTGATGCTACCTACAGAGTTTCTTGTGAAGTTTTGCCCATTGAAGCTTCATATTCTCCCCAAGTGAGCCTTCTCCAACAAAGATTACCATTGCGGTATCCCCAGTGTTGTTATTCTCAACCAAGATCTATTCAGATTCTTGCATATAACAATCTCTTAATCGGTCTTAAAGTGGCAATAATCCTCTATAGGCCAATTTTCCAAGGTGTTCCAAGTTAATCTCCCTGCGTGCCTCTGGTGTGTTTATTTCCCCAATGAGTTCCTCGCCTCATTCAAACATAGATATCTCTCTCGACATGCAGTTTTAAAGAGTTTCCGATCGAAGATGGTTATCCTCGTCAGATTGCATCCTTGTGATAGTCTACAGTCATGTTTGATTGGAAGAATATTTGTACAATTTGGAATTATCCATTCTTCAGCCATGAGTTTCGAGCTTGTTAGTTATGTCCCCCCAGCAAAGTTTGTTTACACTATCATGGCATTCTACCGATAATGGATATTATCAATAAAGACTTGTCAACATCGAAGTTTGGAACATTTGGTTATATTTTCTACGACATTCTTTTGCTAATGGTCATTGTCATAGGATGATTGAATTCTCAACATATGGTTATATGTTGTTTCTATTATTGGTTAATAGCGAAAGATGATGGTTATCATCGAGTGTTGCATATGGTTATGTGCATTGCTGCATTCGACTGTTGATTGTGATTGATAGAAGAATGATTGAAGTTTCAACATATGGTTATATGTTGTTGCTGCTATTGGTTAATAGCGAAAGATGATGGTTATCATCGAGTGTTGCATATGATTATGTGCATCGCTGAATTTAACTGCTAATGGTTATTGGTAGAAGATGTTTAAGTTTCAACATATGGTTATATGTTGTTGCTGCTATTGGTTAATAGCGAAAGATGATTATCATTAAAGCTTTGCATATGGTTATGTGCATTGTTGAATTCGACTGCTAATGGTGATTGACAGAAGAATGATTGAAGTTCCAACATATGGTTATGTGTTGTTGCTACTATAGGTTAATAGCGAAAGATGATTATCATTAAAGCTTTGCATATGGTTATGTGCATTGTTGAATTCGACTGTTAGTGGTGATTAACAGAAGAATGATTGAATTTCTAACATATGGTTATGTGTTGTTGCTACTATTGGTTAATAGCGAAAGATGATTATCATTAAAGCTTTGCATATGGTTATGTGCATTGTTGAATTCGACTGCTAATGATGATTGGCAGAAGATGATTGAAGTTTCAACATATGGTTATATGTTATGTCAGTTTGATATTCCTATGGATGGTAGTTTCTTCATTACAAGAGATAGTTTGTCATCAGTTTGATATCCCGATGGATGGATGTTTCTTTGTTACAAGAGACAGTTCGTCGTTAATATGTTGCTCCAATGGATGGCAGTTTCTTTGTGATAAGAGACAGTTCGTCGTTGATTTGTTATCCTGATGGATGGCAGTTTCTTTGTTACAAGAGACAGTTCGTCGTCGATTTTTTATTCTGATGGATGACAATCTCTTCATTATGAGAGATAGTTTGTCGTTGATTTTCTGAATGCTTCAATGGGTGAAATCTTAGCTCGTTGCTGAATGATCGCTTTGTTACCCTTTCCAAATGCTTTTCTAGATGACATGTATTGATTGAAGAAGAAGTTGAAACTCGTATTCGATGGGATGCCAGAACTTTTGAGGGACTTAGTCCATTATTAATTTTGTCCTCTTGACACCTTGATGAGCCTACTCCCACACACTCATTCATATTGCATAATAAAATAAATTATTATGGTTTCTTAATTCATCGCATTCTCTTATCATGACATTCATACACGCATCATACCCGTTTTATTTTTAAGGCAAATTTGGGTCTGTTGTATTTAAATTATCTTTTACCAAACGATTCAAAAATGTGTCTTCAAATCGCCTGGTTAAAGATATTTAAATAGGGGCAGCTGTCACACCCCAAAATTTGCCTCACTTTCTGTTTTATTTTTCATCTAGTCATATTGAGCGCAACTGATAGCCCTAATCCAATTGCATGCATACATGCATTATCTTTATGGTGGATCAAAATCGAGTGTTGAATTTGACGGTCAACTTGATGGTTTCTCGTTGTGGAAGGTTAATTACCGGGCCATTAGTTTTATTTGTGATTAAGGTTTTGCGTGGGATGCAACATTAGGTGTTTGGTGATTGAGGTTTGGGTTTTAAAGAAGAACAAGTAGATTCAAATGTTAAGTTTGATTTCTTAAGTGGAAGAACATTCGTGTAAAAGTTGACAAAGCCATAATCAATTTTTTCTCATTTTGTATTTACAATGGCATTATCCTTTGTAGTCATGTTTGGATTTTGGACCCAATTTCTAAAAAAAGGGAAATTACCAAGTTTGAAGTAAACTTGGAGCCAAATTTGTATTTGAATTTTAATTCAATTCCTTTTAAGATTCAAGTTTTGAAATTAACATGACTTCACTGGGTTCATATGTTGAAACAATTAATGGAATTTTAAATATTTGATTTCCAATAAAATTTGAAAGGAATCAAGATATGATATTAATAAAGGAGTAGTTTTCATACACTCATTAAAGAATTACAAGAGTTCTTATTACAAGCTGAATTTGAGAACAAAACTGTTGAGACCAAGAAACCTATTAATGTGAAATACGGTCTAAACCATGTTACCTATCTTATTTAATAGAAAAAGGCACAACTTGTTGTGATTACTCATGATGTCGACCCAATTGAGCTTGTACCATGGCTCCCTACTTTGTGCAGGAAGATGGAAGTTCCCTACTGCGTTGTCAAAGGAAAAGCACGCCTTGGAACAATTGTTCATAAGAAAACTGCTGCAATTTTGTGATTTAGAATACATTGTATTGAGCACGCGAATCGAAGAATATCGATACTAGACTCAAAGTGATCTGAAACAACCATAACATGCCATTTCTTTCACCACTTGGGATACCTTGGACCTGGAAACCCCATGATAAATGCTATGTATGCGACTACATGTATGTTTATGCAATCGAGTTATAAGCCAGAAATACGGGAAGAAAGAGGGTAAATTTTGGGGTACAACATGCCTAATGTATGAACATGTGATAAGGGATGCAAAATGCTCCAATTACGTACCTATGTGCAAAAAGCTTCACACTGACACCTTTAAGACACAATAATCGGATCAAGATCAAAGAATTCGATAAAAATAAATGCTATAACCAGAATCCACACGGAAAATGCAATCGATCTCAATATTCAGTTTCACAAAAATAAAAAGTCGGAAAAGTGATTAAAATAAGTGCTTATTTGAGATAATCACTTACTTGCACTTGAAGTCTTGATGAAATTGATGAGGAAAACCTTATTATTCTCCAAGAAAATACTGAACCAATCTTCAATCGGATGATAATAATCAAAATAGGAGAAGAAATTGGATGAAATCAACTTGAATCTTGAAGGAGATTGATGAAAATAATGGAGAAAAAGCTTCCTTAGGTTGATCCAATCAAGAGAGAAGAGAGAGGATGAGCACCGGTAAGAAAGAAGAAGAAAATCGGCCGATTGGAGTGAAGACCAAGCGTGGAGGAAGTGCTAGCTGGTCGCGGTCGCCGGGCGGAGGAGCAAGTGTCGTCGGGTGGAAGAATGAGTGTGACGAAAGTGCTAGCTTCTGACTTATTTTGTCGGGCAAGAGGAATAGGTCGCCGGGAGAGAGAACGAGAGTAAGAAAAGGGATGGATTCTGACTTGTTTCGTCAAACGGAGGAACAGGTCGTCGGGCGAGTGTGCTTAGAACTCTAGCTTCGTCGGGCGAGGGGAGATGTCGTCGGGCGACAGAACGCGAGAAGGCTGGTGACAGGGTGGGTGGAATAGTGGAGCGTAGTGGCTTCAGGGTGGTGGCGAGGCTGAGTCCGGTTGGGAATAGCTTGGAGGGAAAGTTTTATTTGATTTTGTTTTGTGAATTTGGGAGAAAGTTGAGAGAATTAGAGAGATAGTTTTTGAGATTTTTAGTGAAAAGTGAGAAAATGAAATTGTTTTAATGATTTGTGAAGGTAAAAATGAATATATACTGTGGGGAAATTGTCCTAAGAGTGTCTTTGATCCATAATCAAGCCCAAATCACGATTATCCGGATAATTTTTGTAAATAGTTCAAAACAGGACGATTCGTCGAGAATTTGAAATTGGACTCTAAACAAAAAGTTTCTGGAACGTGATGTTACTTAAGTGAATCAAAATTTTGACTAGATCGGACAAATTTTCAGGGAAATACGAATTTTTGAAGTTTCAGCACAGTTTTCAGATGACTGACACATGTAGAATTTTATTTGCGCTCTTTAGAGAAAATGCCTCGAACGAGGGTCTTCTGATCAAACTTTGCAAGTGAGTGTTTTTGAGACAATTGAAGCTAACAAAATTTATGAACTTTTGGAACTGGTCCCATCCCGTTTCGATAAAAATCAAGCGAGATATTATTTTTCGAAATTTGTGACTCAGATGAAAATTGCTCGGTTCAGCTCAAACTTGCGTCCGAAGAACAAAATTCTGGTCTTAAACGGTGAGGAATCAGCTCCCAAGTTGTAAATGAAAGTTGTATAGGGATTTGATACGGAATTTTAGAGGTCGGCCCCGCCCAGTTTCGACTTTCTATCTAGGAGACACGAATAATTTAGTGGGCAGAACACACGGTTCAGCACTAAAATCCAATTTGATCCTCTTGAGAAATCGAATTTTCCAGGGATCTTCCTCACATAATCTGCTTCCGGCTTTCAAATAAAAGTTATAGATAATAATGAAATGGACTTTCCGGTCAAAAATCATCAGAAAATACCTAGAGAGCTAAGAGATACGCCTTCTGGAGTGTCCAAACTGCACTAAAAACCCAAAATTCATTTTTTGAGAAATAAGCGAATAAATACTTTTTGTTTGACGAAACGGCCTTCGATATGAACAGATAAACTGGAGGACATATTGACACGATTCCAGAGCTTATGGAACCAAACCAAAATATCTTCCTGACCAGAATACGTTGTATTGAGCATACGAATCGCGAAATATCGATATCAGACTCAAAGCTATCTAAGATAACCGAAACGTACCATTTCTATCACCACTTGGGATACCTTGAACCTGGTAACTCCATGATCAATGCTATGTGTACAACTACATGTATGTTTATGCAATCTTGTTATAAGCCAAAAATACGAGAAAGAAGAGGGTAAATTTTGGGGTACAATAGATAGCAGTTCTCAATATTGTGCCTTGGAGCTCCTTGGTGGTATGCACAATTTGGTCAACCTTGTAATACCATGGGAAAGGATCTGGAATATCTGGAGGTGCCCTTGGTTGCACCATCTGTTTCTGAATCAATGCTGGATATAGCTCTGCATAAGTCATTGGAATTGGATCGAATGGTTCTCTCTTTGGGCCTTGCCCTTGCTAAGATGCTTTGTTATAAGGGATAGTAGTTGGAGTTGTGGCAACAACAGGAGTAACAGCAGCTACTTCTTGATTTTGAGGACGTTTGTTAGAAGGTATGGTTCTCTTTTCCTGGACGACAACATTAAATTCTTCTTTCTTTTTGGAGAATCCAAAATACGGCTTCCTAGCCCCACTAGATCCTTCTCCTTTCGACAACTGTCCTTCTCGGACAACTTCTTTTAGACGGACTCCCATGCTCACCATTTTAGCAAAATCATTAGGTGCGCTGGCCACCATCTTCCTATGATAAAAGGGACCCAAAGTCTTGAAGAAAACCTTTGTCATCTCTTGCTCACTTAGAGGAGGTATAACCTGTGCAGCAAGCTTACGCCATCGCTGAGCATACTCTTTAAACGGTTCCTTATCTTCCTGAACCATTTCCCTTAGTTGATCACAGTCGGGCGCCATGAACATATTGTAGTTGTAATGCTTCACAAAAGCTTCACCCAAATCATTGAATGTATGGATGTCACTACTTTCTAGATTCATGTACCATCTCAAAGCTGCACCAGTCAAACTATCATGAAAGAAGTGAATGAGCAGACGCTGATCTTTAGTATGAGGGGACATCCTTCTCAAATACATATCAAATGGTCACGAGGACAAGTATTGGCCTTGGAATTCTCAAACTCTGGAACTTTGAATTTAGCATGAACTTTTACATTAGGAACTAAGCACATATCGTTGACGTTATCACCAAAAATCTCTCTCACCTTGAGGGCCTTCTTCTCTTTCTGCGTCTTGTCATACTCTTTGTTGAAAACAAGAGTAGTATGCACCACAGGAGGTGCGGAAACAACAACAGGTTGGGCCAAGGAGGTCACTTGAGCAACAGGATTATAACCTTCAGGCATGAAATTCTCTGGCATTCCCCAAGGATAACCAGGAGGCATACGGTGCTGGATGGAAGAAACCACTGGCACAGCAGAAACATGAACATCTTGAATCTCGAAAATAACACTTGTTTGTTGAGGTGGAATGATACGAGGAGATGGCGGGGGAAGTAAGGGATGATTTTGAGCAGCCACAACCTGTTCCACCATAGTAGTCAAGTTGGCCATACCGGATCTCAAAGAAGTAACCTCTTTGCGCAGATCGCGATTCTCTTGTTCTAGATTCTCCATCTTCTTCTTGGAGTTTGCTCGAGTGTTATTCTGATGCAACAACTTGAAGACTGAACGAAGTAGAGAAACGAATAAGACACCTGGGATAATATGGAAATGCAAGAATGTGTGTGTGCCATTGTTTACTGTGGAAAATGGTAAACAACCGCTGGTCCTCCCTAAGTCCTAAAAATAAGTGTTACTTGTAAGATCGACCAGTTGATCTTAAGACACGTGCTAAGATTTGGTATATTGTACTGATTCTGCAGAAAAAGACCTTGGCCAAGAAACGATTTTCAGAGACCAAGGGAAACAACACAATGGCTTTCCACACAGACAGAATCTCGACTACCTATTAACCGACTGCAGGCTATGGATAAACAAGACTCAACAAAACACTAATTGGTGACTCGTGACCAACACTTGACGTTGAAGTATTCTAGTGAAAAAATCGTTCGAAATGAAACAGAAGTAAACAAACAGTAAATATAAACTTAAATGTAAATTGATTGCATTGAAAGTAAATGTAGTGATTCACGTACATCAAAGGCTTGAATGACTCTTTCTTCCTTTAGCGCGAAATTGGGAAGAGTTTTAGCAAGCAATTTGAAGATACAAATAAACACCCTTAAAATCCTAACAAACTGACTTATTTATAGTATTTTACAAGATAACTGCTAAGAGTAATCAAAAAACGAGATTCAAACTAAAAAAAACTGCTACACACGATTTCGCCATTCATTTAGCGCCTCGGAACCATGATTTTCTGAAATAACTGCCCATGATCTCCACATATAGACTTTTCCCGCTTCGTGACTTCAAAAAGAACTAACTGCTTTTGGTTTCAATATGCCTTTAAGGAATAATAATATTTACTAAGTCCCTTAGCATACATCTTCGACAGCATCTAACCTTCGACCAACTCCTTCATTTGACCCAATCCTATGTCGAATCAACCAACACACCATTCTGTCGATATGGTTTTATTTTCAATGCAGCTTATTCTGGCTGTTTGGTCGATTGGGTTGGTTTTCTGACTCATATTTTCAACCGACATATGTTTTCTGACACTTCCAATCTTGGCTTTGTAAAGCTTTTCCCACAAACTATCTTCATTTAAGATTGGTCATTAACTTGTAGGGACATTTTCCTTTAAGTAGTGCCCTCAAACGCATTTACAAATTTCCAGTTAACAAAATGCCCCCCAGAGATGGAATTTTCGAATTTTTGATTTCGTCGACTATGAGATAATGGCATCTATGATGTTTTGCATCTTCCGTCGGTTTAGCCGTTTCCGCTACCTCTGAAGTCGCTCACTGTTCCGGTCTTTTCGTGACGTCAGGTAATCATGGAAACGTATCCGCTTTTATTTCGAGGCGTGGGAACATTTACTATTTGGCCATCATTACTTTTGGTGGCATACATATCCCACCATGCTTGCAGCTTCATCTGGCCACACGTGTCCCTCGACGGACACGATTTCAAGCCTAGGGAATCGCCCAATTTCCTTCGTCTCTTCATTTTCTTCATCTCCATGCATATAAGTAGGCATTCTTCCCATTGTCATTCTTTTTCCTCTGTGTTCTCAATTCTCCTGAGTTCAAACCAAGAAACCCAGAAAACTTCAAACCCTAATCTATGCCATTTTCAAGCTTCTTAACCCAAACACCCTGAAATCTTCACCGTTTTCGAGCTTTTCCCTTAACCTGAAAACCAAAACCTTTGCAGTTTTTTCAAGTTTTTCTCTTAACACGAAGACCAGAAATCTTTGGGGTTTCAAGATTTTCTCTTAATCCAAAATCTAGAGATCTTCACAACTCCATATTTTCACCATCTTCATCTCTTTTTCATACAATGGAAGACAAACACGTTTCAACAGCTCCAACAGAAACCCTTCATATTCGCCATGTTGACGACAAGCCCTATGTGCCGGAACCTCCATTTTTTGAAGAGAAAGCTAAAATATGGAAATCACAGGTACTTATTCCCTTTCAATTCGATGATGAACCTCTAGCTTTTCTAGGTCTATTACCAGTAGATATTCCTTTTGAAATCTACATAGATGATGAAGGTGCGTTCTTTCATACCAGTGAGCGTAGTTGTCCTCTGATTACATCACCAAACCTTATTTCTTTGCAATTCGTTGGCAGAAATTTCTGCATAGCTCCCTGTCTGAACTGTCCTAAGTTTAGGGCTTGGATGGAAAGGTTGGAACCTAGTAAGGGCCAACAATGGAGAGAAATTGGTATTTACAGCCTATTATAACTCTCTCGTTTTGGCCAACCTTACTCTGGTGGCATGTTGTTGGCTGCCTTGCATTTTTGGGAAGGATCCACTAATACTTTCCATACAAAGTGGGGTATGATGACCCACACACTGCTGGACTTAGCCGCTTTAATAGGAATAAAGCCTGCTGGAACAATCTTCGACCACACCGACCATGAACCTATTCAAATAAAATTCGACGTTGGCGAATCTAAACATCTGACATACGCCAATTTCATCAACTACCATCACCGTGACTCTGATGACATTTCGGATGAAGAGCATGTCGCCTTTTTAACTCTTTGGCTGTCTCATTTTGTGTTCTGTTCAAGATCGATGCAGATAGCCAAACAATTCATTTATTTGGCCACTCTGTTGCATAGGGGTGAAAACATTGCCTTAGGCCAATTAATTTTGGCCTCTTTATACGCTTCTATGACCGACGTGGCAACCAAATCAAGACCTTCGACCATAATAATCCAAAGAAAAAGAGTGTATTAGTCGATAGTCCTTTATGGCTTCTACAATTGTGGCTTAATGCCACTTTCTTTGAAGATGTAAAATCTTTTCAATAGAAAAAGGTTTCAATCTCTCAAGACAGGAGCGGGGCCGTGTGGCCATGTTATTTTCCTCTAACACCCATTGATAAAACTTCTCCAAACGACGAAGTCTTCAAAATGCTCTTCGTATTATGCTGAAGCGAGAAGACTTCAAACCCTGAATGGCTCCGTTTGCTGATGGCAGGAGTGGGCCATTGTGGCTTACTGAATCTTTTCCACCCGTCAAAGCAAAAAATCAACAGAGGTCTTTGGTTTGTTGGAGGCATTTTTAACTCCCAAGTTTCTTACTTACGCCATTACTCATGTGAGTCCCTGCTTAACAGCCTACCAACCCAACTTGGTGGCTCGATAGTTTGGGCTTTGTCAGATTGTGCCTAAGTCATTATATCCATCTTTTGAATTAATCACTGATGTCTTAGATGACCGAAGCTGGGAGGTCGTCAGGGAAAACATTGACACTCTTTGGGCTCAATGAGCCAAACTCATATTCACCCCGTTTAAACTAGCGTTCTACTGCACTTAAGAGTTTGAAACCTTGTGGTAGTCGTATCTTATTACTTTTGTGAATGACGGTGCTAGCAAGATGAATGAACTGACTGTTGCTTTCAATACTTTTCTGGGAAAGACAACAAAAAGTAAGGCAACCAACATCAGAGAAATTCAAGCTTTTCAAATTTTTTTCAGAGTGGTGTATTTTCCAAACAATCTTCGACGAACCATCCATGACGCGGCCCATAAGCTAAAGGAGAAGGTAATTGAGAGGATTCCTCAACTTAAGATCCCTAGTTACGCGAAAGACAAATATCCTTACGCACTTCACTTTGGAAAAATCAAATTTCCTCCTTTGCCGACTAGCCCATTGCCCCTGGCTTTTTGACCGCCTATCCCAGATTGGTGGTATAGCTCTTGGTCGAATATTCAAAATGCTTACAAAAGCAAAGCCGACCGGGTGGTTCTGACGAAGCATTGGTTGCATGACTACCCAGGCTTTCTGCATATCCACCTTGAGTGTGTGAGAGAGCTTGCCTTAGTACCCAAGGGTAACCACCTTTGGAAAGTTTCGCTTCCTTTCACAATTTGAATATCAACTTTATTTGACTTAGCTTCTTTTCTAGCTATACCTTTGCCACAGGTAGTTGTTCTTAGGCAAAAACCTGCTGTTGTTGAAAGTCGGGGAGGGCCGTCGACCGAACCTGTCAAAAATAGCACTAAAGGAGTCCCCTCACAATCAAAGGTATATTTTACTCACACCTGTGTTCATGTTTCTTCTATTCGACACTTCTCTTATGTTTGATGCCTTGTAGTTCACACCCATTCACACTCTTTCTAACGATGAACCCATTTCTTCTTCTATCAAGAAGACTGATTCTTCTATAAGTGTAAATGTCTACACTTTGACATCTTGTATTTTACAAACCACTAACGTTTTTGTTTGTCATGTAGCAAAGTCGAAAACGTTCAGTGGATTCGGCTGCTCCCTCCAACTCATCCAAAAAGTCCAAGAGGGACAAAAAGTATCACCATATTGGGAAGGCTGAGGTAAGCATCTTTTAATTTAGAATATTTTGAAAAAGGTAATGATTTCTCTTGATATATTCTTTATTTCTACAACTATCGCCTAATGATCAGTCTCCCCACTCCCGTAAATCCAAAGATCATAAAAGGAAGTACGCGTACTCTCCTTAGGAAAAGGCGGCAAAAAAAGAAAGAAAAAGAAATCCCCCATGGCCGAAGAACTTGGAGTGAAGGTCGATGATAAGGTGGAGCCGACAATGATTGGCGATCAGCCACTCATTACTAGGCGGCGAGGTAAAGTGCTCCTGGCTACTTGTCACGATGCTGCCTTACTTTCGAATGTTGATAATATCATAATACATACAACTATTTTTACCCCCAACGCTACGCTCGCGTATGAAGATATCAAAGAAATAGAAGAGGACGCTGCTACTGCTTCAATTGGAGGAACCAAAACAAGAATTCCCACTTCACCACCACAGGTATTCGTAATATTCTCTAGTGTGTTTTGACTATTGAATCATACATGTCTGATATTTGTAATCCCTTTTAGGTCGAAGCTTTTGAACCATAACGTAGTGTGCCAGATTATACTCCACTTTTAGAAGCTTCTTCACCCTATCATCGACAGGCTCTCAACGTGGCCGCTGGTGAGTTTGTTGATCTCACTGTTTGGGCTTCTCTTAGTGACTCTGATTCATTCACTAGTCCTGCTAGGCATGAGGGTTATAGTTCGACTAGCTCTAACTCTAGCCTTTCAGATTCCCTGCACGGTTCAGAGACTCCTCAAAATGTCACCATTCCATCCCAAGTTCGGAGTCTTTTTGAGAAGGATGATTCAGCTGGCCCCTCCGGGGAGGAAGATGTTTTGGCCGACATGGATGTCGATGCTTCTTTGGCAAGATTGGACCAATTTGTAAGTCTGTACATTTCATCTTCAAACTCTGACCGCTCCCAGGTCTACGGTGACAAGCTAGGGCCTGAAGCAACTAAGGTCAAGAAACTGACAGACACCATCCGTACCTACGCTTTCAATCCTGACTTGCCTCATCTGCTGCATGAGGATTCAGCTCTTGGACAAGAGCTTATGGATGCTATTACTCAATTAAAGGGTCTTGAGATCTTTGAATTCTCAAAGCTTATGATAGAAGCATTTGAAGACATCCTATCCCCCTTGCTGACAAATATTACTCAAATGAGGGAGGCTGAGCAGTTGGTCGAAACAAAACAAGCGATGGTAAGGAGAAATGTTGAAACGGTGAAGAAAACCAAAACGGTGGTCGAAGGGTTGAAGGCCCGCATTAATAAAAAATGGCAAGAGAAAGATCCCTAAAGGAAAAGAGCTGCTGAAATACGCAGTCAGATTGCCGATTTGTCGAAGGAGCTGGAAAGTTTAAATGCAAAATTGGAGCTTGTTGTAAAACAAGATGACGAACTTGACCAAGCTATCACTCCTGATCAAACTGAAATGCTCCAGTTAACCAAAGATGCCCTCATCGTCAGTACTGCCACAGCCCGAGTCGAAGAGGAGTTTCTCACACTTAAAATAAGAGTTGATGGGCTAGGTAATACTCTTGTTCGCATCCAAGGTGATTTAGGAAGCTTCCAAAGAAAATTCGGCAAGTTTTGATTAGTGTAAACGTTTTGATATACTTCTTTTGTGATTCCTCGTACCTTTTGTAACATGAATCTTAATCAATTTTATGTAATACCATCTTTTGGCATTCTTATTGTATAATTGTGTATGATTAATATGCTGACTCCGTTATTACTATGTTCCAACTCAATTCGACACACGTCTTACGTAGTCGTAATTGAAATTTCTTGAAGAATGGGTTTATATTTCTTCAAGTATTTACCATTCACCCTCAGAATGCGTCGATCTAGGGCCAATTCTTCTAGTTCATATGCGTTGTTGGAAAAAACTTTGATTATTTTGAACGGTACTTCCCAATTAGGGGACCACTTCCCTAAAACTCTATCGTTCCTGTCCATAGGCAATATCACTTTCCAAACTAAATCATCAACATGAAATACTTTATTTTTTACCTTTTTATTATAGGCTTTGGCCACTCTATCTTTTTTCCTCCTCAAGGCATCAAAGGCCAACATCCTTTCTTCATCTACGTCGACCAACTCATCATTCATCATATTCCAATAATCTTTGGATGGTATTTCATGTTGTGGTTGAATCCTTACAGATTGAACATGTATTTCGATTGGAAAAACAACATCATGTCCATATGCCAATCGAAATGGGGTTGCCCCCGTTGCCTCTTTAGGAGACGTTCTACATGCCCACAAAGCTTGGTCTAGCGTTTGATGCCAATTTCTTGGCTTTTGCCCACATGTTTCTTGATCAAGCCAGTTATCACTTTATTGGCAGCTTCGACTTGGCCATTTGCTTGAGCGTAATAAGGGGTAGAAGTTAATAGTCTTATTCCAATATCCTTTGTGAATTCTTGCATTTTTCGCCCTGTGAACACTGTTACTTGGTCAATTGTGATTGTCTCAAGAACTCCAAACTGACACATAATATGATTTT
Organism: Vicia sativa; assembly: GCA_021764765.1. Lineage (NCBI taxonomy): Eukaryota > Viridiplantae > Streptophyta > Magnoliopsida > Fabales > Fabaceae > Vicia > Vicia sativa. The sequence goes on from CM038793.1 coordinate 109,470,790, forward strand.
GTATAAAATCAATCGCAGCCTCTTGGTCGACATTTTTTAAAGCTACGGCCTCGACCTACTTTGTGAAATAATCAATGCCGATTAAAATATTCCTCTGCTGTTTAGATGATGCTGGTTTTATTTCCCCAATAACATCTAAGGCCCATCCTCTAAATGACCAAGGTTTTATAATAGCATGCAATTCGCTTGCTGGCACGTGTTGGATGCCCCCATGCATTTGGCATTCCTGGCATCCTCTAGCAAATTCGTTACAATATTTCAACATTGAGGGCCAATAAACACCTATTCGCATCAACAACCATTTCATCTTGTGTCCAGCTTGGTGTGCATCGCATGCTCCACTATGCACGTTAGACACTTCCATGTATGCCTCACTTTCTCCTAGGCACTTAAGTAATACCCTTCGACAATTTTCTTAAATAATTCATTTTCAATTAAAACAAAACTCAGGGAATGATATTTTATTTTATGATCTATCGAACCTGTGGGAGAACGTAAGTAGTCGACTAGGGTTTTGTGCCAATCATTGTCTTGCCCATTATCAATTGCTAAAATTTCAAAATTTTCGGTATCTATTTCACCTAATTTTATAATTGACAAATCCGAAGGAAATAACAAAGTAGCTCGAACCTTTTTCTTTACTTGAATAGTCTCTTCGTCTTCATTCTTCTTGTATTCTGAGGCTTCTTGCGCTATGTCGTTAGCTTCTTGGTTTTCCCGTCGAGGTATGTGTCGAAGGCTTGCTTGTTTGAACCGTTTTAACAACCTCATGGCAATCACGAAGTACATGATAAAGTTCTCTTTAACGCATCTATACTCTTTTGATACTTGTTTGATTACCATTTCGGAGTCTCCCATAATTTCGACATTTCTTGCCCCCAATTCGAGCAGCAGTTCAAGTCCAGTAATAAGAGATTCATATTCTGCCTCATTATTAGTGCAGATGCCGTCGATGGTGTATTTGAACTCTGCTGGAATTCCACTGGGAGAAATTATGACTCCTCCTATCCCCGCACCGTTTTTGTGACTAGAACCATCGAAATACAATTTCCAAGGCACTAGATCGAAAAATATTTTTGGCATAGCAACCATAGAATGATCGACTAAGAAATCTGCCACTATTTTCCCTTTCATTGCTTTTAAAGGCAAGTACGTTAGAGAATATTCATTTAATGCTAAAGCCCATTTACCAATTCGACTGTGCAAAATTGGTTTAGACAACATATGTTTAATAATATCAAAGTTAGAGGAAACATAAACATCAACTAGTTTTATATATTGCTTCAGTTTGATACAAGAGAAATACAAACACAGGCATAGCTTTTCTATGTCACTATACCTAGTTTCAAGGCCATTTAACATACGACTAAGGTAATACACAGGTTATTCGACATTATTGTCGTCCTCTTGAACTAACATACTAACTATAGTCGACTCTGAGGCTGCTATGTACAACCTCATAGGCCTATTTCGAAAGCCTCTTGATGCTCCTCTTGCCAGATAAACTCCTCATTTTTCAGTCAAAGCAGTGGTGAAAATGCCTTAGTTTTGCCACTTAAGTTGGAAATGAATCTCCTTAAGAAATTTATTTTTCCCAACCAAGACTGAAGCTCCTTTTTGGTCGACGGTGGTTTGACGTCCATGATAGATTTAGTCTTGCTTTGATTAACCTCAATGCCTTTTGTCGCACCCCAAAATTTCCCCTCCGTTTCATCCTATCATTTTCAAAAAATGTATCTGTTGATTATGATTTCAGAGGAATTCTTACTGAGAATGTTTCATGGAAAAGTTGTAACCGATTCATTTGATATTCCAGAGGTTTCGAATGACTTCGAATTGTTCTCGCGCAAAAGGGTTGTTTGGAATTATGGGTCAGAAAAAGGATTATTTATTTTAGAACTTGAATTCAAAAATAATCATTTGAGAATTTAAGTTTTAAAAGAAATTATTCCTTTTTCTTATTCGGTAAGTAGAAATACTGTTTTCACTATATAAAGTTGCTAGCCAAAAATAATTGTTGGATGCTTCGAGAAAAAATACGCAAAAAGGAAGAGTACTGTGTCCTGTGGAATTTGGTTTTGTTTATGGCGGAGAGGCATTACGAAGAATTCGTTCACAACAAGAAGAGATTGGAATTGTAATTCAAAATTGAGCATTTTTTATATCAAGTTGATATTACAAAATATTCAAGTTTAGAATACAAATTTCGCAAGAGAAATCGGAATTATAGTTCGAATTTGAATACTTTTCTTATATCAAATTGATATGATAAAAATATTTAAGTTTCATAAGGAATACATTTTTTACAAGAGTAATTGGAATTTATTAATTTCGGAACTTTGTCCGTTATTACATAATGTTCTAATTCTTGTTTTACAAGTACAAATGTATTAATTCTATCCTAACGTAAGCTCCTCGGCTTCCTTCAATTTCTCTTCATCCGGGCATTCTTCTTCACTTCCACAGTGCTGTCCACTTGTCATCTGAAACAATGGAAAGAGATATAATTAATAGCAACCGAATAATTTTTATACGAAAACAAGAATTATGTTTTTCGGACTCATCACTAGGGTGGGGTTGAGGAATCAGGTTTAAAGGTCAATTGTTTCAAAAGCCTCGGAACCGAAGTTCCTTCATCGGCCGTTACCGTCACCTCTATTGCAAATCACAACAACTTCCGTTGTTGGTTCACAAAAGAGGTGCATTTTGGAAATCATGGAGCATCATTTTTCCAAAGAAAAAGCCCAACAATGTCAAAAAGATTTGATTCAGCCCAAAAGGAAAATATAATGAGTTATGCATCAGCAGACAAAAAACAGTTTTTTCACCCCACAGTAACTATTCTTCACCCAACAGCAACAGCAGGCAGCATTCACAGAAAAAAGCAAGATGCCAAATTCAAGTTTCAAATGACAGAGCAGTAAGTATGCAGAAAAGAGGAAAGTTAAGTGTAATAATAAACAATACAGACTGTAGCAGAGAAAGACCAAGGCAAAAGCTGTAATTTATCAGAAAAGATGGTATCTAAAAAAAATCCCAGCATAGTATCTGTTCACAAATATACCAGAATAGGAATACACTCAAGTATGTATCAGCATAGCAGTCTAAGAGACCAGGAAGTAGCAGGATACAGACCAAAGACTAAAACCAAGGAAGGATAGTATCTGTTGATATATACCAGTTCAAAACCCAACAGGATAGGGGGTCAAAGACAAAAAACCAAAAATCAAGTGAGCATCTGTTGTTACAAAACCAGCATGTGTCCTTAACAAAAAAGATGGACCAACATATTCAAAACCGGAAAACAAACCAACAGATCATCAGCATCATAACCAATCGTTCCAAAACACAGAACCAAACAGAGCAAACAATCATAAAACACCCTAACATGCTCATCATTTTCCCAGACCCACAAACCCTTCAGAATTGAGAAAGAAGAGAGGAGAAGTATCAGAATAATCTCACCGGGTTGGACTCAGAAGCGGCGTCTCAGCCGTACCATCATCGTCGACCAAGAGTTCCGAACCTTCAAAGCCAAATCGGTAAACATCTGTAAAACAACATTAAAACATGCATCAGTGATCAGAAATCAGCATGCAAACAGCGATTGAGGCGGAGAGAAGCGAGATCGAGAGAGAAGAGAGGGTCGCGGTCGCGAACTCGCGATGAGAGAGAGGAGAAACAAATCGGTCGCGGTCATAGAGAGAGAGATGAACGGCGACGGTGATAGGGACAGAACGGAGTGAGCGAATTCCGGCGAGGAGGAACGGTGAGAACGCGGCGAGAGAGAACGAGGGTTTTGTTTCTGGTTTTCACGAAGAGAGCAATGAGAGAGACAGACCTTTGGTTTCTTTGTTTTGGTTCAATTAGTTTAATTTAGGATTAATTAGTAGTAATGCTATTATTTTTTAGTTATATTATGATTATTACTATTATATTATGTTTTTACTATTATTACTATTAAGTATTATCATTATTATTAAGTATTATTATTATTAATATATATTATTACTAGTATCATCATTATTATTACTTATATATTATTATTATTATCATTTTTTTAACTGTGAATACTCATTATTATTATTATTTAGTATTTTATTATTAATAAGTATTATTATTTTCTTTAAGTAACAAAAGTTATTATTACTTTTCTTTTTTCCTTTTTACCATAAAAACCATTAATATTTCAAATGTCAAAAATAATAATAATAGTGTAGTTAGATTTTCTTTCTTTTATTATTAGGAAATTTTTAGCATTTTCTTTTCTATTTATTCCCCATTTGTAAATTTGTACCCCCACTCCCAACGGTTGTAATAGCTAGTAAATATTTGTATTGCTTTATTATTTATTTATTATTCGCAAAGCACAAACCAAAAACATTTTCTAAACTAATACTCGTGCGAGCCATCTTTTAAACCCTGAGTTGACAAAGCTTTGAAGCGTCACAACGGCCACACATTTACGCACACACCACGCTTACTCTTGGGCTTACAATGAAACTTTGATTGATCAGTTAAACATTATTTAATTATTTAATTAAGTTATTTAAAATTAATTGGCCCATCCGATTAATTTTATTAAATTAATTACTTGATTAAGTTTCGTTTAATTAGTCGATTAAATTTATTTCGTGCATGCACCTACACAGTAATTTGTTTAAGCCACCTTGTATGGGCTTTTAATTTATTTACTTGCTTTATTTAATGCTTGTACACATTTGCTTGTTCTTTTTCCATTATCACACCTTAGGACCATATGTTCAATTAACCATAACTCGCATCTCAAAAACACTTTCGCAATTAAAGTTTCAAACCTCGATCCAACGTCGAGTGCATTTTCAAAATCTTTTTCGTAATAAAGTACAAGTTTTTAGCCGTTAGACGCTAGACTAGTTGCTAAAAACTTGTCCCCCAAACAAACTTTAGTCTTTAAGTCGTTGGACGCTAGACCCGTGGCTTAAAGACTCCTAAATAACGTGAACTCGTTTCACTTCACTTTTTCTCAAGAAAACTTTTTTGGATGATAGACGACTTGGGCGAGCATTCGTTCCTCGGGTTTCTAGTATTTGAATCGTGAGACGCTAGCCTCGTTGTTCGGTACTTTTTCATCCACATAAAAAATAATTCAACTCATTCAAATCCTTTCATCGCTCATATGCGATCGTAAAAAACTCTTTTCGGATAAAGAGGGTGCAATTAGTCGTTTCAAATACGAACGAGGACTTAAGCTTTTCAAACAAACAAAACAAGTCCTAGTTCAGAACATTTGAAACGTCTAAAACGCACGATTTTTCTTATAAAATCAATACAACAAACTTAAAACCTTTTTAAGAGGAACTACAGAGTTTTGACTTTCCCATTGCACGAGGGAATATGTAGGCACGCGGTTCTGAAACCGTGTCAAACTCAAAATAATAACAAACAATTTCTTTTCCTTTTGGTATTCATAACTTAGCAATAAACACACACACAAACGCGTAGAATTAAATGGGTCCTATCGAGTACGATGGATGTAAGGGGTGCTAATACCTTCCCCTTGCATAACCGACTCCCGATCCCACTTTTTGGTCATGTAGACCGCCTTATCCGCTTGTTTTGGGTTTTATCTATATTTTCCCGTTCTTTTTGGAACAAATAAAATTAGGTGGCGATTTCACTAGTTTTCGAGAATTAAAAGATTTTTGAAAATCGAGTTGCTTCACCTTTCTTATGCACAACAAAACCAAGGAAATCTCCTGCCTGCACACAAAGCACACTTTAATGGATTCATTTTCAATCCATATGCTCGCATTCTTTCGAAGGATCTCCGAAGGTGTTCTAAGTGTGTCAATTTACTGCTCAACTTAATTACAATATCATCGATGTAAACCTACATGAAATTTTCAATGAAATCATGGAACATAGAATTTATTACCCTCTAATATGTTGCTCCAGCGTTCTTCAAGCCGAATGGCATGAATACCCATTCATAGGTGCCTAATTCCCCTGGGCAACGAAACACCGTCTTCGGCACATCATCATCTGCAATAAAAATTTGGTTATAACTAGCCTAACCATCAAGCATACTTAAATATTCAAAACTAGCAGCCGAATTGACTGGCATTTCAGCCACTGGCATGGCATATTCATCTTTAGGAGTGGCATGGCATATTCATCTTTAGGAGTGGCATCATTTAAGTCTTTAAAATCAATGCATACTCTTAGCTTTCCATTTTTCTTAATAACTGGCACAATATTAGCCAACCATTCGACATACCTTGCAGTTCTGATGAACTTGCTTTGGAGGAGTCTTTCTATTTCCTCCTTGATTTTTGACATAATTGCAGGTGCAAATCGTCGAGGTGTTTGTTTCACTGGCTTTTGCCCAGCTTTTATTGGTAACTTTAACTCGACCAATTCTCTGTTCAAACTTGGCATTTCACTATAGTCCCAAGCAAAACAATCTTTAAAGTCTTTTAGTAAAGATATTACCTCAGATCTGAGTTTTTGGTCGATGTTGGCGCTAATGTAGGTTGGTCTTTTATCACCCTCTGTGCTAAGGTCGATTTCTTCCAAAGGATCTTGTGGCTGCATTTTTCTGGTGCCATAGGATCCTTTTCGAAACCTAGAAGTTCGCCGTCGTATATGCAATCTAAACACTGCTTACCGACGTTTTCGTTGACTCGTTTGCTTTTATCTCATGGTTCTGGCTCTACAGCCAAAATTACTTCCTCTAGAATGGGAAATTTACCAACTTCTGTGGCCATATTTTCTTCTTCAGACTCTAGAGTCAAATTTATCTTATTTTCGACAATGTACGCCAAAATCCTTCTTAGAGCTTCTAGTTCAGACATCACTGTCATGATGGTTTCCCCAGCCTGTCGACGCGGGTTCCTCTGTGTAGGGATCCTCTAGAGTTTCAACATCCCACAAAAATCTGTGGGTTTCATGTAGTTTCAAAGAGACGAATGCCTCATTTAAGTTGGCATACATTTCTTCCGCTGGCTGACAAGGAGCAATATTGACCAACTTCCTGTCGAACTGGTTTTGGACGACATTATTGATATCCTCCATGAAGTAACCTTGATCAGCTTCGATGTTCTCCATAATGCCATCTTCTCTCCATATGATCAGGCGTTGATGCATGGATGATGGCACAACACCGATTCCATGTAACCATTCTTTGCCCACTAGCAGATTATAACTAGGTCGACCTTGAATGACCATGAATATTCTCGTCCTAGTGACTGAGCCGACCGTGATATCTACCTGGATTATCCCCATGGTAGTTTTAGTTCTTGCTTCATAGTCCGACAGGACCACATTGTGAGATCTTATATCGGTGTCGAACTTACCGATTCTCTTCAAAATATGATGTGGCATTATGTTGACAGTAGCGCCACAATCCACTAACACCTTGTTAATGGCAGTTTCTTCGACCTTCGCCCTAATCAACAAAGGCTTCAAATGGCTCCTTATGGCCATGTTGGGCCTCTCAAAAAAGGCATCATGGCTCTCAATAAAGCCATTATTCATCACAAAGTATCAAGTTGGCTTATGTAAAGCCATTTCAGCAGCATCCAGATTATTAGTATTCTCTACCTCTATCGGGATATTATACTCCTCTAGAAGTATAGAGACAACGTTGACTAGGATGTCTAGGCTCTCTTCTGAATCAGAGGCAAACTCATCAATCGCCTCATCGGAACCATTGTTGACTGGATTGTTGACACATTCCTTAATCTGCTGCTTGATAGTATAGTCGACCTTTTCCTTGTACTGTCGTGGATTCTTTCTTTTATTGATAGCAATCTGCTTAACAACAACTGCGGCTTGTCTTTCAGCCTGCTTCTTTCTCTGGAAATGCCTCCACTGAGTCCGACTCATAGGATTTTTCCCCATGTAGTTTTTAGACACATGTCTTTTCTTCTCAAAATGTACCTCTAGTCGATAGCTCATGGGTGTTTTTCCTTTTGCCTCTCTCATAGCACCAGCAACATTTGATGGCCCAACTTCCATTTGGGGCTTGATCCACGTCCCCTTGGGTGCAGTGGCCGACGGAACAAAAGTCTTTGGCCTAAATTGGGATGCTTGCCTTGGGTCCCTTCTATTCCATTGGGCCCTTCCCCTCTCCAACTGTAGTTTCTGGAAATTCTCAGCAGCGACTCTGTTAGTTGGCACGCTGCATCTGGGGCACAAACTGACTTGAGCACCCTTGCTTTTGCAACGATAAAGAAAACCCAGTAGGTATTCATCGTCTGTTGGATAGACGCCAGCTAGTTTGACGTTTGGACTCTCGTTGGTGCTTTCCTCCAACATGGTGTTGTCAGGAACCTCAATGATGTCGACCATCTTGATGTCGACAGGCTTAGAAAATAAGGCTTCTTCTTGCCTCAAAGGATTAGTATCAATCTTCTGTTTCCTTGCAACAAATTTCAAACGACCCTCCTGGAGTGACTTCTAAACCAGATCCTTGAAAAGAAAACATTGAGAGGTTGTGTGACCAAGATAATTATGATATTTGCAAAAACCTCTTTTTTGTCTTTGTTATAATGGTGGTAATTTAGCATTTAGGGGTACTAGAATTTGACCATCTTTGACTAATAAATCAAAAATCTCCTCGCATTTGCTAACATCAAAATTATAAGTTTTTGCAGGAGTTCTTGAACTAGTTTGGACAATAGGGATTTTTCCTTTCTCAAGAAACAATGATTTACACTCTTAGGCTGGCCCTGATTTTAATTCAGCCACATCCACGTCTGCCTCAGTCAGCGACATGTAATCAACCTCATATATGGGATCTGTATCATCGAAGTCAACATAGGCTAGCTTCTCTTTCTTAGTCTTAGCCTTAGTGTGTCTAACTTTCTCTAGTCGAAGGCGCTCAAGGTGTTGAACCCTGTCAGCCAATTGTGACATGCTCTTAACGAAGGTTGGATCTATTTTCTTCCTAATAGAGTAGTCCAGACCTCCAACAGCCATTTGAACATGTTCATGTTCAGGAATCTGGTTAAAACACCTTGCTTTTAACGATCTAAAACTATTTAGATAATCGTCTATTATCTCAACAAACTTTCTCTTAATGCTTGATAACTCGACCAAACTAATTTTTGAATGCCCCTCATAAAACTGTTCGTGGAAGAGTTTCTCCAACTTCGACCATGAGTCGATAGAATCAGCGGGCAAGGTAGTAAACCATGTAAGGGCTGCTTTAGTGAGGGACGAAGGGAAATGTTTCACCCTCAAGCCTTCATTATTTGCCATGTCTCCCGACTCAGTCAGGTATCTAGCGATGTGCTCGACCGTCGACTCACCCATTTCTCCCCCAAATTTGGTGTACTTAGGAATTTTCCATCCTCTAGGGTTTTTGGTCTGTAAAATATACTCTGATAATGGGGAGGAATACACTGGCCTTGGCATTGTATTCATACCATTTTGGGCTATAATTCTCTCGACAATATTGGTTAAGTTATTCTCGACAACTAATTCCTCCAGTCGGAATTGATCAACGACTTGGTCGGCCTCTTGCTGTCTACGTACCAGAACCCTAGGTGGGTCGACAACAACATTTCTTTGAGGCGTTGCAGCTTGACCTTGATACACAGTTTCTTTATCTACTGCCCCCATGTCACCATGAATAGGTATGGCTTGTCGAACCGGGTGCCCATGTCGGGCAACCGCTTGGGGGACTCCTAAGAAGTTACACAAACGTGTTAATTGTGCAATAACCTGTCGGTTCGTTTTAGTAAACTGTCTATTAGTCTCGACCGATTCTTGCACTATAGGGTTATACACGTTGCCCATTTGGTTAGTTAACATATTAACCAACTCATGGTTGCTATCATCCATTTGTTGCCTCAATACCGCCAAAGAGGTAGTATTTAGATGTTGCACAGGCATTTCCCTATTAGCCCTTATTGTAGATCCTTGTAGAGGAGCATTTGTATTTTGCGCGTTATCATACATCATGGCTACACTCGGGGTCGACTGGTATCCCTTTATTAAGGAATACGACATTCCATAAGGGGGATTCGTAGCAGTACCAAATCGAGCTATCGTTGTGTTCGGAATGGCACTCGTGGCCACCACAGGCCCTGGACTCACTGGTGTGGTCTGGGGAATGGGAATTGATACTGAAGTTGTTGGCCCAGAGACAGTTGTGTTTCTTAATGGATGAAATGACGCAAGTTGCGAAACAACTGGGTCGACGATACCCAATGTTCGTGATGGAACTTCATCCGCATTTGACGCAGGAGCATTGTTTGTCATCTTAGGTGTTCGTTTCCTAGTGGGTGGTGGTTTCTTATTTGCTGAATTTCCACTTCTAAGTTTCATGCACTTCCAACGCTACTGACAAACTCTAACACTTAGCACATGTCCCACTGGGCGTGCCAAGTTTTTTTACTGTGGAAAATGGTAAACATCCGCTAGTCCTCCCTAAGTCCTAAAACTAAGGTTTACTTGCAAGATTGACCAGTTGATCTTAAGACATGTGCTAAGATTTGGTATATTGTACTGATTCTGCAGAAAAAGACCTTGGCCAAGAAACAGTTTTCAGAGACCAATGGAAATAGCACAATGGCTTTCCACACAGACAGAATCTCGACTACCTACTAACCGACTGTAGGTTCTGGATAAACAAGACTCGACATAACATTAATTGGTGACTCGTGACCAACACTTGACGTTGAGGTATTCTAGTGAAAGAATTGTTCGAAATGAAAAAGAAGTAAACAAACAGTAAAGATAAACTTAAATGAAAATTGATTGCATTGAAAGTAAATACGGTGATTCACGTACATCAAAGGCTTGAATGACTCTTTCTTCCTTTTGTGCGAAATTGGGCAGAGTTTTAGCAAGCAATTTGAACATACAAATGAACACCCTTAAAATCCTAACAAACTGACTTATTTATAGTATTTTACAAGATAACTGCTAAGAGTAATCAATGAACGAGATTCAAAATAAAAATAACTACTACACACGATTTTGCCATTCATTTAGCGCCTCGGAACCATGATCTTTTGAAATAACTGCCCATGATCTCCACATATTGACTTTTTCCCGCTTCGTGACTTCAAAAAGAACTAACTGCTTTTGGTTTCGATATCCCTTTAAGGAATATTAATATTCCTAAGTCCCTTAGCCTACATCTTCGACAGCATCTAACCTTTGACCAAATCCTTTATTTGACCCAATCCTATGTCGAATCGACCAACAAACCATTCTGTCGATATGGTTTTATTTTCGGCGCAGTTTATTCTGGTTGTTTGGTCAATTGGGTTGGTTTTCTGACTCAACTTTTCAACTGACATATGTTTTCTGACACTTCCAATCTTGGCTTTGTAAAGCTTTTCCCACAAACTATCTTCATTTAAGATTGGCCTTGTAGGGACATTTTCCTTTAAGCAGTGATCTCAAACGCACTTACAAATTTCTAGTTAACAGCCATGATGCATGTCATGCACATGATTTTACTTTTATTGTTTCTTCTTATTTTATTTCATTATTCAAGGAACTTAATAAAGACAATTTAATTTGCGAATATCAAAGTATAACAAAACTGAAATACTGAATAAAAAACTCGTATCATTAATAAAATAATTTGAGTATTACAACTCTTCAATACAAGTTTCAATGAACCCAAGTACAACAGAGCATATAATAGAAATGAGAAGTCCTAAGGAACCAAATCTGCAGAAGACCCTTCATCAGATGACCTCCTCCTCTTGAGCTTCCTAATCTCTTCCTTCAGCTACTCGTTCTCCAACACATACTTGTCAACATAACCCTTCCAAGCACCTGACTGAAGGGAAGTATGAGAATAAACAGAAGCACTAGAAACTGGATGAACACTAGAAGAAAGCAAATCCTCTTGTTTCTCCATCATCTCTATAGCACGACTCTCAAGAATCTAAATCAAATCCTCGGTTTCTTTCAACTCTAATTCATGAGACATCGTCATAGTATGATACTTGTTTTTCCAAGCTTCCTTATCTTGTCTCATCTGAACCAAAGAAACCTGAAGATCCTCTATGTCATCTGAACCCTGAGTAGTATCTAAGAACAAATCAGTAAGAGGCTTTGTTGCACCCCAAAATTTGCCCTTCTATCTCGATTTTATCTGGCTTAGGCTTCGCATTCATCTGCATACGCTTCCATTAAGTCATTGGCATTAAACAGTCATTCATTTATCGCATCTGCATCATTAGTCGTATTTAAATTGACCAAAAATCCGTTTAAATCGATATTTGTATCATTTTGAAGTTGTAAAATACCTGATATTTCACTTCATTCATTTTCTTCTTACCTGTTTATTGTATCGTTTTAAGTTGATTATATGTCGATGATATCAATATTTCGATTTTACAAACAGACTGCTAAAAGCGATTCGACACTGTACGAAAATTAGCGGGAAAAATATTTCAAGTTTTCGCCTCTAACTCACTGCTTTATGAATCTACGTGTCGCGTAGATCATGAAGATGTGATCTCTCTAATTTTTCGATACATGTCGAAGTTTTGTTTTTAACCGTAAGTGTTTTAAAATCGGGTATTCTTCATTATCGTTTTATTTCAATTTTAATTATTTCAATAATTTTTCTTTAATCTATGAAACTCGTAATTTATTTTAATGTGCTTATTTTATTTTTTCGGATAATTTATTGTCTGAACTTTTATCATTTTTAACAATTTTAGGTGTCCATTTTTTATCTCCAAAAATCAAAATAAAAATGTTTTATGATAGATTATTTTTTAATCTTTTGGGCTTTGTGGCCCATTTTATTAAAAGGGGTATTTTTGGCATTTTTTAAAATTGCTAAACCTAATTTATTGGGTATATATATGTGTTATAATTTACTGTTCACGGAGGAAGCAAAATTGAGGGAGGCAACAGATCAAAAACAAAACAACAGACGACTATCAGAAAAAGAAAAAAAATGCAGTTATAATACTCCTTCATCTCTATCACCGAACCAACCTTCAAACCTTCATAAACCCCTGTTTCCATCTACTCCATTCCATCTCCATTAAGCCTCCCTCCACCGTGTCTCACCCTGTTTATCGTTTCCCTTACCTCACTGTTCCCACACCGCTCCTCCATTCACTTCCATCTGTTTCCTCACCTCCATTGTCGGCTTCCGTCTCCACTCTCAGCCTTTCCATTCCGTTCCACGACAACCTCTCCACCATAATCCTCATATAACCATCAATCCCCTCCTTGTTTCGTTCCAACCGCGACCTTCCTTTACAGCCGCTGTTAAACACTCCCTTATGACTCCCTGCCCAACAGCCACCTTCATTCCATTCCGTGACCTCCTTGCTGCCGAACAACCACACAGCCAGCATCCACACCCCTCTTCATTATTTTCACGCTCACCGTCAACCGAACATCAACAGAAAAACCCCAGCCTCTTCCTCCGTCGCCGTCCCTTCCCACACAGTCGCTACCTCACTGTCTTCACGCAAACCCCCACAGTCTAGCAATACCCCTCTGCTACAACCACCGTATCACCGCCTCCAACTTCTTCTACTTCCCAAAATATTCAAATCTGCTCCGATTCTTAATGTGAGCAACAACAACTTCCATATTTCGATTGCTCCGGCAGCTTCGACACGTTTCAGCAATCTGCAACCCTTCCGTTCTCTCACCAATCCTCTGTTTTAGTTCTCCCGCCGCAAGCTCACTTGCAAACTGTTCCTTTATTTCCGCTGTTCAAACTGCAGCAACAACAAGTTTGGGAAACACGGCTTCTGTTGATATTCCGACGCTTCGGTAAGATCTAATTCCTTTTAATCTGTTAAACTGAATCTTTGTCGAGTTTTGATGATGAATAGCTGCAATAATACTGATATGAATTCATATAACTGTTTATGAAAGAACATTTGAGTTCCTGTGTTGAAAACATGCTGGATATATGTTTATGCTTGAATTTTTCGAATCTGTGATAACTGCTGAGTAGTGTGTATTTGTGTTTATTGATCTGTTGAGTTAGAAAGTCTATTCTAGTATGCTGCTAAAAGAAAACTGTGTTGAGAATATGATGTCAGTTTCTGTATTCACACAATGTTGGTTTGTTCTCATTTTAATTTCAATCGAAGTTGCAATGATTTATGTTCAAATTTGGGTTTAGTTTCGATGATGGCTTGATATCGATGTCGCGCCTATTCGCGTAAGATTTAGCCGAGAAACTTTTAATATATTGTATTTTTAATTTCGAGTGAAGTTTGTGAGTAAAGTTATATTTTTATAGTTTCGATGATGGCTTGATATTGATGTCGCGCCTATTCGCGTAAGATTTAGCCGAGAAACTTTTAATATATTGTATTTTTAATTTCGATTAAAGTTTGTGAGTAAAGTTATATTTTTATAGTTTCGATGATGGTTTAGTATCGATGATGTGTTTATCCGCGTCTAATACAAACGAGAAAACTAAGGATATATATTGTTGCATTTCTTATTGTGTTGCATTTTGAAACATGAAATCAATTTGGTTTTGGAAACACATACATTTGGAGTATTCGGTTTGGTTTATGACGAGTAATTGATAAGAGGATTCCATGTCGGTTTTCGATGATGGTTCAAATATCTATGTCGCGTTTATTCGCGTAAGATGTGACCAAGAAACCATTTGAATAACCATGCTAGTTTGTTTTTCTTGAACTTTGGACGAGGATTCTATTTTAGTTTCAATGAAGGTGACGATAACGACGCATTTATTCGCGTATAAATCTGACCGAGAAGCTATTGTTTGCAACATATTGTTTCTTTTGTTTGAATTTAAGCGAGAAAATAGTTTTATCTCAAGTAAAATCAATTGATTTATGGCTGCCCCGGGTTTAATGGTATAGCTTGATTCGGAATCCATCTTTGCCAATTGATTTATAGAAGCATTTTTACAATACTAAATCGGAATGTTGGTGTATGAAGGTTACTTCTTTGTCTTTTTGTTTGTATTTATGCACCTTTTGGTTGAAATTCGGAGAATTTTTATACACATGAAGTTGTTGTCCGAGTTTGATTTGTTTAATTTGTAGCTCACTTTGAATTCGGTTTATCATATCATGAATTTGAATCGGATAAGAGTTTGAATTCTGAATTCTTGTTTCATTCGTGAATTGTTAATATTTAATAGTCATCGTGTTTACTTGATATTGCATGATTTAGAATGATAAATGCCATGTTCAGTGAGTTATGATATAAACCTTTGCTTTTTGAGTTGTTTATGTAAATAATACAAGTTTCATTCAATTTTATGATCTTGTTTACTAACCATTTTTCGATTTTGTACCTTGCAATTTCATTTCGTCTTTAATTTTTATACCACTCATGCTACTAACAGATTTGTTACTTGTGAAGGCATTCAAGAATAGTTCAAATACCGTTTCCTCTTAGCATCTATACACCTTTTTTATATACACTGTTATTTTTATTCACATTACTGTTTATATTTAATATTTAGTAATGTATGTATAGATATACTTAGTATTTTTATGTTTTATTTTTTATACTGTAAATATAATTATACTTAGTATTATTTTTATTTCTTATATTTAGTATTGTAAATATATAATTATACATACTTCTTTTATTCATATATTTTATTTGGTCCATTTGTAAATAAATTCAATTACATTGTAATGATCTTTGTTTGTATCTTGAGTGATGTAGGAATCTTCATTTGGTATTCATCCGATGCATCAAGCCTTATCCGATCTTGAAGACTACTTGGAGCTTAACTCTTGCACAACATAAAAGTTATTCAATTATTCAAACTAATTCGATTTGGTTGTACATATCCTCTTTCATGAACATGTACCCCTTATTCCCGCATAGATTGTAATAGCTTAGGATTTATTTCCTTGTGTGTTCTAATTACTGTTTAATTATGCGTTTATCATATTAGAACACATAGCCTCCTCTTGGGCTCCTCATCAAGAAGCAGGTAAACATACACAATGCACATTGCACACATTTATAGTTTGGTCCTAGGCTTTTCTAAAGCGACAACTATCCGATCGATTGTTCCAATCGGTCGTTTAGAATACTAGTGTCACGCTAGTCCCACTTTTAGGAGCATACATAAAGTCACTTTGTATGAGCTCGTTTGTTTTCTTAATTGAATTATTATACACACAACCAAACTCTTAAAACACTTTCAAATTAAAATAATTAATTGAATTTTTTTCCTTAAATCAATTTTCTATAAAAAAGAACACTTGGATGAGATTTGTTTCAATTGTTAGATGTTAGCCTAACGATTTAAACAAATTGAAGTTTTTAGATTGTTAGATGGTAGCCTAATAAACTAAAAACTTCTATCCATGTTCTAAAACAAAAAATGTAGTCTTATGGCATTTAATTAAATTGTTGGATGATAGCCCACCGATTTAATTAAATTTAAAGTATTTGGGCCATTAGATGATAGCCTAATGACTTAAATACTTTTATTCCATACACTTAATAAATGTGAAATTTGTTTCACCTCACCCTTTTCATAATAAAGATTTTGGATGAGAGATGATTGGTCGAGCTCACTCACCAATTTCGAGTATTCGAATCGTTAGATGATAGCCTAACGTTTTGGTATTTGTCATCTACAATTAAAATCAATTCAACCCATTCAAATTCCTTTTCCGCTCACATGTGGTCATCAAAAACATTTCTACTAAAATCAACACAACCAATTCAAACATTTTCAACAAGAACTACGGAGTTTTGATTTTCCCATTGCACGAGGAAATACGTAGGCACACGGTTTCGAAACCATGTCAAACTCAAAATAATAATTAACAAACCCCTTTTCTTCTTTCTTATTCATAATTTAGAAATTAGCGAATACACACACAAACATACTTTGAACTAAATGGGTACCATCGAGTACGATGGATGTAAGAGGTGCTAATACCTTCCTTTTGCGTAACCGACTCCCGAATCCATTATTTTTGGTCTTGTAGACCGCCTTATCCGACGTAGTGGGTTTTATCTATATTTTCCCGTTCTTTTTTTTAGAACAAATAAAATTAGGTGGCGATTTCATTGTTTTAAAAATTTATTTAAATGATTTTTGAAAAACGAGTTGCTTCAGTTGGCGACTTCACTGGGGACAATTTTAAAATCTACTTTTGACTAAGCGAGTCAACCCTAGTTTAATTCTTCGCATGTTTGTGTGTTTTTTCTATCGCTTTCTTCTTTACCCAGGCTTCTAGGTCACCTTTTTAGGAATAGAGGGGTTGCGTAGCCTAGGTCCCCCTGACTCCAATGTCTTGTGGACCGAAGCAAAGACTCCGGCTTAGAGTTGGTTATTTTAAGGAGGTTGTTGAACCGCATGATAGTGCAGGACATCAATCTTTGGACAAATGACCTATAACTCTAAGTTTGTTCATGTTGTCCTAACCGAGACCAATCGCTCAAATTTTGGATTTCGAGCATCCTGTTAAGAGTCGTTTCTTGGAGTATACTTTTGCGAATATTATCACTACGTAGGTCGTACAAGTGTTGATAATATTTGTAAAAGGGGATCTGAGACCCCAAGAAACATTTAGCCAAAAAACCATAGGATTAGCCTTACCCGGGGAATTGTTGGGTAGACGTCGAAACCATGATCGATCAATCCTATGAACCAGCTTTATTTAATTTGCAACATACATTACATACATTTGCACAAAACAATTCAACATATAAATTTTATTTTCAGGGAACCTTATAGACTTTGTTGGTGTAGTAAGAAGAAAGGAAGAATGAATCCAACTGTGAAGAACGTTCCACATCTCATATTCAAAGAACTGAAGATGGGGAAGCTGATAAGTCAAAGTGAGAGAATTCCGCCTGTCAGTAGAGCTTATTTTGGGAAAAGGTTTGGGAACATCCTAGATCTTTTGACTACCAATGTGGACATGGAAGCTTTGATTGCTTTGGCAAAATACTATGATCCTCCTCTTCGATGCTTCACATTCCAAGACTTTCATCTTGTTCCTACAATTGAGGAGTTCGAGAGAATTCTTAATTGGCCTTTGAAGAATGACATTCCCTTCCTCAACATAGGAGAAGACTTGGATAAGGCTGATTTAGTTGCTGCTTTGTTTCTTCCTATAAGGGAGGTGGCACCTTGGGTTACAGACAAAGGTATTCTTAGGAAAAACTTGGAAGATAAGTTATCAAGTTTGAGTGTTCAAGATGATTGGCCGACTTTCAGCTCCATTCTGGCTTTGCTCATCTTTGGGGTGGTCATGTTTCCGACTAATGAAATTGGTTACTTGAGCCCGTCTGCTATTGGTATATTCATGTCAAAGAACCCTATTCCTGCATTGTTGGCTGATGTTCTTTACCATCTCCATGAGAGACATCTGAAAAGTCGAGGGGTGGTTCTGTGTTGTTCTCCGCTGCTATATTTGTGGTTGACATCTCATATCCCTCAGAGCGGACCATGGGAGAAGATCCTAAGAAATTTAACTTGGTCTCAAAAATTGGCTTCGCTTACTACTGATGGTGTGTTATGGCATTCTCCAGGTTGGGGATTCATTGATGTTATCACTCACTGTGGTGGGTATTCTAATGTTACTTTGATTGGGTCTGTGGGATGTATCAACTATAACCCAAGGCTTGCAACAAGGCAGTTGGGATATCCAATGGAAAATGAACCAAGACCTGAACACTGGGAGAGTTTCATTATACATAAGCTGGGCCAAAAGGATCGCAATGAAGTAAGAAAGATCCGAAGAGCTTGGACTCAAATTCATAGGGAAAGCAGAGAGCTGATCAAGAGAGGTGGAATTGATGGAAGATCCTATCGCCAGTGGGTGATAGAAAGAGTTCAAGAAATCAAGCTACCTTATTTTATGGAGGTACCCTTTGATCATCCAGAACCTGTAATCACTCATGTTCCGATAGAAGAAAATTTGAGGCTTCAAGAAATATTAGGAAGATGGAAGAAGAAAGGTTGGAGCTACAAAGCTCGAATTCTCGCATTTCTCTCAAAGCTGAAGATCTGGAAGCTAATCTCAAGGAGGTAAAAGAAGAATTAGCAGGAAGGAGAAGACAAAATGAGGAAGATGAAGAACTCCTAATAAGATATTCTGAAGACTTGTAAAGTGCTGCTAGTGGGGCAAGAGGTCTTCGTCGACAGTTGAGAGCTACTCAGCAACAAAGAGGGCAAGCTTATCTAGATGAAAAAAGGGTTGTTGAAGAGAAAAGAGCACTGAAAGCACATCTTGAAGCCAAGATTTCAGAGTTAGAAGCTTCTCTAGCACAGACCAATAAAATGCTAGAAAATGAGATAGCTGCAAAGGAAGAAGTCTACATTGCCCAAGAATTGGAAGCGGTTGAACTAGCTGAAAGAGTTCAAGAGCTGAACATTACAAGAGAAGAAAGAGACAGTAACAGAGATGCTTATGAAGGCCTTAGAGAGCATTGTCAGGGTTGGATAGATGAGATCCATAATCTGAACCGTCTGTTGGATGAAAAGGATGAAATTGTGTCCTTTCTAGAAGAGCATAATGCACATTTCTATGGGAAGTATAGTGGTATGGTTGACATATGTAACCGCTTGATTGTTGATGTACCCTGGAGACTTAGGTCGGCCTTAGAAGACCTTGAAGGCAATCAGATACCTCCTGTTGTGAGCGAGTTCCTCTTTCTTTGTCAGGATGTGGTGAACCGGTTCAAGACAGAAACCAGAGATTTGAAGCCTCGTCGCGGACAACATTTCTAGTTTTTTTTAGCAATTTATCTTAGTTAAACATTTGAATTTAATGGTTAATGTAATGATTTAAATTTCAGTTTGAATCTTATTGCTCTATTTGAACTTGATCAGCAATGTAGTTTCACCTAACATTTTGGTATTTTATGAGATTTCAGTGATTTGCAATTTAATCAGTCTTTCCTCTAATGCTTATTATTAACTAATGAGTCTTTAAAGAGTCCCTGAAAATAAAATGTACGAAAACATATCATGGGCATGCATACATACCCCATAACATATCATACATAACAGGGTGTTAAGATCAGTCTTCTTACTTCTACTGTTATTTTTCTTCTACAAAGAAGAGAGATTGCAGATTTCTACATTCACCGGTACCAGACAAGAAGCAACCTGAAAAGACTGATGGAGAAGATTGAAGCTGACGTAGCCGCCCTGGGGACAAGAATGGACGCTCGCGTAGGGGAACTGATGGAGATAATACAAACCATGGCTCTGCAGCAAGAGGAGTTGAGAGCTTTGGTTGTGAGGCCGTAACCACCCAAGGAGTCAAGTTGTTCCTCCCCCTCAAGGGAATGCTTTGTCTCGAATTAGCTTGGAAGTTAACACCGGTTTTGCTGACCTTACCGGAGAGAATCAGGCTGCTCAGATGAATCACGCTTCAGTGGTTCCTCCTCCGCCTACCCCCATACATCGCCAACATCCAGAGCCTGGGTTGGTTCCTCCACCAGGCAAGAAGACTATCCAGATCCCAGTTCCTCAGCACGAGGACGATAACTTTGAAGATTGGTTTTCCAATGTTGAGGAACCAATAGAAGCTGATCGAAAGTTGCGCATGCTTGAGGAGCGCATGCAAGCTTTTGAGAACCAAGGAGTTTTGGGTTTCGACATGTCTAACTTGGGATTAGTGCAAGGAGTGAAGATCCCTCCCAAATTCAAAATCCCTGAGCTTTCAAAGTACAAGGGCAACTCTTGTCCTAAAACTCACTTGAGGTACTACTTTAGGAGGATGTCCGCTTATACGAAGGATGAGAAGCTCCTGATGCATTTATTTCAGGATAGTTTGACTGATGGACCGCTAGATTGGTATATGGGCCTTGATAGCTCGCAGGTGCAAATATGGAGAGAGTTGGTTAAAGCTTTCGTTCAACACTATGGCTTTAATACTGATATGGCACCTACAAGAACCCAGTTGCACAACTTAGCCCAGAAGAAAACTGAATCTTTCAAAGAGTATGCGCAAAGGTGGCGCGAGGTAGCTGCTAAGGTTCAACCCCCTATGGTAGAACGCGAAATGGTGGAAATGTTTACTGCCACACTAGATGGGCCTTACTATGCCTCTTGCAGCCTGACCAGTACTTTCGCTGACATGGTGATGTTTGGTGAAAGAGTTGAGATGGGGATCAAGCTAGGAAAGATTCAGGACATTAGTACTGACAAGAATGAAGTTGGTGTTGTAACTATTCCTGCTAGTGTTCCAAAACAAGATGTTGCTCCTAGACAACAGCAACTGAGACCTGTTAAGAAGTTTGATCCCTTGCCAATGTCTTATGCAGATGTATTTGCTCACTTGCAAAGCCTGAATATGATTGAATTGCGCAGTTTGAAGATTGACCCAAATAACCTGCCGAAATATTTTAATGCGAATGCTCGTTGTCTTTACCACTCCAATGCGCAGGGGCATTCTATTGAGAATTGTATTGCCTTCTAATACAAGTTTCAGAACTTACTTGATACCGAGGCAATCAACTTCGGACCACATCCTACCCCTAATGTTATTCAGCATCCCTTGCCTCCCCATGGTGGAAACGCTGTTAATGCAATTTGTGAAGAGGGAAGTTTGAATATGATAATGGATGTTAATATTTTGACCACCCCGTTATGGTGGATAAAGAAGCAATTGTTGTTGAAGGGGGACTTCTCTGGTTGTGATGATGATTGTGAACAATGTTTGATCCAAACTGAAGGATGTGATAACCTGAGGAACGAGATTCAGCGTCTGATTATTGAAGGGACTCTTCAATTCATCCAGAAAGAGTTCGATGTGCTGAATAGTGAAGATGAGGTTGACGTGGTTACTATCCCCGTCACTTCTAGAAAGATTCCTGTCACGATCCCTGTGCCGGCCAAGAAACCTCCTGTGATCATCACTTTGCCGGGTCCAGTACCCTACACTAGTGAAAAGGCCATCCCATTGAATTATGGATCTGAATACTACCGTGACGGAAAAAAATTGAATGTGGATACTTTTGAAGAAGGAAAGTTTGATGGAAAGAAGATTGAAAGAAATGAGCCTGTAGTGCATGATATTACGGAAGAAAGTCGGATTACCCGAAGTGGGCAAATCTTTTCCCCACCCAATCTAGCTGAGAAAAGTCCTGAAGCTTTGGCCAAGGCTAAAGCAAAAGCGGAAGGAATTATGATTGGGCATGAGTCGACACCAAAGTTTTCAACACCCGTTCTATGCCCTGAGGTGACCCAAGATGTTGAAGAACTGATGAGGTATATAAGGAAGAGCGATTACAAGATAATCGACCAGCTCGGCCAGACGCCCGCCAAGATTTCTATTTTAGCTTTGTTGAGGGATTCTGAACCTCACCGCAATGCTCTGATGCAGCTATTAGGGACATCTTTCGTTCCCCAAGAGATCTCTGTTAACCAGTTTGGAGGCATTGTGAACAGCATTTCAGCAAGTAATGGTCTCGGTTTTACTGACTTTGATTTACCTCCCAAAGGAAGAGAGCATAACAAAGCGTTGCACGTTTCCGTGGAGATAGAAAAAACTACTTTATCTCTTGAAATTCGACTATGAAGGGGTTGCCCTGAGACCCAGTGATTTGATAGTTAAGGCGTTTGATGGGTCAAAGAGGTCTGTGTTCGGCGAAGTGGATCTTCCTATTAAGATAGGCCTACAGGTTTTTTATGCAACTTTTTTCATCATGGATATCAATCCCTCCTACTGTTGCTTGCTTGGACGCCCTTAGATTCATGGGGCTGGCGCTGTGATATCTACCTTGCACCAAAAGCTGAAGTTCTGGATTAATGGGAAGGTGGTCACCATTTTTGGAGAAGAGGATTATATCGTCAGTCATCTGAGCAACTTTCGATATGTTGAAGTTGAAGGAGAGATCCATGAAACTTCATGCTAGGCTTTTGAAACAGTATCAGTCAATAAGGGTGAGAAGGGGGAAGTTTCCATGGCATCCTATAAGCAAGCTCAGGCTGTTGTTGAGTCCGGACATCCTGAAAGGTGGGGTAGAGTGCTAGAACTTCCTACTCAGACAGATAAGAGGGGTTTGGGTTTTGCTCCCGGAATGAAGGTCTTAGTCTCTGCCTCATTGAGCAAGGGGGTGTCTCCTCCTGTCAAGCTTGTCAAAGGCGGAGTCCTGATTGAAGATGTTTATGCAATTGACGGTGAAGCCGACAGTGGCTGTGATGTGGACAAGTGGATCTACCCAACTGTTCCAGGACGTGAGCTTTCAAATTGGTTCGTTGAAGACGTGGCTGTGGTCACCCGTTTTGAAGAGTAATTTTCTGTTTTTATGTCATGCCATAATTCCTACGTTATGCCCAAGACGTAGTGATCATGTTGTAGGGCCACAATGTTTTTAACTTTCAAGTTTATCATTAATAAAGGACGTCCTTTTTTGCATTCAAATATTTCGCTCTTTGTTTTTCTTCACTTATTCTTTAAAAAGGTGGCAATATGAAATTTTATTTTATAATCATTACTTTCTTCTTATACAAACTTTTTGTTTATTTTTCTTTTTTAATTTAAAAATAAAAAAATAATAAAAATAAAATTACCAACCACGTAGATGCGATCCTTCGTTGATCCCGGATTTTGTCGATGACGATTCTGCCGTGGCTCATTATGACTTTGACAAACCAATTTATCAAGCTGAAGAAGAAACCAAAGAGGACTGTGAATTACCTGAAGAATTAGCCAGGATGTTGAGGCAAGAAGAAAAGGTCATCCAGCAGCACCAAGAGACTCTAGAAGTGATCAATCTGGGAACCGAGGATGCTCGAAAGGAGGTCAAGATTGGGGCAGCATTGGAAGATGGAGTTAAGCAAAAGCTTGTCGAAATGCTTCATGAATACGTGGACATCTTCGCTTGGTCTTATGAAGATATGCCTGGGTTAGATACTGACATCGTTATGCACGAATTACCCCTCAAAGAAGGCTGCCCACCGGTAAAGCAGAAGCTTCGCAGAACACATCCAGAAATGCCAAGGAAAATAAAGAAGAGGTTCAAAAGCATATGGAAGCGGGTTTCCTAAAAGTTGTTTCTTATCCCCATGGGTTGCAAACATTGTGCCGGTACCGAAGAAAGATGGCAAGGTAAGAATGTGCGTTGATTATAGGGATCTGAATAGAGCCACCCCTAAAGATGATTTCCCTCTCCCGCACATCGATATTTTGGTCAATAACACTGCTCAAGCTAAAGTGTTCTCCTTCATGGATGGTTTCTCTGGCTACAACCAGATTAAGATGGCGCCAAATGATATGGAGAAAACTACTTTTATTACACCATGGGGAACATTTTGCTACAAAGTGATGCCTTTTAGTTTAAAGAACGTCGGGGCAACGTATCAGCACGCTATGGTTACTCTCTTTCATGATATGATGCATAAAGAGATTGAAGTCTACGTTGATGATATGATTGCCAAGTCCCAAACAGAAGAAGAGCACCTGGTTCACTTGTTAAAGTTATTCCAATGATTAAGAAAGTTTAGGTTGAGGTTAAACCCGAACAAGTGCACCTTCGGGGTAAGATCAGGGAAACTTTTAGGCTTTATTGTGAGACAGAAAGGTATCGAGGTTGACCCTGCAAAAATAAAAGCGATCCAAGAGATGCCAGAGCCGAGGACAGAAAAGGAAGTGCGTGGTTTCTTGGGAAGACTGAATTACATTGCTAGGTTCATTTCTCATCTTACAGCTACCTGTGAGCCCATTTTCAAGCTGTTAAGAAAGAATCCGACAACCAGGTGGAACGATAATTGTCAGACAATGTTCGACAATATAAAAAGGTACCTGCAAGAGCCTCCAATTCTCTCACCCACGGTGGAAGGCAGACCGTTGATTATGTACCTGACAGTGTTGGAAAATTCCATGGGTTGCGTGCTTGGTCAGCATGATGAGACGGGAAGAAAAGAGCATGCCATATACTACTTGAGTAAGAAGTTCACGGAATGTGAATCGAGATACTCATTATTGGAAAAGACTTGTTGTGCACTCACGTGGGCAGCAAAACGACTCAGACAGTATATGTTGACTCACACTACTCTCTTAATCTCCAAAATGGACCCGATAAAGTATATCTTTGAGAAGCCGACTCTCACAGGAAGGGTAGCTCGTTGGCAAATGGTCCTGACTGAATATGATATCCAATACACTACTCAAAAGGCTATCAAAGGTAGTGTGTTGGCAGACTATCTTGCTCAACAACCTTTAGAAGATGATTATCATCCCATGAAGTTTGAGTTCCCTGAGGAGGACATTATGTATATCAGGGATTGTAATATTCCTGGCCTGAAGAGGGGCCCGAACCAGGCTCACGGTGGACAATGGAATTCGATGGGGCCTCAAATGCATTAGGAAATGGTGTTGGTGCCGTTATCACTTCTCCGACAGGTTTTCATATTCCATTCACTGCCAGGATTTGTTTTGATTGCACTAATAATATGGCCGAGTACGAAGCTTGCATTTTGGGATTGCGCCTATTGATCTGAGAATCAAAATCTTAGCAGTATACGGAGATTCCGCTTTGGTAATTAGTCAAATCAACGGAGATTGGGAGACTCGCCACCCAAATTTGATTCAATACCAAGAGCATGTCTTGAAGTTGATCCCTTATTTCGACGAGATCACTTTTGACCACATCTCAAGGGAGGAGAACAACATGGCAGACGCTTTGGCTACTTTGTCATCCATGTTTAAAGTTTGGTGGGAGAATGATGCCCCGTCGATCACTATCATGAGGTTGAATGAGCCTGCATTCTGCTATGAAGTAGAAGGTGAGGCGGATGAAAAACCTTGGTTCTACGACATCAAAAGGTATCTCGAGACGAAAGAATACCCCGAAGATGCTTCCATCGTTGATAAGAAGGCTCTGCGCAAGTACTCGGCTAAATTTTTCCTCAATGGGGGTGTCTTGTACAAGAGGAACTATGACTCTATTTTGCTCAGATGCGTGGATAAACACGAAGCAAATAAGATTATAGAAGAAATTCATGAAGGTTCCTTCGGGACGCATTCTAGTGGACACACCATGGCTAAGAAAATCCTGAGAGCGGGTTATTATTGGTCCATCATGGAGAATGATTGCTACAACCATGCCATAACCTGTTACAAATGTCAAGTCTACACTGATAAGATGCATGTGCCGCCTTCTTTGTTGAATGTTTTGACTTCTCCATGGCCTTTTGCGATGTGGGGCATTAATATGATTGGAGAAATCAAGCCTACCGCTTCTAACGGACATTGTTTTATCCTCGTTGCCATTGATTACTTCACCAAATGGGTTGAGGCAGCATCTTATGCCTGTGTTACTAGACAAGTGGTCACACGTTTTATCCAGCATAATATCATTTGTCGTTATGGGGTTCCTGAGAAGATCATGACTGATAACGACTCGAATCTCAACAACAAAATGATGAAAGGGCTGTGTGACAGTTTCAAGATAAAACATCATAATTCTTCTCCATATCGTCCAAAAATGAATGGTGCTGTGGAGGCGGCAAATAAGAATATCAAAAAGATTGTACAGAAGATGGTTGTCACTTACAAAGATTGGCACGAGATGCTGCCATATGCCTTGCACGGCTATCGTACCTTGGTGCGCACTTCAACAGGGGCAACTCCTTTCTCTTTGGTATATGGTACGGAAGAAGTCCTGCCCGTAGAAGTTGAAATTCCTTCCTTAAGGATTTTGACAGATGTGCAACTCGATGAAGCTGAATGGGTTCAGAATAGACTTGATCAGTTGAATCTCATTGACGAGAAGAGATTGACAGCTATTTTTCATGGACAGTTATACTAGAAGCATATGAAAAGGGCTTTCGACAAGAGAGTGTGTCCTCGGAGTTTTCAAGCTGGTGACCTTGTGCTGAAGAGAATTCTGCCTCCTAACAATACGGACGCTCGGGGCAAGTGGGCTCCAAATTATGAAGGATCATATGTCATGAAGAAAGTTTTCTCTGGAGGAGCTATGTTGCTCGCAACTATGGACGCAGAGGATTTCCCTCACCCTATCAATGCAGACGTAGTCAAAAAATACTTCGCATAAAAGAGACCCGTTAGGTTGACTGGCCTAAGAAAAAATAAGGGCATCCCGACGAATCAAGAGGTTCGGGCAAAAGTTAGGGATAAATATAAAAGATAGTACACCCGGCAAGTCGAAAACCTGAAAGGGCGGCTTGGGAAAAAAAGGGTATCCCGGTGGATCGAAAACCCAAAAGGGCAGTCCAGGAAAAAATTAGGGATTCAAGGCGAACGACTACGATCTGCACGGCACCCGTGTTGTCAACTTTTTACAACAACGTGATAATCCGGAAAGATGGAGAATCAATCTAATTGGAGCATTTTGGATAGCTCGATATTAAGGAATGTTGAAGTTGTGAAGGGCACTCAGGATTTAGGGTTCGATACAACAACGTGTTTGCCTCTGTCGTTAGAGTGCGAGTAAGAGTTAGTGTCTAACCTTTCTTGCTTCTCAATTGTTTGAGTATCCATACTTGGTGTGCGGTAATTCATATAATTTCCACTATTGAAGAATTACACCCCGCCTTTGGCCTGGGGAATATTGTATTTCTTGCACATTTGCAACCTTTTAAAGTCCAACAAAGTTGGGCGATCCTTGCTAGGATCCCCTTTGTTTGGCCTCTTACCCCGTGAATTCGTCTTTGATCGACGATTTTACCATTCCATATATCTTTTCCCCAGTGAGTCTGCTTCAGTCGGTCTCATTCTTGCGTATGTCTAATATCCTTACCTGACATATGCTCCTTATACGTGTTCAATATCCTTACCGAACATGTATATTCGATCTTTATGTGTCCAATATCCTTACCGGGCATGTATATTTCGAAGCATTTGTTAGAGTCGTCTTCGGTCGGTCTCTTTCCGGTGTATGTCTAATATCCTTACCTGACATATGCTCTCTATATGTGTTCAATTTCCTTACCGAACATGTATATTCGATCTTTATGTGTCTAATATCCTTACCGGGCATGTATATTTCGAAACCTTTGTTACAGTCGTCTTCGGTCGATCTCTTTCCGGTGTATGTCTAATATCCTTATCGGACATATGCTCTCCATATGTGTTAAATATCCTTACCGAACATGTATATTCAATCTTTATGTGTCCAATATCCATACCGGGCATGTATATTTCGAAACCTTTGTTAGAGTCGTCTTCGGTCGGTCTCTTTCCGGTGTATGTCTAATATCCTTACGACATATGCTCTATATGTGTTCAATATCCTTACCGAACATGTATATTCGATCTTTATGTGTCCAATATCCTTACTGGGAATGTATATTTCGAAACCTTTGTTAGAGTCGTCTTCGGTCGGTCTCTTTCCGGTGTATGTCTAATATCCTTACCTGACATATGCTCTCTATATGTGTTCAATATCCTTACCGAACATGTATATTCGGTCTTTATGTGTCCAATATCCTTACCGGGCATGTATATTTCAAAACCTTTGTTAGATTCGTCTTCGGTCGGTCTCTTTCCGGGGTATGTCTAATATCCTTACCTGACATATGCTCCCTATATGTGTTCAATATCCTTACCGAACATGTATATTCGATCTTTATGTGTCCAATATCCTTACCGGGCATATATATTTCGAAACCTTTGTTAGAGTCGTGTTCGGCCGATCTCTTTCCGGTGTATGTCTAATATCCTTACCTGACATGCCAGAATTTTTGTTCCCAATTCCACAGTTTACAAAAAAATCAAAAAAAATCAAAAATACGGAAAACAAAATATTTCTAGTTGATTCTTCGGAGCTCAAATTTTAGGGTTCTTTTAGTATTTAATCTTCTTCTACCTTGAAAGTTCAAAAGGCTAGTGCCAATTTCACTTTCAGGTTTAAGATGGTTAAATAGGGGCAATTGTTGCACCCCAAAATTTTCCCTCCTATCTCGATTTTATCTGGCTTAGGCTTCGCATTCATCTGTATACGCTTCCATTAAGTCATTGGCATTAAACAGTCATTCATTCATCGCATCTGCATCATTAGTTGTATTTAAATTGACCAAAAATCAGGTATTCTTCATTATCGTTTTATTTCAATATTAATTATTTCAATAATTTTTCTTTAATCTATGAAACTCGTAATTTATTTTAATGTGCTTATTTTATTTTTTCGGATAATTTATTGTCCGAACTTTTATCATTTTTAACAATTTTAGGTGTCCATTTTTTATCTCCAAAAATCAAAACAAAAATGTTTTATGATAGATTATTTTTTAATCTTTTGGGCTTTGTGGCCCATTTTATTAAAAGGGGTATTTTTGGCATTTTTTAAAATTGCTAAACCTAATTTATTGGGTATATATATGTGTGTTATAATTTACTGTTCACGGAGGAAGCAAAATTGAGGGAGGCAACGGATCAAAAACAAAACAACAGACGACTATCAGAAAAAGAAAAAAACGCAGTTATAATACTCCTTCATCTCTATCACCGAACCAGCCTTCTAACCTTCATAAACCCCTGTTTCCATCTACTCTGTTCCATCTCCATTAAACCTCCCTCCACCGTGTCTCACCCTATTTATCGTTTCCCTTACCTCACTGTTCCCACACCGTTCCTCCATTCACTTCCATCTGTTTCCTCACCTCCACTGTCGGCTTCCGTCTCCACTCTCAGCCTTTCCATTCCGTTCCACGGCCACCTCTCTGCCGTAATCCTCATATAACTATCAATACCATCCTTGTTTCCTTCCAACCGCGACCTTCCTTTACAGCCGCTATCAAACACTCCCTTCTGACTCCCTGCCGCGACAGCCACCTTCATTCCATTCCGTGACCTCCTTGCTGCCGAACAACCACACAGCCAACATCCACACCCCTCTTCATTATTTTCACGCTCACCACCAATTGAACATCAACAAAAAAACCCCAGCCTCTTCCTCCGTCGCCGTCCCATCCCACACAGTCGCTACCTCACTGTCTTCACGCAAACCCCCACAGTCTTGCAATACCCCTCTGCTACAACCACCGTATCACCGCCTCCAACTTCTGCTACTTCCCAAAACATTCAAATCTGCTCCGATTCTTACAGTGAGCAACAACAACTTCCATATTTCGATTGCTCCGGCAACTTTGACACGTTTCAGCAATCTGCAACCCTTCCGTTCTCTCACCAATCCTCTGTTTGATTTTTCCCTCCGCAAGGTCACTTGTAAACTGTTCCTCTATTTTGATGAATCAGGTTTCGAATGTAGTGATAGAAGTTGTGCATTGTAGTACTTATAAGCAACTTTCAGATGTTCTGACTAATGCTATAAATACTAAACACTTCATCCACTTGATGGGCAGAATTGTTGTTGTAGATTTTAGTCAGCAAGGGGAGATGTTAGAAGTAATTCACGTACGTAATTAGTTGTTCAGAAGTTGTTGATAGAGTTAGAATCTTCTGAGACTATTACTTAGAAGATATTTTTCTAGATGTTGTGTTATTCAGAAGCTACATGCTTCAGAACCTTGTTCAGCGTAGCTGAGAAGTTTTATTTTTAGATTTTTATTATTAGTTTTATTAGTATAGTTAGTTTTACTTACGTCACATGGTATAATTTGCTGATGTGTCATTTGATTTTGTTGTATTTAAACAAATTTGTTATAGTAAAATTAAAACATAAATTTTCACCATTAAGAATTTGTTATGTTTCCTCTCTTCTTTTATCTTCATCTTCATCTTAAATTTTGTGA
Organism: Vicia sativa; assembly: GCA_021764765.1. Classification (NCBI taxonomy): domain Eukaryota; kingdom Viridiplantae; phylum Streptophyta; class Magnoliopsida; order Fabales; family Fabaceae; genus Vicia; species Vicia sativa. The sequence continues at coordinate 109,501,421 of CM038793.1, forward strand.
CACATTTATTATTTGACTTTTCACAAATTTTAATTATTTACTTAAACTAAATTCAAGGTTATCATAATGAAAATTTTGACCACAACCCTAACCCTAATATGGACATGTCACTTCATAGTAATCTAATGCTGATATGTCTTCTTCGTATTAACTTTGGACAAAAACTCTAATATGTTAATTACCAATTGCCAACCCATGTTGTAATGATGCTTAATATATATATGGGAAAATCATGACAAGTGCCAACCCATGTTGTAATGATGCTTAATATATCAGAAATATTTTTTGATATCAAAATCCAATATCAAACACTACATTTTACCTATAGCTGTTTTGACTTTTATATTATTCTCTCGATTTTAAAATTGTTCTAGTTTTCTAATTAACACAGAATTAAAACATTATAAATAAAAGAGAAAGATTGATTTTTAATATTAAATTTTTATGCATTCATATTTACTGTAAATACAAAATGTAAACTATGGGATTGAAAGTAATGCAATTGATTATTATTAGTTCAATGATACAATTTCGAAAATTTATATAATAATAAAAATTTAATCTTTTATACAGCATACAGTTTCAAATTTTGATATCAACATAAGAACTCTATTTTTTTATATATTATTATATATTGATGATAATGGCAATGGCAACATCTTCAAGAATTCTGGCTTTTACCAGTCCATGCATGTTTAGTAAAAATCAGTCGTCAGTCTTGAAAATTGCCAAAAGCCTGCTTCACTGATATTTAAACTGAATTTGGAAGTTACTCGGTTTTAGGTGAGTGACATAAATTTGGTGAAAATAATTTTGTTTTGATTTTAATTGTCCAATTTTAAATTTTGAAAATTAGAGTTATTACAAAGAATAATTGAGATGTGATATTGGCTCTTTAATACATTTTTAGCAGGCTAGGCCATTGAAGTTTCATTGTTATAATATTTGTGGCTGTCCAATTTATTTAACTTTCCACTATTTATAAGATACTTATATATTAATACAAATGATAATGACATTTTTATGGTAAATCATTTATCAAAAATGTTATCCTGACACCAACTTGTTATACTACATCTAATATACTTTTTCACAAATACATGAATAATATTTTTTTTATTATTTTGATTTTTTAATTTTTTTTAAAATTATTTTGGTTAATGAAATATTAAAATTTGGTTAATACAATTCAAAATTTGATTAATATATACTCTGACATAAAAAATTAATATGTATATCATCCAGATTTTGATTAATAATTTGTATAAAGTTGATTAATTAATACAGTTCATAACTTGGTTAATGAGTTTTCAAACATAAAAATATTAAATAATAAAATAAAGTTGATTAATAGAGTATACAAAATAGTTAATATATTTATAATTTAGTGTTAGAATATAGTTAATACTGTGTATTGTATTGGTTAATAAAATATTAAAAGTGGTTAATAAATTATAAGTAAAATAATTGATTAATAATATGTATTTTTTTGGTAATACAATTGTGAAGTTGGTTAATAACACAACTATATATTTGTGTTATAAAATAAGTTTTAAAAATAAATATTTTTTTAAATAATATTTTTTTAAATAATATTTTGTTTAAAAAATAAATAATATTTTATTTAAAAAATATTATTCATTATATAAATACGGTGAAAGGTGTATATGGTGTAACACTGAGTTTAAGAATCCACTATCAACAAGGCAAACCTGATCATTTATATTGTATTTACCTCATAAGTAGAACCTCTCATATTAATAAGTAGAACCTCTCATATTAAAAAGAGTATCTTGAATCATTCTATTTAATATTTGGTTTCGTTTCCATAATTAATATTCTATTTTGATATCATAATTTAAATTTATTAGATATGCAAATTTGTTGAAACAGCTACGCGGTTACAAATTAGCATAGAGAGAAATACACGAAAGTTTTGTCTCTGCAAGTCGGCCAAATTGTTACGTTTGTAATTATAAAGTAGTTTTAGTTCTATTTTATTGCTTTTGTTCTAAATTCCATATTAGGGTTTCAGTGTTACGAGTATGATTTGTTGCAACTGTTGCTATTATGGATTGACATGATGATTTCCAACATAAATGTCACCCCGCAAGAGTAAAGAAATATTATGTTATAGACCTCCTATCATTCAGATCACTTGCTTAGTCACAATATGATATATTGTACCCTTCAAATATCTTATGATCCACTTAACTGCTTCCCAGTGTTTCTTCCATGGCTTAGACACGAACTTGCACACTTGACTAACTGCTTGTGCCTAGAGCTGTCAAAATGGGCTACCCCGCCCATTTAGGGCCGGCCCTCATGGGCCTGAGCTTTTTAGGGCTGGGCTAAAAAAGCCCTATTGTAATATGGGCCTCAAAATTACTACTCGAGTCCGGCGCTAGATGGACTTCGGGCTATCCGGCCCAAGACGGGATTTTTTTTAATAATAAAATTAAAGTAAAAATTCATAATATTGACTATAAATAAATTAAAAATTATATTATTTTAAATATAATACAATTTTAAGTACTATATTATCTTTTACAAATTTTCTAATGTGTTCTTAAAGTATAATATATGTCTAAATTATAGAAAATAATACTCAAAATATTTAACATAAGAGGAACTAATAGAATATGAGGAAAAAAAATTGATTATATTAATGTATAATATTTAAAAGATAAATATTAAAAAGAATAGAGAAAAAATCTAGTGAAGTGAGAAAAATTAATGTGTTATTTTGGAGTAACATAATATAAGAATTAATATAATTTTTTAAACTTTATAGCAATATGGGCCTAATGGGCTCCCCACGGTCCATATGGGCTATCCCTAATGGGCAGCGGGCATTTTAGGACTGGGCTAAAAAGACCCTTAAAATTATGGGCTCTAATTTGAAGGCTCAAGCCCTATGATTTTTCAGCCCTGCCCGGCCGGCCCATATGGGCTAGCCTATTTTGAAAGCTCTACTTGTGGCAAATCCGATCTAGTGTAAACCATATGATACATCAAACAACCAAATGCACTGGCATAAGAAATCTTAGGCATACCTTCAATATCTGAGTCTATCTTCGGACATTGTTCCAAAGAGAGCTTAAAATGATTCACCAATGGAGTACTCATAGGTGTTGCTTTGCTCATGTCAATTATACTTAAAACACCCTCAATATAGCTTTTTTTTTTAGAAAACCGTAATATATTAGCTCATCTATCCTTATTAATTTCTATCCCAAAAATCTTATCTGCAGTACAAAGATCCTTTATATCAAACTCCTTACCCAACTTTGTCTTCAATTGATTTACATCATTACAAATGGTTGACATCAATCAACATATCATAAACATAAAGTATCAAACAAAATAAAGAACCATCATCAAGGCTCCTCACATAAACACAACAATCATAATCACACATTTTATAGCCAATTTGGAGCATGTATGAATTAAATTGCTTGTACATTGCCATGGAGACTGCTTCAAGCCATACAAAGACCTTTTCAATTTACAAACAAGTCTGTAATGTCCAGTATCACTAAAACCCTCTTGCTGCTACATGTAGATTTTCTCCTCTAGATTATCATAAAGGAAAGTCATTTTCACATCCATCTGCTTTAAATGCATATCCTTACTGGCTACCAGGGCCATTAATTCCCTAGTAGAAGCTGTTATACCCCAATTTTTGCCCCTAAGATCCTTCATCAACCTATATCATCATATTGCACCAAGATCACAAATTAGGGTTGGTTATGTCTCCTATCTTTGAGTTTGCTCTTATGAGGATCATCAAGCACCTTGTTTGTGTATATTTTGTACATGTATATCTTGTGTTGATTAAAATTTAGCCAACATCAAGATATGTACACCCTTTTTCTCTTTGGGTATTGTGTTGTAGGTGATGACACAAGAGTATTCCTCAAGAAGATTCATAGGTTCATGTGTTTATTTCCATATCTTCTTCAGCAAGTCTCATAGAGATATTATGCTTAATCATGTGGTATGCCTCAAGATACCATCATTGGGAGGTCAAATAAGGTTCATCATGTTTTATCTTGCAAAATAAATTCAAAAGAGGCAAAGTTGATTCAAGTGCGTTGACCTAATATGGGCAAGTCCTTGGTTCTTTGGTCATAAGTGCATAACTTCTTCCATTATCAAGTTTTTGGAGTGGTTCTCTTTGATATAGGTTCTTATTATCATCTACAACAACCTCTCATTATGTGACAAGAATCCATTGTGCAAGAAAAATCATCAAAGTTGAAGGAACTTTCAAGTCATGGTTGATGCTCTTTGAACTAGGGTTTTGTACTTCTAAGGACTATATCTTGTTTATCTTTTGAGATTTTTGATTGATTACGAAGCCATTATTCTTTTAAAATGGTCTTTAACAAATATATGCATTGGTTTGAGGATTATATTTGGTTGAAATATGCTTTGAGAGTCCAAAGATTACAAGTCCTCTAGAATGGTCCTCCATCTCTCTTGTGTAACTTCAAAGGATCATAACTTGGTCATCTTTGATCTCCTTGAGGTCATTATTTTTTCTCAATGAACCTACAGATGTCTACTATAACTTAGTTTAATTGGCAAGACTCGAAAATGCTTGGAAAATAATTTGGGAGGTCAAAAGATTATAGGTCTTCTATGAATTCCTACATTTTTTATCATCAACTTCAAAGGATCATAACTTGACCAATTTTTACCATCCTGAGTCCATTATTTTTTCACCATAATCTTAAGGATGTTAAATTTATCCCCATTTGTTGTAAAAAGCTTGAAAGTGTTTGGAAGATACCTTAAGAGCTCAAAAGATTATAGGTCAATTCATGGATTTTCATCAACTTCACAAGGCCATAACTCTTTCAATTTTTGGAGTTTTTGGGTGATTCTTTTTCCATAATTCCATTTGAGAGGTCTAAATCATATTATTCTTTTTGATAAGAGAAAATTTTGAGTGGATGACCATGTTTGGATGCAAAACATTATAAGTCATTTTTGAAGTTCAACACTTAGAAAAGTTTCTAAGTGTCAAAATCAGTTGGGTTTTCACAATTTCAAATGAACATAACTTTTAGCTCGAGCTTCCAAATGCAATCTTTCTTTGCACATTGTAAAGTTGGCCATGAGATCTTTCAAATTCTTCTAGAATCATGCCATAAAGCTTCCTGAATTGTGTGTACCATGGTCTCAAAGTCAACATCTTGAAACTGAAATTTCTCTCCAAGTCAGAATTGCAAATTGCATATTATGGCTTCTAAACACTAAATTTATGCGCTTTTTGATTTAAACTTGTTTAACCAACTTGCTAGGCACGATTAGAGCACTGAAACACAAGGTTTGCCTGAGTTTTGATGCACATGAAGTCACACTTCACTCGTGCACATGGATTTGCATGAATTTCCTCCAAACCTCACTATTTCTTCCAATTCTCATTGTAATTCAGTCTCCTATAAATAAAAGGCCATTCTGCATTCATTTTCTCAAGCTTTGATAGCCAGAAACACCCTGCCAAACTCTCTCCATAGCTGACATTTATGAGTTTTTGAATTCAGCTTTTCTCCATTTTTCAATGAGATTTCTCTACTCATTCTTCATCCCCGAACTTCTCTGAAGCTAACCATACTCTTAGCAAGAAGAATCATGGCCTGAATCAAGATCCACAAGTCCTTTTTTAAAGCTCTGAAGTTGAACTTCTAAAGGTAGATTTCTCCACCAATTTGTCCCAATTTTTTTGCTACAATGTATCTCTCATCACTCTGATACTCATAGCATCATTATTTTAACTGGAAGTGAGTTTTTCCCATGAATTTTCAAATCCTTTTTCAAATTTTCTTCTAGTTTTTTCTAAAACGACTAAGCTGTGGTTTAACGAAAATTTTTGCGAGGGTACAATTGTCTTCTTCTTGAAGAGACGAATTGAATAGCATCGGTCTCAAGCTTTAATTATTCTATTTGCAAAACCTACAAATCGAGCTTGGATGGAGGTTGAAGATGAACAGCGTGTCATCACCAACCAATGCTATCGTGCCATTTATTTTTTCAAATCTGTTTTAAAAATAATTGATCTGGTGGTTTATTCACTAATGAATATAGGATGCACAATGCTTCAGATCCATCAAATCTACTTACTAACGCGTTTTGACATTGATTATATGGTCCATATATTTTTGTTTTATTTTTATTTTTTGATTTTTATATTTAATTGTTTTAAATTTCAAAATATTCATAGAAAATTCATTTTTGACTCAAAAATTATGAAAATATTCACAAAAATATTTTCAATTATTCTCGTTCTGATTTTTATTTTTTCATAATTTTATGTTCAAATTTGATATTTTTTAATGATTTTTCTCATTTATTTGAAGTGTTTAATTGTTTAAAAATATTTTTTTGACATTTTTTAATTCTGAAAAATTAAGGAAGGATCTAATGGTCTTTTGACAAATATTGGTGATCTCATTTCATTTTTATTCATGATTTTACTATTTTTTTGCCAATTTTTGTTTTATTTTTCTATTTTCTCTTATTTTTAAAAATAGTTTTAGGTCTCAAATATTTCTGAAAAAAATTTGTCAACACTTGTTGACCTTGGATAATTTTCTTGGATTTTTATTTGGATGTATGGATATCATTATGTATTTCATCAATAAAAATCCAACTGAAGAAAATTTTTTAAAATATCTTTATTATTTTCTTTTATTTTATTGATTATTTAATGTTTGTTTCTGACTTGATGGTGTATGAATTTATTTTTTTGGGACACAAATTTCATCAACATCAATGGAACTTGAGTGTTGATTGGTCACAAGACCAAAACCACCAAAATGGTTGATTGATTTTGATGAAGTTAGACCAAATGAATTCATCTGATGCATTGATGATTTTGTGACTCTTTCCCCTCCCTCTCTAGCTTATCCCGTTCTTAATTCTGACTTGTTCTACATGTGGTCAGAGGATGATCTACATATCATTTCTCTAACATGTATGCTACATAGATCGCTATGACCGTCCTCGTTGCAGGGTGACTTCTATATAAGTTACTTAGTGATTGCTTAACCTAGCTCTACATTTTGTACCTCAGATAAGAAAAATGGTCCTTCATGGCCTAAGCTTTATGCTTGAAATTGTCCAAGTATGATTATATGTTGGGATACGGCCAATGAAATTATTGATTTATCGCGTAGAGGTTTTGATTCTATCAATCTTTTGATGAGTCCTCATAACCTTTGACCTAGACTTAAGGCTCAAATCATCGCGAACCATTAGATCTTATTTCCTTTTTTTGTATGATTGATTCTTTGTGGCTCAAGACTTGAACTTGTAAGCTCAAGGATGATTAATTTTTGAGCTATGGCCAGTAAAATTGTCGAGTCATCGTGTAGAGGTTTTGATTCTATCAATCTTTTGATGATTCCTCATAACCTTTGACTTAGGCTCAACGTCCAAATCATTATGGATTCTTCATATGAAACCAACTAACAACTAATCATTAATTACTAACATTTAATTTCCCGCAGTATTTTTACGCTTATCTTTATCGTTTTATTTAAATTTTAGCATCCATTATCATGTTTATGTTTTCGCTATTTTCCCTTTGTCCATTTGGACGTTTTATCTTGTTGTTTGTTTGAGCTATTAATAAAAGCCTAAAACCATAAAAAAAATTGTTAACTTGGACTTGGCTATTTTTCTTATGCTCGAAGATTGATTCTTGGACTTAGGATTAGGACCTTGACCTTAGCTCGGAGACTTTGTGACCGTGTTGTTATTCGGTCTTATTTGGGTTGTTATTTTCTCTGTGTGTAAATTATTCTATTTATGCTCGTCTATGAGCGGAATTCCTCTAAATACAATCGTTACTTTGCATTATTTGGTTTGTCTTAATCAAAAGGTTGAGAATATTGTATTGACTTCTTGATGTCAAGTATTGGTTTCCTACCCGGTTAGATCTTTATTTTATCTTCAACTTTTACTTTTTATACATAGGATAATCCCTCCTTCATCTCCCCCCTACATCTTTAATTTTCAAAATCTTCTCCCTCTTTTCAAAAAGCTTCTTGTTTTCTAAATCGAACCGTTGTCACAATAAACTTGGACTTAGGTCCATGCATATTCAAAAATATTTTTCTTAGCTAAACCGTTAATCTATTTAATAATACCTTGATATTTTTCTTAAGACTAAAAGTCAATTAACCTCACTCAAACTTTTTGAGCCATTTTGGCCTTTCTACTAAAAAACTTTTCTCAAAAGATTAGACTCTTGTCATTTCTTTATAGTGATGTGAACTACTATACTTCTATCATATGTAGTGAAGTGAGACATTTTCCACTTGGTATTGAGTGATGATTGTTGATGAAAATCAGAGCTCTATCCTCCACTTTGTGTTGATGAAATGCTTCTTTCTTATAATTGTGGGTAGTAAGTATGTTTACCACTCAGATATGACGACATGTTTATTCTTCTTAAAATTTACCAACACACCAATTTTAATCTTTTTTACCCAAACTACATGATTTTGATTTCAACATTGCACACTGTTGGCATGTAGGCCTAGAAATCATTGGAAGTTCTATCAAATCAAAAATTGTAAAACAAATACTTCTTTTCTCATCTCTACCAACTATTTTATACATATTTTTATAGCCATATACACTGATTTTCAAAGAGGTTCCTGCGGAGTATCGTAGATGTTTAGGGTGATTAAAACCTTCTGTTTGCATAACCAACCTCGTACCTTGATCTCTATTTTGTAGGTTTTATTCGCTCTTTTTCCTAGTCCTTTGGATAAAATAAAAGCGCGGTGACGACTTCATTGTTATTTTTATGAGCTGAGTCAATCAATGGCTTAGTCTCGAAGATTGTTGCCACTACAAAAGTATGTCTAATGATCAGACTAAAAATCTCATCATAATTAATCCCCTTCTGCTATGAATACCCCTTTGAAACTAGGAACGCCTTCAACTTTCCTATTATTTTTCTGTTACTTCTAGCTTTTTCTTGTACATCCACTTGCAACCAATGGTTGTTTTTCTTTGTAGTAGCTAAACAAGATCCCATGTCTCATTGTTTTTCAAAGACTTCATCTTCTTCATTATAGCATCCATCCACTTATCTTTTTCCGGGATATCTATAACCTCTCGAAAGGTAGAAAGGTCTCCTTAATTGGTAAGAATTACATATGTTGCTAAGTTCTCAAACCCATATCTCACTGGAGGTGTAATATGTAATATCCCCAAAATTATCGTTTGATTAATTAATTATTTAAATTATGTTATTTTATGTGTTTATATGGTTCTACATATTTTCTCTGAAATAAATGATAATGGTTTTATTTTATGTGGGGTGTATTGGGTTATTGTGAAGTGTGTGGAGAATAAAATAGTCGTGAGGATTGTTTGAGAATAATTGAGAATAATAGTATTTTAGTAATTAAATAAAATAATATGAGGAATATTATATTATTACTATATTTTATTATTTTATTATTAATATTAAAATAATATGAGTAAAATAAAAAATAAAATAGAAAGGGCAATGTTGGAATGTTGTGAGCAAGTGGGGGTAGAATAGGTAAGTACAAATTTAAGGGGTTTTGTTTTTATTAGAAGGAAGTTGAGAGATAAAAAGGAATTTTTGAATATGTTGTTATGTTACATGGTGTCAATGATGATAAATTTTGTATGCCTATATGTGTGACTATTCTAATTCCGGCTATATATATGTTTTCTACCATTGATGAGGGTTTTAAAGGTTTTGGGGCACAAAGGGCTTTCTGGGCACTGCTATGGGTGGTCGTAGTAGCTGTTACGGGTGGCTGTAGCATCCCCTAGATTTTGGTACCAGGGCATGCCCAAAATGAGTTTAAGGGCTGGAGCTCTACGGGCCATAGCCGCTTCTACGGGAGGCCGTAACAACTCCTTAGATTTTTCCTTGCGAAATTGATTTGGCTATAACTTTTTATTCGCAAGTTAAAATGAGTTATCATTCGAAGAGTTGGAAAGCTAACATGAATTAATATTAAATGGAATTGTTTTTCAGGGGTTGAATGTGTTGTGATAACATGAGTATTTTACGATGATTACATGGATTGTTAATAATACGTTGCCAATGATGAGAACTAATAACATTGAAATTATTTAATCGAGTAAATGTCGAATGATGAAAGTTTTAAGGTTGTGTTGAGTATTATTTGCATGTTGTCATTAATTTTAGGATGTTTGAGTATGTTAATTATGATTGTTGCGTTGTTGCATGTATGAGATAATAATTTAATTGAGGAGAATTATTGTATGCTTTGAATTGAGAATGCTAGTCACAAGAGGACACCTGCTCCTACATACATGAATCTGTCAAAAGATGAAAAAGATATTATTGTTTATCAAAGCTTTTATAGAAGTATGATTGGTAACTTATTGTACCTTACAGCTAACATGCCTAACATCACATTTATTGTGGGTGTGTGCACGCAAGATATCAACCCGAGGCAAAAACAAGTCACATCAATAAAGTAAAAAGCATTTTTAAGTACATAAATGGTACTAGTACTATGGTATGTGTTGTACCCCAATTTCCCCCCTAAGATTATCTATCATCTCATACTATTGCATTTCACAAATATCACAAACTAGGTCTCTCTCTGTCTCTCTCTCTCTCTCTCCTATCTTTGAGTTTTCTCTTAAGGGGATCACCAAGCACCTTGTTTATGAATACTTATGCATATGATGATTGACACTTGATTAATCATGATGATATGTATATTATTTTCTCTTTGGATGTTTTTTGGTAGGAGGATGATGCAAAGATTTTTTCTTCAAGAAGTCCATAGGTTCATATGTTTATTTATATGCATTCTCTTCCCAAATATTAATGTCTTAAGGACTCCTCTTGTCATCTACCATAGTCTCTCATATTGATTATGTGCTTCATGTGTGAGGAAGACTATCAAAGTTGAAGAATTATCCATGCCATGGCCAATGATCTTGGAATTAGGGTTTTGGTCTTCTGAGGACCATATCTTGGTGGTTGTGTGAGATTTATGGATGATCCCAAAGCCATTCGACTCTTAAAAGGACCTATAACATGTATATTCTTTTGTTCAAGGATGTTAATTGATGAAAAGATGTTTGGAGGATCAATGATTGCAAACTCTCTAGATTGATACTTCATCTCCTTATATGACTTCAAAGGATCATAACTTGGTCATTCTTTATCTCCTTGAGCTCATTATTTCTCCAAAATGAACCTAAGGATGCCTGCTACAACTTAGTTCATTCGTAAAGAATATAAAATGCTTGGAGAATTTCTTGGGAAGTCAAAAGATTACATGTCCTTGATGCATTTTAAAATTTTTGGTCATCATTTATTACCTTAAGGTCATTCTTTTTTCTCAATAATCTTGAATATGTAAAATTTATCTCCATTTATGTTTCAAAGCTTGAATAATTTTAGAGATTACTTTAAGAGACCAAAAGATTATAGGTCATTTCATAATTTCCCATCAATTTCACATGACCATAAATTTCTCAATTTTTGGAGTTTTTGGGTAGTTCTTTTTGCAAAGTGTCATTCAAGAGGTCTAATTTATACCATATTCTTTGGTCAAGGACAAATTTTTAATGGAAAACCACTTTTGAAGGCAAAACATTATAGATCATTTTTCTAAAGGCATGTCATGCTTGACCAAGGCCTGGCTCGATTTTCAGTGTTTTTCCTCAAACCCTAATGGTTGTATCTCCTAGATCAAGATCCATTGGAATTAATTCTTTTTGCATTGTGTTCTAATCTTTGAGAACTTTATTTGACTCAAGAAAAATTGGAAAATGCACGAGTGAATTTAATTTGGCCTCAGTGCAAAGATTGTGCCAAAACTTGTTTCGAGCTCACCACAAGTTTTTGCATTTGCGTATAACTTATTTTTAAGCCAACATAAACCTTGATTTCATGACTAATCATGTTTAGAAACTTTCCAGAAGTAACTAGCACATCAAAACACAAGAAATGGTTGAGTTTTGAGCATATGAAGTCACACTTTCTTCATGTACACGGGTGTGCACGACTTTTCTCCAAATTGCATCATCCACCCTCCATTCAAATCTCATTCGCTTCCTTATAAATAGAGGATCATCCCTCACTCATTTCCGCAAGCTTGGAGAGCCAAAAAACCCGCCAAACTTCCTTTACACCTCACATTTATGCAACTTAGATTTCTCTCTTAAAGCACTCCCAGTTCAAAATTGATCATTCATTCTTCTTCCTTGAACTTCACTGAAGCTAACAAAACAAGAATCGTGCCTTGAGGTGCCCCGAATCGTGCTATCCATGTCCAGTTTCAGATCTCTGAAAACGTACTTCGTTTAGGTAGAATCCTCAATCATTTCGCTCCAAATAAATTGCTAGGGTGTTGCCTCTTTTTCTCTGACGCTTGTGCTTCTTCTGGTTTTCATTTTCACTGAGAATTGAACTTGAATTTCTTAAAATAAGTGCTTGCTATTTTTTTGTTTTTTCTCAAATTAGTCTTTCTACAAGTGAAATAAATTTTTCGTGAGGGTACCATTAGAAGGGTCTTGAAAAGACGAATCTAATGAGACCAATATGAGAAATTTATTTTACAATTTATGAAACTCCAATTTTGGAGAGGCTGGAGGTTGAAGACGATGTCATGTCCGTCTTCAACCAATGACGTGGAGCCATGTAATTTTTTTGAATTTGGTCTGGTGTGCTTTCCTTACCATACGCACGTTTTTTGAGCCCTTGGATCTGATTACATGAGTGAGTCAGCATCGATCCAACACGCCATATATTTTCTCTATTATTTTAAAAAAAAATTCTAATCCGGTGTGAAAACCATGGAGGTCCAAATAGAGCATAGTGCATGTGATCCTTTGGATCTACTTACTCACGCGTTTTGACTGTGATCCCATGACCTATATTTTTTTGGCTTTTATTTTATTTTCTGATTTTATATTTTAATTGTTTTAAACTTCAAAAAATCATAGAAAATTCATTTCTGGCTCAAAAATTATGAAAAAATTCACAAAATTATTTTCAAACATTCTCTTTCTGATTTATATTTTTTATAATTTTATTTTTAGATTTGATATTTTATTATTATTTTTCTTTTTTATTTGAGTTATTTAAATATTTTAAAATACCTTTTAACATTTAAAACTTCTAAAAAAAAAATGGAATAATCCAATTGTCATTTGACAAATATTAGTGACCTCATTTTATTTTTATTTCTGATTTTACTATTTTCAAATTTTGGTTCACTTACCATTTTCTTTTTATTTTTTTAAATAGTTTCTGACTTTAAAAAAATTCTTAAAATTTTATTCAACCTTTGTTGATCTTTGTTTGACCTGGGACAATTTTCTTGGAGTTTTATTTTGACGCATGGATACCATTATGTATTTCATCAATAAAATCTAATTAAATAATCCATTTTCATGCAATCTTTAATTATTATTTTATTATTAAATTTTTGTTTCTGATTTTGGATTTATTTGGAGTCATAAATTTCCTCAACATTAATGGAACTTGGGTGTTGATAGGTCTCAAGACCAAATCCACCAAGATGGTTGATTGATTTTGACGAAGTTAGACCAAATGAATTCATCTGACGCATTGTGGATTCTGTTGACTTTATTCCCCGCTCTTCATCGTATCCCATTCTTCTTTTACATGTGTTGATAAACATTATAGTATGATCTACATATCACTCCCCTTGTTTTCTCTTTCAACACATAAATCATGCTTGACTGACCTCGTTGTATGGTGATCTCTATATAGTTTACTTGGCAATTGCTTAACACAGCTCTACATTTTGTCCCTAATCGAAAAAATGATCAATTGGTGGGATAAACTTTAAAGTTTTGCAAAAGCTCCAAAAGATTGTTTGAGTCTGAATTTTGGTTCAACACTTGTGAACTTGTTGTGTAGTCGCTATGATTTTTATTCAAGATTCGTTTTCACTAACTTTGTCCAATTGAAATTCTCACTCATCTTTGATCAAATGTTGAGATCTTTGATTATTACAAAATAGGTGATATACTTGACAAAAATCAATTAAAACTTGTCGTGTGGTCGCTATGATTTTATAAAGCTTCTGGAAAGTCTTCATGCGGAAGCTTCAAGATATCTAGCTAACAACTAATTACTAACAATTAACTTTACTTTATGCTTTTATTTTAATGCCTTTATTTTTCTGCCTTTATTTTTATGCACTTTTATTTTAGCATTTACATTTCATGTCATTTTTTTTCTTTGTTCACTTGAGCATTTTACTTTCTTGTTATTTTAAATTTGCTCACTTGATCTTTCTTTTTTTCCTTTTGAAAACACCTAATAACCCAACTTAATCACTAAAAAAAATTATTTGTTTGTTCTCGGACTTGGTTACCTTTTCCTATGCCCGAAGTTTGACCTTTGGACTTAGAATTAGAACCTCAACCTCAGCTCGGAGATTCTGTGATCTTGGTGTTATTTTGTCTGTGCTTGGGTTATTATTGTTTTTATGCAGGTTATTCTGTTTGTACTCGTTTACGAGTGGATTTCCTCCAAATACAACCGTTATGCTGCCCGATTTTTGAAAGACATGAATTTCATCTTAGACATTGGTTTATCTGAAGCTTGGTATTTTTATCTGATTAATTGCTTGTTTGGTAATCTAGAGGATGGGATATGGTATTAGATTTTTGATAGGTTAGCCTCTTCTTTACCCTTACCTTTTACTTTATGTACATAGGTTAACCTCTTCATCTCGTCCCATATTCTTTAATTTTCAAAATCTTCCCTCTTTTTCAAAGGATTCTTGTTTTCAAAACTCGAACCGCTTTCATAATAAACTTGGACTTAGGTCCATGCATTTTTCAAAACTTTTTTTTTATTTTCTAAATAAAACTCTTAATTCACTTAACAATACTTTGAACATTTTTTTATAAGACTAAAAAATAAATAACCTCGTTCAAACTTTTTTGAGCCCTTTGTGGATTTTTCTCCAAAAACCATTTTCTTGAAAGCTAAGACTCTTGTCAATTCTTTGAGGTGATACGGACCTCTATACTTCTGCAGTATGTAGTGAAGAGAGACACTTTCTACTCGGAGTTGAGGATGGTTGTTGATGAATATTTGAGCTTGAATTCTCCACTTTGAGTTAACAAAACTCTCATTTCTCATGCTTGTGGTTAGTAGGCATGTTTGCCACTCGGTTATAACGATGATGTTTATTCTTCTTAAAGTTAACCAACACACCAATTTTGGTCTTTTTCACACAAACTACATGGGTATTGATTTCAACATTACACAATGTTGGTATGTAGGCCTAGAACTCACTGGAAATTCTATCAAATCAAAAATTATAAAAAATACTTCTTTTCCCATCCCCGCCATCCATTTTGTACATACTTCTTTTATAGCACACATATAGCAATTTTCAAAGAGGTTCCTGTAGAGTACTGTAGATGCTTTGGGTGCCTAACACCTTCTGTTTGCATAACCAACCCCCGTACCTAGATCTCATTTTCTTTTAGGATTTTATTCGCTCTTTTTCCTAGTCCTTTGGATAAAATAAAAGCGCGGTGGCGACTTCATTGTTATTTTTTTGAGTTGAGTCAATTCAACGACTTACACTCAAAGTTTTTGCCGCTATAGAAAAGTGGCGACTTCACTAGGGAAAGTTGACCTCTTGCTGGTCCTTCTCTAAGTGGGTTGACCCTATCTTTGTTTATTTGTATATATGTGCTATATTTGTTATATACATGTTTGTCTTCTAGTTTTCAGGGTGCTTGGTGATTTCTTATGGACAAGCCCTATACCCGGACATCAGTAAACTTAATATTAGGATGGGGGTATAGTCATATTGACATATCTGAAGCAGTCCTAAGCATGTTGGCTGATAACACGAATTTATATAACATATTTGACGTAATTTTCATAGATAATATTACTATTTTTATTTAATTATTCTATTTTATTTCCGTATTATGTTGGTATTTCTTTCGTTTCAGGAATTTGCATTAAATAAAGATTAATTGAGCAAAGGAACAAAATCAAGGCAAAATCGGATTAAAAAGATAAAGAAATGAAGCAAAGGGGTAACAATAGTAAAAGGATGGGTAAAAGAAGGAGAAAACAATTATACAAGCCAAAGGAGCAAAGCCCAAAAGAGAAAAGCCCTTCAGTCCACTAGCTGTGACGGTCGTCAGCCATCTGCCACGACCGTAAGACATCCATGAAGCGCGTGACGACCGTAACACCATGGCCACGACCGTAACACGGGAAAACATGAAACCTGCTCGTAACGCACTTGTGACGACCGTAATGCGCCTAATATCAGTTACAGAACAAGTGCAGAACGTGGAAAAGCTTCAGCAGAGAAACTTCTCAACCACCCACTCATGCCACGTTCAACCCACTTCTCCCACTTCCTTCTTTCTCTCCCATGTTCTCCCACGTTTTGGCAGTTTACCCATGATCTCCATTACTCTTCGTATGAAATTGGAAAAGGGTAGTTACTAACAAAGGCTATAAATACAGCTTCAAGCATTCGGTAAGGGTCGAGATTTTCTTCCCGAACAACCGTTACTTTGTATTTCATATTTTCTTTTCTTTTCAAGTTTCTTACTGTTATTTTATTTTTCCTATTTCAGTTTCTTTTCTTATATTTTATTTTTAGTTTAAGCTTTTGTAATTTTCTCACAACAATTTCTACACCGGAAATTGTTGTGTATTTTCAACGATCTAACCTTACGTTAGATCTAGTGCTTTTTATTTCCTTGTTGCAATTTTCTTTTCGATTCAAGTGAAGAACAAGATTATTCAAGTATTATTATTTCCAGGTTCTTAATATAATTGTTTTATTTTATTTAAGTATTGTTGCTTGATATTTATTTATTTAATTATGGGGATGTTTAAATATATTGAACCTTATTATTTAGGCAAATCCGAATTAATAAATATGTCCGGCTAAACCGTTTAGGTATCGGTAAGTAATAGTAGTAAAAGTAGGAATTGAATTGTTTCTAAGCTAAGATATTAATTAACATAATTTCTGGTTATAACTTTTTATAATTAAAATCTATCTTTTCGTTACGAAAGTAAGTTAAGTAGAATAGGTTAGGATCGAGACCACGAAAGTGTGAGGTTTTAACCGGATAGCTAAAGTTAGACATTTGCTTTAAATACAGTGAAAGCGCTTTAAACCAAATTAGAATTAATTAAGTTTCCAAAAAGTACTTCTAAACACTTATAGGCTAGCGAAAGCAGGTATAGGGCTTTAGACGTATAATCCAAGATAAGACCATGAAAGTGTGAGTTGAGGGTTTTTAAACTGATTAATTCTACAGAACAATTAAGTTAACAATCTTTATACGCTTAAGTCTAATTTAATCCGCTTAGGTTCACTACATTACGTACCGATATCCGTTTTATTTATATTTCTATCTTTC
The DNA here is from genome assembly GCA_021764765.1 of Vicia sativa. NCBI lineage: Eukaryota > Viridiplantae > Streptophyta > Magnoliopsida > Fabales > Fabaceae > Vicia > Vicia sativa. Next base: position 109,518,869 of record CM038793.1, read on the forward strand.
CTTAAACCAAAATCCAAAAGAATTATTCGCCTTAGCTGTATACCGTAACTTAGGATAACAATAGATCGATTGATAGTCTCTGTGGGTTCGATATCTTTTTAAAACTACGCGATAGGACTGTGCACTTGCGGTCTCCCGATTTATAGACGTTAAGTCCTGCGATCAAGTTTTTGGCGCCGTTGCCGGGGACTATTTAAGTCGATATTGTAACTCTGGTGTTACACCTTATAGACTAAGGCATTTTTATTTTATTTACCATGTATGACCCAAATTTTTCCTCGCCCATTATCGAATTTTGAGGAACCACAAGAATCCCATAGATCCAACCTTGAAATACTGATGGAAGATTTCAATGCTTCACAAACGTACTCTTACCCAAATTACCTCCAAAACTACCAATCCCCACATTTTGAGGAACCAAAAGAAACTTATAATTTCAACCAAACTTTTCCTCAACCCAATTTTCTCTACAATCATCAAACCCAATATTTTGAAGAATCACCAGAACCATATAAATCTGATATCGAAATATTGATGGAAAATTTTAATGAAACATCTAGGATGATAGAACGCTTCGGGGAAACGCAAAAAGAAACTTTAACTTACTTCCAAGACTCTGAAGAATCGCAAGATTTAAACTTCGAAACACAAATAGAGGATTCAGATGAGATGATAACTAACTCTAGGCTAGAGTCTATGATTGAACATTTTATAGAGACACAAACTGTCCAAAATGAAGAAGTAAGAAAACAAAGTCTTCAAAATAATGAAACCCTTAGCCAACTAACCGTTATGGTTGAATCCCTCGCGTCTAACAACATTGGTTTAGAAACTCAAATCTCCCAACTCGAACAAAACCTTCTAGGACCTTTACCCGAGGAAGATATGGATGTTGAAACAACCATTATAGAAAAATTATTTGAAAACCTAGAAAGTGATGATGAGTTTGAAGAGAGTGATATTGCGACCGAGGAAAGTTCTAATGAGAAAATAGTGGAGATTGAGGCAGATGCACCGACACTGTTCGAAGAGGAGGTTGTAAAAGAGGTAGAGAAGGAAGCTCACATTATAATCCCAAATCACTACATCCCACTGATTCCTTCCCCGAAATATTTTATGGGAACTCCGCTAGACCCCAAATTTAAAACGTATGTTGGATTAAATTATATCCACATTAATTCAACACTATTTGAAGTCTTGCCTAAAAAGCGAAAATTAGAGGACCATAAAATTAAGGATATAATTATTGTCAATAGGGTAAGGTTAACTTATGAGGCGATGGATGAAATCATTAAGCCCAAATTCGAAAAACTTATACTTATGATAGATCCAGAACCACCCTACAAACGTAAGAAAAGAAAAGGTGAGGGATATGTGAGATGGCTTGATAAGTGGCGATGGAAAATCAACGAGTAGTCATTCAAATTTTAAATTTTCTTTTTCGTATTTTCAATTTTTCTATTTTATGTTAAATTTTAAATTTTTAGTCGGTTATCTATTGCACCCTTTCTTCTGATGCGCTTGAACTATTTCCCCGTAATACCGATAATTAAACTCAATAAAAATTTCACGTTAATATTTATAATTATAATTGAGTATTATTTTAATTATCGTATTTTTCCTATTAATATACCGAATCAATATTTCCCAATATTTATTATATTAATAATAAGGCATCATATACTAGTATTGTATATATATCCTACTAATTAAAAGTTTGAATTATCTATATTATATATATATACAAGTATTTATTATGTATGCATGCGATCTGAAAAACAACAAATCAATTCCCTATCTCATACCCCAAGTCACATGTATTACTAAAAAGGCATGTAATTACAATTCCCTGCAAATTCTTCACATGCCAAGATTTAGATTCTGCCTAAATTCACATCGCGCTGCCCAAAACGATCGTCCCCATGCCTCACGCGTTTTATCTTCTGGTCTCCTTGACTGATTTAATGTTTCGTCCGTTTCTTCTTTTCATTTCCCACCATAATTCCCATTCAAACTCTTCTCTTTTCATTTCCCAAATTATAATTCATTATAATTTATTTATTCTTCCATCCTCACACCACTATAAATATTCTTCCACATTTCTTCTCATTTCACATCCCTTCCATTTACTCCTCATATATTCTTCTCTCATCCACTCCATCCTTTTCCCTTTTTATCCTTCATTTCCTTCTCTTCCTTGGCTCCACGAAACACCAATCGTCAAGTGAAACCCGACCGACCTCGTACTAGAGGTAGAGGAGCAAGAAAAAAATTTTCCGAGCGACGAGTGATCACCCTACTCCTTTCTGATTTCTCCTGGTTCTTTCGCATTGAGGACAATGCTTACTTTAAGTTTAGGGGAGTCAGAACATTTCTTTGTTCGTTTTTATTTTCTTTGCTCTAGTTAGTATTTCCTTTCTGTTTCTTTTTCCAAATTTCCATTTAATAAAATACATGTTTATGTAATTTTAGTCTTTTATGTAAAATTCTCGTGCTTATTCGAATTCCTCCATTTTCTTGAGCCATAACGAAAAATTCAAACGTTATATTAACATATTCAACTAGTATTAAGGTTGCTTATTTTTATAAATAAGAACTCAAGCGTGACTAAAACAAAATTATTATCGTCATAACTCTTCAGAACCCCAACGCGTTAGATTAGTTTAAGTACTTATTATACCAACACCTTAAGACTTAGTTTTAAAGTAATCCCGAGTAGTTTATAAAAGCAGTCGGCACCGCCTTAAACGACAAACTACGTGGAGGATCGATGAATATAAGTGATTGATCAAGAGTTTTTAAGAGAAATTTTTAGAAGATGCACTTATTAAGTTAGATGGTCCTTACCAGATCATTTAATTCAACAGTTGCAGAAGCTATAAAATATTTATGCAAACAACCATTATGAATTGGTTCAGTGGTTTCTGGTGCTGAACTTGGTAGGGCGGACGACGGTCCGATCCCCCGCAATTTGTAATTGGATAAAGGAGTACCAAATATAAGTACCAGAACTCCAAGCTAGATTATAAAGATCAAAGTCACTAACCGGTTACTCCACTATGTGCGCGTAAGGTAAAGGGCTTAATGTGATTGCGCAAGAATGAAAACGGGTGAAACAAAACGAAAGTGTTAGGTCGAGTTATAATTCATGACTTAATTTGGTGCATAAATGAGGTTATCTAGTGTTATTACGGTAATTTTAATGTCGAAGTCTAAACTTGAGTTATCCAACAAAGAAGTGAATAGCAACCAAATACTGAATTGAATTGTGTTTTATATTTGCGTTTGACTTATCCTTGCTTGATTTTTAATTTCTAATTTTGCTTGAGGACAAGCAAAGGTTTAAGTATAGGGAGTTTGATAACACGAATTTATATAACATATTTGACGTAATTTTCATAGATAATATTACTATTTTTATTTAATTATTCTATTTTATTTCCATTATGTTGGTATTTCTTTCGTTTCAGGAATTTGCATTAAATAAAGATTAATTGAGCAAAGGAATAAAATCAAGGCAAAATCGGATTAAAAAGATAAAGAAATGAAGCAAAGGGGTAACAATAGTAAAAGGATGGGTAAAAGAAGGAGAAAACAATTATACAAGCCAAAGGAGCAAAGCCCAAAAGAGAAAAGCCCTTCAGTCCACTAGCTGTGACGGTCGTCAGCCATCTGCCACGACCGTAAGACATCCATGAAGCGCGTGACGACCGTAACACCATGGCCACGACCGTAACACGGGAAAACATGAAACCTGCTCGTAACGCACTTGTGACGACCGTAATGCGCCTAATATCAGTTACAGAACAAGTGCAGAACGTGGAAAAGCTTCAGCAGAGAAACTTCTCAACCACCCACTCATGCCACGTTCAACCCACTTCTCCCACTTCCTTCTTTCTCTCCCATGTTCTCCCACGTTTTGGCAGTTTACCCATGATCTCCATTACTCTTCGTATGAAATTGGAAAAGGGTAGTTACTAACAAAGGCTATAAATACAGCTTCAAGCATTCAGTGCAAGGGTCGGAGATTTTCTTCCCGAACAACCGTTACTTTGTATTTCATATTTTCTTTTCTTTTCAAGTTTCTTACTGTTATTTTATTTTTCCTATTTCAGTTTCTTTTCTTATATTTTATTTTTAGTTTAAGCTTTTGTAATTTTCTCACAACAATTTCTACACCGGAAATTGTTGTGTATTTTTCACTGATCTAACCTTACGTTAGATCTAGTGCTTTTTATTTCCTTGTTGCAATTTTCTTTTCGATTCAAGTGAAGAACAAGATTATTCAAGTATTATTATTTCCAGGTTCTTAATATAATTGTTTTATTTTATTTAAGTATTGTTGCTTGATATTTATTTATTTAATTATGGGGATGTTTAAATATATTGAACCTTATTATTTAGGCAAATCCGAATTAATAAATATGTCCGGCTAAACCGTTTAGGTATCGGTAAGTAATAGTAGTAAAAGTAGGAATTGAATTGTTTCTAAGCTAAGATATTAATTAACATAATTTCTGGTTATAACTTTTTATAATTAAAATCTATCTTTTCGTTAAAGTAAGTTAAGTAGAATAGGTTAGGATCGAGACCACGAAAGTGTGAGGTTTTAACCGGATAGCTAAAGTTAGACATTTGCTTTAAATACTGAAAGCGCTTTAAACCAAATTAGAATTAATTAAGTTTCCAAAAGTACTTCTAAACACTTATAGGCTAGCGAAAGCAGGTATAGGGCTTTAGACGTATAATCCAAGATAAGACCATGAAAGTGTGAGTTGAGGGTTTTTAAACTGATTAATTCTACAGAACAATTAAGTTAACAATCTTTATACGCTTAAGTCTAATTTAATCCGCTTAGGTTCACTACATTACGTACCGATATCCGTTTTATTTATATTTCTATCTTTCCTTAAACCAAAATCCAAAAGAATTATTCGCCTTAGCTGTATACCGTAACTTAGGATAACAATAGATCGATTGATAGTCTCTGTGGGTTCGATATCTTTTTAAAACTACGCGATAGGACTGTGCACTTGCGGTCTCCCGATTTATAGACGTTAAGTCCTGCGATCATTGGCATGAGATCCTTCACTCAGTGGAGTACCCTTTGGGGGTGGTAATGTTAAACAAGCCAGTTGTGCAACATTTTCATCTTTTGACCTGGGAGACAGTGAAGCTGAGTTGGCCGTAGAACCTTTAACCCATCTTTGCCTTTTTTAGGTGTAGTGCAATGATTAGTCGGGAGCAGTCCTGATTGATTGATACGGGATACTGCACTCAGACGAGTTTCTCTTGAGAATATTGTTGGTTCCCGAGAAGTTGGTAGATCGATAATATCTGATGGAGGAATGTAGACTCTGGGATTTCCTTTTAGAACCTTGATCTACAGGTGACAAAACTCATAGTTTACCTTGTGGGTAGTACCCGTCTTGACTCCATGCTCGTGACGTCAAACCTATGGATCCCCTATGTTTGTGATCTTGTGTGTGATTGTTGCATCATGAATTCATGCATCCATGAGCATTATTTTCATCGGGTTTTCAAGGAACTTAGACTTTTCTTTGCAAATATCCCATGTACTGTTTGATATGGATCTTGGAAAGACGAGTGTCAAGAATTAAACTTTTCAGAGTCCTATGCTACAAGAGTTGAGAATGCTAGCATCTTTGGTATCTGACCGAGAAAAGTTCAGGGAGTGTCATGGAAGATTTTTTCTATATTATCTATCGAAGTTCCAGAAGGGATTCTTTGTAATCTAGTCCAGTTCTATGGTCCTCTTTATCGATGTTTCACATTTACGGATTATCAGCTTTTGCCTATTCTGGAGGAATATTCTTATTGGGTGGGATTTCCTGTGACAAACAAAATCCCTTTTAGTGGACTTGAAGAGATTCCTAAACCTCCTATGATTGTGAAAGCTCTCCACCTTAAGAAGTCTGACTTGGATGGTAAGCTTATTTCCAAAGGAAACATTAAGGGATTGACTTTTGAGTTCTTAATGGAGAAAACCCGTATCTTTGCCGAAGCGGGTAGCATGGTTGCATTTGAGGCAATTCTTTCCTTACTTATCTATGGTTTGATGCTTTTTCCTAATGAGAGTGATTTTGTGGATGTTAATGCTATCCGAATATTTCTAATTGGAAATCCAGTGCCTATGCTACTTGGGGATACTTATCATTCTATTCATCACCAGGCTTTGAAGGGAAATGAGCTTATTAGATGTTGTGCACCATTGTTGTACAAGTGGTTTAATCCGCACTTGCCTCGCTCCCGACTCTTCACAAATAATGCAAATAAGCTTATGTGGTCCAAAAGGCTTATGTCACTCACCTAAGCTGATCTAACTTGGTATGATTATTCTTATGATATTGGGTCGATTATTGACAATTGTGGAGAATTCCCTAATGTACCTCTTCTTGGTATAAGGGAGAAATTAGTCACAACCCCATTCTTGCAAGACGCCAATTTGGATAACCTATGAGAGACAAGCCTGGCAACATTTTGGTGTACGAATATTTCTACATAAAGGAAGAAGGAAAGTCAGATTTGAGGAGTCGAATTGTGTCTACTTGGCACAAGATTCATAGGAAAGATAAAAGAGTGTATAGTAAGGAAGCTTTGTACCGCCTTTGGCCCTTATACTCAGTGGGTTCATGCTCGTGATTGTACTCTTCGGATTCCTTATCATGTGGAGACACCCATGTTCTCTGTTGTTACACTATCACTTCCCGACCTCCCTATTGAGACGAAGGAATACTTGAGAGAGGCATTGGCCAAAGTGCAGCAAGAGAGAGATATTTGGAGAAACAAGTTTCATACCTCACAACTTGAGAAGAGATCAGGTTGAAGAGAGCAGGTTGAAGAGAAAGATGACTTGATTGAGATTCTTGAAAAGCATGTTGTAGAGATGATGGAGAAGCAGAAGGGCTTATGTTTCTCTAGTATTCGACAAGTTCCTAGTGTCCAAGACTATTCTAACATTCCTCTTGAGTCTGGTGCTTGGAAAGGTATTGTTGATAGGCATGTGTTGGAGAATGAGCAGCTGAAGAAGCAGATGAGGAAGCTAAAAGGAAAGCGTCCACGTGAAGAAGGGTCTTACGCATATCTGATTTCTTAGGGCCCATAGTTTCTAGCTTATTTCTCTTGTGCTTAGGACTATTGAAACTTGTACTAAAAAGTTGTAATCCTTTCCAAACAGTTTTATTAATGATACGAGTTTATTCAGTTTATTTTGAAATGTGTTATTCCTTTTATGTTTGCAAATAAGGTTTCTTAAGTTCCTTGAAAATACAATGATAATAATAATGATAAATAAATAAAATAAATAATGCGCATTGCATATCATGCATCATGACACACATATTCTTGCATTTCGCACTATTTCAGGTATCTTATTCATTTCCTTGCTTCGTTCATTCTTCAAGTTGTTGCATCGGTATAAAACTCAAGCCAACTCCAAAAAGAAGATGGACAATCTGGAACAAGAGAATCGCGAGTTGCGCGAAGAGGTTACTTCCTTGAGGACCGATATGGCCAACTTGACTACTATGGTGGAACAGTTGGTGGCTGCTCAAAATCAGCCACCACCTCCTCCTCCGCCTTCTCCATGTATCATTCAACCTCAACAGACAACTGTTATTTCTAAAGTTCAAGATGTTCATGTTTCTGATGCGCCAGTTGTCTATGCCATCCAACACCGTATGCCTCCTGGTTATCCATGGGGAATGCCAAAAAATTTCATACCTAAAGGTTATAACCCTACTGCTGAAATAGCCTCTTTGGCCCAACCTATTGTTATTTTTGTGCCTCCTATGGCGCATGTTACACCTATTTTTGTTTCTACACCTCTTGTGGTGCATTCTACTCATGTTTTCAAAGATTTTGATAATCCTCCTCCCCCAAGTGAAATCCTGGACTTTTATGATAGGATGGACGAATTTCAAGAACATTTTGACAAGATGTAGAATGAGTTGAAATCCCTTATAGGGAAAGAGTTGTTTGGTCACAATGTCAATAACCTACGCATAGTTCCCAATGTGAAAGTACTTGCTAAGTTCAAAGTTCCTGAGTTTGAGAAGTACAAGGGCAATTCTTGTCCCCGTTATCATATGATGATGTACTTGAGAAGTATGTGTACCCATATTAAAGATCAATGTCTGCTCATCCACTTCTTTCAAGATAGTCTAACTGGTGCCGCATTGAGATGGTATATAAATCTAAACAGTAGCGACATTCACACATTCAATGATTTGGGTGAAGATTTTGTGAAGGACTACATCTATAACGTGTACATGGTGCTCGATCGAGATTAGTTAAGGGCAATGGTTCAAAGGGATAAGAAATCGTTCAAAGAATATACTCAGCGATGGCGTGAACTAGCTGCACAGTTTATACCTCCATTAAGTGAATAAGAAATGACTAAGGTTTTCTTGAAGACTTTGGGTCCATTCTACTACAAGAAGATGGTAGCCAGTTCACCTAATGATTTTGCTGAAATGGTGAGTATGGGAGTCTGTCTAGAGGAAGTTGTCCAAGAGGGGCATTTGTCTAAAGAAGAAGAATCTAGTGGGATCAATAAGCCATCTTTTCTTTTCTCTAAGAAACAGGAAGATGTTAATGTTATTGTTCGGGAGAAGAGGGCTAGACCTCGTAGAAGACATTCTTAGAATTAAAACAAGTTGTTGTTGTTACTCCAGTTATTGTTGTCGCTCCAACTACAGTTCCTTATCATAAAGCCTCCCAGCAAGGGCGAGGCCCAAAAACAGAACTGTTTGATCTAATTCTAATGACTTATGTGGAGTTATAACGAGCATTTATTTAGAGACACTTGGTGCAACCTAGGTCTCCTCCTGCTGTTCCAAATCCGTTGCCTTGGTATTACAAGGTTGACCAGAATTGTGCTTACCATCAGGAAGCTCCCGGATCTACTCTACTATCTTTCAAAGACATGGGCCCTAATATGCAAGAGAATCCTCTTTCGAAGCATGGCAATGGGAATGTTGTGAATATGATTGATGGAGAAAGCAATGTCTATGATGTGAATTTAATTATTGGAGACCTTGTGAAGATGCATGTGGCTCTCTATAAGGTTGTTATTGTTCTCATGATCATGCTGCTTGTAATGTGTGCAGTGGTGATACACGTTGTTGTGATAAGATAAAGAATGACCTTCAAGATATGAAGGACAGGAACCTTATTCAGGTTATCAGGCTGAAAGATGAACCTGAAAAATGAAGTGAATGATGTTTATGGTCTTCCTAGAGAAGTCCAAATTTGTGATGTGAATGAGACTAATGTTGATCTGGTCAATTTTCATACCGCGTTTTGCTTTATGGAAGGTCAAGATGCACACAATTACAGTGATTGTCCCATATGTAGCAGAGACCATCGTGGTTGTAAACTTATTAGAAGAGGTATCCAGCATCTAATGGATGAAGGCACCATTCAAATTATAGTGAGTAGGGTTGGTTTCAACAATGGTGTTAATATGGTTGAAGGGTCGTCTGATGAATATGATGATGAATATGCTTCTGCTGATGAATATTTCTCCTCCGATGAGTCTAAATTAGGTGAAGAAGCAGATGTGAATGTTATTGTACCTTATTTTGATATTCCCTCTGCCGTGGAGGTGACCTACTATAGCAAACCGCTTGTTGCTCATTTGGTTATTAGCTTACCTAGTCTTTTCCCGTATAGTTCCAACAAAGTTGTGCCATACAAGTACAATGCCCCATTCTAGAAGGAGATGTTGAGATTCTGATTCAACCTTTGTCTCAAGTGGAGAATATTGTTGAATCTAGTCGAGTGACCCGAAGTAATCATGTATTTTCTCCCGATTTTCCGAAGATGACTGATGATGGTAAGAATATTATGGAAACAAGTTCTAAGCCCAAGAAGGATGAAGGGCAGGCTAGTGGAATAACCCAAGAGAAAGAGATGGATTATCTGTTAAAGATTATCAAAATGAGAGATTATAAGATTGTTGAGAAACTGTTGCAGACACCACCAAAGATTTCAATTTTGGCTTTGCTAATGAATTCCTCGGCTCACAGGGAGTCCCTGATGAAGGTCTTGGACAAGGACTTTGTTGACTACAATGTGACTTTGGAAACATTCAACAGTTTGGGTGGAAATATTACGGCTTGCAATAACCTGAGTTTCAGTGATGAAGAGCTACCTGTTGAGGGGAAAATCATAATATGGTTCTGCATATTTCTATAACTGCAAGAATTATGCATTGTCCAATGTGCTCATTTACAACGGTTCTGCATTGAATGTGACTCCAAAAAGTACCCTTTCTAAGGTCAAGTATCAAGGTCCACCGATGTGTCCCAGTGGTATTATTGTGAAGGCATTTGATGGTTCCCAGAAGTCTGTTATTGGGGAAGTGGACTTGCCCATTCATATTGGTCCGCATTTATTTCAAATCACTTTCCAAGTGATGGATATATTCCCTGCTTATAGATGCTTGTTGGGAAGACCTTGGATCCATGAGACTGGTGCCGTGACTTCGACCCTGCTTCAGAAACTCAAGTTTGTCCGTGAAGGTGCTGTGATTATTGTGGAAGGAGAAAAAGCTATGCTAGTTTCTCATTTTTCCTCCTTTACTATGGTAGAAGCTGATGAAGCCGTTGTTGGAACATATTTCCAAGATTTATCACTTGACAACGTTAGAAGGAGTGAAGATTCTATTGCTTCGTTAAAAGATGCCCATAATGTAGTACAGAAAGGTTTCAGCAATGCTTGGGGACAAGTTATTGAGTCGAAGGTGAACAAGAATGGCACTAGCCTAGGCTTTTCCCTAAAGAATAAGAAGGAGGTATTAAAGTCGAGAACTGCTTTTGGCAAGTACAAGGATGTTTTCCGCAGTGCTGGATAACTCGATCCGACCGTTCCAGAAGTCAATGTAATCGCTGAAGACAGACTAGAGCAGGAAATGCCTAACTTTGTGGTGCATGGAGCCAGAGTTCATAATTGGAATGCTATTGATATTCCTACTTGCTTTCACATTTCAAAGTAATTCCCTTTTGTTTGTTTAAAATTTTCAAATAACAATCCTTTCACTCTGCCCAAGGTGAAAGTGATGTTGTATGGGAAAATCTGTTGTTTCGAAATTTAAGATCATTAATAAAAGTTTGGTTTTCAAGAACTCACATTCCTGACTTATAACTCTATGCGTTGCATGAATTTCCTAAGAAGTAATGCAGATGCGATGATAAATGTTTGCAAAAAAATAAAAGCGAGCAAATGGTGATCGCATGTCATCAACCATCAGGTTCAAATCGGGAAGCTCCACTAGGGGAAAATAACATTGGCATGCCATTAGAGATACGATCGAGCTGATGATTCAAAAGAAGATCACTTGGGGCAATTGAACATTGTCAAGAGAACATGCTGAGGAGATGATATCATAGGAAACTTATCCACTGGACAAATGATCCACCGGGGAATAAAAGGGGATACTTGAAGAAGAGCTTCCACCGTTACCCATCATGATTCTAGCTGGGAATGAATATGATGTGCCGACTTGTTGGGGATATCAGAAAAGATGCGCTCCAACTCCAACTGGGCAAGAACCAGAGTAGATTGGCGCTCACACACTGGGGATATCAGGAAGTGCGAACCCATTGGGGATGAGCATCCGCGACCAGTGGTTCGGATACCGTCTCCACAAGGGATAAAAGAATGCAATCCTATATCAAAGCACATTTGAGATTCTGATGAACACTGGGGAATTCCAACTGAAATAGGCACTGACAAGTCGCACTAGGGACTTGCACAATGCTCTGCAGTAATGATTTTTGCCAATAACCATATTTGCTGGGGAAAATCGTCAAGAATATCATGCTGATGATAGACATCGCATATGATTCTTTGTAGAAAGTAGTTTCACTCGGGGGTATCTCATCCATGTTCACTAGGAAAGAGAGAAAGAACTCCATTGGGAATAATGAGAGGACACCCATGAGATACCTGACAATGGAGTATCCATAAGAGGGAGAACGTCGGGCGAAGACAAATCCAAAACAAATTTTAGTACGAAGAACATTATTAACTTTGCACTTTTAAACAATGAGAAACACCTGGTGACAGTGAACACACAGGGGAAGAGAACGTCGGGCGAAGACGAACTCAAAGAAGAAAGAACATCTGCGGGAAGATGAACTTGCAGGAGAAAGATAACGTCGGGCGAAGACGATCTCACAAGGAGAAAGAGAACGTTGGGCGAAGATGAACTCACAAGGAGAAAGAGAACGTTGGTCGAAGACGAACTCGCAAGGAGAAAGAGAATCTCGGGCGAAGACGAACTCGCAAGGAGAAAGAGAACATCGGGTGAAGACGAACTCGCAAGAAGAAAGAGAACGTCTAGTGAAGACGAACTCGTTGGAGAAGGAAACAAATATATGAAGACGACTGGTAATAGAAAGAGAACGTCAGGCGAAGACGAACTTGCAAGGAGAAAGAGAACGTCGAGCAAAGACGAACTCGCGGGAAAAAGAGAACGCCGGGCAAAGACGAACTTTGGGAAGAAAGAACATCAGTGTGAAGATGAACTTGCAAGAGAAAGAGAACGTCGGGCGAAGACGAACTCTGCAGGAGAAAGATACAAATATACGAAGACGACTGGTAATAGAAAGAGAACGTCGGGAGAAGACGAACTCCGGGAAGAAAGAACATCTGCATGAAGATGAACTTGCATAGAAAAAGAGAACGTCGGGTGAAGACGAACTCTGCAGGAGAAAGAGAACATCGGGCGAAGACGAACTCTGTAGGAGAAAGAGAACGTCGGGCGAAGACAAAATTTGTCAAAGATTTCCAAGGCAATGACGTTTAAGAAAGTATTTGAAAAAGTAGAAGAACTATAAGATCCCTCAGGCCAAAGGCAGGGTATAATTCTTCAAAGGTATCGAACACCTGGATTACCACACACCAAGTATGGATACCCAAGTATCTAGAGAAGTGATGCAAACACGGGCAAGATAACCGATAGCTTGCATAAGCAAGGAAAGTATACGACTTAATGGGGAATATAGATTGTGATAGCATAAATTTATAAGGGAAAGAGAACGTCGGGCGAAGACGAACTCAAAGAAGAAAGAACATCTGCATGAAGATGAACTTGCAAGGGGACGAGAACATCGGGCGAAGATGAACTCAAAGAGGAAAGAACATCTGTATGAAGATGAACTTGCAAGGGAAAGAGAACGTCGGGCGGAAGAACTATAATATGCCTCAGGCTAAAGGTGAGGTATAATTCCTCGAGAATGTCAAATACTTGGATTACCACACACAAAGTATGGATACCCAAATATTTGGAAGGATGATGCAAACACGAGTAAGATAACCGAAGATTTGCAAAAACGAAAAGAGTGTGCGACTCACTGCGGAAAAGAGATGTCAATTGATCAAAGTTTGGATGAAGGAGAACAAATCAACCTGAAAAACTTCTAGAGACCAATTCTGGAGGCCATTTTTTCCTAGAAACAGACTCACCAGGGAGGAACCCATATTGAAGAGTACTCATAAGATATAGGAAACTCATACAGATGAACGATCATGCATATGAGAACTCTCAACCATACACCAACTTTGAACCCTGAGTGAAACACAAATAATCAACATGCCCCCGCGTCTCTGACGAGATTGGTCGACCTTGGCACGGCTGCCGTAGATTATGATGATTCTTCAAAAGGCTATTCAACAGAGTCTTAGAGTAATTTGTCCCTCAGTACAATCAAGGTGTTCATTTGATTCTCATTAGGCAAGCTTCCTGGATGTTTAAGCACCTGTTCATATGCAAAGAATGTTTTATCCTAAGAATGATAATTCTAATGCAAATCCTATGCTTGTCTTGAAACAAAAAGTTTTTGAAAAGATGTCGAAACATCACATTTTTCTGTGCAAAAGATAACAAAAGATTGAGTGATACCAACTCAAAAGTTATAGCAGACCTCATAGGAGTCAGGATACCGTGCTCTCGTTACGGTTTAGCTTTCAAATCAACCCTGCTTCAATTAGGACTTTTAAGGGTTGTAACGTGGCCTGGTTCACGGTTTTTAGAAAAAAGGATTTTTTTGGGATCAAAATATTTGGTGCCCACCCCCTTCATGATGTTCTCCAAACCTAAGTTCAGTTAACTCGATAAGAACAATCATCTCTCACAATAGGAACTTGATGGTTGAGAAACCATCGCAGTTTCTTGATCATACATCTTGACTTTGCTAAGGACGAGGTTTCTTGTACACGACAACCACTCACCCTTTTTGCTTTAGTGCCTGATCACACGACCTTGTTCTTCACTGAGGATGTTATTTGATTATCCTCGCCTTTACAGACAAGGAATACCCGTTGAGGTATTGTCTTCCTTTGATGCACATTGTTGACAATTGAAGTTTGACTGCTTTAGTTTCTCAAACTTTGGAGGATAGCCATTGTTGTATCCTTTGATGCACACTCTTGATGAGTTTTGAATGTCGAATCAGATAAAATGAACACTTTGCCCCGGGTTAAGAATGAGGGTTTTTTTTAACAGAAAAGAAACTCCTACTTCAAGGTTCAAAGGGGTTGACGAGGGTCTAACTCCCTTATATCTCCGGTATTTGGGAAATTGAAACAAGGCCTGTACATCGTCAGCAAGGTTTTTATCCAAAAGAAATACCATTTGAGACTCTTGGTATATTGTTCGTCATCCTCCCTACAGAGGTTTTGCTTTATTAACAAGAGTTAGGTATCAAAAGAATTTGAAAACAATTAGGAGTGAATACGAATGGATTAGTTCAAGACAAACATATTCAATGCATTATGATTAACATTCATAAGATGAAAATGTTTTGCGTACAAGTAAGTACAGAACAAGCAAGAAAGATTACAAATGAGAATGCAAATGAACATTGAAATTGTCGTTGAGGAGACTTGACTTGTATGGACTTGTCGCTTTTGATGATGCACTTTGAAGTCTTGACATTTGTTGAATCATGTAGACATCCAAAATTAACCATTTGGTGTGAAATTGATAGCTTTTGCATCAATTAAGTTTTGCACTGCACAGTTGAAAGCTACGCAATTTTCGAGGGAATTCCCCTGCCCATTAGACTGGAAAGCACACTGGGCTTTAGCATCCAAATCCCTTAGCATATCATGAGGGTCAAACTTCAAAGTACGCAATTCAATCAGCTTTGCCCGTCGTAGTAGGGAAAACAATGCACTGAAAGACATTGGCAAATGATCAAACTTCCTTGGCGCCTTCGACCATTGTGGCATTCAGTTCTGCATGACATTAGGCATGTCCGACCGTGATTGAGCTTCAAACTCAATAGCTTTTGAATCAATCAGATCCTGTACCTTACACTTGAATGAATAACAATCTTCAATATTGTGTCCAACGATACCGAAATGGAATTCGCAAATGGCATTAACATCATAGCTATTTGGACACTTGTCAGGAGGGGGAAGCGGTAGCATGGCCTTTGGAACTATCAATTTGAGCTCAAGAAATCGTATCAACATCTCAGCATAAGATATTGGAATGACATCGAATCTTCTGGGAGTACGATTTTCTTGCTGCTTTTGATTCTGTTGGCGTGACACTTGATGAACATGCGGTTGGGGCCGTTGATTACCCCACTTCGAAGCATAAGTTTTCCTTTGAGGTGTCGTAGTAGGCATAACGGTCCTATCAGCAACCAGAATGAGATTGAATTTTATGCTTAACCCTGTGGGAGTAAACAGAATAGTCCCTTTGTCACGTAAGCTCTGAACCTCATTTTTCAACGCCACACAGTCTTCCGTATCGTGATAGAGTGCCCTGGAATGGAAATCACATTTGGTCGTCACATCGTACTCGAATAGAAACCCTTAAGGCATGGCAAGAGTTCTGAGTTCAACCAAACGAGACTTGAGCAATTGAGGAAGTAACTGAGTATATGGCATTGGAATAGGATCGAATTTCCTCTCAGATTGTGACAACCCTAGTTGAGGAGCTTTTCCTTTTGGATCTTTCTGAGCAACAGAAATAGGATGTCAACGAGGAGACCCCGGAACGCAGAGTGGGGGAGGAGATGCATACCCCGTTTTAAGGCTCACAGAGTTCCCCAAAGTATAAGGAGGAATGGTAACTTATGTTGTTGTAGAAAATACGGGATCATCTCCCTTTCTCAACACGGTCTCTAAGATTTCCATAATCGAACTCAATTGAGTCCTCAACTGATGGTTCTCTTCCTTCAAGAGCTCTTATCCACTGACCAAGTCTTGCATGTCTAGCATAAGAAATCCCATCTATTCTTTCATTTCATCCAACTCCCCACGAAGTTGTTCCATCTGTCGCCGTTCGTTGCTCCGAGTCGGGTAACGGTGGAAGTTTGCAATTTTCTGCTAAATAAAAGTAGAAGACAGGAATGAGAACTTCGATCAAAACCTGTTATGCAAGACTCATGTATGAATTCAAACTAAATAATGCATGAAATGATCATCTCCAGGATTTTCATGTAGTTTCTTATCAAGCATCAAATAATGAAAGGATAGTTGACAACAAAAATCAGGGCCAAACACGCAATCAAATGAGAATTTACTGCTTGTTGCATAAATGAAAATAAGAGTTCATACAGAAATCCATCAATCAGAGAAGAATAATGCAAATACAATGTCAAAAGAACCCTATCCAACAAGCCTGGAGGTGATTCTCCATAAATCAAATACAAGTATCATCAAGTAGTGTTCGCATCAGTCGAATAAGAAGCCAAACGCGCTCGAAGATCTTGGATCTCAGCAATCAATTTTGACAAGTGGATGTCTCGGCGTCGGAGCATAGCATGTACTGCATACCCTTCATCTCTGGATGTCTGCAACTAAGTCTTCAGCTCTTCAACCTCTTTGAAAAGGATGACAATCTTCCTTTGTCGACCTCAGACTTCAGCTTCAAGCTCCTTCTTTTGTCGGAGAAAATTCTTTAGCATCGGCTTCTTCCTTGTAGAGTTGCTTCTTTAAGGTCCGGATTTCTTCACCATGCTTGGCTTTCAATTTCCCATTGGCTACTTGCACATTCTTCAACTTCTCTTGTATCCTATCAAACTCTTTGGTCAACTGATTGGAAGAAGAGGAACTACCACCTTTGAATCTCTTGGTTTCGTCAAGTAAGCCATAAGCCCTCAAAACTTGGTCTTTCTGCTCGCTCTCGACGGATAATCTCTTTTTATCTTGGAGAGCGAATGCTAGATCCATGTCTTGAGCTTGTAACTGTGCCTTCAAAGTTGAATTCTCCGATCGGAGTTGTTTGTAAATATCGATGCGCAGGAAACCTGGAGGGTGATAACAGATGGAGAAGAAGAAGGAACGAAACCTGGTGCCGGAATTTCAGCCATGGAATCAGGTTGAGGATATAAAGGTGCTTCCATTTTGTATGGTATCAAAATCTTGGAGACCTGGTCCTTTAACTAGCTTGTATAAGAATCAAGTGCGTAGTTTCCCTTTTGGCCAAAGAAAACAATACCCCTTTTGTGAACTGAGCTCCATGCAACAACAATCTTATTTAGCAAAACCGAATTCTCGTCATTTGCAATGAAAATGCTTTCCGTCAATTGACAAACAATGGCTATCTCAGTCAAGGGATATCTTAGTTGACGGTGAGTCAATGCAGGATTATAACCGATGCAACCCTTAGTTCCCATCAATGGTACATTTGGAAACTCTTTACAACTTATGATGATCTCAGATTTGCTCGACATGGTGTTCCAAACTATATCATATGAGGTGAGTGCAATGATCCAACTGGACCACTTCATGGTTTTAGCACAATCATCGAATGCTCCCCGATTTGGCAAGTGTGTACTAAACCATCGATAAAGCAAAGGCATACAACCCATAACACGCCTCTTTTGACCATGGTGAGAGTGAATGGCGTAATATGTGTCGGCCAAAATGTTAGGAACCGGATTGTCGTTAATGAATACAGAAATTGCAGCAAAATCCACGAACTTCTCAAAAGTGGGAAAAATCACCATACCATAGATCATGGCAGCTAAAATAGTATTGAAGCTCTTCCAACAACCAATCTTGGAAAATTCATCAGCTTTGACTAAAAGGAAACCTAAGGGAAGTCCACAAGTGCGATCTTTCGGAGCTCTGTTGTCCCTTACTTCACTAACATGCAAACCAAGGGCTTTAGCAATGGCTTCGAAATCAAGAGTATCCAACAAAAGGCAACCCAAAGGTTGATACCATACATAGGTTGATACCCAAAGGTAAAACACCTAAAATGCAAATATAGAATGCAAAAGAGCTCATAATAATCCATTAGCAACGACAATATATTCCCGTGATCCTTTTTGAAATCTCTCTCAATCAGATCTTTCACAAGAGTACCTTTGGCTCTCAATTCAGAGATGTCGAATGAACAAAAAGAATAGGTGGAAGTCTTCCTTAGAACTTCAGTGTTGGTCTGATTGTTGGTATCTATCCTTACGCTGATAATAAACCACAAGAGATCTTGGAAATGATATGCATGCGGAGTTAGATAAAATAACATGTTTTTTTCCTGACATTTCTTTTAAGAAAAATAAACATGCTATGATGCAGGTATATTATGCATTGATCACGTGTTTACTACTTCCATGAACACTAATCAAAATGTTGTGCTGTTTATGCTCTGATTGAAGAAAATAGGAATCCGGATAGAGTAACGCCTAGAAAATACCACTGAATGGAGTCATAGTCACCGACAGAAAATACCGAGTCACCAACAGAAAATACCGAGTCAACAACAGTATCAAGTCACCAATAGTCACCAACGGTACTGGTAATAATCATGATCTCGCCCCACTCACAGGTGAAACTAAGGCTTAGGTAAGGTCAAGGTAACTCCAGGATCTAGTTCGCCTAGAGAAACTACCATCGTATGACCTACATGAAGATTATAGCCTCCCGATGTGAACCTCCTCTGAAAATAAAGCTAGATCAACTGCCAATACAAAAGAATAAATCAATCGTACAAAGTGGAATTCCTGATGAAACCACCCGATCGAACGTTCGATAGGGTGTATCAATGGAGTCTCCATCGAACGACTTTTATCTCGCAGAGGAGACAGTAAAACATCGAGTAAAACTGAAGGGGAGAAATTGCGGTCCTACGACCGAGAGATCGAGAGAATCTAGGTAAGGGAGTTAGTTACGCGAGGGGAAGGGATTAGCACCCCACACGCCTGTAGTACTCTATGGTATCCACTTCTATTTTCTAGCTAAAGGATGTGTTTATATCTATCTATGCTCAAACGCTACAATGCATGCAAAAGAAAAGGAAAATAAAGAAACCACGGGGAAAATAAGGAAGTATTTACAAGTTGTGCTCGATCGATCACCGTGACAAGATGCCTACATATTCCGTCGTGCAACGGGGAAAGTGAGAGCGTCGTAGTTCGGCTCACTTGTTTTGGTGGGTTTTATGTTTTTTTACTTGTGAAAAGGTTTTAAACACAAAAAAAAGCGCCCATAGGCGAATATAGTTTGTCTTGGTTGGTTGCTTTTACCTTGAGAAAAGGAGTTCAAACCATTATTAGGTGTTTTGTTTTCTAAAGAAAAAAGAAAGCAATTTTTAGTTTTAATTACATGCAAGGATGCAAAAATAACTAACAAAACAAAAGGGAGACTAACTAGTACTAGCCCTAATGCCGTCAATGACAGATTGGACCTATGGTTGAGGATGTAAGGGAATCTCTACCTATGTCAACATGCAAAGGATGTAAATCCTAATGTCTAGGCTCGAGAATCTATCCTAACCGAGCAGCCCTATGGGAAAACTATCCTATATTCGTCTCGGTTGAAGAACCAAGGGATGCAATGGGATGAAACAAACAAGTGCTTTGGTAGAAGCACACAAGTGATGCAATGCACAAACAAATGTTAAACAATTTGTAGGCATAGCCCACAGAGAAAATGATATGGGTTCTGCAGTAACTGCGAACCCCAGGAATGAGTGGAGAATCAGAATGGGGAACTCTGGCCACTTTGTTATTGACTCGATAGAAATAGTAACACGATTGGCGTGTACCATACAAGACACAGACTAGAACTGCGGGGGACGACTGCCAACCGTTTCCACTTGCCCATATATCAATGACTCAGTAGAAGGAAATATAAAAAAGCAGGACTTTGCTTGGTGGTTCCACGTTGGGTGTCCTAACCACTTCTGACCTATGCAACACAATTGTAAACACAATGAAAAGCGCCTCCCTATGCATGGAATAAGACTTTAAACAAACCAAACACAATTAACAAACAGAAGCGCCCTAAACGGGTCTTTAAATAAACCAGAGGGGTTCCTGAACATCCTCCAACTACGGAAGCCCCATCATGCATCTCTATTCCTACTTCTCATGGAAAAAGAAAACTGTAAAGCCCTACTTCTCATGATATCTAGGAAATCTGTAAGAGAATGCGATAAACGGTGTAGAAACTATCAAGCGGATATAAAATCCGAAGAGCGCTGCGAGCTAAAGAAATACTCTAGAAAACTTCAAGTACTGCAGCCACTCAGTAAGAGTAAACCGGTGAGAATAGCTCAAAGTATCAGAAATAAACGGAATACGCATTTATGCACATCCAAAGTAATAACACCTACAAGAAGGGAGTTAGACCCGAAAAGCAAGCAATAGGAATGTATACGTGGGTATACAAGCGCAAAATACTAGCAAGAAGGGAGTTAGTCCCAAAAAGCAAGCAATAGAATATATACGTGGGTATACAAACACAAAACACCTACGAGAAGGGAGTTAGACCCAAAAAGCAAGCAATAGAATGTATACGTGGGTATACAAATACAACACACCTGCAAGAAGGGATTAGACCCAAAAAGCAAGCAATAGAATGTATATGTGGGTATACAAGCGCAAAACACCTGCGAGAAGGGAGTTAGACCCAAAAATCAAGTAATAGAATGTATACGTGGGTATACAAGCGCAAAATACCTACAAGAAGGCAGGTAGACTCAAAAAGCAAGCAATAGAATGTATACGTGGGTATACAAGTACAAAACACCTGCAAGAAGGGAGTTATACCCAAAAAGCACGCAATAGAATGTATACGTGGGTATACAAGCGCAAAACACATGCAAGAAGGGAGTTAGACCCAAAAAGCACGCAATAGGATGTATACATGGGTATACAAGTGCAAAACACCTGCAAGAAGGGAGTTAGACCCAAAAATCAAGCAATAGAATGTATACATGGGTATACAAGCGCAAAACACTTGCAAGAAAGGAGTTAGACCCAAAAAGCAAGCTAAAAGAATGTATAAGTTGGTATACAAACGTAGAATATTGAAGTATTGTGTCATATGCATTTACAACACAAACTCCTGCATCAAATATATCTCAAACAATGCCTAAGAATGTTAGAACATATGAGGTTTGCATTTAGAATTCAGAAAGAAAAGAAAATTCAGTTTTAGGTCGCGCTAAGCCTGGTATTTGGCGCTAAGCCTGCTCCTAGTGAGGCTAAGCGCGACTTGCAATGTAAAGTCATGAGTTTACGCTTAGCGCCGTGCTAAGCGGTCCAATGTAGAGTTTCTTATTTTGATCCGAATCACTTTTCCATTATGTACTCATGCCAAAAGCCAATCCATACATTCAAGCAACAGTTCCAAAGCTCATTGCCGAGAGTCGATGCATGAACATGTGTGGAATGCAAGGTAGCAACAATTCCAATGCTCATGGATGAAAATCAAATGCATGAACATGTATCGAATGCAAGGTGAAGCAATAGTTCCAATTATCATATGATAATCAAATGCATGAACATGTGAGGAATGCAAGTTGTATTACCAATTCTAATGTGCATTATGCAATGTTAGAATTTATGAACATGTTAAGAATGTAGGTTGTATCAACAATCCTGATGCTCATATGCAAAGTATCAATGCAAACAAGTCATGCCACAAAGAAGCAAGGAATGATCATGTCAAATCCTATTTGTACATTAACACAAACACTTGAGATGCATATGCATGAACTATGTATAATGCACAATGTACCTAGTGATCAAGATGCTTTGGAATCTACATGTCGTCGCACTTCGAATGCAAGTTATTCTTCAAATCATCATGTATCAATGCAATTCCATCAAACTAAATGCTCTCTAATGCATGAGCATGCCATAGATGATGCAAGATGCACTAATTTGTGACCTTGATGCAAGGAAAATACAAATGCATGTACGCTATGTACAAAAATCCTCTCACCGACACAAATAACGTGGCAAAATACGATTCAAATCAAATAATTCAAGAATGAAAGCTCAAGAATCAGAATCTATATGGAATTTGCAAGCAATTACAATATTAAATTTCAAGAAAAGCTAAAAGTCAATAATAACTTAAAATAAGTGCTTAATTGAACTAAACACTTACTTGAACTTGAAGTTTGAATCAAATTGAAGAGGAATTCCTTGTGCTCTTCAAAGAAAATACCAAATCAGCACCGAATTGATGATTATCCTTGACATCAACCTTGAATTCTTGAAGAAACTTGAAGTCTTCAATGGAGAATTGAGGAAGATGAAAAGGAATTGCTTAACTCTTGAAATTGAAGAGAAATCAAGAGGAATTTGCTTCTTCTAGGTCAGATTCGAGCAGAAGTAGAAGAAGAGGAGAAAGATACTATAGAGAAAAAGCTTCAAGGAGAAGAAGAGAAATCGTAGGGCGCGCTTAGAGCGGAGAGCGCGCTTAGCGCGATCTGCGATGGTGGAAGTTGTCAGAAGGAGGTCTGGTGGCGGCCTGTGGTGGTTGCTTGGAGGGAAAGTTGAGATTTGATTTTATTCTTGAGCTTTGTGTTGAGAGAATTGGGGTATGATTTATGGTGAAAAATCAAGCAAATGATTGTGTTGTTGTGATTTGTGAAGGGAAAGATCTATTTATAGTTTTAGGAGTTGGGCCTAGATACATAATCAAGCCTAAATCATGATTATCCGAATGTAAACAAAAAGTGTCCGGAATGCGATTTTGCTTACGTGAATCAAATTTTCGACTTAATCGGGTGAATGGTCAAGGCGATATAAATTTTTGAAGTTTCAGCACAGTTTTCAGGCTACTGATACATGCAAAATTTTCAAGGCACTTTTCGGAGAAAATGCCTCGAACGAGGGTCTTCTAATCAAAATCTGCATATGAGTATTTCTGAGACAATCTAAGCTAACAAAATTTTTGAACGTTTGGCACTAGTACCACCTCGTTTCGATAAAAATCGAGCGAGATATGATTTTTTGCAGTTCACGTATCAGATGAAAATTACTCGGTTCAGCTCAAAGTCAACTCCAAAGAATAAAATTATGGTATTGATTGGTGAGGAATCAGCTCTCGAGTTGCAATTGAAAATTTTAGAGGGCTTCGATACAAAATTTTAGAAATTGTCCTGCTCTGTTTCGATTCTCCAGCTTGGAGATACGAACTATTTAGTGGGCAGAAGCCACGGTTCAGCACTAAAATTCAGTTTAATTCACTGGGGAAATTAATTTCTTTGGGGACCTTCCTTACATAATTTTCTTCCGGCTTTCAAACTAAAGTTTTAGATAATAAGGAGAGGAACTTGCCGGTTAGAAATCGTCAGAAAATACCCGAAGAGCTGAGAGCTACACCCTTTGGAGTGCCCAAAACGAGTTGAAAACCCAAAATTCACTTTATTAAGAAATAAGCAAATAAATTCTTTTGTTTGGAGAAACGGCCTCAAAAGTGGTCCGAGATAACCGAAACGTGCCCTTTTTCACCAATTTGGGAAACCTTGAACCTGGTAACCCCATGATCAATGTATGCGACTACATGTATGTTTATGCAATCAAATTATATGCCAGAAATACAAGAAAGAAAAGGGTAAATTTTAGGGTACAACAACTGTTTATGGACTTCCTCTTTGATATTCTTAGACATCACAGGATGGGTTCTTCGAAGCTTTTTCTTAACAGGAGGACAATTTTCTTTCAAAGGCAGCTTGTGCACAACAATATCAGTATCCAACCCAAGCATATCTTCATAAGACTAGGCGAAGATATCTGAATACTCTAAGAGTAATTTAATCAGTCTTTGCTCCACACTATCTTCTAAAGCAGCCCCGACCTTGAACTCTCTAGTCACATCAGCATTGCCCAGATTCACTTTCTCAATCTCTTCCTGATGCGGTAGGATAACCTTTTCCTCTTGGATTTAACATTCTTCAAGTAGTTCACAATCTTCCTCACCTTCTTCTTTGGCTTGGTTGATCAGATTATCAAAGTCATAAAGAGTGATAGCAGAGTCATTATCGAAGGGATCCATTAAGAGTGTGGGATTATATCTGCATGATTGATTTTAATGCTTATTTCAGTTTTTTAGATGATAAAAAGAAAAATAAAGCATTGCCATTTTGCCTTTTAAAATTGTGATGTAAAATAGAAGGAAAGAGAACAAAACATTTGAATGAAAAGATGTTCTTTTATTTCATGGTAAAAAACTGCAAATGCAAACATGGTGGCCCTACATATGATTCACTGTGCCTTGGGCAGAGCACAAGAATTACTTGCATGATAACATAAACAAAATAAAATTACTCTTTGACCATTGTGATTGGGATGCAGTCTTCGGAAGTCCAGTTATTCAGCTCCACGCCAGGGACATTGGGGCGGATCCAATTGTCAATATCAAATTCATTGTCTGGATCATCAACTGCATTTGCTTGCCCAGGACTAACGCCAACGCTTGAAAACCTTACGGGAGTAGCCAATTTGGGTGCTTTAAGAATCTGACGTCGCAAAACAGGGTCAAAGCCCAACCTGAACTTATTATAATTGGGTTCTACCTCCACCACACTGCCCCAACCTTCAGGGCGTCCAACCTCAACCACAGCTTTAGCATCTCTCAAGGATGCCATGGAATATTTCGGCTTGTCTTTCTTAATATTCTTCTGTTGAGGGGTTTTCAGCATATGAACTATTTCAAAGCCTTGAAATGGAGTTTCAAGAATCTCACCACCAATCTCAACAGACCAGAAAGAAGCAAGGTGGCTCACAATATATTCCTCTTCAGCGCAGACTGTGATAGTTTTCCCGTCAATAGGGTATTTCAACTTCTGGTGAAGGGTGGATGTAACTGCTCCAACTTTGTGAATCCATGGACGACCCAAGAGGCAACAATAGGCAGGCTGGATGTCCATGACAAAGAACATTGTAGTGAATAGCTGAGGGCCAATTTTGATGGGGAGGTCCAATTCTCTAAAGACAGAATGCCTGGAACAATCAAATGCTTTAACAATTAAATCACTAGGCCAGAGTTCAAGACCACCATAATCGATCTTCATCAATGCTGACTTGGGAATTACATTCAGAGAGGAACTAGTATCCACCAACACACGAGACAAGGTAGTTCCTCGACATTCGATAGAAATATGCAGCGCTTTATTATGGCTTCTACCCTCTAGAAGAAGATTGCAATCAGTAAACCCCAATCTATTGTTAGCCGAAATACTTGCGCACACATTCTCAAACTGCCCCATGGATATCTTTTGCGGCACGAAGGCGGTGCTCAACAGCTTAATCAAAGCATTCTTATGTGCTTCTGAGTCTCGCAACAAAGAAAGGATGGAAATTTTAGTGGGCATCTAGGCAAGATGATAAATCACCCGAATATCACTTTTATGAATGAACTTCATAATTTCCTCAACATCCTTCTCGAGGTCAGGATTGGCACTTCGTAGTTCAGGTTGTTTCTTGGGCTGCTTTCCCTTAGCCTTAGCCAAAGCATCTGCATTAGATTGTATCACAGGAGTAGAGAAAATTCGACCACTTCTCGTTATACCGCCACTTCTAGAAAAGTTATCGACATTAGAAACATCCAACACGTTATCCTTCTTAACAGAGGAGGAGACATCTTCCTGTTTCACACCATGGTGATAAACATCCGACCCATAATGCCTTGGCACAGCTTTGTCACTTTCATATGGAAAGGAACCGGGATTAGTAATTGTCAACGGAACAGGTTTTGTTGGTGCAGATATAAAAATCGGAGAATAAGGGATAATAATCACAGATACATCTTGTATTCCATCCTTTTTATCCTTTTTAATCCGATCAAATTGCAATTGGCCGCTAGTAATCAGATATTGAATACCATCCTTAAGTATTGCACAACTCTTTGAACAATGTTCACATTTATCACAACCAGCTTCACATACAGCGAAAACACCTCTCTTGATCAAGTATTCCTTCACAAAAGGTAGTGGCGTCTTTACCAGGTTAACATCCATTATCAGATTCAGGACCTCCCCATCTTCCATTACGGCTTGAACAACACCACCGGCATGACGTGACATTGGGTTCTGGGTGACATTAGGTCTGAAATTTTGCGGTCTAGCTTCCAACTCAATAGTTTTTGAATCAATCAGGTCTTGCACTTTGCACTTGAACGCGTAACAGTTCTCAATGCTATGCCCCAACGTTCCAGAATGGAACTCACAGCTGGCATTGGCATCATAATTTATGGGACGCTTGTCTGGAGGAGGAGGCGCAAATGCAGCCTTCAGAACCACCAACTTGAGATTATTCAAACGGGTAAACAAATCAGCATAACTCATTAGAACGGTATCAAACCTCCTAGGGGTGCAATTCTCTTGCTGCCTTTGATTCTATTAACGAGATGTTTGCTGAGCTTGTGATTGAGAAGCCGATATAGTCATTGCATTGACCTGTGCCTTACTTTTTCCACCATATACAACACTAGCAACATAATAATGTCCAGATAGAGTGCTGGTGAACATATCAATCATCTCTCGCTCTACCATGGGTGGTTGAACTCTAGAAGCGAGCTCTCTCCATTTCTGAGCATATTCCTTGAATGTCTGACCCAATTTCTAAGACAAACTCGATAATTGTGTACGGTTCAGAGCCATGTCAATGTTGAACTGGTATTCTTGGATAAAAGCATTCACCAGATCATGCCACATTCTGATGTGACTTCTCTCAAGATGCATATACCATTCTAGGGATGCTTCAGTCAAACTTTCCTGAAAGAAGTGCATGAGAAGCCTTTAATCCTTAGTGTACACCGCCATCTTGCGGAAATAAGCAGTAATATGAGTTTTCGGACAAGTTGCCCCATTGTACTTGTCAAACACAGGGACCTTAAACTTTGGAGGAATTCTCACTCTGGGTGCCAATCCCAATTCAGATAAGTCCAAACCTGACATTTTATGTCCCTCAACAACTTTCAACCTTTCTTCGAGAAAACGGTAACTTTGATCATCAACCGGGAAGTCAAGTTCACTTCCATTCACAAAATAAGCTTCATCATTTTGATCAACATATGGACCTTGGGAACAAGGATGACCCTTGGTACGATGCCCCTGCATCCCATCATCAAAGAAATAAGACCCATGAGGTGGAGTCGGTGATGGAGGCGGAAACCGATCATTGAGATGTAGACTCTGACCATGAAGGTGGTCGTTAACACCAAATCAACATTATGTGCCTCATGCTCAACACGTGGCTGTCCCATAGAAGCGTCATCAAACGGATTGCGACGGTCATCCTCTGGACGAGATCTTTCAATCAAAGCCCTCAACTCTTGTTGTCCTTGGTTCAGGTTAGTGATAACCTCCATGAACTGAGTCATCTGCACCTCCATCTGCGCTTTCATCGCTTCTGCTTGAAGTTGTTCCATCTGTCGCCGTTCGTTGCTCCGAGTCAGGTAATGGTGGAAGTTTGCAATTTTATACTAAATAAAATCAGAAGCCGAGGATAAGAATTCCGCTCCAAACCTGTTATGCATGGCATGTGCATATATGACTGTTATGCATGTAATGACATATTTGAACATTTCCCGGATTCTTAACACTTTGAATCAAGTTTTAGGGCTAAGCCAACGAGACGATGGATACTGAAAAGTATAATCATCATTAAATAATATCAAAGAGGTGTACAAACATCTGATAATCTGTTTTGCAGTTCATACAATAAAAGGAATAATGCCATCAACAAACCTGATAGTGATTTATCGCAAAAGGCAAATAAAGCATAAATCTAAAAATTAGACATAGGGAATCCTTCGGCATCTTGTATTCCCATTTGGACTTTAAGACACTCCAACTCTTCAATAGCAAAAGACAAATGAGCCTCCTTCTCCTTAAGTTGAATTTTGTGCACCAGCTTCTGATTATGCATTTGCCTCTTTTATTCTTCCATATGAGCTTTATACTTCTTTTCCATTTCCTCTTTGGAAACCTTAAGAGCTTTGAAGTCTCGGCTTTTTTGCTTATACCTCTCTTTGACTTTGAGGACGGTTTTCTTAAGATCTACGACAGGAGTAGGATGATCTTCAACTCTTGATCTCTTTATTGCAGCATCAGAGGCTTCTCCTTTGAAGCATTTGAGCTCATGAGTTAGTTGATTCTTCTCTTGAGTAATCATGTGATGTTTTACTTTCAGAGTTTCATTTTCTTCAAGCAAACGCCGATTATAAACACTTAGCAACTCAAAATCCCCTTTCGGTACGGTGTCATACACTTCAGACTCTTGAGGATACAAAGGAGTTTGTATGGCAAAAGGCCAACAACGGTCTTCATTCTTCTTCAAAATCCATTGGGTGTAAGGTGCATATGCAGTAGGATCCTTTTTACCAAAGTATGGCACCTCTTCAGTATGGATACTTCCCTAAGCTTGGATTGCTTTAATCATTTCTCTTGTGTCATCGGACATATCATAGTACAAAGTCTCTTTCATATGCCTTTCTTCAGGTGGATCCTTTAAGGCATACCCCAATTGTCTTCTGAAAAGAGTAGGATTATAGTTAATACCTCCCCTTATGCCAATAAGAGGCACATTAGGGAAATCTCCACATTGGGTAATCATTTCTTTATACTGAGGCCTAGATAGATCATCCTTATACCAATCAAGATCTCTAGTAGAAAGTCCCATCAATCTTGGTAACCACCTTGAAGTATTCTGAGTGTCAACAAATCCACCAGTTTGAGGAAGAAGACCTCGAAACCAACGATACAGTAATGGTGCACAAATATGAACAACCCCTACCTTGCCCTTATGGATTCTCGAGTGGATGGAATGGTATACATCTCTCAAGAGAGTTGGAATAGGGTTCCTTTAAATGAACAAAGAAATAGCATTCTTTCGACGAAATAGACCTCATTTAGAAACAAGACCAAACCGTAGATGCAACAGGCCAAGATAGCGTTGAACGCCTTCCATTCTTCCTTGTCACCTTTGGTATGAGCTTCTTTCAGCAGGAAACTCAAATGAAAACCATCTATCTTCGCTTTACTATCGACATGAGCATTCACAACGGATTCTCCCAAATAAAGGGAAGCGGCTATCTAACGATCAATCAAGTTTTTCCATAGCAGGGTGAAAAGGAACTTGATGTAGTATCAGAATATTCAGAATAGTGGAGTACTCTTCCAAGGTTGGTGCTAGGAGATAATCTGGGAACATGAAACACCTCAATTCGCGGTCATAGAATTGAAGTAATGCTAACAATCCATCTTTCTAATGCCCGGTGAGAGAAGACTTCAAACAAGATAGACTTCTTCTATATTCTTTTGCGAACATATCAAGGCTCTCCGAAGTAGATCTCTTAACCAACAAGAAAAGACCATCAAGATTCGGCATGTGGAATTTGTAAACCACGTTGTGACGACGATTAGCGTTTCTCTCAGTATCCATCTTCCAAGGAACGACCGAAAACTTGACTCAAGAGTTTAGACAATCCTAGAAATGAAACAAACATGCACGTTAAGAAAATGAAATAAGAAATGGAAAACATGAATGCAATGCACATAGGTCATCATGTATCCTGTATATTGAACCAGTGCTATGCGGATAACAGAACCAAGTCATATGTAACACAGTCAAAGTTTCAGCCCAAATCAGAACACCGTAGGTAACATCAGAAAATACCGCATATCCAAAAAATACCGATGGTCAGGCTAAGTATGAATAACACGGGTAACATAAGAAAATACCATATATCTATAAAATACCAGAGGTCATGGAACACAGAACCAAGTAACAATGTACCTATGATAATGATCTTTCCCATCCCCACCTCATGGGTAATTTTAGATAGAATAGGTGGTCCCTAAGTGGCACCCAGAGTCGACAATCCTCCATTTAATACCTTACCCATGCATAAGGGATGCAAAATAGTGGCAGTATCGGGAGAATCTCGGCTGAATGTGGTACTTTATGTGTCCTCACACGCGTCAAAGGAACGCGGGATTTCACATGAACATCCATCTATCCTATATGTCTCTGGCCTGGGTAATGGGCCTTTTACCTCTTGTAACACCCACCCAAAAATATCACAGCACATCGGCAGACAATGTACATGATATATGAAAGCGATAAAATGCCATATAGAATGCAATGCAAAGAATACAAAGGATGATGCGATAAAGCGAGTAAATAGATAAAAACCCAATAGACATGAAAATAAAAGCTAGGATCAACTCCTGGACGGACCAGCAATAGGTCAAATGTCCCCAGTGGAGTCGCCAACTGAAACCACCCAGCTGAACTTCCGACTAATAGGGGTGTATCAATGGAGTCGCCACCGAACGTCTTTTATCTCGCGGAGGAGAAAGGAAAACATTGACTAAACCTGAAGGGAAGAAATCGCGTTCCTACAACCGAGAGATCGAGAGAATCTAGGTAAGGGAGTTAGTTACGCAAGGGGAAGGGATTATCACCCCACACGCCCATAGTACTCTACGGTATCCACTTCTACTTTCTAGCTAAAGGGTGTGTTATATCTACCTATTGCTCAAACACTACAATGCATGCAAGAGAAAAGAGAAAATAAAGAAACCACGGGGAAAAGAAGGAAGTTTTTACAAGTTGTGCTCGATCGAGCCTCGTGACAAGATGCCTACGTATTCCCGCGTGCAATGGGAAAGTCAGGGCGTCGTAGTTCGACTAACTTATTTTGGTGGGTTTTGTGTTTTTTACTTATGAAAAGGTTTTAAACACAAAGGAAAATGCGCCTGTAGGCGAAAAGAGTTTTTCTTGGTTGGTTGCTTTTACCTTGAGAAAGGAGTTTAAACCATTAATAAGTGTTTCGTTTTCAAAAGAAAAAGAAAACATGTTTTAGTTTTAATTACATGCAAAGATGCAAAAAGAAACAAACAAAATAAAAGGGAGACTAAACTAGTACTAGACCTAATGTTGTCATGCAAAGATTGGACCTATGGTTGAGGATAAGAGGAGTCTCTACCTATGTCAACATGCAAAGGATGTAAATCCTAATGTCTAGGCTCGAGAGCTATCCTAATCGAGCATCCCTACAGAAAGCTATCCTATATCCATCTTGGTTGTAGAACCAAGGGATGAAAAGGGATGAAGCAATCAAGTGCTTTGGCAGAAGCACACAAGCAATGCAATGTGCAAACAAATGTCAAATAATGCAGGCATAGCCTATGGAGCAAATGATGCGAGTTCTGCAGTAAATGCAAACCCCAGGAATGGTGGACAGTCAAAATAGGGAACTCTGACCACTTTTATAATCGACTCGATAGGAATAGTAACACGATTCGCATGCACCATACAAGACACAGACTAGAACTGCGGGGGATGATTGCCGACCCTTTCCACTTGCCCATATATCAATAACTCGATAGCAGGAAATATAAAAAGCGGGACTTTGCTTGGTGGTGCCACGTCGGGTGTCCTAACCACTTCTAACCTATGCAAGCACAATTGTAAACACAATGAAAAGCGCCTCCCTATGCACGGATGAGGACTTTAAACAAACCAAAGACAATTAGAAAACAGAAACGCCCTAAACGGGTCTTTGAATAAACTAGAGGGGTTCCTAAACATGCTCCAACTACAGAAGCCCCATCATGCATCTCTATTCCTACTTCTCATGGCAAAAGAAAGTTGTAAAGTCCTACTTCTCATGATATCTATGAAAGTTGTAAGAGAACGTGATAAATGGCGTAGAAACTACCAAACAGATATAGAATCCGAAGTGCACTGCGAGCTAATGAAATACTGCGGAAAACTTCAAGAGAACCACGCAAGAAGACTATAGAATATACGCGTATGTGCACAAGCAAGGGAATGTGTTTATACACCTTCCACTCAAGATATGCCTGCAAGAAGGGAGTTAGACCCGAAAAGCATATAACAGAATGCATACGTGGGTATACAAATGCAAAACACTGAAGTATTATGTCATATGGTTTTACAACACAAGGTCCTAAATCAAATACATCTCAAACAATGTCTAGGAATGTTAAAACACATGATGTTTGCATTTGGAAATAAGAAAGAAGAGAGAATTAAGTTCTAGGTCGCGCTAAGCCTGGTATCTGGCGCTAAGCGCGACCCAAACATAACATTTGGTGCTAAGCCTACTCCTGGTAGCACTAAGTGCGGTCTGCAACACAAAAGTCAGTGAATTACAGAATCGGTTCATACAGTTAAGTAATCACAGAAAAGGTTCATATGATAATCAAATGTATGAACACATGAGGAATGCAAGTTAAAACAACAATTCCAATGTTCATATGACAATCAAATGCATGAACATTTGAGAAATGCAAGTTAAGGAAACAATTCCAATGTTCATATGACAATCAAATGCATGAACATGTGAACAATGCAAGTTAAAGCAATAATTCAAATGTTCATAAATGAAAATTGATGCATGAACATGTGAGGAATGCAAGAACATATTAAGAATGCATGAACATGTTAAGAATGATAGTTGAATGAATAATTCTAATGTTCATTATATGCAAAGTTATGCATGTACATGTTAAGAATGCACGAGCATGTTAAGAATGCAAGTTGAATCAACAATTCTAATGCTCATCATATACAAGAATCAATGCAAGCAAGTCATGCCTCAAAGAAGTAATGAAAGATAATGTCAAATCTAAGTTGTACATTAACACAAACACTTAAGATGCATATGCATGAACTATGTACAATGCATAATGTACCTAGTGATCAAGATGCCTTTGAATCTACATGTCGACACACTTTCGGTTGCAAATTATACCTCAAACCATCATGAATTAATGCCATTCAGTCAAACTAAACGCTCTCTAATGCATGAGCATGTAATAGATGATGCAAGATGCACAAGTTTATGGCTTAGATGCTAGGAAAATACAAGTGCACAAGTGTATGTGTGTGTTATGTAACAAAATCTTCACACCGACACAAATAACGTTGCAAAATTCAATTCAATTCAACGAATTCAAAGATGAATATTCAAGAATCGGAATCCACATGGAACTTGCAAGAAATGACAATATTCAATTTCAAGAAAAGCTAAAACTCAATAATAGCTTAAAATAATTTCTTAATTGAACTAAACACTTACTTGAACTTGATGTTTGAATCAAATTGAAGAGGAATTCCTTGTGCTCTTCAAAGAAAATACCAAATCAACGTCGAATTGATGATAATCCTTGAAATCAAGCTTGAATTCTTGAAGAAACCTAGAATCTTCAATGAAGAATTGAAGAAGATGAAGAGGAATTGCTTAATTCTTGAAATTGAAAAGAAATCAAGAGGAATTGGCTCCTTTTGGGTTAGATTCGAGCAGAAGAAGGAGAAGAGGAGCAGGATCCTATGGAGAGAAAGCTTCAATGAAAAGAAGAGAAGTCGTAGGGCGCACTTAGCGTGGTCTGCGATGGTGACAGATATCATAAGGAGGTCCGGTGGCGGCCTGTGGTGGTTGCTTGTATGGAAAGTTGAAATTGGATTTGCTATTCTTGAGTTTTGCTTTTTGTTTGAGAGAGAATTGGGGAGTGATTTTGTAGTGAAAATTAAGCAAATGATTGTGTTGTCTTGATTTGTGAAGGCAAATATCTATTTATAGCTTTGGAGATTGGGCCTAAGAGTGCCTTAGATCCATAATCAACCCAAATCATGATTATCCGAATAATTTTCGTAATTAGTCCAAAACAGCCAAATCCGTGCAGAATTTGAAATCGGAATACAAACGAAAAATATCCAAAACGTGATTTTTCTTGAATGAATAAAAATTTCGGCACAATCGGACGAACAGTCAAGGAGATAGGAATTTTTGATGTTTTAGCACAGTTTTCAGGCTATTGACACATGCAGAAATCTTAATGCGTCTTTGGAGAAAATGCCTCGAACGAGGGCCTTCTGATTAAAATTTTCAAATGAGTATTTTAGAGACAATCGAAGCTAACGAAATTTGTGAACTTTTGGCACTGGTGCCACCTTGTTTCGATAAAAATCGAGCGAGATATGATTTTTTGAACTTCGTGTATCAGATGAAAATTACAAGGTTAAACTCAAAATCAATTCCAAAGAATAAAATTATGGTATTGATTGGTGAGGAATCAGATCTTGAGTTGCAAACGAAAGTCGAAGATAATTTTGATACGGAATTTTAGACACCGGCTCCACTCAGTTTCTGTTTTCCGGCTGGAAATTACGAATGTTTCAGTGCACTAAGCGTACGGTACAACACAAAAATTCAGTTTAAACCACTTGGGAAATCTATTTTTTCGGGGACTTTCCTCACATAATTTGCATCCGACTTTCAAATGAAAGTTGTAGATAATAATGCGAGGAATTTGATGGTCAAAAATCATCAGAAAATACCCGACGAGATGAGAGATACGCCTTCTAGAGTGCCCGAAATGCACTAAAAATCCAAAATTCACATTATTGAGAAATAAGCGAATAAATTCTTTTCTTTTGACGAAACAGCTTCCGATCTGAACAGATAAACTAGAGAACAAATTGAAATGATCGTAAAGCTTATGGAACCACATCAAAATAGCTTTCTAACCAGAATATGTTGTATTGAGCATGCGAATCAAAGAATATCAATATTGGACTCAAAGTGATCTAAGATAATCGAAGAATATCGATATTGTGACTACATGTATGTTTATGCAATCGAATTATAAGCCAAAAATACGGGAAAGAAGAGGGTAAATTTTGGGGTACAACATTATAATTCATTGCTTATTTGCATTTATTAGTGTTTTTGTTGATATTCTTGTAAAGTATGTATCATTTTTCCAATAGTGTCAGATTTAAGCAGAATGTGTTCATCCTTTCAATTTCCCCACCGAGTTATTCCTCGTGGAAGAATAGAGTCTTAACCCTCTTACCCAGCTCTTTTCCTATACCAATCTCTCTCCCCAGTGTGGTTGTGGTTTGAATTCTGCTCTCCAAGCAGCATTATTATTTTGATCTCTCTCGACTGTGAGTTCTAGATGGAGAGTGCATTTATTTTGCACGAGAAGACTTTATCTCTTTAGCCGGAATGTGTTTGAATTCCCCTAGGAAGTCAAAATTCATTCTCCAAATAGTGTTATTACAATTCCATTTTTTCCTAACAACAGGTACAGTCTCCTTTTATGCAAGTAACCGATATCCCCAGTAAGTTTGCTAGTTCCTAAGAAAGTTGTCTCTTTTTTATAGTCCGACGGGGAATGTCACGTTGTTGATTGACCGTATCTCTCCAGCAGGTCAAAGGCTTGTTGTTGAATTCTCCAGTGAGTGGTAGTCTCTATGTTATCAGAGATAGCTCGTTATGGAATAATCTTTTTTGGTACTCCGATGGGGAATTTCTCGTTTTTGATTGGCCGTGTGACTCCAGCAGGTCGAAGGCTTATTGTTAAATGCTCCAGTGAGTGGTAGTCTCTATATTAGCAAATATAGTTCATTATAGAATGATCTTGTTTGGTACTCCATCGTGGAATCTCTCGTTGTTGATTGGCCGTGTGACTCCAGCAGGTTAAAGGCTTTTTGTTGAATGCTCTAGTGAGTGGTAGTCTCTATGTTATCAGAGATAGCTCATTGATCGGAAAAATAGCAAGTGTACTATTTTGCCTCTTGTAATAATAGGGAAATTCCCCGAATGTCGATCTCGAGGACTGCGTAGTAAATACCTATTCGTGCTCTTAATTCAATTGAACAAAAACAATGGTTTGGTTGATTTTAAGACGTTCAATTACGTTTGTAACAAGTAATGACTGATGAAATATAGTGAGAATGATGCTAGGGTGAGTGGTTGATTTAACAAAACTATGATCCGAATTCAGATTCCCTCATTGCAAATGAATACTATCAATTACTTATCTCTAGAATGTTCTTCCTTAAGTCCCTAATGAAGACACTATTAAAACCCTAATCCTTGTTCAAATGTCCATTCAAACAAATCTTAGTTTTAACCATAAAAATATCAAGATTTAAAGTGATTAAAAAGAGTTCCTAGTCCTAGGTGTGACTCCTAATAACCTAATTGTGTAGAAACCCTAACAATCACACCCCGCCAATTGTTAGTCATAGATATACATGTATTTGTCCGATACATAACCATAAGAACACCACACAATTAAATTGAAATAGGTAAACAAGCATTAAGGAAATCAATCATCGAATTCACAACATCATCAAACCAGACCACCCCCTAGCATTGGAGGGTTTAGCCTCATAGTATCGAAGAAAACATGGCATAAAAGTTAAACATTACAAAGAAGAGTGATGACTTTGATCTTCAATGGTGGCTGCCCTTGAATCTCGCCGTCCAAATCCTCTCTGTAGTTCTTTTCTCCCGATATCTTTTTTCTAAAAAGTGCCGTCTCTCTTTCCAAAATCCATTCTAATAGTCTCACCACATCCCAAGATTAGCCAAAGTCCAAAATGCCCTTAATGACAAAGAAAAGATCCAAAGCTCAAAATAAGGTTTTCTTCATCCAACAACACGGGTCGTGTTCTTGAACACGGTGCCCGTGTTGGTCTTCAAAATTCAAGGAACGCTTGCCAATCAACACGGGCCGTGTTGATGAACACGGTGCCCGTGTTGATCCAACGACTTGGGCTAATTTTCACTTTCCATCGCTTTTCAACACGGGCAGTTCTTTGAACACGGTGCCCGTGTTTATTCTTCTGTAGCCTCCAATATTCGATTTTTGCACTTCTTTTGTCCCGATTTGTTCTGCTTTCATTCTTCTATCCTCGAAAACACTTAAACACATAACCAAAGCGTAAAATGCGATAAAAGACATATAACACTAGACAAATAAAAGAAACGATAACGAAACCCAATGCTAAATAATGTAAAACCATCGATCAAATTCCCCAAACTTAAACTGTTGCTTGACCTCGCGACGATTAATGAACTAATGAAAATTCAAGCGATCGGTACTCATATGCGAGTTCGTTCTTATTGCTCGAAAAGTGCGCTCGGATTCACATGACACTAAAACACCTTCCAACTATGCTTCGCACTTAAATACTCTCTTTCCGCTTTTCCTCCTCTTTCATTCGCACAATCGATTAAGGCGGGAATTATGATAATCATCACATGCATATGACTAGCCAAGAATTTCACTTATTTAGGCACCAAACGAACAGATTTGCCATTTTCTAATATTGATGAAATTTTCAAACCTTTTGGTTATTTATTGTCCTTTTCGACGACGTTTGGGATCAACCCCTTTGGGTGAATAACTGTGAGGTTACCCAACTTAGCGGGCTGGTTGCCTTTTACCGTCTTTTCATCATCCACCGCCATTTTATTTGATTTTCAACCAATCATACCGCATGTGAATCAAAATTATGCGGTGTATAGATAAACTATTCAAGGAGTACTTGCACCTTAAGCACTTTGGTACGAATCGACACGATGGATTTGTATCAATGTCACATTATTCGACTTTCCTACCTTCAAACAATCATCCCCATCTCACACAATATCAACCCGACCTTTGTTGAAATACAAGCTCTTGTGTAAAACAAAACAAAAATTTCGGTCAAGAACTCAGAAGATTTAGGAGGATTTCTACTAGTGTTATTACACATCATTTATCATCAACTTAACAAAAATCAAACAAAGCAATAAATTCAAACAAAAGCAATAAATTCAAACAAAGCAATAAAACCTCCCCCAAACTTGAACTAAACATTGACCTCAATGTTTGAGATCAACTCGAGAGAAGTGACTCACAAAGGGTGATGCAACACCAGTTGCTACCTCCTAGCTTTCGCCAGATAGGATCCCTTTTTTTACCTGCAAACAAAACACAAAGGAAAACTAAGTTACGAAAAACGTGGGTTGCCTCCCACGTAGCGCTTCGTTTAACGTCGCATGGCTCGACGGGTCATCCCCTTACGGGGGGTACTTTCTCTTCCACACCTTGGTGCTTGAACTTTCCGCAGCCCAAAATTCAACCCCCCCAAGAGCCCGAACCACTGCGTGATTCACGTTATTTCTAACTTTCATCTTCTCACCTTTGTCTACCTTCTTCTTTCCCTGCTTGGCTTCTGGACTGAACTTAGGAACTTTAATTGATGCCACCTGAGAGATTCTTCCTGAGACTTCTTCAGGGAGTGAATTTGAAATCTTGCTCTCTCCCTCAATTTTGACCAGACCAACAGAAAATTTATTATTTCCACCTGCATCTTGTTCCTGGACCTCAAACACCTTCATGATTATCTCCTCTTCAAAATACTTTAGCGTTAGATGACCTGTCTGAATATCAAAATTGCACCTGCTAGTCAATAAAAAGGGTCGACCAAGAATGATCGGGGTCTCTTCATCTTCGGTATGTCCATGATCCGAAATCCTTTGGAAAAGCAAATTTTCAATCTCTACCAACACATCTTGCTATCCCATAAGACTTCTTGATAGTGTGATCAGAAATTTCAATTTTGTTCCACTCGCTTATCTTTTCAATGCCAAGCCTCTTGAAAATTGATAATGGCATTAAACTCACACTAGAGCCAGAATCAATTAGAACCTTTTCGAAAGTTCTATCTTTTATGGTGCATGGTATTGCCACCGATCCAGATCCTTCGCTGATGTGTATTTTCCTCTCGGTGCGATTGCATAACTTCTCATCAATACTGCTTATCATCTATTCGCCTCTTTTTTGATAGGATCTCCTTCATGAATTTTTGGTACAAAGGCATCTTCTCGAGTACTTCAAATAACGGTATGTTGATCTCTAGCCTCTTGAACAATTTGGCAAATTTATCGAACTCTTTCTCTTTTGTATCCTTCTTTGCCACTCGCGAGGGATATGGAAGCCTAATCACAGGTTTACTCTTTTCTTCAGCTGGCTTCACAGGTAGCACCACTTCCTCCTTTTTCCTCTTGTTCTCTCTCACTTCTAAATCCACTTCTATAAGTTCACCATCAACTTTTACCTCATCTTCTCTTTCTTTGGAGGCATTCGCACCCCTTGTTGTCACAGCATTCACATTCTCATGGTTCTTTTGATTGCCTTGTGCTTGCATCGCTACTTGTTGTACAATTTGTCCCATTTGAACCTCCAAGTTTTTAATTGCAGCTGTAGTATTCCTGTAATTGCTTCGTGTTTCTTCCTGGAATTGGGAATTATGGGCAACCATCTTTTCAATGGCCACTTCCCATTCTGCCTTCTGAGGAGCTTGTTGTTGTTGATCCCTCCAAGCAAAATTCGGATGATTCTTCCACCCAGGATTATAGGTGTTAGAATAAGGATTATTCTGCCTCAAGAATTTTATCTCCTCAATTTGTTTTGGAGTTGCAAGGCATTGTGCAGTCATGTGTGGTCCACTACAAATGTCACACACCACATTTTTCACCTGTGCTACCTGTTGAGTTCCCACATTCATAGCTTTAAGCTTTTTCTCCACTTCGCAGCTATAGCCTCTTGATTTTGAGTTGTTTATTCACTTCCAACTTTAGATCAATCACTCCCTCTGGTTTGCTCGCACCCATATAATTCGGATGCTCATTTGCGCTATAGCTTCAATAATCTTCTTGATACCGTGGTGTTGAGAAGTTGGATGAGCCACCAGTCTGTGTCAATGAGTTGCTTTGTTTTGATTCTCAAACCATTCACAAACATCTGCATCGCTCGATCGATCCAGTTATGGGTAGGGCATGCCACCAAGAGTCTTTTAAATCTCTTAAAAGAGTCTCCTAATGATTCACCCTCCTTTTGCTTGAAATTCAAGATCTCATATCTTTCCTCATGAACACGGATCTGGAAAATACTCATTGAGGAATCTGTTTCCATATCTTCCCAAGATGTAATACTTCCCTGGAAGAGAATAGAACCACTCCGCTTCATCCGCCAAGGTGAGCGGAAACATTCGCAACTTTTACATTCTTCAAGATGTCCATCTATCTTTAGAGTGGTGCTCATAGTCGAAATCTTTGCAAATGCTTGTTGGCATCTTCATTAACCCTTCCAAAAGATCTCTTCTCCAATGCGTGATGGTGCTCGGGTGAAGTGAAAGTTAGGAACATTAACGGGTTGGTTAACGATGGTCATCCTTCCCCTGCATTTGTCCCTCCATAATCCCTAGCAATCTCTCTTGAGGTGGATCCATGGGTTCGTCTTGACTCGAGTGGAGTGTCGAATTCCTATCTTCTTCCTCACCCTTGCTTGCTTTGCTACTCTTCCGAGCCAAGGGTTCTCTCTATTCTGCGTCAAAGATATTCTCACGAGGTCGACCTCGCATACAAATATTAGACACGATATTAATTCTAATACAATATAAAAGAAAATAAATAAACAAATGAAAAGAAAAATTTAATTGCGAGCAATAAAATTTCAAACAAATTAAGAGTAAATTAGTATTTTGGCGGTCCCGAACGGCGCCAAAACTTGATCGGAAAAATAGCAAGTGTACTATTTTGCCTCTTGTAATAATAGGAAATTCCAATGTCGATCTCGAGGACTGTAGTAAATACCTATTCGTGCTCTTAATTCAATTGAACAAAAACAATGGTTGGGTTGATTTTAAGGCGTTCAATTACGTTTGTAACAAGTAATGGTGATGAAATATAGTGAGAATGATGCTAGGGTGAGTGGTTGATTTAACAAAACTATGATCCGAATTCAGATTCCCTCATTGCAAATGAATACTATCAATTACTTATCTCTAGAATGTTCTTCCTTAAGTCCCTAATGAAGACACTATTAAAACCCTAATCCTTGTTCAAATGTCCATTCAAACAAATCTTAGTTTTAACCATAAAAATATCAAGATTTAAAGTGATTAAAAGAGTTCCTAGTCCTAGGTGTGACTCCTAATAACCTAATTGTGTAGAAACCCTAACAATCACAGTCCTGCCAATTGTTAGTCATAGATATACATGTATTTGTCCGATACATAACCATAAGAACACCACACAATTAAATTGAAATAGGTAAACATGCATTAAGGAAATCAATCATCAGAATTCACAACATCATCAAACCAGGACCACCCCCCTAGCATTGGAGGGTTTAGCCTCTCATAGTATCAGAAGAAAACATGGCATAAAAGTTAAACATTACAAAGAAGAGTGATGACTTTGATCTTCAATGGTGGCTGCCCTTGAATCTCGCCGTCTCGAAATCCTCTCTGTTCTTTTCTCCGATATCTTTTTTCTAAAAAAGTGCCGTCTCTCTTTTCCAAAATCCATTCTAATAGTCTCAGCCACATCCCAGTATTAGCCAAAGTCCAAAATGCCCTTAATGACAAAGAAAAGATCCAAAGCTCAAAAATAAGGTTTTCTTCACGCCCAACAACACGGGCGTGTTCTTTGAACACGGTGCCGTGTTGGTCTTCAAAATTCAAGGAACGCTTGGCCAATCAACACGGGCGTGTTGATGAACACGCCCGTGTTGATCCACCGACTTGGGCTAATTTTCACTTTCCATCGGCTTTTCAACACGGGCGTGTTGAACACGGTGCCCGTGTTTATTCTTCTGTAGCCTCAATATTCGATTTTTGCACTTCTTTTCCCGATTTGTGTTTCATTCTTCTATCCACGAAAACACTTAAACACATAACCAAAGCGTAAAATGCGATAAAAAGACATATAACACTAGACAAATAAAAGAAACGATAACGAAACCCAATGCTAAATAACTGTGTAAAAACCACTGATCACTCATTATGGAATGATATTTTTTGGTACTCCGACAGGGAATCTCTCGTTGTTGATTGGCCGTTTGAATGCTCTGATGGGTATTGTAAAGCTCATTGTAGATTTAATTTTTCGATAAATGGTAGCGTTGTCATTATGGGAGGTAGTTTGTCGATGATTTGATTTTTCTATGAATGGTAGCCTCGTCAATATGGGAGGTAGTTTGTCGATGATTTGATTTTCCGATGCATGGTAATCTCGTCATTATGGGAGATAGTTCATCGTTGGTATGTTGAATACTTCAATGGGGAAAACTTTAGCTCGTTGTTGAATGATCGCTTTGTTACCCTTTCTAGATGAAATATCTTGGTTAAAGAAGAAGTTGAGACCCGTTCTTGGTGAAACGAAAAAACTATTGGGAAACTTAGTCAATTATCGATATTGTTTTCTTGCCGCTTTTTGTTCAGAAACATTTTTGGTGTTTGCTTGGGAATGATAGTTTACCATCTCTAGAAAGTCGTCATAATTCTCTTGTTTTTGCTAACTCCTCTATGAGGGGATAGTTTGTCGTCTATCTATGGATCGTTGCTATTATTTCCTTTTCTTTCTCCTCGTTTATTGAGTCAATTTTATTCTATCTCTTATTTGGGTTTTACCCCAGTAAAGTTGAATTACTACTCCCCGGTGGGATGCTTTTTTTCCCCCCATGAGATTAAGTTTCTTCTCCAGTAATTTGTTTTCGTTGAATATTTGTCATTCCTAATATGTCTTTACTTTTTTTGCATCCCCAGTGGTATCATATTTCCCCTGCTAAGTTCATCCTATAGCATTGCATAACCATTAGGCATTGCATAAGACCCTAGGGACAAAAATAGGGCTTATTTTATATTTAAGTATCTTCTATCCCGTCGAGGCAAAGGTTTCCTTATCATCTCTGAATAGAATACACTTAAATAAGGGAAGTTATTGTACCCCAATTTCCCCCCCTAAGATTCTCTATCATCTCATACCATTGCATTGCACAAATATCACAAACTAGGTCTCTCTGTCTCTCTGTCTCTCTCTCTCTCTCTCTCTCGCTCTCTCTCCTATCTTTGAGTTTGCTCTTAAGGATATCACCAAACACCTTTTTTATGAATACCTTTGCATATGATGATTGAAACTTGACTAATCATGGTGATATATATATATATATATATATATATATATATATATATATATATATATATATATATATATATATATATATATATATATATATATATATATATATATATATATATATATATTTTCTTTGGATGTTGTTCGTTAGGAGGATGATGCAATGGTATCTTCTTCAAGAAGTCTATAGGTTCATATGTTTATTTCCATTCCTTCTCTTACTTACTATCAATGTCTAAAGGACTCATCTTGTCATATACTATAGTCTCTCATCTTGAGTATGTGCTTCATGTGTGAGTAAGATCATCAAAGTTGAAGAATTCTCCATGCCATGGCCAATGCTCTTGGAATTAGGGTTTTGGTCTTCTAAGGACCATATCTTAGTGGTTGTGTGAGATTTGTGGATGATTCCAAAGACATTGGACTCTTAAAAGGACATATAACATGTATATTCTTTG
Organism: Vicia sativa; assembly: GCA_021764765.1. Taxonomy (NCBI): domain Eukaryota; kingdom Viridiplantae; phylum Streptophyta; class Magnoliopsida; order Fabales; family Fabaceae; genus Vicia; species Vicia sativa. The sequence goes on from CM038793.1 coordinate 109,562,359, forward strand.
GTTCAAGTATTTTCATTGATGAAAAGATGTTTGGAGGATCAATGATTGCAAACTCTCTAGATTGATACTTCACCTCTCTTGTATTACGTTAAAGTATCATAACTTGGTCATTCCTTATCTCCCTTAGCTTATTAGTTCTCCACAATGAACCTAAGGATGTCTAATAGAACTTAGTTCAATTGGCAAGAATAGAAAATGGTTGTATAATTAATTGCTTGGGAAGTCAAAAGATTACAGGTCCATAATGAATTTTTCAATTTTTGGTCAATCAACTTCAAGAGATCATATCTTGATCATCATTTATCACCTTGAGGTCATTATTTTTGCAAAATGATCTTGAAGATATAAACTTTATCTCCATTTGTGTTTCAAAGCTTGAAGAATTTTAGAGATTTCTTGAAGATACCAAAAGATTATAGGTCATTTCATAATTTTCCATCAACTTCACAAGACCATAACTTTCTCAAATTTTGGAGTTTTTGCATGGTTCTTTTTGCAAAGTGTCATTCAAGAGGTCTATTTCATACCATATTCTTTGGTCAAGGGAAAATTTTGAGTGGAAACCATTTTTCAAGGCAAAACATTATAGGTCATTTTTCTAAAGGCATGGCATGCTTGACCAAGGCCTGACTCAATTTTCAATGTTTTTCCTCAAATCCTAATGGTTGTATCTCCTAGCTCAAGCATCCATTGGAAGTAATTATTTCTGCATTGTGTTTTACTCTTTGAGAACTTCATTTGGATCAAGAAAAATTGGAAAACGCACGAGTGGAATTGATTTGGCATCAGTGCAAAGATTGTGCCAAAACTTGTTCGAGCTCACCACTAGTTTGTGCATTTGTGCTATAACTGATTTTGTAAGCCAACTTAAACCTTGATTTTGTGAATAATCATGTTTAGAAACTTCCCAGAAGTAATTATCACATCAAAATGCAAGGAATGGTTGAGTTTTGAGCATATGAAGTCACATTTTATTCATGAACACGTGTGTGCATGATTTCGCTTCAAATTGCATCATTCACGCTCCATTCAGATCCCATTCGCTTCCTTATAAATAGAGGACCATCCGTCACTCATTTCCTCAAGTTTGGAGAGCAAAAAAACCCTTGCCAAACTTCCTCTACACCTGACATTTCTACAACTTTGATTTCTCTCTAAAAGCACATGAATCATGCCTTGAGGTACCCTGAATCGTGCTATCCAAGTCCAGTTTTAGAGCTCTCAAAACGTACTTCGTTCAGGTAGAATCCTTAATCATTCCGCTCCAAATAAATTGCTAGGGTGTATCCTATTCTTCTCTGAAGCTCGTGTTTCTTCTGGTTTGCATTTTCACTGAGAATTGAACTTGAATTTCTTAAAATAAGTGCTGGCTATTTTTTTCCTCAAATTACTCTTTGCACAAGTGAAATAATTTTTTTGCGAGGCTACCATTAGAATCGTCTTGAAGAGACTAATCTAATGGTACCAGTCTGAGAAATTTATTTTACAGTTTGTGAAACTCCAATTTTGGAGAGGCTGGGGGTTGAAGATGATGACATGTCGTCTTCAACCAATGACGTGAATCCATGCAATTTTTTTTTGAATTTGGTCTGGTGTGCTTGCCTTACTACACGCGCGTTTTCTGAGCAATTGGATCTGATTACTTAAGTGAGTGAGCATCGATCCAACGCGCCATATATTTTCTCTTTTATTTTTAAAAAAATCCTAATCTGGTGTGAAAACCAAGGAGGTCCATGTCAAGCACAACACATGTGATCCTTTGGATATGCTTACTCACGTGTTTTGACTGTGATCCAATGACCTATATTTTTTTGTTTTTATTTTATTTTCTGATTTTATATTTTAATTGTTTTAAACTTCCAAAAATTATAGAAAATTTATTTCTGCCTCAAAAATTACGAAAAAATTTACAAAAATATTTTCAAACATTCTCTTTCTGATTTTTAGTTTTTCATAATTTTATTTTCATATTTGATATTTTTTATGATTTTTCTCTTTTATTTGAGTTATTTAAATGTTTTAAAATACATTTTGACATTTAAAAATTCTAAAAATATATGGAATGATCCAATAGTCATTTGAAAAATATTGGTTACATCATTTTATTTTTATTTCAGATTTTACTATTTTTTTTTCAAATTTTGCTTCATTTACCATTTTCTTTAATTTTTTTAAATAGTTTCTGACTTTAAAAAAATTCTAAATTTTTTTTGTCAACCTTTGTTGATCTTTGTTTGTGACCTTGGACAATTTTCTTAAAATTTTATTTTGATGCATGAATACCATTATGTATTTCATCAATAAAATCTAATTAATTAATCCATTTTGAAGTAATTTTTAATTATTATTTTTTTATTAAATTTTTGTTTCTGATTTTGAATTTATTTGGAGTCATAAATTTCCTCAACATCAATGGAACTTGGGTGTTGATAAGTCTCAAGACAAAATCCACCAAGATGGTTGATAGATTTTGACAAAGTTAGACCAAATGAATTCATTAGACGCATTATGGATTGTGTTGACTTTATTCTCCTACCTCTTCATCTTATCCCTTTGTTTTTTTACATGTGTTGACAAACATTAGAGGATGATCTACATATCATTACCCTTGTTTTTTCTTTCAACACATAAATCATGCTTGACCGACCTCGTTGTAGGGTAACCTCTATATAGGTTACTTGGCGATTGCTTAACATAGCTCTGCATTTTGTCCCAAATCAGAAAATGATCAATTGGTGGCATAAACTTTAAAGTTTTGCAAAAGCCCCAAAAGATTGTTTGAGTATTAATTTTGGTTCAACACTTGTGAAACTTGTTGTGTAGTTGCTGTGATTTTTTAATCAAGCTTCTAACAAGTTTTCACAAACTTTGTGCAATTGAAATTCTCACTCATCTTTGATCAAATGTTGAGATCTTTGATTATTCCAAAATAGGTGATATACTTGAAAAAAAGCAATTGAAACTTGTCGTGTGGTCGCCATGATTCTATCAAGCTTCTGGCAAGTCTTCATGTACAAGCTTCAAGATGATCATCTAGCTAACAACTAATTACAGACAATTTACTTTACTTTATGCTTTTATTTTTATGCCTTTATTTTTTCTCCTTTATTTTTATGCTCTTTATTTTTATGCACTTTTATTTTAGCATTTACATTTCATGTCATTTTTTTCTTTGCTCACTTGAGCATTTTACTTTCTTGTTATTTTGAATTTGGTCACTTGAGCTTTCTTTTTTTTCCTTTTTAAAACACCTAAAAATCCAACTTAAACACAAAAAATTTATTTGTTTGTTCTCAGACTTGGTTACTTTTCCCTATGCTCAGAGTTTGACCTTTGGACTTAGGATTAGAACCACAACCTCAGCTCGAAGATTTTGTGATCTTGGTGTTGTTCTGTTTGTGCTTGGGTTATTATTGTTTTTATGCAGGTTATTTCGTTTGTACTTGTTTACCAGTGGATTTCCTCCAAATTAAGCCGTTATGCTGCCCGATTTTTGAAAGACATGAATTTTATCTGACGCATTGGTTTAACTGAAGCTTGGTATTTTAATCTGTTTAATTGCTTGTCTGGTAATCCAAATGATTGGATATGGTATTGGATTTTTGATATCAAGTACTAGCTTTCTTACCTGGTTAGATCTTTCTTTATCCTTACCTTTTACTTTGTGTACATAGGTTAACCTCTTCATCGCCTCCCATATTCTTTAATTTCAAAATCTTCCCTCTTTTTCAAAGGATTATTGTTTTCAAAACTCGAACCGCTTTCATAATAAACTTGGACTTAGGTCCATGCATTTTTCAAAATTTCTTTTTTTTCTTTTTTTAATAAAACTCTTAATTCACTTAAAAATAATTTTACCATTTTTTTATAAGACTAAAAAGTAAATAACTTCACTCAAACTTTTTTGAGCCCTTTGTGGCTTTTTTCTCCAAAAACCATTTTCTTGGAAGATAAGATTCTTGTCAATTCTTTGAGGTGATGTGGACCGCTATACTTCTGCAGTATGTAGTGAAGAGAGACATTTTCTACTCAGCATTGAGGATGCTTGTTGATTAAAATTCAAGCTTGGATTCTCCACTTTGAGTTAACAAAACGCTCATCTCTCATACTTGTGGGTAGTAGGCATGTTTTCCACTGGGATATGACGATGATGTCTATTCTTCTTAAAATTAACCAACACACCAAATTCGGTCTTTTTTACCTGAACTACATGGATTTTGATTTCAATATTGCACATTGTTGGTATGTAGGCCTAGAACTCATTAGAAATTCTATCAAATCAAAAGTTGTAAACAATGCTTCTTTTCACATCCCCACCATCCATTTTGTACATACTTCTTTTATAGCACACATAAACAAATTTTCAAAGAGTTTCCCGTGGAGTACCGTAGATGTTTTGGGTGCCTAACACCTTCCCTTTGCATAACCAACCCCGTATCTAGATCTCATTTTCTTTTAGGGTTTTATTCGCTCTTTTTCCTAGTCCTTTGGATAAAATAAAAGTGTGGTGTCGACTTCATTGTTATTTTTTTGAGTTGAGTTAATTCAATGGCTTACACTCAAAGTTTTTTCACTATAGTATGTTATAATCAAATGGTTCATATTCAATGGTGGAGTATTGTGATAAAAATTAGGTTGGGAATGGCGATGATAGAAAAATCACTTTTGGTGGATGTTTTTATTTAGGAAACAATCTGATTTCATGGTTTAGCAAGAAACAAAATTATGTTTCATTGTAAAATGTTAAAGCTGGTTATATTGCAGATGGAAGTAGTTGTTCTCAACTATTATGGATGTAACAAATTCCGAAGGAATATAATATCAAGCAAGATACCATGACATTATATCGTGACAATTTGAGTTCTATCAATATTTCAAAGAATCATGTTTAACATAGCAGGACTAAACACATTGACATTCATCATCAATTTATCAGAGACCTTTTTGAAGATAACGTGATTAATCTGGAGTATATTGCCAATGAGAAATAATTGGCTGATATTTTCACTAAAACCTTGGACGCAAATCAGTTTGAAAATCTTAGGGTTGAGCTAGGAATTTGCGTTATTAAGAATGATAGATATTACAGGTATGGAAGAAATTAAAAGATAAGACTATAGAAATGGCCGGTGACAACACCAAGGAGTGCATTAGGATCTTTGACAGGGGTAAGAGGTGAATGAACACATAAGGTTGTTGAAGTGTGTGTGTTTCCATCAACTATTGTGTGCTTCTGTTTGTGCCTCCATCTGTATTTTATTGCTTGTAAGTAATGTGTGTGCTTCCACTTTATTTACATTTACTCTTTTTTTTGCCTATTTTTTGCTAAAAAAAGGGGAGTAAAGTTTTAGTGTGTCATGATGTTATTAAACATGTCTTGACATGTTAAGTTGCATGTTGATAGGATTATGTTACTCTTAAGGAGAGAGTAGTGATTATGGTTTCTTGTTGGATGAAACTATTGAGGGAGAACATGATTGTCTGTCATGCAAGGTGGTGTTTATGCTTGTGAGGTTATTTTATCTGTTTCTTTCATGCTGCCTCTAATGTGTGAATTTAGGTAGTTCATATTTGGTGTACTAGATTTTATGGATATTTGGGTTTTCCTTTGAGGGGGGTCTTGATCGTGTGTGACAGTGGGAGTTTAGTTCTGCCTATGATGTTAGACCACAAGTATGGACATCTATCTTCTAGAAGTATTAAAGATGGTGATATGTACCTGCGTGTACTCTCTGATGTGTTTTTCTGATGCAATTTGTACAAAGCTTACATGGTTGCTTGTTGCTTGTGTTGTGTTATTCCTCTCTCCTTGTTATTGTGATTTGGTTGTTTTATCCAAAATTTTCCAAAGGGGGATTGTTAAATCCATGATTTTAGGTTTGGCATGAATTTTGCTAAAACATGGTTCTGGACTGATGTTGAGCAAGACGTCACAACATCTTCACCAACTGTCATGACAATTTGATGTCATGTGTATTAGACAGATGTTAAGTTAGATGTCTTGACACCTTGGTCTATTATACAACAGGCACTGCTATTTTAATCTCTTGATAAATTTGATTTGTTATTGAGAGATTCTTTTGGATATATCTCATTATTTTTCAAAGGTCAAGGAGATTTTTTAGGAAAACTTATTAGATTTGTTCCTATTTTTATGAGAAGATCTTGCAACTGATTTAAAAATTGAAGATTTGATTTGATTTGAAGAGTCCAAGCCTATTCTGCAAGAGTATATAAATATGGACTTGCTATGTGAAATTTTGGCACTGCAATACAAAGGTAACATTGATGTCTCAACACAACAACATGATGTCAAGACAAATGTTAGGACATCTACTACCAGAAAAAATTGCTAAAATTGTTGATTATGGAGAAGAATAAATTGTGGAAATTTAAAGACAACAATCAATTATTAACCCAGTTTCGTGCAACCTCACTGACACGGTCGCAAGCGCGCAACTATGCTAGAGTAGTAAAAAGTTATCAAACCACAAGGACCAATGGTTAAGTAATGATTTCTATTTTATTGATGTAAATCTAGAGTGACCAAATAATTTAGGATGAGGCAAACTTAAGTGAAAATATCTTATTTGGAAAAGTATTTAAATAAAACAACTTATAGGTGAATAATTTGGAACAAGCAGAAATCGGGGTCATGGTCACTTATTCTAACAAACCGATATAATTAAATTACATTTTTCCTATGATAATTCTTGCACGATTTATAGAAAATAGATAAATGTGGACAACGCCTACTTTTGCCAGTGTGTTGTCTTATCTTCGATAAATAAGACGCTCGTCGGCTTTTGCTCGTGCAAAGCTATTTATCAAAGATCAATAATTTTACATATCTATAAAATGGAACATTTCTCAACCTTATTCGAGTAATTTCGCATCATCGAAGTTTACTATTTAAAAATCTATTATCGAGTATGATACAAGTCCTTTCAGAGCATTTTCGATGCCTGGGAGCTCTTCTACTTTCGTACAAAGGGTTAATTATAAAAACTCAGGTTTATAAAATAAGCGCCTTTAAATTTTAATAAGAAATAATTTGATTACATGGATAGTTAATAGTTAGGTCTCATGACTATTCATCCTTATAGAACTACTCAATCACGGCGAGAAAATAAACAAACAAAATAAATATAATAACTAACATGATTCATCCTTACAATGTTATTTGCTTAAATAGAAAATAGCCCTAAATAAAAAGATCTTGGACAATAAGTGCAAATAAAATCAAATTTCCAAATTCTAGAACAACCAAAACAACACAATCAAGCCAGAAAAGGAAAGAAGATATGGGAGTTTCTCTTGCCGATTACGAGCCTTAACATGCTTTACGACCATCCATAATCGGCCACAGGTCTTTGCACTGGGCACGTGCGCGGATGGGTATTTTTCCTTGATCCTGTTACGGGTTATAACATGCGTTACGGGCACCCGTAACCTACCTCTGGTTTTAGTACTAGAGACTTCCGGTTTTTGGGCTTTTCTTTGTTCTTTACTCTATTTGATTCCTTTTCTTCCGGTATAATCATGAGGGCCTGAAAAAAAATACATAATATCAAAGCATAAAATGTAGAAAAGGAAAAAAACAAGGAAAACGTGACAATGATAAAACTAAAATGTACTTCTAAAAACGATATAAAACACACTTATCAAATTCCTATAAACTTGAACCGTTGCTTGTCCTCGAGAAACATGGCTTGCAAAACAGATTTTTGGACCAAGCAAAAATATCGAAGAAAAATTTCATGAAAAAGGAAACATACCCGTACTCACACGTGAGTTTTTGTTCAAAAAGGCTAAGACAGTTCTTTCGGTGCTCAATCGACTATAAGAGTCTTTACAAGAACACAAACCAAGGTGAAACCATTGACCTAAGTTTCATTACTCTGATACATCTCTGAATACACATTGTACTTAAGTCTTGTCTCCAATTTTCCTCCCCTTTCACTCGAACAATCAAATTAAAGCAATGAAAATTATAATAATCATCACATGCACTAGGTCAATTAAGAACTTTTTTCATTTATGCAACATTATCTATTCATTAATGAAATTTTATAAAACTTTTCAAGTTTGTATATTGTCCTTTACTCCCTCTTTTTTAGCCATAACTTGTCAAAAATTGAAGTAAATGTAAACAGCTTGGAAACACACATAATGCACATAAGAACAAAACACACAAGGAAGCACAAATATTGCACATAAGCAACAAACACAGATGGAAGCACAAATTGGAAACACACAATAGTTGAAGGAACCAAATTTCAACAACTTCAGGTGGCCATCCACCTCTTTTCCCTGTCAAAGATCCTCGTACACTCCTTGGTGTTGTCACCAGACATTTACATATAGCCTTTGTACCATACAAAATTTACAAAGAGCCTTTGTCCCATTCAATAGCTACTTGATTAGGCCTTCTAAGCATCAGAACATACAGGAATAATGCAGTATCAATTGCACTCCTCCATAATTGTAATTGCTATAAATCTTCAATAGTACAAGTTCCAATTACACTGCATAAAATAGTAATTTGTTCATTGTTATCCATATGCACCAGAGTAATTGAAAACATCGAGTAAAGTTGAGGGGGAAGAAACCATGGTCTCACAACCGAGAGATCTAGGTAAGGGAGTTTATTACGCGAGGGGAAGGTATTAGCACCCTACACGTCCGTAGTACACTACGGTAACCACTTCTATTTTCTAGCTAAAGGGTGTCTTATATCTATCTATGGTTAATCGCTACAATGCATGCGAAAGAAAAGGAAAATAAAAAAACCATGGGGAAAAGAAGGAATTTTTTACAAGTTGTGCTAAGTCGTGCCCCGTGACAAGATGCCTACGTATTTCCTTGTGCAATGGGAAAGTCAGAGCGCCGTAGTTCGGCTCACTTGTTTTCACTATGCCAAAATTGACTTTAGACAGCGCCACATAGACAGCGCTTATGCCCAAAGCACTGCTATAGGTTTTCAGAAAAATTAATAATTAAAAATTAAAGGAGAAGCGCTGCTAAAGGTATACTTTAGACAACACTTCTTATAAGCGCTGCTATAGGCCTTCCAGAAATCCCAATCGTACGAAACAAAACCCCACACCCAAAAATCGCTCCTGTTCATCTTCTTCTCCAACTCATCTCCTCCCATTCAAGCTCGGTATCAACTCGCCTCATCACTCACAAACCTCTCTTCATCGTATCGCCACTCCTTCCGTCCTCACCATAGTCCAACCGTAGAATCCCAGAAATCCCAATCGTACGAAACGAAACCCCACCCAGAAATCGTTCCTGTTCTTCTTCTTCTCCAACTCGTCTCCTCCCATTCAAGCTCGATATCAACTAGCCTCATCACTCACAAGCCTCTCTTCATCCTATCACCACTCCTTCAGTCCTCACCGTAGTCAAATCGTGGTTCTTCCTGCGCACAATGTAACGCCCCGTTCTAAATTAATATTATATTATATTAATATTTTTGAGTTACCGTTTGACGATTTTTTTGGCGACGAGAATATTTATATTAATCGATATATCTATTAATATATTTGGCGACGTTTTATTCGGTCCGATTTTTATTCCGTTCGGCTGGGTAAAATATTATTCGGACCGATATTTAATTCCCCGGAATTATTTTAATTAATTGAGTTAATAATATTATTAGATATTATTAAGGTGTTAATTAATGAATTAAGTTAGGGGTGTGAGGAATAATTGTGTTGAATTGGGTTTACACCCTTGGTTGCTAGTAAGAAAATACATTATAAACCAATTTTCCTAATTCTTTCCATTTTACAAACAAAAAGCCAAACTTAGCATCTTGGAGAGAAATAGAGGATTTTGGGAAGAAGAAGAATAAGAAGAAGAAGAAGAGCAAGAGGAAGCTTGAGGTTGGGAATTTGTTGGAGCATCTTGCAATCATCCAAGCACTAGAGGTAAGAAGGTTTGATTCTCCATCTCATATAGTTAGAGTTTGATAGTTATATTTTGGATTTGGGGAAAAATTGATAGGTTGATTTATGAGTTTGGTTGGTGGATTGTTGAATAGCTTAGAAAGGTTGAGTTAAGAGTATGGATTATTGGGTGTTTCATTGTTAGTTTATAGGTGCTAGAAGTATAAAATGGAAATGGAAAAACTGTGAAAAACTAGAAAAAGAATAACACTATCTGTTAGAAAGACTAGTTGCATGGAAGAAGAATTCATGGGAGATGAAACAATGGGGGAGGCGCCCACCTCTGGATGTGGGGCGGCCGTCCCCCTACCTGAGGCCCTCGCCTCCATCCATAAACAAGGGGTGGGACTTGAGTCCCACATTGCAAGGGAAAGACACCATTGTTCTTGCTGTTATGCGTTTCTGTATGTTCTGTTTCTGTTTTTCTGCAGAATAGTATTCTGCATAATTTTAGATAAGCTTTTGTTTCTGTTTAATTCTCTAATTCCACATACTACTAGTTAGTATTAATAAAATATAATTAGGACTTAAGTTAGCCGATTAAATTTGGAACCCGATTATGTTTCGATTTTCCGATTTCGGTAAATTCGACGACGGAGCAAGTTGCTCCGAAATCAACGAAAATTGATGTGCTAGCTAAGTTCGACGTGTAGAACGTAGTGGTGAGGTTAGTTTTTCGAAATTACGAGTTTTTACGAAACGACCCGAAATAGGCCAAATTACGGTTAAATTGAATCGGATTGCGTTTTAGTCAAATTAAGACACGTATGGACAATCCGATTGCGATGTTGACGATTATGATTAATGCCGGTTATTAGGAATGGCTTTCGCGACGATTATAGGTGTTTTGACCATTTTTCCGTATTTGGAATTTAGTGAATGAATTGATAATGATGTGGTGTGATTAAACATGATGTTTGCGACGGTGTATTTATTAACGAATACTTGATGATATGCGATGCGATGATATATTTATCTTGATATGGATGAATATGGAAACGTGGACTTTATGTCAATTTTGATGAGCGATGATGATGTTTTGTTATGTTGTTTTTATTGTCGAGTCACATACATTATATTGGTGACGAAGGCTTTTATGCCAAGTGACGAGGGCTTTTATGCCAAGGGACGATGGGCTTTATGCCAAGTGTTCCTAATTATGGACAAAGCGACGGTACCACGTGCATAAGATAATCGTGTCTCATGGAGTCGGTTATGTTTATGTTTGAGTTGTTTGGCATTGGGTTTTAATTGATGGATGATGTTGAATTGCGATGATATATGATGCTTTGTTTGGTGATGATCTTTATAATGAACATAAAATGAATATGACTTGATAATTTTATGATAACTATGCGATGAATATAAATGATGAGTTTTGCGATGATTTAACTTTGATGAAATGCTTAATGCAAATATGATGTGATGAGGTTTGTGACGATGGGCTTTTATGCCAAAAGAGACGATGGGCTTTAGCCAATTGGGGATGATTTTATTTATGTTGCTTATGTTATTAACATTGTTTGATGTTGTTGTTTATGATTGTCGTGTTGGTTAGTGACGTATTGACTTGTGATGATTTCGTGGTGATGAACGTTTATGTGTTGTTGTGACGATTTATGTCGATGAGGTTATGACGATAAAGTGTAGATTATACACATTAGAATGACGATTAGAGTGAGTGAGTTTTGGATATGTGTTGGAATTGCACTTATTAATCCATACCCTTTATAATTCTGAAACTATATATATATATATATATTATCATGCCTTTATGTATCTCACCCTTTATTTTTTTTGCTGTTACCTTTATACTGGTAACGTGCAGGTTATGAAGACGAAGATTATAGCTGCTATTAGTCGAGTCGGTGTCGCTCTGATACGTAGCACTCGGGGGGAATATTTATGTTGTCTCGTTGTTGTTCTTTAGTTATTTTCCTTTTGTAAATAAGAATCATACTTTATGAAAACATGATTTGTTAAGGAAGTTTAATTAAGAAGATGTTTTGATTTTTATGAATCAATTTATGATTTCCGACGATGCTATGTATCTGAGATTTATACTTTAAAGCAAACTGTTTAAAGTAATTTGGTTTTGAAGGTGTGATGCCTCAGTATTGAATTTATGAAATTTTAATTTACTCTTATTTTTGCATATAAAACCTTGCGTAATATTGGGGTGATACATTAGTGGTATCAGAGCAGGTCGGTCTGTCGGCCAGGTTATTAATGTGTTTAACCCTTTTGTATGCGACATGTGTGAAACACTGTCGGTACGTGCTTGTTTCTATTTGTTTGTCTGCAGAGATGAGTTTGAAACAAGTGGGGGAGAATTTTTACTTCTTGGTGGAGCTTGTGGCTTAGAGATGGAGCCTCGAGCTGGGTTACGCTTTGGTAACTTGAAGTGTAAGTTTGAAGACGCTGTTGTGGTTTGGTAAAGATGGTTTATGTCACCATCATGATTGTCGATTGTCTATTGACAAATTGAGGAACTGATCACCCTTAATCTCTTGTTGATAGTAGTCGATATTTGTGTTGGTTGGAATAGACTTGTCTTTCCAGCTTGATAGTGTATGAAGTAGAGGAGTTAACATAAGGTGGTGCATGGTTACTTGAGTTGTGGGTGAATTTGGATTTTGATGAGAAACAACATTTTGACAAGCGAACTTCTTGTTGTGATTCTTCCGAAGTATATTGTGAAGATGTGAGTGAATTATCGCCGTAGTGCGAGGTGAAGTTTTGATGGATTTAGTTTCTGGAATTAGTTGTGATTTGAAGTATCCTTAAGGGATGTTTGCTTCTGAATTAGAGTTGAAGAGTCAACTTAAGGATTGATTTGAGTAGAGTTTGTTTATTCGAGTGGGTCACCGTGGAGTGCTACCGTTGTGTTGTTCGAGAAGAGCAAAGGTTGCCCGAGTTGGTATGTCATTTGCAGTCAAGGAACGAAGTGGATATTAAGGACAAGTGTCTACTTTCGAGGATTGATATTTGAATGAATCAGTCATTTGGAGTTTATGTGTTTAGTGAGATCGATGTGAAGTCTGGCTGTCTACGGGTTAGTGTGAGAGCTGAAGATGTTTAGACAATGCTTTTCAAGATAGTGTATGATCCTGGCGAGTGTTTGTTGATGTCATTAGTGTGACTAATGCGTCAGGTATGATTTTGGAATGTTCAGACAGTACTCCATGAGTAGCTTCAAGAGTTATTTCGTGTTCATGGATATTATTTGGTTCACATCAAGTTAAGGAATTGTAGCAAGCATCTGAGCTTTGCGTTATCAGTTGTGAAGTTAGACCAGTGCATGTCGAGTATTCTAAAGATAGAGTTTTGGAACTGTTGGACGTGAGTGCCTTAAGTAAGCGACTTAGACGGTGATATTTTGGACAGTTCCGCGAAGATTTATTTTGTATCTTGTAGAGGACTTTAAGGGGTTATTTCAGAACTTAGAAGTTCTTTTGTTTTGGATGGTTAGCTTTGTGAGTTTGATGGAAGATCTTTTTATAAGTTGGTATTGATCGTGGGTACTTTGACTTGAGATGGTGTAGTCGCTATTTGGACTTCGCAATGGGAAGCGAATTTGTTGAGCTAGTGGAAAGTTTAGCGAATGCTTCGATTTTGGTCTTGTTTAGTACTGAAGAACCTTGTGCGGTGTAATGTGATATTTCATTTTGGACTTAAGATGTATTTTGACATAGAGTTGGAAAAAGTGTATTGCTACCTTGGAACGATTTGATTTTCATAAGGAAAAATTGTCGGACGCATGAGTTAGAGTTTGATGCGGTTATGCTCATTTGAAATCTTAAAGGTGCAGATGTTAACGACGAGAAGATTGGAATTGATTGCAGACAATTCAAGTTTGAGTACGATCTATAAAGAGACTTCGTCTGTTGTTGGGTTTAGTAAGTTGATATCGCGGATGACCCAAGAATATCTGATTTGAGGATTTGTTATTTTGAAGAATGATCCATGATTTTTTAGAGACACTTGTTGAAATTTAAAGTTTAGAAGGTTATCGAGGATTTGTTCACTACTATCATATGGATTTTGTTGGATACTAATAGCCGTGGTGGATTATTAGATTGTGACTAAGATAAGTCTTGACGGTAAAGAATTTTGAGATGCTTTAGTAGCCACGAGTACCTTAAGATGATTAATGTGTTATAAAGGAAAGCGTTCTAAATGTGACTGAAGTCGGTCGTGACGGTGTTCATGTTGGATTCCATAAAATTTATGTTGTGGTTCTAAGTCCAACCTGTTTTGTAATTACAGTAGTATGAGACGACGTTGATGGGTAGAATTCTTGAGAGAGTGTTTTGGTTTGAGTTAGCACTTTGGAAGATTAAAAGTTATGAATGGTGTTTCGATTAAGAAACCTGCGTATTGATCGTTGCGACGGTGCAAAGATGGTGATTACTTAATACCAATTTTGGGAATTAAATTGTTATAAGGGATGACTTCGTTGAAGTCAAGTGTATACGTCAAAGTTTTACAAGTGAATATTTGGACAATATTTGAAAAGGTCAAACTATGTCATGTATTTTAGAGGCTCAATGAATGTTGATCAATCAAGAATGAAAGAGTGATTTACGAATTGATGAGACTGATGTTACGAGGTATCCTGATGGGTGTACGCTTCGAACGTATCCATTCTGAGTAATCTACAAGGACGATGTGACCTTGTGATTTTCTAGAATGAAAGCGATAATTGCAAGTGTAATCCTTGAGTTCATGCTTATGCGTGAATGAAGGCATCTTTTTCGTGTTTGCATAGCACGCGTGGTACTATCCTATTCTGATTGTTTCAGTTTTGGTTTGTATAACCATTTTATTGTTTTCGTTTTAACGATGGAGTCGGTGTTGTGTCGTAGGACTTTATGTTCCTATCTTGGATAACTCGTATCCGAGGTGTCAGTTTGAGTGTGTGATTAATTTCATGGTTGAGGCGTTAGGATGGTATCGATCTTGTTTATTTAGTTCTCGAGTGAACCGGTGTGTCAGCGACTTGTTTGGTTGTTGGGTGATTAGTTGGTTTTCGAGTGCATTGTATGGGCTTTGCATCTCGGCATGGTTGTTCCTGACAGGACGTTGTGGTTAGGGAGATGTCCTTGTTTTTGGTGTATTTTGTATGTTGTTTAGTTGACGCGAGGATTGAGTGGACGAATGCGTGGGCATGTCCCGTTTTGTTCGTTTTGGTCGAAATTTCGAGGACGAAAAGTTTATAAGTGGGGGAGACTTGCAACGCCCCGTTTTAAATTAATATTATATTATATTAATATTTTTGAGTTACCGTTTGACGATTATTTTGGCGACGAGAATATTTATATTAATCGATATATCTATTAATATATTTGGCAACGTTTCGTTCGGTCCAATTTTTATTCCGTTCGGTTCGGTAAAATATTATTCGGACCGATATTTAATTCCCCAGAATTATTTTAATTAATTGAGTTAATAATATTATTAGATATTATTAAGGTGTTAATTAATGAATTAAATTAGGGGTGTGAGGACTAATTGTGTTGAATTGGGTTTACACCCTTGGTTGCTAGTAAGAAAATACATTATAAACCAATTTTCCTCATTCTTTCCATTTTACAAACAAAAAGCCAAACTTAGCAACTTGGAGAGAAAGAGAGGGTTTTGGGAAGAAGAAGAAGAAGAAGAAGAAGAGCAAGAGGAAGCTTGAGGTTGGGATTTTGTTGGAGCATCTTGCAATCATCCAAGCACTAGAGGTAAGAAGGTTTGATTCTCCATCTCATATAGTTAGGGTTTGATAGCTATATTTTGGATTTGGGGAATAATTGATAGGTTGATTTATGAGTTTGGTTGGTGGATTGTTGAATAGCTTAGAAAGGTTGAGTTAGGAGTATGGATTATTGGGTGTTTCATTGTTAGTTTATAGGTGCTAGAAGTATAAAATGGAAATGGAAAAATTGTGAAACACTAGAAAAAGAATAACACTATCTGTTAGAAAAACTAGTTGCAGGGAAGAAGAATTCATGGGAGATTAAACAATGGGGGAGGCACCCACCTCTGGCTGTGGGGCAGCCGTCCCCCTCCCTGAAGCCCTCTCCTCGATCCATAAACAAGGGGTGGGACGTGCGTCCCACATTGCAAGGGAAAGACACCATTGTTCTTGCTGTTATGCATTTCTGTATGTTCTGTTTCTGTTTTTCTACAGAATAGTTTTCTGCATAATTTTAGATTAGCTTTTGTTTCTGTTTAATTCTCTAATTCCACATACTACTAGTTAGTATTAATAAAATATAATTAGGACTTAAGTTAGCCGATTAAATTTGGAACCCGTTTATGTTCCGATTTTCCGATTTCGGTAAATTCGACGACGGAGCAAGTTGCTCCGAATTCAACGGAAATTGACGTGCTAGCTAAGTTCGACGTGTAGAACGTAGTGGTGAGGTTAGTTTTTCGAAATTACGAGTTTTTACGAAACGACCCGAAATAGGCCAAATTACGGTTAAATTGAATCGGATTGCGTTTTAGTCAAATTAAGACACGTATGGACAATCCGATTGCGATGTTGACGATTATGATTAACGCCAGTTATTAGGAATGGCTTTCGTGACGATTATAGGTGTTTTGACCATTTTTCCGTATTTGGAATTTAGTGAATGAATTGATAATGATGTGGTGTGATTAAACATGATGTTTGCGACGGTGTATTTATTAACGAATACTTGATGATATGCGATGCGATGATATGTTTATCTTGATGTGGATGAATATGGCGACGTGGACTTTATGTCAATTTTGATGAGCGATGATGATGTTTTGTTATGTTATTTTTATTGTCGATTCACATACATTGCATTGGCGATGAAGGCTTTTACGCCAAGCGACGAGGGCTTTTATGCCAAAAGCGACGATGGGCTTTATGCCAAGTGTTCCTAATTATGGACAAAGCGACGGGTACCGCATGCATAACATAGTCGTGTCTCATGGAGTCAGTTACCTTTATGTTTGAGTTGTTTGGCGTTGGGTTTTAATTGATGGATGATGTTGAATTGCGATGATATATGATGCTTTGTTTGGTGATGATCTTTATAATGAACATGAAATGAATATGAATTGATAATTTCATGATAACTATGCGATGAATATAAATGATGAGTTTTGCGATGATTTAACTTTGATGAAATGCTTAATGAAAATATGATGTGATGATGTTTGTGACGATGGGCTTTTATGCCAAAAGCGATGATGGGCTTTTATGCCAAAAGCGACGATGGGCTTTAGCCAATTGGGGATGATTTTATTTATGTTGCTTATGTAATTAACAATGTTTGATGTTGTTATTTATGATTGCCGTGTTGGTTAGTGACGTATTGACTTGTGATGATGTCGTGGTGATGAACATTTATGTGTTGTTGTGACGATTTATGTCGATGAGGTTTAATTAAGAAGATGTTTTGATTTTTATGAATCAATTTATGATTTCCGACGATGCTATGTATCCGAGATTTATAATTTAAAGCAAACTGTTTAAAGTGATTTGGTTTTGAAGGTGTGATGCCTCAGTATTGAATTTTTGAAATTTTAATATACTCTGATTTTTGCATATAAAACCTTGGGTAATATTGGGGTGTTACACACAACACCTCCACTGTCAGTTCAACAATCTCCACGGCAAGTTATTCAAAAGCAGAATTCCTATTGTTATCTCCACGGTTTAGTGTTCTGATTTATTGTTATCTAATAGCAATTCACGATTTCGACGCAAATTCCTATTCGCTCTGCCGTTGCGGAACTTGAACTGCCGCTACATCACCAGTCTAACAGCAGAAGCTTCATCTTCACGTCGATAACAGCTGAAGCTTTTCTTCAATAGGTAATATTTCACATTGAATCTTATTTTATGCTTACTGTAGATCTGTTATATGTGTACATTTAGATTCGATGTCGATGCCATGTTCGTGTGTCAAAATTGATGTTGAGATGAATGCATAATATTGTTGTTTGTTCTATTAGATGATGGAATTGATGATTTTGTTAGAGGTTACTAGATTGGAACATAGCTGCTTAGGATACTTAGGCTGGTCTCCATGTGACCTTGGGTCCATTATCTATGTCAAAATTGAAAGAAAGAAACATAACACAACACTGGATTAGTGATATTGAGGTTTTGACAGGATAAAAAACATAACACTGAAAGAAGTTAAAACTGGTTTTATATGCACAGACAAAATTGAGCAAAAATACGACAATTCAATATGTGGCGACCATGCATCTATTAATATAGTATATAGAGAACATTGTCATTGTAAATTTCAAGAATTGGTAGTGATTGCTAATATTGAAAATTAATAGTGATGTAGATAGCCCATGTCTCCTATAAGTATTTACCTACCTAATTATATGAAAAATAAATGGATGGAAGAAAAACAATAACTGGTCTCCCAATAGAAATACAAAATACATTACTCAAGTATTTCTAAGGAAGTCAACTTATAAATACCGTAGCTCGACTCCCTCTGAAACTTCTCAACCAAGTCAACTTATCTATGGAAGAACATGAAGTTAGACAACTTGAACTGAAGGTTCCAGTTGAGGTTTAATGCATACAGGAGTTTGCTTATCGTGTGTGGATGAAGAATCAATGGAAAAATTTCCATGGACTTGAGAGAAATGTGAGATTAAGAACTGGAAGTTTGAGAGAAAATGGAATTTTCAGATTTGTAAAGAGTAGCCCCGTGAAAAATGGATGGTATTGGATTATGTAGTGGATTAATTCTAGGTTTAGATACAAGCAAGAAGATTGGAAATGGACATTTTGGTCAAAAATCGGTTAAGGCTTCAAAATGCAGTAAATGACAATTTTAATTTAGGGACATAACGTGAAGATTTGGATCAGGTTTTAGGGTTGGATAATGTAGGTTTGGGTGAGTGGAATGAGCAGTTAAGGATAAAACTTCATGAGAAAGTTTAATCAACTATTTTGCAAATTCAATTTTGGCAATTTTTTTGGTAAAAATGAGAATATGGCAGCCCATGTGTTTGTCCAAATCTGGCAATGTTTTGCACGGGATGATGGTCTAGGTGTAGATGAATGTGTGCAAAATTTTTGAACATAATTAAGTGGAATACACGTATAGAAAACAAGAAGAGAAAGATTAAACAACAAATCTAGGAATCAAAAATCAAAGAGGAGAATATCGTCAAAACATAACAAAACATTATTCGATCACATAATTTCTAACTTAACTTAGAAGTCTTTTCTTAGCATTAAAATTAACACAACTTTTTCTCTCTTATTCATTACACCGGTTGTTACAATTGAATTCACACATATATAAAAAGAAATATTTTACACCAACGGTTATAACAACTATTTTGAAATATTAATGTGGGCCAAAACTTTGAAAATATAGAGAGGGAACAAACAAGTAATCTTAGGCCTCAAGATTTTTAAGTTCGCATTAAAAGCAAATTTAGTCTTATTACTTTTTCTATGCTTTTTCCTTTTGTTGTTTTGTTCTTCTTCTTTAGTTTAACATGTTTTCAAAATCATATGTTTAGCATGTTTTCATAGTCAAGTAACACTTTGATTTTCTTAGTTCATAATTGATTTTCCTAATTAGTGTTTTTGTTTGACTTACGTAATAGTTAAAACCATGGATAAAAAATGGAGGTGTGTCGATCGATTGTCAAAAGAGTACGAGAATGGGGTATTAGAGTTCGTTAAGTTTGCTGTTGAACACGCTGAAGACCCGAATAGAATGAAATGTCCTTGCTTGGGTTGTTGTTATGTGGGTCGGGTTGACGCAGATGGATTGAAATCGCATTTACTGATGCGTGGAATTAATAGAAGTTATATGTGTTGGATATTTCATGGTGAGAAAAGCATCGAGAATGTTGAACCGGGGGTGAAAATTAATGCGAGTTATGTTTCATACGACAATGCCATGGATACATATGATTGTGATCAAGTCGATGAGATTGTAGAAGCACTTGAAGAAGATCTTCAGGATTGTCCCAAAATGTTTGAGAGGTTGGTAAGCGATGCGGAGAAACCGTTTTATAAAGATTGCCCCAAATTTACAAGATTGTCTGCGGTATTAAAATTGTACAACTTAAAGGCGCGCAATGGATGGTCGGATAAAAGTTTCACAGAGTTATTAGCCCTTTTGAGAGATATGCTTCCTGAGGATAATGTTCTTCCTAATTGAACCTACGAGGCCAAAAAAATGCTGTGCTCTATTGGCATGAGTTATGAAAAGATACATGCATGTCTAAATGATTGCATTTTGTTTCGAAACGAATATGCATCGTTGAATGAATGCCCTAAGTGCGGTTTATCTCGATATAAAAAAAATTATCTCTAGCGAAAGTCTTATGGTATTTTCCTATTATTCCGAGATTAGACGCATGTTTCGTAGTGAAACCGATGCTAGACACTTGACTTGGCATGCAAATGAAAGAATTATCGATGGAAAGTTTCAACATCCGGCAGATGCTCCACAATGGAAGAAAATTGATAATGATTATCCTGATTTTGGAGGAGAAACAAGAAACCTTTGCTTGGCATTATCTACAGATGGAATGAACCCACATGGTCTTCAAAGTATCTCACATTCCACATGGCCTGTGATTCTTATGATTTATAACCTACCTCCACGGCTATGTATGAAGCGCAAGTACATGATGTTATCTATGTTAATTTTTGGGCCTAAACAACCAGGGAATGACATAGATGTATACTTGAAACCTTTAATCGAAGATTTGAAGATTTTATGGGAGAACGGTGTTGAGGTTTATGATGGATATAGGAAAAAAAAATCAATTTGAGGGCGATGTTGTTTGGCACAATTAATGATTTTCTAGCATATGGAAATCTATCTGGGTATAGCATTAAAGGTGAAAAAGCGTGTCCTGTCTGTGAAGATGGAACCGATATGATGCGATTGAAACTTTGTCAGAAGAATGTCTTTCTCGGTCATCTTCGATTCTTAAATTCTAAACACCAATATCGTGGATGGAGAAAAACGTTCAATGGAGATACCGAACAACATAGAGCTCCACCTGGATTGACAGGTGATCAAATTTGTGAAAACGTGAAAGATGTGAGTATTCAGTTTGGCAAACCTTTTGCACATAAAGTTGTCACAGGTGGGTGGAAGAAGAGGTCAATTTTTTTTGAATTGCCATATTGGAAATATTTGTACGTAAGACATTTTCTTGATGTTATGCATATTGAAAAAAATGTATTTGAAAGTGTTATTGGTACGCTACTCAATATAAAAGGAAAGTCTAAGAATGTCCTTAAAGAAAGGGAGGACATGGTAGAGATGGGAATAAGAACTGAATTAGGACCCATGAAGAAAGGAAGACGCACATATCTACCACCTGCTGCTTATACTTTATCTAGAAAGGAAAAGAAAATATTGTGTAAGTTTCTGAGTGAAGTTAAAGTTCCAAAAGGTTACTCCTCAGACATTAGAAGACTCGTGTCCATGAAAGACCTCAAGTTAAATAGTTTGAAGACACATGATTTCCATGCCATAATGGAACATTTTCTACCAATAGGTATACGTTCTATTTTTCCAGAAAAAGTAAGAAGCGTTATAACTAAATTGTGTTTTTTCTTCAGGTCAATTTGTAGTAAGGTGATCGATCCTAAGATCTTACCAGTATTACAAAAAGAAATAGTTATTACTTTGTGTAACCTCGAAATATATTTTCCTCCATCACTTGTTGACATTATGGTACATCTTGTTGTTCATCTTGTGAAAGAGACACAATTGTGTGGACCAGCTTATATGAGATGGATGTACCCTGTTGAACGTTATATAAAAATATTAAAAGGGTACGTGAAAAACCGAAGTCATCCAAAGGGTTGTATCGTTGAGCGATACGTTGTTGAAGAAGCGGTTGAGTTTTGTACTGAATTTTTGTCCAATGTGAAATCCATTGGACTCCCCAAATCTCATTTTTTCGAAAAAAAATAAGGTAAAAAATTAATTGGAAATGAAATTGTGACAGTATCAAGGGATGAACGAGATCAAGTGCATTTGTATGTTCTGCACAATGACAATGAGGTTGAGCCATTTGTTGAAATGAACAAGGCTATACTCCGAGGTGAGAATCAAAGTAGAAACGAAAATTGGATAGTACGAGAGCATAATTAGAGTTTTATACAGTGGTTTAAGGATCATATATATTCAAAGTTTCATTCAGATCCTGCTTCAATATCAGACAGTTTAAGATGTTTGGCATATGGTCCAAGTTCGATTGTGTTCTCTTATAGAGGATACGCAGTTAATGGATACACATTTTATACCAAAGAACAAGATGAGAAAAGTACTATGCAAAATAGTGGTGTCACGGTGGTAGCTGAAGCAATGCATATTTCTAGTATGAAGGACTTAAACCCCAAATATGAAAATCTGTCATATTTTGGGGTTATCAATCACATTTGGGTGTTTGATTACGAGAAGTTTCAGATTCCTATCTTTGGTTGCAAGTGGGTACATAATAGTGGCATGCGAATGGATAAGTCAAGGTTTTTGCAAGTGGATATTAATAGGGTGGGGTACAAAGATGAGCCTTTTATTCTAGCCTCTCAAGCTAAACAAGTGTTCTATGTCACAGACCCGAAGAGTACAAAATGGTCTATAGTTCTTTTATCTAACAAAGTGATTGATGATAAAAGTGTAGATCAAGGTGATGTTGGTGTTGAGAATGAGTCGTATATTAGAAACGATTGATATGAAAATACTACAACGGATGAATCATATATCAGAAAAGATCATGATGAGGGAATTTGGATCAATCCCTCCGTCCGCGTTCTTAAGAGACAAGTAATTCGCAATCCAACCAAGAAAAGAAAGAGATGTTAGTGAAAGAGGTAATATATATTCCTCCATTCTTGTTAACACTTAGCAAACTTATAATAAATGATATATTTGTCATTTTATATACTCAATTGATATTTGTCATTTTATATACTCAATAGATATTTGGAATTAAATATTTGTCATTAGATACTAATGGTTTTCTTTATTACAAGTTAGATGGCTAGTAACGAGGAGCACCCACACGATGATTTTATTAATGGTGGAGACAATGATGGAGGAAAATCTAGTAAGGGAGTGGAAAAAGAAATTAAAAGAGGAAAAACTATTATGAAGAATATCATTCGTGATAGAGATAGAGGTATAAAATACGATGTGCATTGGAGTCCAAGTGACCAATTAATTGAGCCTAACGGTTCTAAATTGACAAGTTACATTGGTACAATTGTAAGGAAAGAAATTCCAATAACTTGTGATGAGTGGAGAGATGATAAGCTGGATGATCCTAAAAACAAAATATGGAGTGAGATATAGGTACTTTAAATTATGTCTTTAAATTACGATTACTTACTTTAAATTATGTCTTTAAATTACTTATACTAACGCACTTTGTGTATGTTTTTTGTAGAGGTCTTTCAACATTGATAACACAAGAAAAGATTATTGTCTTGGATTGGCCGGAAAAATACTAAGAGGGTTTAGAACATATTTAAATAGAAAATATCTTAGAGATGCCGAAAAAAAATTTGTTGATGCAGAGCGTCCAACAGAATATGCAGATGTGATTTCAGTTAAAGAATGGGATGTTTTTAAAGCCAAACGAAAAACCCCAAAATTTCAAAGTGTAAGTGACGTAAATCGTCAAAGAGCATCATCTCCCGCATATCCATACAAAAAAGGGCGTTTGGGATATGCACGATTAGAACAAAAAATAGTAAGTATTTACAAATTGCAATGATATACTTGTTCATCAAGAGTTATAACTGAGCTTACTTTTGTGTTAATGTGTAGTTAAAAGAGGAGAATAGTTCTGAAACATCTCTTCCGGAACATGTTTTGTGGAAGGCTGCCCGTGTGGGTATGGATGGAGTTCTTAAACAAGATGTACAACAAATTTTTGAAAAATGCGTAAGTATAACATTAATTCTAATTATGTCAAAATTTTATTAACATATAATATTCATGTTTTTTCAATACTCATATGAATTTCAGGAGATTCTGTCTCAGTCTACATCTCCACCAGATGATTGCAGGAGCATACTTAGTTGAGCATTAGATGTTCGTGAGTATTCTGGTCGGGTGAGGGGTAAAGGACGTGGGGTTACTCCAAGCTCCTTGAAAAAAAACAACCCAAAGGCAAAATCTGCTAGCAATAAAGAACTGCAGGCACGGTTGGATGTATTAGAAGCTGAAGTTCTTGAATTGAGGAAGGAAAAAGCAAGACAGTACCAATCAGAAATGGAAGCTTCGGGTGTTAAAGAAACTAGTGACATAGCTAGTGTCAATTGTGTTGTTAAACCAAGTATTCCCGAGGTAATTTCATATATTAATATGAAATTAAATTAGTGTAATTTATTTAACTGACATATATACACATTAACTATGTCATATTTATTATTGATTTTAGGGCATTTCACCTTGTCAACTCTTTTTAGAGACACCAACTTATCGCATGGTTGGCAAGGGAAAAGTCCATAACACTCCGGGAGAAGTACTTCATCATAAAACGCTCCCTTCTAGATATTTGAAAGTGTCAATTGATATTGCTTTAGAGGAGGGTGCATTATTACCAATCCCAGATGAAGTTTCGGATGCAACATTGGTGGGAGAGGCAATATGAGCGTTTGTTGCATGGCCGCCGAGACTCGTTCGCATAGATGATGAGGTTTAATTAAAACCATTATGAACCTTTTAGTACTCAAATTTTTTACGTTCGTTTTACTTACATGATTTTGCATGGTAATGTTAGACTCCTACAAAAACCAAACCAAAAGATAAGGGGATTACGCGGCCAATGGAGTCAGTGGCATCAAAAAAACAGGTACAACACAATTATATGATATTTATGCTTAGATAATGTTAATTTGTCATCCTATACTTGACCACTCTAATTTTATGATATTTAGATTATTCCTGCTAAAGAGATTGAAGCTGTAAGTAGGGGTAAGGAGCCTGTAATTAGCAACATTCCCATAGAAATAAAGAGTGTTTCTAAAAGGACCGGGGCTAGAAAGAAAACTACTTCACAGTATAGGTCGTTCCTTCAGACATATATAAGCTTCACAACTATTTCGCAAGGTGGTACTTCTCTTATACCCCTGGATGAAGGGATTTATGGTTCTGAAGGCATGACAGCAACTGGTAAGGAGGATTTGGAACATGTTTTTGGACACTTGACATTAGGCATCACTGTTATCAATACATACATCAGGTATACTCCAATCAACTTTGTTTAATTAATTGCAGAATTTATTTACTCATTTCAATGAATAATTAATGTTAATGATGTTTTTATTTAAGGTTTCTGTATGACAAGTTGATTCGCCCGTGTGGATTGGAGTCCAGATTCGCTTTCATAAATCCCAACGTTGTCCACGCAGGGTCAATCATCTCAAAACCAGATGAAGTAATAGCATTTGTACTCCGTTTATTTATGGCCAGCAAAGATACA
The DNA here is from genome assembly GCA_021764765.1 of Vicia sativa. Lineage (NCBI taxonomy): Eukaryota > Viridiplantae > Streptophyta > Magnoliopsida > Fabales > Fabaceae > Vicia > Vicia sativa. Next base: position 109,587,795 of record CM038793.1, read on the forward strand.
GAAAAATTGTTCTTTTTACCATATAATACTGACCACAAGTAAGATTTTCATTCTAAATTTCCTCTACTATAATTTTTTCGTTTTTTAACATTGTGTAGAAAATTTCCATCTAACCTTAGTTTAATATTCCAGTGGACACTGGTTATTGGTTGCAATTAATCCTGTGAGAGAAATTGTATATTATCTGGATTCATTGGGAAATGATTGGACAACATACCCAAATATGAAGAAGACGATTGACACGTAAGTGAAATTGTTCTAAAATATTCCTGTGTATATTTAATTATTTATGTGCGATAATTCTAAATATTCGTTATTATTTTATTATAGCATTCTACAAAGTTTTCGAGCACAAAGAGATATTCAAGTATCAAGGAGTAGAGTCAACAATATTTCTTGGAACAAAGTGGAGGTATAGATTTTCACAATTTTGATTATATAGCGATGATACTTGATAAAACAAGTTAAGGTGTATATCTTGATGTATATCCGTATTTTCTTTCCATGTGTAGTTTCCTCGTCAGCGCAATGGTGTAGATTGCGGTTATTTTATGTTGAGGTTTATGAAAGAAACTATTCTTTTGGACCGATTAGAGATTCCATCCATGATATGAATTTCTAACTTAGGAATTATTTTAATATTTCTCATAAAATGACTTATTATTTTAATTAAATCATACTATGTTATATTATTATGTAGTACTTTGATGAATTCAAGTGTGTTTATTACTCAAAAGATCAATTGGATGAACTTATGGAGGATTGGTGCCAATTTGTTATAGAGTTAAGAGTTTTATGATAAGGTATAACTTTGTGTTTTGAGAATATAATATAAGTCGTTATAGTTGTGTTACAATTTTATTGTTTTTGTTGTTGTTATTTGGTAACTTGTATGAATTTCGATTTTTTAATTTTGTTTCAGGTTATATAGGTGCAGATCGATGTAGAAGATAGAGTTATTTTGTAATTCATTGTTGATTTTGTTTCATTGTTGTATATATTAATGTTGTTGTTGTGTATATTGTGCAAAAAAGGATTGAAGATGTATATTGATGTATATTGACGTATATTGATGTTGTTATAATATTGTTTCATTGTTGTATATTGATGTTGTTGTTTAAAATGTTATATTGAAGCTATAAATTCTGGTGCAAAAACGGTGAGATTAAATTTGATAGGCAGCATTTTGTTTTAAATGAAAAAAAAAAATATTAAAAAAATAATAAGGAAAAGCGCTGCTAAAGGGGGAATAGACAACGCTTTTAATGAGAAGCATTGCCTAAAGTGGTTGAAAAAAAAATTATATTAAAAAATAATAAGGAAAATCGCTGCTAAAGGGGGGGAATAGACAACGCTTTTACCAAGCGCTGTGTAAAGTTCCACATTAAAAGCGTTGTCTAAAGTGTAAGCGCTACTAAATGGGGTACATATAGCAGCGCTTTTCAGGAAAAAGCGCTGCTAAAGAGGGTACCTCTAGCAGCGCTTTTGAAATTACATAAGCGTTGTCTATACCTTTAGCAGCAGTGGTTTTAGCAGCGCTTTTAAGCGCTGTTAAAGGCCTAAAAAGCGTTGTCTAATCCCTTGTTTGGCATAGTGTTTGGTGGGTTTTGTGTTTTTTACTTATGAAAAGGTTTTAAACACAAAAGTAAAATGCGCCCGTAGGCGAAAAAGAGTTTGTCTTGGTTGGTTGCTTTTACCTTTGTGAAAGGAGTTCAAACCATTATTAAGTGTTTTTGTTTTCAAAAGAAAAAGAAAGCAAGTTTTAGTTTTAATTACATGTAGGAGTGCAAAAGAAATAAGCAAAACAAAAGGGACGCTAACTAGTACTAGCCCTAATGTCGTCATGCAAATATTGGACCTATGGTTGAGGATAAGAGGAGTCTCTACCTATGTAAACATGAAAAGGATGTATATCCTAATGTCTAGGCTCGAGAGCTATCCTAACCGAGCGATCCTAAGGGAGCGCTATCCTATATTCGTCTTGGTTGTAAAACCAAGGGATGCAAAGGGATGAAGCAATCAAGTGCTTTGGTAAAGGAACACAAACAATGCAATGCACAAACAAATGTCATAGAAGTGCAGGAAAAGGAGAATGTCCTATAGCCGACAACAGCAAGCCGAGGGCCAGAAGCAACCAGGAACCAACACATTCTGATTCCAGTGAGTGGTATCACTACATTACATGAATTGTCAAGTGTAAAGAGCAAAATGATGCGAGTTCAGCACTAAATGCGAACCCAAGGAAAGCGAAAAGAGTCAAAATAGGGGACTCTTGCCACTTTATTATTATTGACTCGATAAAGGAAGCAACACGGTTCGCGTGTGCTGAGCTGACACATACTAGAATTGTGCGGGGGTCGGTTGCGGACCTTTTCTGCGTGCCCATCATATCATCATCATATAGCAGGAAATATAAAAAGCGGGAATTTTCTTGGTGGTGCCATGTCAGGTTACCTAATCACTCTTGACCTATGCAAGCACAAATGTGAACACTTACTGAGAATTACCTCCATATGCACGGTGTAGGATTTTAAACAAACCAAACATAATTTGCACACAATTTGCAGAATGCCTTGGTACATGTCTTTAAACATCGACTTTGAGCCCAACACTACTATCCTAATCATGGCAATAGAAAACTGTAAAACCCCTACTTCTCATGATATCTAGGAAAGTTGTAGAGAATGCGATAAACAAGGGATAGCTAGTACCAAATGGATAGTAAATCTGTAGAGCACTGCAAGCTAAGAATACTCCGAAAAACTTCAAGTACTACAACCACGCAATGAGAGTAAACTGGTGAGAAATTCTCAAGGCATCAATAGCATAGACGAAATACGCATTCATGCGTATCCGAAGTAATAACGCATGCGAAAGAGGAGAAAACCCAACAAATAGACAATAGAATGTACGCATATGCGCACAAGCCAAGGAACATGTGTATACACATTCCGTACAAGGATATCTGCTAGAATGGAGTTAGACCATAAAAGAAGATAAAAAGAATGCACACGTGTGTGTGTAACACGGTGAACTGACTTTGTAGGATTTTGTATCGCAAATGTGCGGATAGCAAGAGTCGCCACCGACTTTTCTTTTATCCAATTAAGGGAAGGTGAAAAGAACAGGAAAAGACCTTCGTTAGATTCTGAGTAAGGGAGAAGGTTATGAAAAGGGAAGGTATTAGCACCCCTTTTCATCCGTAGTTATCTACGGGCTCTTAGTTTCTCTTAGATCACTTAAAAATGTGCTTTCTGTGTGTTTGAAAAAAATGTTTTGAAAAGGCATTTCACTTTGACTTTGTAATGATTCATGTAGGAATGTATACAAAGTGTTCGGAAATGTTTCATTTTGAAAAGAGTTTGAACTTTGACAAAAGTGTGAGGTGTGAAAAGTATTTTGTTTGAGCAAGCAACTAAAAGTCTTATTACCTACTCAGAATTGGTCGTTTTCGTGTTATTTTACGTTCCTTTAGAATAGCGCTATCCATACCATTAGTTGGTAGGTAACTCTATTCGTTGGATGTAAGCGGGACTTTCGAAGGGACATCGGATGGTCATAGAAAGCAACTTGTAGGAAGTATCCTAGCACATTCGAAGGGACTTTCATCATTTTTCGTAGGTGACAATCGAGGGTCAAGATCATGTATTCGGAGGCGACATCGTGGGTCTTATGATCTTTGTATCGAAGGGACTATGATGATTTGTTTTGAAGGCAACAGTGCTAGAATACCTCTACGTTCGAGGGACATGACCATTTGAATTCGTAAAGGCAACGAGAGAGAATTACCCTAAGGGGTGCATGTGTGAAAAGAGTGTGTTGATTCAGATTCATGTTATCTTGAAAATTAGAGTGAGCTACGTTCAATTTTAGTCTTGCCATACACGCCTAATTACTAACAGCTTATAAGATGCGGAAATTAAAATGCGGGAATATAAAGTGCGGAAAGATAAATCCTACGCTATTACATGGCTTTGGGGCAGATACATAATTTAAAATGCGGAAAATAAAAGCCCTAATTAAGCTATTACATCCCATAAGCAATTACATAATTTGAAAAAAAGAAAACGATAAAACGAAATCGTCCGAAACGAGATAACCTGTGAAAAGATGAGAAATCGGAAAATACGAGGTAATCGAATAAGAGAAAAATGTTAGCAAAAATAATAATTTTCAAATAAGAAAAATATTTCATGCTGGAAATAACATTAATATGCTAAAATAATTTTTGGGATTTTTTGGAGATAATTTAATAATTAAAAACTAATTAAAAGTGATTTAAATGATAAATTAGCAAATAAATTAAATATGCATGCAAAAATAATATTTTTAATTTTATAAATTAAATAAACATTTTCTGAAAATAATGCAAAAAGAAAAATATTTTTTGGTGTTTTTAAATGCATGATAAAAATTATTGAAAAGAAATTAAAATGAATGAAAAAATATTAATTAAAAAATAAGAAAAATAAGAAAACATTGCAAACTTGTAAAAATAATGTGCCAAGGGTGGGATTCGAACTGATGACCCCTGGGTGGAAAACGCGTAGCCTTGCCAACTGAGCTGGTGTGCACAACTGTTTGAAAATCGGAGCGAATAGCATGTGAACGGGTGTCACTCCCTGGCTGTATCGTCCCCGCGCCAAACTTCATCTTCTTCGTTTTAAAAATTTGAAAATTCAGCATCGGCCTCAGTGCGACGCTATAGCCCCTGCAATTCTCAAAATCAAGCACAGGTAATATAAATAACATTCAAGGGTATGAATCGATTGGAAACATCGTTCTGAACACGATGGTGGTAGTCTCATGGTCCAATTTTTCCATTTTAAAGAAACCCTAATTCGGTTCAGAAAACCCTAATCATGGTGATTCGTGTTTCAGGCCATAGAAATACAATTAAACCATCCAGAAAGTTTGCAAGGTTCATTCTAAACACAAAACAAACATCAAAACTCGTTAATAATGCATGATAAACAGAATTCGATTTTGGAAAAATAAGAACAAACCGAAATCGTATTTGCTTGAGTCTTGATGATTTTGGATGATGTAAAGGTCTGGATCGATTCTAAAGACCTCAAGGAATGCAATGGAAGGCTTGGTATTGGCTGAATCAAAGCAAAACTAGGGCTGCCAGTTGCTTCAAGTGCACGGTTTCTTTGAGTTTGAATAGGGTTTCTCCAGCCAATTTTTCTACCCTAATTCATGTGGCATGTATTGTATATATATAGTAGATGGAATTGAAGCTGATTTGAGAAAGAATTAATCATCAATCAATGCAAAATATATTTGATTTTGTATCAAATCAAATTTTCTCTTTTTTGATCAATTTCAATCAAATTCTTGCCATATCCAATCAAATTTCGAAATTTGCTGGCCTTATTGGGTTGCTTGGATCTCAAGGAAGAGAAAAATCAAATTTGCAATTAATTTGGATTTTATACCTTATTTTTGAATTTAATTTGTATTTAAATGAATAAAATCCAAATTAAATAGAAAAATAAAACAAAAATTCGTGGCATTGGGCTTGGATATTCCTAATTGTATAAGGAACAAGTTTGGATGAAGAAAAATTAAGCCCATTTGCAAAAATTTTGATTTTTACAAGTATCTCTCTTTGTGCATTTCTTCAAAATTTCCCAACTTGTGAATGGTGTATCTTGCTCAATTTTCCATATTTTTAAGTGTTCTTGGACTTTTTGGAAAGATCTAAGAGTCCTCTAACCAACCGCTTTGGTTTCATCTCAATTGGAGTTTCCATGCTCAATATATCTTCAAAATAAAATGTTGATTTTTTGTTGACTTTGAAAAGGACCTCTAATGTTTTGATCCATACCTTCCAAATGAAGCATTTTTTGAACATACTTGTGAGACATGAAGGTGTAGAGAATTGAATTTCCTTCAAAACAAGAGGTGGTGGAAAAATTTCTGAGAAAGTATGAAGAAGTTATGATCAGTCAAAGTTCAGTTGACTTTTCATCTAGAAACCCTAATTTAGAAAGTTTGACTTTTGAGCAAATCTTGAGTTTTCTTGATGAATCATGATCAAACCTTGATCAAATGATGAATGTAACTTCAAAATGAGGATGTTGACCAAAAATTATGAAGTTTGACTGTATGTTGACCACAGTTGACTTTTTGTCCAATACAATTGATTTTCAACCATCTGAGCAATTGTCTGAGGAAACATGACTTGTGAGGCTTGAAACTTGACATGGAGAATCTTTGAAGCATATGAGGAGGCATGAAGACCATTGGAGATGTTGGAAGTCCATCTTGAACTGAGAATTGTCAAACCCTAGTTTGGGTTGATTGTCTAGGAGAGGGTTTGTCTGATCATCCTTTGAGAGTCCTTGAGTATGGATGTATGAAATGTCTTGAGATGATGGAGGGAAAATTTTGGGGTATGACAGCTGCCCCTGTTCAATCTTCTTGTACTGGAAGGCTTAGATTGGCATGTTCGCCTTTCGTGACCTAGAGGTAGAAGATGATTGAACACTCGAGTAAACTTGAAAATTTGCACTCGCTGTTGGCTGATGATGCGGGAATGGGCTTACAGATGCCATTTGGAGAAGTTGGAGACTTCGCTGGGGAATGAGTCGCACGCTAGACTTAGGATTGTTGATAGGAGAATTTACGGGGATGGGCTTATGATGCCATCCGGAAAGGTCGGTGCTGAGGAGTGAGCCGTACGCTAGGCTCTGTAGATGTTTCTGGAAGTGAAAGGGGATGTGCTTAAGATGCCATCCGGAGGGAGTCGTACGTTAGACTTCGTGCTCATCTTTGAATGAAGTTATTGGGTTGTATTGGTTTTTAACCAAATATGCAGCATTCTGAAGGTGGAGAGTTGTTGACAAGTAGTCGGAGATGGGCTTAAGATGCCATCCAGGGCAACTGAGTCGTACGCCAGACTCTATAGTTTCTGTTGATAATAAGAATGAGTCAGAATAGTTCTTCGTGTTGACTGCTCTAGGGGGTAGTAGTTGGCAAAAATGTGGATAGCTTCCCTGTTGTGCATCGGGTACTGATCCACTGCCTGTTATTGGAGGATAACTTGTGATCATTCGGATAGGGTTTCCCGTCTGGCTTCGGGTATTAATCCTGGATCCGTTGTCGGAGGACAACAAGGGTGGTCGTTCGGATAGTTTTCCCGTCTGGATTAGGGTCTTAATCCTGGACCAGTTGTCGGAGGACAACTAGGGCGGTCTTTCAGATAGTTCTCCCGTCTGGATTCGGGTATTGATCTTGGACCAGTTTGCGTCAGAAGTGATTTTTCACCTGTTTTGGAGAAAACAAGAGAAACTTTGATAGAATATTTGTTAGTCTTATGCAAAGTATGATGCATGACGATGTGTATGAATGACATAAGCATATATGAGAAATGTATGAATGATAGATGTTGTGGTATTTCAAAACATATCCATCTTGAAGAAGATGCGGATGTTCTGCTTGGAGGATTTTTGACTTCTGTTTGGGGACGGAAACCCTGAGAAGAAAGAAACTTTGATTCCTCCGGTGCACTATCTGACCAAGTCTTGGGCCTAGATATTGTTGAGGGTGCTAGAGATCGAGAAACACGTTGTTGAGGATCTCATACATGGATCCTGCTGGGGAGAGTCTGGGAGGTACTCTGCTGGGGATCTTACGCGTAAATCCTGTTGGAGAGTGTTTGATAGTTGCTGAGAGACCGGGTTAGAAGGATCTGGGGGCCCGTTGTAATCTCTAGCTGGGAAAAAAGGATGTAGGTTTCCTCCGGTGCGCTACCTGACCAAGTTTCAAGTCTGGATACTGATGCTGTCGGGGAAAAGGGGAATGTTGAGAGATACCTTGTTAGGGATAAATACCTCGGCTGGGGGATGAAATGTTATTGCTCGAAGCTGGGTGTGGCCCGATTAAGTTGAGTGGAATCACTGCTTGGGGGTCCTCCTCTTCTTTGCTGGGGAAGGTTTTGTGGTGACGTCTCTGTGGGGATCATGCTCTGTGGGGGAAGTGCATTGGTGACTTTCGTCGTCATCTCAATTCCTAGAGCCTGTAGCAATTACTTTTGTATGTTCACTTTTCGCATGTTTGTGAATAGATTTTTATTGTTAGATGCATATAATCATTCAAATCAAACGTTGGACTTTATGCAAACAACAATAGCAAAAATTGTAAAGAAAGAACTTGTATTTACTTGAAAGGTGGCGTATGGCCAAGTAGTTTGTATACACGAAAAGTAAAAAGCTATGCGGAAACAATCTCGTTAAGTTCCAACTATGCTAGTACTCATATATTTCAACTATCTCATCTCCTTGCTGTCAGTAGAAAATGAGTAGACTGATTGTCGCCATTTGAATCTTGAATGCTGATAGTAGTCTGTAGATAGGTGATCTGGACGAGACATAGTCGTACGCTTAAATCCCTAACTTTTGCCTAGACCGCCCTTTCGGGTTTTCAGTCTACCGGGATACCCTTTTTTGCCCAAGCCTCCTTTTAGGGTTTTCGACTTGCCGGGTGTACATGTTTTGTATATATCCTTAACTTTTGCCCAAACCCTTTTGGTTCGCCAGGATGCCCTTATTTTTGCCTAGGTCCGTCGACCTAGCGGGTCTCTTTCATGCGTAGTATTTTTTGACTATGTCTGCGTTCACAAGGCGTGGGAAGTCTTCACCATCCATGGTGCTAAGTATCATAGCTCCGCCGGAAAATACTGTCTTGACTACAAACGGTCCCTCGTAGGTGGGAGTCCATTTGCCCCTAGGATCACCTTATGGAAGAACGATGCGCTTGACTACTAGATCACCGACTTGGTAGACTCGGTGCTTGACTTTCTTGTTAAATCCTCTGATCATTCGTTTCTGATAGATCTGTCCATGGCAGATGGATGCGAGTCGTTTCTCATCAATCAAGTTAATCTGGTCAAGGCGAGTCTGAATCCAATCGTCTTCACTTAGCTCTGCGTCCTGGAGGACACTAGTTAAGGGTATCTGAACTTCGATGGGTAGGACTGCTTCCATACCGTATACAAGAGAGAATGGGGTTGCCCCTGTTGATGTTCGTAGTGTAGTGCGATAACCATGAAGAGCAAATGGTAACATCTCATGCCAATCTTTGTAAGTCACTGTCATTTTCTGTATAATCTTCTTAATGTTCTTGTTGGCGGCTTCCACTGCGCCATTCATCTTTGGTCGATAAGGAGAAGAGTTGTGATGCTTGATCTTGAACTGCGTGCAGAGTTCGGTGATCATCTTATTGTTGAGATTGGAGCCATTATCTGTGATAATCCTTTCGAGAGTGCCATATCGACAGATAAGATTATGTTTGATGAATCGAGCCACAACATTCTTGGTAACAGATGCAAACGAGGCTGCTTCTACCCACTTGGTGAAATAATCAATTGCCACAAGGATGAAACGATGTCCGTTAGACGCTGTGGGCTTGATTTCTCCGATCATGTCAATGCCCCACATTGCAAAAGGCCAAGGAGCTGTTAGAACATTCAGAGGTACTGGAGGTATGTGCACTTTGTCTGCATAAATCTGACACTTGTGACAAGATCGAGCATAGCGGTGACAATCATCCTCATTGGTGGACCAATAGTAACCCATTCTCAAAATCTTCTTTGCCATCGTATGTCCACTGGAGTGAGTACCAAATGCGCCTTCGTGTAACTCTTCCATAATATGTTCCGCTGTTTTCCGGTCCACACAACAAAGTAAACACAAGTCGTGGTTGCGCTTGTATAGGATGCCATTACTGAAGAAGAATTTGGATGCAAATCTTCTCAAGAATTTCTTATCGTTGACAGATGCCTCTGCGGGATATTCCTGAGTCTCAAGATACCTCTTCACGTCGTAGTACCAAGGTTTCTCTTCTGTGTCAAGCTCATAACAATATGCTGGTTCATCAAACTTCTCGATGATGATCTGGGGAGCCTCGTTGTCCCACCTAACCTTGAACATAGACGACATAGTAGCCAATGCGTCTGCCAACTGATTCTCTTCTCGTGGAATGTGATCAAAAGTAATCTCTTCGAAGTAGGGGATCAAACTTAGAACATGCTCTCGATACTGAATGAGATTCGGATGCTTCGTATCCCACTCGCCTTAATCGGTCGATCACCAAAGAGTCTCCATACACTTGCAAGAACTTGATTCTTAAGTCAATAGCAGATTGATACCCATGATGCACGCCGATTCGCCATGTTGTTGGTGCAATGAAACATAATCGGGCGGTGAAAGGCGTGTGTCCGGGGATGTAATGATGGTGCCAATGCCATTGCCAAGTGCGTTTGAGGCTCCATCAAAAACCATGGTCCATCGGGATCCTTGTTCGTGTCCTTTGTCCGGCCCGTTCTTCGCAATCGAACTAGTAAAACATCTTCGTCTGAAATTCAAACCGCATAGATCGATAGTCATCTACGGCTTGATGAGCCAAGTGATCGCTACTACACATCCTTTGATCGCTTCGAGAAGTGTCTTTGGATGTCGTATTTAGTCAAGATCATCTGCCATCTTGCTATTCTTCCGGAGAGAACTGGTTTCTCAAATATGTATTTTATTGGATCCATCTTGGAGATCAACAAGGTAGTGTGAGTTAACATATCTGCCTTAGTCGTGAAAAGTTAAAGCGTTGCAAGTTTTCTCGAGTGTGAGTATCTTGTTTCACATGTAAACTTTTGCTAAGGTAGTATATTGCATACTTTTTTCGACCAGACTCGTCATGTTGCCCCAACACACACCCCATTGAGTTCTCTAACACTGTCAAGTACATGATAAGAGGTCTGATAACACGATTTTATATAGTATATTTGATTTAATTTTCATAAATAATGTTAGTATTTTTATTTAATTATTTCATTTTATTTCCATATTACGCTGGTATTTTTATTGTTTCAGGTATTTTATTTTAAATAAACAAATTGAGCAAAGTGAAGAAATTAAGAGGATTATTTAATTAATTGTGCAAGAAATGAAGAAAAGGGGTGTGCAAAGCAAGTATGGATCAAAGAGTTATCAAAAGCCCAAAGCAAGCAAAAGTCCAAAGCAATCAAAAGCCCAAAGCAAGCAAAACAAACCCTAATTGCCACGTACAAGAGTGAGACCCACGTCTCAACTCTCTCCTACAAGTGAGGCGCCCGCCTCGGACTCCCTCCTACAAAGGAGGCGACGCCTCTGCCACGTTGGCCCTAGGAGTTGCTTGAGACACGCCTCAACGTGGAGGAAAAAGAGGAGGCTTTTTCGGACGACTTAGGCAGTTGGGACGAGAGTTTTGAGGAGAAAATGCTACGAAAATTTAGGAACAAGTGGTTACTTCATACCACTATAAAAGGACCTCTCCAGATCATAATTCCACACACCGATCCTCAGCAATTTTTTTCAGTTTTAGAATTTACTTTCCTGCATTTATTTTCCAGTGTAATTCAGAATTCAGAGTTATTTTTCCAGCATTGTTCTAGTTTTCAAGCACTGTTTTTATATTCCTGGTGAAGAACCGAGACGTTGTACGAGCTATTCCCAACTTCGAGGATTCTTTCCAACATTTATTTAATTCAGGTTTCTATTTACATTGCTTTCATTTATATAATTGTTTGCATGAGATATATTTATCTTGCCATGAATTTATTTATGAATGTTAAATCCTTTAATTTATTCATGTCTGTTTTTATGAATATGTCTGGCTAAATTATTTAAATATCGGTATGTAATGAGTTAATTTGAAAGATCCGGTACAAACTGGCTTGATTTATTTTATAAAAATAAACACTTTTTTTTCTGATTTAGTTATCTAATTTATTTTGTTAAAAAAGGTTTAGAAACCAACAGAGCGAAAGTTTGAGGTTAATAAACCGACTAAGATTAGAAACCAACAGAGCTTGAGGTTTAGAATCGATAGTAGATACTAGGTATTGTTTTTAAAACCATGACAGATTTTAAAACCAATTAAAATTTATTTATTTTCAAAAGTAATTTTAAAATCGGGATAGCGAAGCATACATTAGAGTTTAAAATTATAATCTACTTCAATAGAGCGACAGTTTGAGAATAGGTTTTTAAATAAATACTTTTTGCTGAAAAAGAAATTATTATCATTTTCCGAAAATAAGCCAGTGGAAAACCGGATTCTTTAGGATTAACGAAATACATACCGATATTCGCCTTATTATTATTTTAATTAAAATTAAGTTTTATTGCCCAAAAATTCCCCAATTTATTTATTCGATAGCTATAGCTTTACATGAAGTTTAGATTACGTTAGTTCAATTTATAGTCCCTTTGGTTCGATATCTTTTAAAACTACGCGATAGGGCTGTATACTTGCAGTCTCCCGATTAATTTAGACGATAAAGTCGCGATCAAGGTCTTCCTTTGGCGGGCGGCATCAGGATAGGAGGATTCTGTAGGTACTCCTTGATTTTGTCAAAGCGATCTCGCAATCGTCGTTCCATTCTACTACTTGATCTTTCTTAAGTAACTTGAAGATTGGCTCACAAGTAGCAGTTAGATGTGCAATGAATCTGGCAATGTAGTTTAATCGGCCCAAGAAACCTCTGACTTCCTTCTCGGTGTGGGGAGCTGGCATTTCTTGAATAACTTTAACCTTGGCGGGGTCAACCTCAATTCCTTTACCACTGACAACAAACCCTTGGAGTTTTCCGGATCTAACTCCAAAGGTACACTTGTTAGGATTAAGTCTCAACCTGTATTTCTTCAATCTATCAAACAGTTTCTGCAAATGATCAAGATGTTCTTCTTCAGTCTGTGATCGAGCTATCATGTCGTCGACGTAGACCTCTATCTCGTGATGAATCATGTCATGAAACAACGTCACCATAGCACGCTGATAAGTGGCGCCTGCGTTCTTCAACCCGAACGGCATAACCTTGTAACAGAAAGTGTCCCACTGTGTAACGAAAGTAGTCTTCTCCATGTCTTCAGGAGCCATTTTGATCTGATTGTAACCGGAGAAACCATCCATGAAGGAGAAAACCTTATGCTGAGCGGTGTTGTCAACCAGAACATCAATATGAGGAAGTGGAAAATCGTCTTTCAGACTCGCTTTGTTCAGATCTCTGTAATCCACACACATTCGTACCTTGCCATCCTTCTTGGGTACAGGCACCACATTCGCTACCCACTGTGGATAGGAAGTAACAGCTAAGAAACCGGCGTTAAACTGCTTCATAACTTTGGCTTTGATTTTCTCTGACATCTCAGGACGCATGCGACGAACCTTCTGTTTCACTGGGAGAAAACCTTCCTTTGTCGGCGATCGGTGTACCACAATATCAATGTCCAACCCTGGCATGTCTTCATATGACCAAGCAAAAACCTCAATATAGTCTCGTAGCATCTGAACCAACCTTTCTTTAGCACTATTCTCAAGACCTGCTCCTATCTTGATCTCTTTTCTGTCTTCATCAGTACCCAAATTCACAACCTCAACCTGCTCTTCGTGTGGTCAGATAACTCGTTCTTCTTGTCAGCAATCGGACAAGTTCTCCGGCACTTCACAATCTTCCTCACCTTCGTCTTCGCTTGGTAGATCGGATTATCAAGTCATATTTAGCAATAGCATAGCTGTTATCAACGAGATTCGGAGTGATTCTGCAGTGTATCACGTGGGTGTGTGTCAGAAACACATAGCTTTTTTGAAGGGGTGATAAAGTAAAAGAAAGAAAGCAACAATTAAATGCAAAAGTCCAACGATTTTATTGAATGAAAATATGCAAATGACAGATAATAACCCTCACCAACGAGCCATGATGCCTCGGGCAAGGCACTAGGCTTTCAAAGTTTATTGTTCAAAACATAGAAAATACGAAAAGCAAAACAAAACAAGAGCAATTACTCCTGACTAAAGGAGATTGGTATGACGCTTCGCCTTCAATTGTTGAGCCCCTTGTCTGGAGTTGGGAAGATCCACTTGCTGATGTCGAAGTCGTTGTCGTCGTCTTCTATAGCATGGATTCCACTTTGGCTGATGCGGAAAGGAAGCTGGCTGGCACGTTCGTGGTGTATTGTCTTCTGACCTTTGATGGTGAAGCCTAAACCAGTCTTGTCAGATTTGAAAGGAAGATCAGGGAGCAGGCCCCAAATAGAACTACCTCCTTCTTCCACCGCACTGAGCATCTTTCAATGAGGCCATCCTAGGCGGAGCTTGTGTAACTTCAGAGTGAGGAGAGTCAATAGGCATGACTGGGATTGTTTCAAAAGCTTGGTGGAGTCTCGAGAATTCACCCTCCACCTCGAGGTATCGGAATAATAGATGGTGACCATATATTCCTTTTCACCACACGTAACAACCTTCCTTTCACCGGTACTTCACCGATGCAAGGTAGAGGTACACCGCCCATGTATCCAAGGGCGTCCAAGTAGGCAAGAGTAAGTCGGACGGATGTCCATGACAAAGAAAGTGGAGTCAAAAGTCTAGGAACCGACTTTGATCGCGAATGAGCTCTCCAAGCACCGTTCGCTTAGAACCATCAAAAGCTCTCACAATTATATCACCGGGTCTCGTAACCAACCCTTCGATATCAAGTCGATCAAAAGCGCTTGGAAGGATATTCGAGCGTAACCAAGATCCACCAGACATGAGATAAGGTAGTACCTTTGCATTCGGAAATGTGCAAGGCTTTGTTGTGTTTCCTTAGAATTAAATCAAGATCGAGAAGCCTAGGTCATATTGGCAGCCAGGCTAGCAATACAAACTTCAAACTGGTCAATAGTAGTGTCTTGCGGTACGTGAGCATTCTTCAGAAACTTCACTAAGGCGTTAGCATGAGCCTCAGAGCACAAGAGTAGAGCAAGCATGGAGATCTTGGACGGAGTCTGTCCCAACTGTTCCACAACATTGTAGTCACTCTTTTTGATGATCTTCAGAATTTCCTCCATTTCTTATTTGGAGGTGTCTTCAGCAACTTCCTTTGGTACTTCTGGCTGAGCAGGGTGAGTCACTAGTTCTTGGGGAATTGATTCAATAGCTGGAATGCGAGCTGGAGTCGTTGTGTCTTTTGGAGGAGAGATTTCTGGAGAGAAAACCCTTCCGGTTCTGGTCACCTTACTTGATCCGGTGATGTTGTCAATGTCAGGAATGGTAGCTTCAACTGTAAGATCTTCAATGGTCAGAGGATCTTGCTTGACGCCATGATAGTAAACATCAGCTCCATAATTCCAAGGGATAGCCTTGTCAGAGGAATATGGAACTGGTCTGGGAGAAGTAATGATGAGAGGCGCCACTCTAGGCACAGGATCAGCAGAGGAAATCCTTATGGTGTTAACATCAGCATTGTCTTCTGGGAAATTGTCACCCCATCTGGTTGCTTTAACATCTTCAATAGGAAATTTGTAGCTCTCAGGAACAGTGTACTTCACCATGTAATAGTATTTTCCACTTGGCTACCCTAAGGTATCCGACACAGATGGTGCAGTTTCGTTCACATCTTCGATCTTCAGTTTAGACATATCTTCACACAGCTTCTACACAGGTGGTTTTAGAAATAGTATCTCACGGTTATCCATCATGCACTGAATACGTCTTCTCAACCAAGCACAACCATCAGGTGCAGATGGGCACCAACGACAATTCTCTAGGCATCCTGGATTGACACCGGCTTGTAGCAAATTCTTCTTAACAGTCATCAGAGGAATGGTCAAGTCATCTATGTTGAAAACACAAGTATCATCGCCAACAGCATTGGAACTCTTGTCATGGTTAGGCATAGGTGCGTTGATCACCTTCGGAGTCTCAACAGGAGGGTCAAACACAATCTGCTTAGCTTCAATCATGTCTTGAATCTTGTTCTTCAGAGCCCAACAATCATTAGTGTTATGTCCAGGGCTATTGGAATGGTAAGCACACTTAGCATTAGGATTGTATCTCGGAGAGGAAGTGTTGATGTTTTGAGGAGGATCCCTCAAGGTGATCAGCTCTGCTTTCAACATGTTTTGCAAGGCTTGCGACAATGGCATGTTGATCTTAAGTGGCGGCTGCTACGCTGCGTTGTCTCGCTGAGGTTGTGCTGATGTAGGATTGGAGATCACAACTGCCCCCATAGATTGAGCACGGTCGGTCTTGGCTCGATTTTTTTGACCATACACAGCATTAGTTTCTTTCTTACCACCAAAAGATCTATTTGCAGCATTTGAAGATGTCTCTATCTGAATCTTTCCACTTTTGATACCAGCTTCAATACGCTCTCCTGTCAATATTGTGACACCCCAAAATAATTCGGTAATTAAATAATTATGATTTTTAAATTATTAAATTAATTTAGAACATAATTTATTAATATATTGAATTATTAAGATTAAATGATGGAATTAATTGGGGAAGTGAAGTAATATTTATTTTATTTATGATTAAAAGGAATAAAAAGGAATAAAATAAGGAAAGAAGGAAAATAGAATCATTTTTGGAGAAAACAAGATACGTGAAGTTGAGAAGAGGAGAAAGAAGGAAGAAAACCTAGAAGTGTCAGAATTCGAAGAACCCACAAGGTAAGGGGTGATTTCGATTGATTATTGCTTATTATAGGTTTTGATTTTAATATTATACATCATAGCATGTTAGGAAATTTCGGTTTAGGAATTCCTAGGTTTCCATGGATGTATACCTATCCGTGTCGATTGTCGAGTATAGGTTGGAATCGATTAAGGTGTCAGTTATTGAATAGAAATGATGGAAATATGTTGTTTGATGTGATAATGATGCAAATTGGATGTGTTTTAGTGTTTCCCATGTTGGAATTCGTATGGGTATGTGTGGATTGGGTTTAGAATGGAAGAATGTCAAAAATGCGAAAATGACTTTTTGATGGGAACCGGTTCCTGGGAAGGAACCGGTTCCACTTTGAAAATTTATAAAACTTGAAAATACACTCGTGAACCGGTTCTGTATAGGTAGGAACCGGTTCCCATACATTTTCCGCGTGTTTTTGAACCTAGAACCGGTTCCTGTATATGTAGGAACCGGGTTCTGCTTATTTTTTTTTAAAATTTTAAAACTTCAAAAATTCATAACTTTCAAACCGTAAGTCCGTTTTGAGCGCCATTTTGGATGTTATTTCTTAAATTTAATGCTCTACCTTATGAAATGAAAATATTTTAGAAAACTCGAAATTATTTTGGAAAGGAGTCGAATTTCGAAATAAATGATTATTAGTGACACATAATGATGAATGTGTATTAGAGGACCTTTGGTGGTGGGGATACTGATAATGTGTAGATGTAATAGCATGTTTATGCTGATGTTAGATGTATGCATGATTGGTTGATATATCATGTTGATTGGTTTGCATGTTTATGCTGATGTTAGATGTATGCATGATTGGTTGATATATCATGTTGATTGTTGTGATTCAGTTATGTTAAATGAATGTATGCATAGACTGATTGATGTTGCATGCTAGTGATGTGCGTGCATTTGCATTGTTTGGTGAAGTTAATTCCCATTGTGCGGAATTTGACTTGGATTGCCGATAATCGATACCCGAGTGAGGATGGGTGGTTAGGATGGATTCATGTCCGGGTGGTTATGGACGAATCGATGGAACTGTATCCGGTTGATGATGGATCAGTGTTGGGTGACTTGGTCACGTGTCGGTACCGCATGCATTGAGTCTGCATTGTATTTGTATGAAGTGGTAACATGTTAGGATGTCTTCCAATGTTACTCTTCTTTGATTGTTATGATTATGCATGATGAATGTGGTTGTGTGAGTGAATCTGAATTTATTTTAAGTGGGTGGAATAATATGCTTGTGATATATTATTGATTGAAAGACTTATAATATGCTTTAATTATGAGAAGTCTCACCCTTAATTTACCATTTCAGATTAAGGTTAGCATCTGAAGAGTCGGTGAGGATGGCTCTAGAGCTTATCGTTTAGTCCGCGTGTCAGTGTCATGCTCTGATTAGATTGTAACACTGGGGAACGTTAGATGAGGAATTAGACATTGGTTTATTGTTTAATTAAAATTTTGTGGGGAATACAATGATTGAATTATTTTGTTTTTGGTGATGATATATTCCGCTGTGTAAGACATGGTCTTAATTTGACTGAATTATTGAAAATGTTGATCCTCAGTGTAGCATGGCTACTGTTTGAATGGGATTTGTTTTATTTATTAATTATGACATCCCTGATTTCCGTGTTAACTCTGATTAAAAGATGATCTAGATATTAATTTAATTGATATATTCGGGGTATTTAGTTGGGGTGTTACAATAGTGGTATCAGAGCATAGTCGGTCTTGTCTTGTGTCGTTACCCCTTTAGTATGCGACTAGTGTGAAGTAACACTGTTGATACTTATGTGTTGATGTAGATTGTTTTGTTATGTTACAGAATAATGGCTGGAAGAGGTAACGGAAGGAATGATGATTCTATTGCTGAGGCCTTGGGAATGTTGGCTGGAGTGCTCAGAGGGAACCAGCAGGGAGCTGCGATTGGTGCTGACCGACAATTGGGGAATTTTCAGAGGAATAATCCTCCATTGTTCAAGGGCACGCATGATCCCGAAGGTGCTCAGAAGTGGTTGAAGGAGATCGAGAGGATCTTCAGAGTGATTGACTGTGCAGAGGGGCTGAAGGTGAGATATGGAACTCACATGTTAGCTGAGGAAGCTGATGACTGGTGGGTTGCTACCAGAACTGAACTGGAAGAAGATGGCGTTGCACTGACTTGGGCTGTGTTCAGGAGAGCTTTTCTGAGGAGGTATTTTCCGAGGATATCGAGGTAAGAAGGAGATTGAGTTTCGAGCTCAGCAGGGTAACAAGACTGTCAGTGAGTATGCTTCGAAGTTTACTGAGTTAGCGAAGTATTATGCTCATTACCCTAAGATGCAGATGGAGAATTTTCCAAATGTATCAAGTTTGAGAATGGTCTTCGTGATGAAATTAAGCAGGGTATTCGTATCGCGATCCAAGATTTTCTCGATCCGTTGACCGCAGGATTCTAGAGGAGGATCTTGCTAACACTAAGTCGAATGCTCGAGGGTATGTTGATAGGAAAGGTAAGCAATGATGGATCGTGGTAAGCCTTATGATAGGAATAATCGAGATCCAAGTGGTTGGAAGAAGTCCGTGGTGGAGATTCTAGTTCTTCCGTTAAGTGCTACAAGTGTGGTGAGACAGACATCGCATGGTGGACCGTAAGAGCAATGATAAGAAGTGTTTCAAGTGTGGAAAGTTCGCCATGTGGCCAATGACTGCAGAGTGAAAGTGGTGACTTGCTACAACTGTGGTGAAGAGGGTCATACTCGCCCTCAGTGCACAAAACCCAAGAAAGAGCAAGCTGGTGGTAAAGTGTTTGCATTGTCTGGATCAGAAACTAAACCAGATGATCGGCTGATTAAAGGTACATGTTTTATTAATGGCATACCTTTGATTGCGATTATTGATACTGGAGCTACGCATTCTTTTATTGCGTTAGATTATGCTAAGAGATTGAATTTGGAAATTTCTAATATGGATGGAAGTATGGTTATTGATACTCCTGCGTCGGGTTCAGTAACTACTTCGTATGTTTGTAGGAATTGTCCTGTTGTGATTTTTGATAGGGGTTTCGGTATGGATTTAGTGTGCCTACCGCTAGAACAACTTGATATCATCCTTGGAATGAACTGGTTGGAATTCAACCAGGTTCATATCAACTGTTTTGAGAAGACGGTCATTTTCCCTGAAGAGGTTAAGGTCGAAAGTGAGATTATGTCAGTAAAGCAGATGAACCTAGCTGTGAAGGATGGTGCGGTGGTGTTTATGTTGTATTCCGCGATAGAAGCGAAGGGAAAGGCAAAGAGTGATGGATTGCCAGTGGTGAATGAATTTCCAGAGGTGTTTCTGGAAGACGTTAGTGAATTGCCACCTGAGAGAGAGGTAGAATTTACTATAGATTTGATTCCTGGAACTAGTCCGGTGTCGATGGCGCCTTATCGCATGTGGGCATATGAATTAGCTGAACTGAAGAAGCAGTTAGAAGAATTGCTGGAGAAGAAGTTTATTCGTCCGAGTGTTTCGCCGTGGGGTGCTCCGGTGTTATTGGTTAAGAAGAAGGAAGGTTCAATGAGGTTATTTGTTGACTACCGACAGTTGAATAAAGTTACAATCAACAATCGGTATCCGTTACCAAGTGTCATACCCCAAAATTTTCCCTCCATCTTCTCAAGATATTTCATACATCCATACTCAAGGATTCTTCAAGAGTTGATCAGACAAACTCTCTCCTAGACAATCAACCCAAACTAGGGTTTGGCATTTCTCAGATCAAGGTGGGTTTCCAACATCTCCAATGGTCTTCATGCCTCCTCATATGCTTCAAAGATTCTCCATGTCAAGTTTCAAGCCTCACAAGTCATGTTTCCTCAGACAATTGCTCAGATGGTTGAAAATCAATTGTATTGGACAAAAAGTCAACTGTGGTCAACATACAGTCAAACTTCATAATTTTTGGTCAACATCCTCATTTTGAAGTTACATTCATCATTTGATCAAGGTTTGATCATGATTCATCAAGAAAACTCAAGATTTGCTCAAAAGTCAAACTTTCTAAATTAGGGTTTCTAGATGAAAAGTCAACTGAACTTTGACTGATCATAACTTCTTCATACTTTCTCAGAAATTTTTCCACCACCTCTTGTTTTGAAGGAAATTAAATTCTATACAACTTCATGTCTCACAATAATGTCCAAAAAATGCTTCATTTGAGAGGTATGGCTCAAAACATTACAGGTCATTTTCAAAGTCAACAAAAAGTCAACTTTTTGTTTTGAAGATATATTGAGCATGGAAACTCCAATTGAGATGAGACCAAAAATGTTGGTTAGAGGACTCTCAGAGCTTTTCAAAAAGTCCAAGAACACTCAAAAATATGGAAAATTGAGCAAGATACACTATTCAGAAGTTGGGCAATTTTGGACAATTGCACAAAAGGACATTTTGGTCAAAATGCAAAATTTTCCAAATGGGCCTAAAATCTTTTGATCCAAACTTGTTCATGACATTATTCTTGACCCATAAATGCTTGGCCATGGCAATTTTCTATTTTATTGATTTATTTTTGAATTTTAGAACATTTAATTCAAAATTAAATTATATAAAATATGAAAATAATATATTTTTCCAAAAGGGCTGATTTTATACCAAACTTGAAGTCCAAGAAAGCCCAAAACACTTGCCAAATTCGTGCATGATCATGCATTGAAGAGGAAATCAAATTTCTTTCAAGAAAATTGATTTTATTTGAAAAATATTGAATGCTCCAAATCAAATCTTTTTTCACTCTTTTTCCTCTCTCAATCTCTTCTATAAATACTCAGCAATATGCCAAGCCACACACAGGAAACCCTAGCTCAAGCCAAACCCTTATTCTTGCAAAAAATTTCCTCAAAACTTGAGAAATTCGAATTTCAAATTGCAGCAAGTTTCAAGGTGTTCCAGCTATCCAATCTTGCTCCTTGACATCCCAGGAGTCTATACCAATCTTTACATCAAGCCCAGGCTGCCCAGATCTCGTTCTTGGACTCTCACCGGTTGCATTAGAACCCTTACATGCAAGCTTTAACGTCCAGAATGCCATTTGCCATTGTTAGGGTTTTAAGAACGATTTGAATCGAACCGGTCTATACAGGCACTTTCAGGGGAAACTAAGGCCACCAATGGATTCAGGAGGGTCGATTTAGGGGGGTAGGGTCCCCCTTTCCCATTTATTCTGCGTATTTTTCATGTTTTAATTCCAGGCTAATCGGAGAAGACGACCAGAGCTAGGGCTCCGGCGTCGTTGACCTGAGTGGACTCCGGCGTGGCTTGCGTGGCGTCATGGCGCTTTTTGATTCGTTCTCTCATCCAGCGAGGACCCCACCAGCTGACTGTGCCTTGACCTCTCCAGATGATGACGCGTGTTATTCATGATCCCATGTTTCTGATTCCAAACACGCTTGCACACATGGCGTAGTGGTAAAGGCATTCCCTGTTCATAGATACTCCTCCTGGTCATGAGTTCGATCCTCAACTGGACCAGATTTGCTTTTCTTTTACAAAACTTGCATTTTCTTCATATTTTTCTATTTTCTAATTTATTTAATATTTTGCATACCATTTAATTTCTTTTCAATATTTTTATTCTGCATTAAAAACTCATTAAAAATTATTTTTTCTTTTTACATTATTTTCAGAAAACCTTTATTTAATTTATAAAATTAAAAAATATAATGTTGCATGCATATTTATTTTTATTCATAATTTTGCATTTAAATCACTTTTAATTCATTTTTAATTATTAAAATGCATTCCAAAAAATCCCAAAAAATTATTTTAGCATATTTATATTATTTCCAGCATGTCATATTTTTCTTATTTTTAAATTTGCATTTTTTCTAACATTTTCTCTTATTTCGATTCCATCATATTTTCCGAGTTCTCATTCTTTTACAGGTTGATCCGATTCAGACGATTTTTCTTTATCATTTTATTTTTTCCAATAATGTAACTGTCTATGGGATGTAATAGTTTAAATTAGGTTTTTATTTTCCGCAAGTTTAAATTATGAATCTGCCCCAAAGCCATGTAATAGCGTAGGACATTTACCTTTCCGCATTTTAATTTCCGCACCCTATAAACTGTTAGTAACTAGGCGTGTATGGCAAGACTAAAATTGAACATAGCTCACTAATTCCAAGATAAAAATATCTGAAATCGACACACCTCTTTCACACATGCACCCCTTAGGGTAATTCTCTCTCGTTGCCTTACGAATTCAAAAATGGTCATGTCCCTCAAACGTAGAGGTATTCTAGCACCGTTGCCTTCCAAACAAATCATCATAGTCCCTTCGATACAAAGATCATAAGACCCACGATGTCGCCTCCGAATACATGATCTTGACCCTCGATTGTCGCCTACAAAAAATGATGATAGTCCCTTCGAATGTGCTAGGATACTTCCTACAAGTTGCTTTCTATGACCATCCGATGTCCCTTCGAATGTCCCGCTTACATCTAACGAATGGAGTTACCTACCAACTAATGGTATGGATGATGCTATTCTAAAGCAACGTAACAATACAAAAAACGACCAATTCTGAGTAGGTGATAAGACTTTTAGTTGCTTGCTCTATCAAAATACTTTTCACACAACACACTTTTTTCAAAGTTCAAACTCTTTTCAAAACTAAACATTTCCGAACACTTTGTATACATTCCTACATGAATCATTACAAAGTCAAAGCGAAATGCCTTTTCAAAACATTTTTGTCAAACACACAGAAAGCACAATTTTAAAGTGATCTAAGAGCAACTAAGAGCCCGTAGATAACTACGGATGGAAAGGGTGCTAATACCTTCCCTTCCCATAACCATTCTCCCGTACTCAGAATCTAACGAAGGTCTTTTTCTGTACTTTTACCTTCCCTTAATTGGATAAAAATAAAAGTCGGTGGCGACTCTTGCTATCCGCATATTTGCGATACAAACACTAAAAAGTCAGTTCACCGTATCACACCGAGGATTGATGATTTGATGGATCAGCTCGTTGGAGCGTGTGTGTTTAGTAAGATTGATCTGAGATCCGATATCATCATCGATTCGTGAAGTCGAGGATATTAAAACGCATTTAGAACGAGGTATGGACATTATGAATATTCCGTTATGCCGTTTGGAGTTACTAATGCACCTGGTGTTTTCATGGAGTATATGAACAGGATATTTCATCCGTATCTTGACAAGTTCGTAGTAGTGTTCATCGATGATATTCGATTTATTCGAAATGAGGAGCATGCGAACATCTCGAGTTGTGTTGGAATTGTTGAAAGAAAAGAAGCTTTATGCGGTTGTCCAAGTGTGAATTCGTTGAGGAGGTGAGTTTTCTTGGGCATGTAATTTCCAAGAATGGAATTGCTGATCCTACGAAGGTAGAGGCGGTATCTCGGGGAAGCGCCAAGAATGCTTCGAGATCCGTAGTTTTTGGGTCTTGCAGTTATTACCTAAGTTTATTGAGGGTTTTCCAAACTAGCGTTACCATTGACTAAGTTGACCGGAAGGGTCGTGTTTGTTTGGGATGTTGAATGTGAGAAAGGATTTCAAGAGTCAAGAGGAGGTCGACAAGTGCTCCGATCTTGATTTTTCCGATCCGACTAAGTCTTTTGTGGTGTATTGTGACGCATCATTAATGGGATTAGGTGGTGTGTTGATGCAAGATAAGGTTGTGGCTTATGCTTCACGACAATTGAAAGTGCATGAAAGGAATTATCCGACTCATGATTTGGAGTTACCGTCGATTTGTTTTGAAGTTGTGGAGACACTATTTATATGGTTCTCGGTTTGAGGTATTGATCATAAGAGTCCGAGGTATCTCTTTGATCGAAAGAGTTGAACATGAGGCGAGAAGATGGTTAGAATTCTTAAAGGATTACGATTTCGGTTTGAATTACCATCCTGGTAAAGCATACGTAGTTGCGGATGCTTTGAGTAGGAAGTCCTTGCATATGTCGATGTTGATGGTCCGTGAGTTAGATTTGGTTGAGCAGTTTAGAGACCTAATTTTGGTTTGTGAAACTACTCAGAATAGTGTGAAATTGGGCATGTTGAAACTGACTAGTGGTATTCTGAAAGAGATTAGAAATGGACAGAAATCTGATGTTGGTTTAGTTGATAAGTTGACATTGATCAACCAAGGTCAAGGAGGCGAGTTCCGAATTGACGAGAATGGTGTTATGAGATTTGGTGATCGAGTGTGTGTCCCGGATGTGGCTGAGATCAGAAAGAGCATTTTAGAGGAAGGACATCGTAGCGGGTTGAGTATTCATCCCGGTGCTACTAAAATGTACCATGATTTGAAAAAGTTGTTTTGGTGGCCGGGAATGAAAAAGGAAATTGCTAAGTTTGTGTATGCTTGTTTGGTTTGTCAAAAGTCAAAAATCGAACATCAGAAACCGTCAGGATTGATGGAGCCATTATTTTTTCAAGAATGGAAGTGGGATGGAATCTCTATGGATTTTGTGTCTGGTTTGCCAAGAACAGCAAAGAACTGTGACTCTATCTGGGTTATTGTGGATAGGTTGACGAAATCTGCTCATTTTATTCCGATAAGAATGGATTATCCGATGGAGAGGTTGGCAGAATTGTATGTCGAGAAGATTGTGAGTTTGCACGGTATACCTTCTAGTATTGTGTCGGATCGAGATTCGAGATTTACATCTAAGTTCTGGACGGGATTGCAAGAAGCCTTGGGTACCAAGTTGCGTTTGAGTTCCGCTTATCATCCATGCATGTATGGTCGACGGAAAGAACGATTTAGTCGTTGGAAGATTTGCTGAGAGCTTGTGTGTTAGAGAAGGGTGGAGCTTGGGATAGTTATCTACCATTGATTTAGTTTACCTACAATAATAGCTTTCACTCGAGTATTGGTATGGCTCCGTTTGAGGCATTGTATGGTAGGAGGTGTCGGACACCATTGTGTTGGTATGAAACTGGAGAGAGTGCCGTGATTGGATCGGAAATTGTTCAACAAACTTCGGAAAAGATTAAGATGATTCAGGAGAAGATGAGAACTTCTCAGAGTCGTCAGAAAAGTTATCATGATAAGAGGAGGAAAGACCTTGAGTTTAGTGAAGGAGAACATGTGTTTATGCGAGTTACTCCGATGACTGGTATTGGTCGAGCGTTGAAGTCAAAGAAGTTGACTCCACGAATTATTGGTCCTTTTCAGATTACCAAGAGAGTTGGGAAGGTTGCATATTGCGCCGCCGCCACTTGCGAATGCATGATGTTTTCATGTATCTCAACCGAGGAAGTACATTCGATCCGTCGCATGAGATTCGGGTAGATGATATATGTGCACGAGAAAATTTGATCGTGGAAGCGATACCGTGAGAATTGAGGATCGGAAGTTGAAAGCTAAGGCAAAGAGATTGCATTGGTGAGAGTGGCTTGGGAGGACCAAATGATGGAAATGTCACTTGGGAACCGGAGAGTCGATGAAGGACTCGTATCCCGAACTATTCGTTCGAGGTATGTTTTCGAGGACGAAAACTCTTTAAGTTAGGGGAGTTGTGACACCCCAAAATAATTGTAATTAAATAATTATGATTTTTAAATTATTAAATTAATTTAGAACATAATTTATTAATATATTGAATTATTAAGATTAAATGATGGAATTAATTGGGGAAGAGAAGTAATATTTATTTTATTTATGATTAAAAGGAATAAAAAGGAATAAAATAAGGAAAGAAGGAAAATAGAATCATTTTGGAGAAAACAAGATACGTGAAGTTGAGAAGAGGAGAAAGAAGGAAGAAAACCTAGAAGTGTCAGAATTCGAAGAACCCACAAGGTAAGGGGTGATTTCGATTGATTATTGCTTATTATAGGTTTTGATTTTAATATTATAGATATAGCATGTTAGGAAATTTCGGTTTAGGAATTCCTAGGTTTCCATGGATGTATACCTATCTGTGTCGGATTGTGTCAGAGTATAGGTTGGAATCGATTAAGGTGTCAGTTATTGAATAGAAATGATGGAAATATGTTGTTTGATGTGATAATGATGCAAATTGGATGTGTTTTAGTGTTTCCCATGTTGGAATTCGTATGGGTATGTGTGGATTGGGTTTAGAATGGAAGAATGCTGTCAAAAATGCAGAAAATGACTTTTTGGTACGTGGGAACCGGTTCCCAGTGGGGAGGAACCGGGTTCCACTTTGAAAATTTATAAAACTTGAAAATACACTCAGAACCGGTTCCGTATGGGTAGGAACCGGTTCCCATACATTTTTCCGTGTTTTGAACTGCAGAACCGGTTCCTGTACATGTAGGAACCGGGTTCTGCTTATTTTTTTTAAAAACTTCAAAAATTCATAACTTTCAAACCGTAAGTCCGTTTTGAGCGCTGTTTTGGACGTTATTTCTTAAATTTAATGCTCTACCTTATCAAATAAAAATATTTTAGAAAACTCGAAATTATCTTGAAAAGGAGTCGAATTTCGAAATAAATGATTATTAGTGACAAATAATGATGTATGTGTATTAGAGGACCTTTGGTGGTGGGGATACTGATAATGTGTAGATGTAATAGCATGTTTATGCTGATGTTAGATGTATGCATGATTGGTTGATATATCATGTTGATTGGTTTGCATGTTTATGCTGATGTTAGATGTATGCATGATTGGTTGATATATCATGTTGATTGTTGTGATTCAGTTATGTTAAATGAATGTATACATAGACTGATAGATGTTGCATGCTAGTGACGTGCGTGCATTTGCATTGTTTGGTGAAGTTAATTCCCATTGTGCGGAATTTGACTTGGATTGCCGATAATCGATACCCGAGTGAGGATGGGTGGTTAGGATGGATTCATGTCCGGGTGGTTATGGACGAATCGATGGAACTGTATCCGGTTGATGATGGATCAGTGTTGGGTGACTTGGTCACGTGTCGGTACCGCATGCATTGAGTCTGCATTGTATTTGTATGAAGTGGTAACATGTTAGGATGTCTTCCAATGTTACTCTTCTTTGATTGTTATGATTATGCATGATGAATGTGGTTGTGTGAGTGAATCTGAATTTATTTTAAGTGGGTGGAATAATATGCTTGTGATATATTATTGATTGAAAGACTTATAATATGCTTTAATTATGAGAAGTCTCACCCTTAATTTACCATTTCAGATTAAGGTTAGCATCTGAAGAGTCGGTGAGGATGGCTCTAGAGCTTATCGTTTAGTCCGCGTGTCAGTGTCATGCTCTGATTAGATTGTAACACTGGGGAACGTTAGATGAGGAATTAGACATTGGTTTATTGTTTAATTAAAATTTTGTGGGGAATACAATGATTGAATTATTTTGTTTTTGGTGATGATATATTCCGCTGTGTAAGACATGGTCTTAATTTGACTGAATTATTGAAAATGTTGATCCTCAGTGTAGCATGGCTACTGTTTGAATGGGATTTGTTTTATTTATTAATTATGACATCCCTGATTTCCGTGTTAACTCTGATTAAAAGATGATCTAGATATTAATTTAATTGATATATTCGGGGTATTTAGTTGGGGTGTTACAAATATCAATTCGGTGAATCCGGCTGAAGAGTTTCCAATCAGATGATTGAAGAACGGGCCTGTCAGTGTTCCCATAAACATATCAACCAATTCCCTACTGGACAAGGGTGGTTGAACTCTGACTGCTAAATCTCTCCATTTCTGAGCATACTCCTTAAACTTCTCATCACGACCCATAGACATGCTCTGTAGTTGCATGCGAGTGGGTGTCAATTCAGCATTGTACTCATACTGCTTGTAGAAAGCATCTGCTAAGTTACCCCAAGTACGGATACGGTCATTCTCTAGCTGATAATACCACTCCAACTGAGTTCCGGACAAACTCTCTTGAAAGTAGTGCATCCACAACTTTCTGTCATCAGTGTGGGGATTAATCTTCTGAACATAGGACTTCAAATGCAGCTTTGGACAAGAAATGCCATCATATTTGGAAAAAGTGGGAACTTTGAACTTGGGAGGAATCACCACACCAGGAACAAGACTCAGATCATCAAAATTCAGCCCGGACATCTTCAGGTTTTCCATAGCATTCAGGCGGTCTTCAAGTTGTTTGTACTTGTCATCTTCATCAGAGTACTGGCTATGGTCAGAGCGATCTTCTCCTTCCTTCTTAGGCTCACGCTGGTCATCTTCATTACCCTCGACACTTCCCTCATTCTTGACACTTCCTTCAGAGAGCTCTATCCGACTGACCCTCTTAGGACCACCTTTGTAGCGTCTGCCCATGTTGAGAAGACCAACAACCTTCTTCTTTCTGTTGATGAGCTTCTTCAAATATTCTTGGCCTTGGACCAAACTGGTGAACATCTATTGGAACTGAGCATTCTGAGCCTGGAGATCTTTGACAGACTGTTCAAGAGCCATTTCTGCTAAAATAAATAGCGAGCAAATGAGAAAACCAATCTTCAATGTACCTGTGATGCAATGTTATGCTATGATATGCAATTTTTATGCGAATGCAATGCAATATTTTCAAGGACCTTAGAGATTTAAATTTGTTAAACAAGCAATGAACAAACATTTATTAGTTCTCTTTTTATTATTCTTTTTAAGTACAAAAGATAGTTCAAAACGATAAAAGAAAAACATATAAATCCTAGAGCTCTAAGCCTCCTATGGGCGCTTCCTCTTGATGCCGAGGTAGGCGTTGATGTTCCGCTCCTCGTGAAGTAGCTTTGTCAACTCTAGTACTTTCTTCTCGCTTGCATAACACTGAGCATCAAAGGTATCCCTCTCTTCTTTAAGCTGAATCCATGATCTCTTCAAGTCTTCAAAATCAGTAGGCATGTCAGGATGGAGAACAGTATAGGGTACGTCACCTATAGCAACAGGTTCCATAATTACTGGTAAAACAGGCGTGAATGGCATCATGAGGTTTTGAGCTCGAGCTCGCACCCATTTGAGGTAAGGTTGCCAAGGAATGGAGTTCTGGTGCCCCAAAGTCTTGGTATCAGTCTTCTTTACCATGCCCCAAGCGTGTATAAACCTTCGTCGGTAATTCTGGAGATCGTGATTGTAGTCGAACACAATATCTTGAAGAAGCATATCATGAGGACCATCTCTTCGGGAAAAACCAAACTGACGTAGAGCTAGAGAAGGGTTGTAAGTAATACCTCCCCTTATACCAAGTAGTGGTACATTAGGGAATTCTCCACAACGCTCAATGAAGGTGAAATCCTTTTGAGAGAAAAGATTCCAACGGATATCTGAATGAGAGAGTGACATTAACCTTTGAGACCACTTCATCCTTTGTTCATTCTTCAAAACTGATGGAGGAAGGTGCGAAATAAACCACCTGGAAAGTAACGGTATGCAACACATGAGAGTTCCTTGTCTCTTGATAGTACGAGTGTGGAGAGAATGTAGGATGTCTCCAAATAAGGTAGGCACAGGATTGCGGGTAAGAAACAACTTGATGGCGTTGACATCTATGAATTGATCCGAGTTAGGGAATAGAACCAAACCATAGATTAGCAAGGCCACAATGTCTTCAAATGCATGGAAACTCATAACTTTGAGGAATTCTCGGGCTTTCTTAATCAGGAACTTAGCAAGTAAACCCTTAAGTCCGCTCCTAGTTTCCCAATTGGCTTCAATGTCTAAGCGCTTAAGATGTAAGGCTGATGCAATGTCTTCGTACTTAGGAACCTTTTCCAAACCGGTGAATGGCATTTGGTCAAGAATAGGTATCCCAAGTAGCTTAGAGAACTCTTCCAAGGTAGGAACCAACTGATAATCTGGGAATGTAAAGCAATGGTGTTTCGGATCGAAGAACTGAAATAGGACATGCATCATATCTTCTTCAAAATCGGAGATAACCAAGTCAAGTAGATAACCATATCTTTTGATGAACTGAGCATGATCAGGAATTTCTGAAACCAATTCTTTGAGCTGAGAAGGTATACCCATGAAGTTGATTCGGATAGTCTTTCTAGAAGCCATAATTCCTACAAAACAGAGCAAAGATAAATCCCTAGGTCCTTGAAATAGTTAGAAATGATATGCAATGCGAATGATGTCATGATGTCATGTTTAGCACACACAAACAATTCACACAATGAGCCTAGGTTTAAGGCTTGCAAGAGGTATAGGTGATTACCCCACCAAAAGTTTGAGTTGGTTCATCCTGTCCTATAATAGTAACCGGGTTCTAGGAATCTCATATCATTGATCTTTCTCGTAGGCGTTTATTTCAATACGACTACCAGTGGTCGACCGAAAATATCCCAAAAGTCTGATCTCAATGAGCGTAGCATCGAGTATCAACCAACCTTAGTCTGCACCAAAGCCGGCCATCTCACTACCTTCTAATAGCCAAGATGGGTCAATTAAGGTTCTAAAAGTTTAGTTAGTGCTTGATGACACCATGCAGAAGCCAAATATTATCCTCAACTTGGGAATGAAGAGTATCAGGACATCCAAAGTGTCACACTAACGTAGCCATCATGTTGACCGTTTCGATATACGTCTAACGGTCGCGACGATTTATTGCTACTTATCTAAAAGGAAACCCGGATCCGGGTGTAGGATCCCCCACAAATATAATACCCAAGCAACCCTTAAAGATAAAGCATACAAGTCAAACAAAAAGCAATAAAGGTGATCTAGAAATCCCTAAGGCATTCTCTCTTTTTAGGGTGTCTCCCCGGCAGAGTCGCCAGTTCTGTAACACGGTGAACTGACTTTGTAGGATTTTGTATCGCAAATGTGCGGATAGCAAGAGTCGCCACCGACTTTTCTTTTATCCAATTAAGGGAAGGTGAAAAGAACAGGAGAAGACCTTCGTTAGATTCTGAGTAAGGGAGAAGGTTATGAAAAGGGAAGGTATTAGCACCCCTTTCCATCCGTAGTTATCTACGGGCTCTTAGTTGCTCTTAGATCACTTAAAAATGTGCTTTCTGTGTGTTTGAAAAAAATGTTTTGAAAAGGCATTTCACTTTGACTTTGTAATGATTCATGTAGGAATGTATACAAAGTGTTCGGAAATGTTTCGTTTTGAAAAGAGTTTGAACTTTGACCAAAGTGTGAGGTGTGAAAGTATTTTGTTTGAGCAAGCAACTAAAAGTCTTATTACCTACTCAGAATTGGTCGTTTTCGTGTTATTTTACGTTCCTTTAGAATAGCGCTATCTATACCATTAGTTGGTAGGTAACTCTATTCGTTGGATGTAAGTGGGACTTTCGAAGGGACATCGGATGGTCATAGAAAGCAACTTGTAGGAAGTATCCTAGCACATTCGAAGGGACTATCATCATTTTTCGTAGGCGACAATCGAGGGTCAAGATCATGTATTCGGAGGCGACATCGTGGGTCTTATGATCTTTGTATCGAAGGGACTATGATGATTTGTTTTGAAGGCAACGGTGCTAGAATACCTCTACGTTCGAGGGACATGACCATTTGAATTGTGAAGGTAACGAGAGAATTACCCTAAGGGGTGCATGTGTGAAAAGAGTGTGTTGATTCAGATTCATGTTATCTTGAAAATTAGAGTGAGCTACGTTCAATTTTAGTCTTGCCATACACGCCTAATTACTAACAGCTTATAAGATGCGGAAATTAAAATGCGGGAATATAAAGTGCGGAAAGATAAATCCTATGCTATTACATGGCTTTGTGGCAGATACATAATTTAAAATGCGGAAAATAAAAGCCCTAATTAAGCTATTACATCCCATAAGAAATTACATAATTTGAAAAAAAGAAAACGATAAAAAGAAATCATCCGAAACGAGATAACCTGTGAAAAGATGAGAAATCGGAAAATACGAGGTAATCGAATAAGAGAAAAATGTTAGCAAAAATAATAATTTTCAAATAAGAAAAATATTTCATGCTGGAAATAACATTAATATGCTAAAATAATTTTTGGGATTTTTTGGAGATAATTTAATAATTAAAAACTAATTAAAAGTGATTTAAATGATAAATTAGCAAATAAATTAAATATGCATGCAAAAATAATATTTTTAATTTTATAAATTAAATAAACATTTTTTGAAAATAATGCAAAAAGAAAAATATTTTTTGGTGTTTTTAAATGCATGATAAAAATTATTGAAAAGAAATTAAAATGAATGAAAAAATATTAATTAAAAAATAAGAAAAATAAGAAAACATTGCAAACTTGTAAAAATAATGTGCCAAGGGTGGGATTCGAACTGATGACCCCTGGGTGGAAAACGCGTAGCCTTGCCAACTGAGCTGGTGTGCACAACTGTTTGAAAATCGGAGCGAATAGCATGTGAACGGGTGTCACTCCCTGGCTGCATCGTCCCCGCGCCAAACTTCATCTTCTTCGTTTTAAAAATTTGAAAATTCAGCGTCGGCCTCAGTGCGACGCTATAGCCCCTGCAATTCTCAAAATCAAGCACAGGTAATATAAATAACATTCAAGGGTATGAATCGATTGGAAACATCGTTCTGAACACGATGGTGGTAGTCTCATGGTCCAATTTTTCCATTTTAAAGAAACCCTAATTCGGTTCAGAAAACCCTAATCATGGTGATTCGTGTTTCAGGCCATAGAAATACAATTAAACCATCCAGAAAGTTTGCAAGGTTCATTCTAAACACAAAACAAACATCAAAACTCGTTAATAATGCATGATAAACAGAATTCGATTTTGGAAAAATAAGAACAAACCGAAATCGTATTTGCTCGATTCTTGATGATTTTGGATGATGTAAAGGTCTGGATCGATTCTAAAGACCTCAAGGAATGCAATGGAAGGCTTGGTATTGGCTGAATCGAAGCAAAACTAGGGCTACCAGTTGCTTCAAGTGCACGGTTTCTTTGAGTTTGAATAGGGTTTCTCCAGCCAATTTTTCTACCCTAATTCATGTGGCATGTATTGTATATATATAGTAGATGGAATTGAAGCTGATTTGAGAAAGAATTAATCATCAATCAATGCAAAATATATTTGATTTTGTATCAAATCAAATTTTTTCTTTTTTGATCAATTTCAATCAAATTCTTGCCATATCCAATCAAATTTCGAAATTTGCTGGCCTTATTGGGTTGCTTGGATCTCAAGGAAGAGAGAAAAATCAAATTTGCAATTAATTTGGATTTTATACCTTATTTTTGAATTTAATTTGTATTTAAATGAATAAAATCCAAATTAAATAGAAAAATAAAACAAAAATTCGTGGCATTGGGCTTGGATATTCCTAATTGTATAAGGAACAAGTTTGGATGAAGAAAAAGTAAGCCCATTTGCAAAAATTTTGATTTTTACAAGTATCTCTCTTTGTGCATTTCTTCAAAATTTCCCAACTTGTGAATGGTGTATCTTACTCAATTTTCCATATTTTTGAGTGTTCTTGGACTTTTCGGAAAGCTCTAAGATTCCTCTAACCAACCTCTTTGGTTTCATCTCAATTGGAGTTTCCATGCTCAATATATCTTCAAAACAAAATGTTGACTTTTTATTGACTTTGAAAAGGACCTGTAATGTTTTGATCCATACCTTCCAAATGAAGCATTTTTTGAACATACTTGTGAGACATGAAGGTGTAGAGAATTGAATTTCCTTCAAAACAAGAGGTGGTGGAAAAATTTCTGAGAAAGTATGAAGAAGTTATGATCAGTCAAAGTTCAGTTGACTTTTCATCTAGAAACCCTAATTTAGAAAGTTTGACTTTTGAGCAAATCTTGAGTTTTCTTGATGAATCATGATCAAACCTTGATCAAATGATGAATGTAACTTCAAAATGAGGATGTTGACCAAAAATTATGAAGTTTGACTGTATGTTGACCACAATTGACTTTTTGTCCAATACAACTGATTTTCAACCATCTGAGCAATTGTCTGAGGAAACTTGACTTGTAAGGCTTGAAACTTGACATGGAGAATCTTTGAAGCATATGAGGAGGCATGAAGACCATTGGAGATGTTGGAAGTCCATCTTGATCTGAGAATTGTCAAACCCTAGTTTGGGTTGATTGTCTAGGAGAGGGTTTGTCTGATCATCCTTTGAGAGTCCTTGAGTATGGATGTATGAAATGTCTTGAGATGATGGAGGGCAAATTTTGGGGTATGACATTGTGCACAAACGCAAAGCACTTGTGAAAAGGGAGTAAAACCCAAGAAAAAGATAATAGGATGTACACGTATGTGTACAAACGCAAAAAACCTGCAAGAACAAAGTTAGACCAAAAAAGCAAACAAATAGAATGTACACGTGGGTGTACAAGTGCAAAAATCGAAAGATTGTGTGATATGTATTTACAATAGAAGCACATGCATCAGATACATCTCAAACAAGGTTCAAGAGTGTAAGAACATGTGAGGTTTCATGTTTAAAAGTCAGAAAAATGAAGTTTTCAGCTCCAGGTCGCGTTAAACCTGGTATATGGAACTAAGTGTGACCACCTGTACATACAAACTCAAAAGTCAGCGAATTTGGCGCTTAGCGCGCCTCTGGTGGCGCTATGCATAGTCTCCTACACAGACAAATCCAAAAGTCAGAGAATTTTGTGCTTAACATAATTTTATGCGACCTGTACCCTACATAATTTTTCTACTGTGAACCAAATCTTCATTCCATAATGTTTTCATGCCAAAAGTCGATCCAAACAGTCAAATAACAATGAAAAGTGCTTATTTGAAGCACTTAAACTAAAAAGCCATCATTTGCGAGTAAAATGCATAAGAGCAAGGCATGACAAAGCAATTATGTAGTCTTAAGCATGCAAAATCAAACAATAAAACGTCAAACCAATATCCATGTGCAGAGTGAAAAATGGATGTCAAGGCGAAATATGAATTATCCATAGGCCGCAAAGATATGCATGACATGTGAGGAATGCAAGTTAAGCCTTAAAATCACAAGATTAGGTGCATGTATATTAGATATGTATAATGCAAATGCACCTAATGATCAAAATTCACTTAAATCTACATTTCGACACTCATTTGTATGCAAATTACGCTTTAATTCACATGAATCAATGCATGTTAATTAATCTAAACACTCTCTAATGCATGAGTATGTGATAGATGATGCAAAATGAACAAATTAGTGACCTAAATGCAAGAAAATGCAACTACACAAGTGTATGTGTGTGTTATATATAGATTTCCTTCACATCGACACAATAACGTTGCAAAATTCACTTCAATTCAAAGAATTCGAAGATACAAATTCAAGAATCGAAATCCACACGGAATTTGCAAGCAATTTCAATATTCAATTCCAAGAAAAGCTAAAAGTCAAAAGTAGCTTAAAATAAGTGCTTAATTGAACTAAACACTTACTTGCACTTGAAGCTTGAGTCAAATTAAAGGGGAATTCCTTGAGATCTTCAAAGCAAATACCAAATCAACACTGAATTGATGATAATACTTAAGATCAAGCTTAAGTCCTTGAAGATCTTGAAGCTTCCAGGGAGAATTGGAGAAGATGAAGAAGAATTACTTAATTCATGAAAATTAAAGAGGAATCAAGAGAAAAGAGCTTCATCCAGATCGAATTCGACAAGCTGGAGAAGAAAAGGAGAAGAATCCGGTGAAGAAACTGCTCTGATGAGCAGATGAAGTTCCGAATAAGTCGCAGGTTACGCTTAGCGTTAGGGGCGCGCTTAGCGCGGTCTTCGATGGTGACTGGTGCTAGGGAGGAGCCAGGTGGTGGCTTGCGGTGGTTGCTTGGAGGGAAAGTTGTTTTCCTTTTTTGATTTTTTGTACTCGTGAGTTGAGAGAGAATTAGAGAGAGTGAAGAGTGATTTTGTGTGTAATTTGAGAAAATGATTATCCTCCCCCAATTTGTGAAGGTAAAAATATATTTATAGTATGACAGTTTGGGCCTTTGAGTGCATTGGATCTACAATTAAACCCAAATTACGATTATCCGAATAATTTTCGTAATTAGTCCAAAACAGCGAAATCCGTCAGGAATTTGAAGTCAGAATGTAAACGAAAAATCCGAGACAAATGTTTAACTCAATTAGGTGAACGTTCCAGGAGATTCAAATTTTTGAAGTTTCAGCACAGTTTTCAGGCGTCTGACACATGC
This sequence comes from Vicia sativa, assembly GCA_021764765.1. Lineage (NCBI taxonomy): Eukaryota > Viridiplantae > Streptophyta > Magnoliopsida > Fabales > Fabaceae > Vicia > Vicia sativa. The sequence continues at coordinate 109,624,353 of CM038793.1, forward strand.
AGAATTTTCAATGCGCTCTTCGGAGAGATTGCCTCGAACTAGGGTCTTCTAATCAAAATTTGAACTTGAGCGTTACTGAGACAATAAAAGCTAACGAAATTTGTGAACTTTTGGCACTGGTCCCACCTGGTTTCGATAAAAATCGTGCGAGATATGATTTTTCGAACTTCGCTTACTAGATGAAAGTTGCTCGGTTCAGCTCAAAAATGCGTCTGAAGAATAAATACTTGGTCTTAAAAGATGACGAAACATCTCCCGAGTTTTGAACGAAAGTTGTAGAGGACTTCGATACAAAATTTTAGAAATCAGTCCCGCTCAGTTTCAATTTTCCAGCTAGAAATTACGAAGGTTTCAGTGCACTGAGCGCACGGTACAACATAAAATTCTGTTTAATCCACTTGAGAAATCAATTTTTTCGAGGACCTTCCTCACATAATTTGCTTCTAGCCAATACTGATAACTTTGTTGGTAGTGGTGGTATGACATGAAGTGGTCGAATATTCTCCGCTCCTGTGACACAATCAAATGCAGATGCTTTGGAAAAAGCCAAAGGCAAGAAACCGGCAAAACAATCTGAACTACAAATTTCCAATCATGACCTAGAGAAGGATGTTGAGGAGATTATGAAGTTTATTCGCAGAAGTTATTTTCGAGTGATTGATCAGCTTGCCCAGACACCCGCTAAAATTTGTATCCTCTCTTCGTTGCGAGATTCAGAGGCACATAAGAATGCCTCAATGAAGCTATTGAGCATTGCTTTCGTGCCACAAGAGATATCAATGTGTCAGTTTGAGAACATATGTGCAAATATTTCATCTAGTAATGGTTTGGTTTTTACCAATTTTGATCTTCTGCCAGAGGGTCGAAACCATAACAAAGCGCTGCATATTTCTATGGAATACCAGGGCACTACCTTATCCCATGTTTTGGTGGATACTAGTTCTTCTTTGAATGTAATTCCCAAATCAGCATTGATGAAGATCGACTATGGTGGTCTTGAACTCCGACCTAGTGATTTGATTGTTAAAGCATTCAACGGGTCAAAACATTCTGTCTTCGGAGAATTGCGCCTCCCCATCAAGATCGGTCCCCAGCTATTTACTACAACTTTCTTCGTCATGGACATCCAACATGCCTACTATTGCCTTCATGGCCGCTGAAACAACTGCCCGAACGTTTTTTATCCCGCCAAGAGGGAAAGGTAAACATCGAGTAAACTTGAAACGGAGAAATCACGGTATTGCGACTGAGAGATCGGGTAAGGAAGTCTGTTACGCGAGGGGAAGGGATTAGCACCCCACGCGCCCGTAGTACTCTACGGTATCCGCTTTTACTTTCTATCTAATGGGTGTAAAGGTCTATCTATATCTATATATGGTATAAGGTATGCATATGTAAAAAGAAAAGAAAAGAAGAAAAAGAAAACACGGGGAAAAGAAGGAAATATTTACAAAGGTTGCTCGATCTAGCCCCGCGACAGGATGCCTACGTATTCCCTCGTGCAATGGGAAAGTCAGAGTGCCGTAGTTCGGCTCACTTGTTTTGGTTGGTTTGTGTTTTTTAGATTAGCAGACGAACAACAAACGATGACGAAACACCTCCATGATGACGAAACATCAGCTACAGACAGGATGATGGAACATCGAAAGACGAGATGACGAGACATCAGCAAACGAGATGATGAAACATCAAAGGATGAGATGGAGAAACATTAGAGGATGAGATGGCGAAACATCAACAGCAGGCAGGACGACAAAACATCCTAGACTAATTGGTTTGTATCTTTTACTTTGGAAAAAGTTTCAAATTATTAGAGTGTTTTAATCCATTTGACAAAACAAGATTTTAGTTTTAAGAATGCAAAAAGGATAAAGGTTAAATGGCTAGGGGGACTAACTTACTGCTAAATCCTAATGTTATCATGCAAAGTTGATCCTAGGTTAAGGGTATAAACAAGGGGAAGATCTGCCTAAAGTTATCATGCATGGATGCCTAACATAATGTCTAAACTCGAAAGCTAACTTAATCGAGCGAACCCTAAGGGGAACCTATAAAAATCAATCACCTTGGTTGGGAAACCAAGTGAGAAGGGGGGTAGAATCAAGTAAAGTGCTTTGGCAAAAGCACACAAATTGAGCACTAGCAAATGCTACAAAAGAAAGAAGAAGAAGAAGGAATAAAATGCAATGAAATTCGAATGAATTATGCTCATGCAAAGTGTCATGTAAAGTGAAGTCAGTAGACACAACATCTATTTACTAAGTTATACAAAACTTTAGCAAACATCAAACATCATTATGAATGCATACATGTAAGTTAATTCACAAGCTAGGTCAAAACTAATCCTAAAAGCATGCAAAGAGCTAATTGTGCGAAACGAAGGACTTAGATGAAGTTAATAGACAATTAAAGAATAAAAAGACATACAAGTCAGTAGCTAATCTTGTTAATGCTCATTTACATCATGGAAAATAACCCACAAAGATTTAAGAACCAAAATCTATCAAAAGCGTACAAACGTGCAACAAACGTGTGTGGTGAAACGCATCTAGGTGTGTGAAGTTTATGGCATGAAAAGAAGGTGTTAAGATGAAGAGGCTACAGTACCAATATCATGAAAATGAATTAATAATCAAACCATAAAATAAATTCCATGAGGATGTAATTACAACATGGATGCAAAAACTAGTTGGAATGCTTAACCTAGAATGCAACTAAAGATGAAATGATGCATGGTTGATGCATGAATGCATGAAGTGGAAACCAATGGCATACAAACATGGGGATAAAAGTAGCTATCATGGCAATAATTCATGATTATAATATACATATTCATTATTTACAATGCACAAACAAAACAACTAGAAAAAATAAGCTTAATCATGCATCTAATGGTGTGCGGTGAAGGTACTTAGATGAATGTGTCCTAACATATTTGTGTCAAGTGTTGTGGACAAATGAGATGAGTGTTGAGGATATAAACATGATGCTCATATGAGCACAAAGCAATTATCAAATGTCATGCTCTATCATTACTCATAATGCAAAAATTAGTAGTGAAAAGAAGTGGTTCTAAACCCTAGAATCAAATGTTAGATGAACAAGCAAATGAATGAGCCAATCATGATGAAGAGATGAGGCAAGAATTCAATGCTACATACTAGTTCAGTAGCTAAAGACCTATATAAACTACAAACAAGATCAATTCAAACAAAGTAAAACATGTTAAACAAATTCATTGGAAGAAAAATCTAAACTAGTTAAACATGACACTTAAGAAAGATTGAACAAAGTAGTCTTAATTAGAAAAATAAAACAATGTGTGACTTGTGTCATAAGTTTAACTCAAGATATATTTCATGAGCAATCAAATGTGGAAGACAAAGCTTCCATACACAAACAAATCACCTATTTAATGAGTAAAATCATCCAAAGCAAAATACCACCTATCTTAAATCAAACAAACTTGACAAAGATTTGTAGGAAGGGAAAGATGTCTTGTATGTCATAGGGCGATGATAGAACCATCACAAGGTGTTTTTCATGAGCTTGAGGTAATGTCCATTGAAAATACATGCCTCAAAAATCAAGAACCTATAGTCCCTCAAGGTATATTTCAACCAACAATAGAAGAAAAAAAAGAAGAAGAAAGAAAATCTAGCTCTTTTAGGTCATCAGGATGACATTACAAATGAGTGTGAGCCAATGAATCAAAGAGCATTTGAGTTATGGGTTACATAATGCACAAGGTCAGAAGTAAAACTCAAAGATCCAATTGGAGTTGGACTTCTAAAGCCATGCATGATGCATACACCACAAGTACTAGAGTCACAAGCAAGAGTTGGTAACATTTTAATTAACAAGAGTTACATGTGCTTGAGCAAATTAGGGGCTTAAATGAATCTATCGTACTGGAAGCAAGGTCCTAAAGATGCTATGAGAATGAAATAAGGGAGTGGGAAGTAAATTCTTAAAGAATTGCATGAATGCATTCCTCACCTTACAATCCATGCACAAGGATGCAACAACTGATATGAAAATTAAACTTCTAAACAAAGATCAAGGTGATCCCTTGAGGTCAAGTGTCTCTCAAGTCTTAGAATACTATCCTTGAGGTTATCATTCCCTCTAAACATCAATTAGAAACACAAACTATGCAAGAGAAAGGTTTAAGAGCCAATGCATTAACAATCTAGGGTTTTAAGAACCATGGAAGTTTTGTGCTCAATGTAAAGATTTAAAGACTTAACATGGGATTTTAATGAATGGAATCTCATCATATAACACTAGAGCACTCAAATGATCATTACACACCCAAGGGTTGACCTTAAATCATGTCCACAAGCTTCACAATTGAAGTTGGATCTCAATTACACTAGGCAAAGGTATGTTCACTTTTGAAATTCCATGAAAATAAGAAAATGAAGGATAAAATTCAAATAAAAATGAAAGAAGGGGCTCAAATTCCTTACAAGTCAGGGACATATCCTTGCCCTAATTATAAATTTATGGAATGTTCAAAACAAAATCTAAAAACTCAATACTATCAACATTCATGCTCATATGACCAAATAATAAGAAAAAAAGGTAAAAAATTAAAAAGTTAGAAATAAAAATCTATAAAAATTGGAAACAGTGACTCAACAGCCTAAACGTGATAAAAAATATTTTTGTCATTTTTTATTTTCAAGGAAAAATGATAAATGTAAATAAAATGCAAAATGTATGATGTAGATCATGTATTTAATGCAAAAATTGATTTAATTATGCAAAAATGATAAAAGTGTAAAATAAAAATCAGAAATGCATGAAGTATGCTATTAATGAGCTAGAATATATTTTTATGCATTTTTTATATACATGGAAGTATTTTAAAATGATTTAAATATGCATGAAATGCAATATAGTGCATAGAATGGCTAAAAAATAGAAAACATGCAAGAATGGTGAAATAAAATTCATAAATGCATGAGATATGATCTGAATGAACTAACATATTTTTTATGCATTTTTCATATACATGGAAGTATTTAAAAATGATTTAAATATGCATGAAATTCATTAAAATATTCAATTATGCAAAAATGCAAAAATTATCAAATAAAATTCAAAAACTCAAAATTAATATTATGAGGGATTCAAAATATATTTTGTGGAATTTTTGAATATTGGAAAGTATTTTTTTGAGAATTTTTCAATGAAAATGAAATTAATTAAAGTCAGAATTTATTTAAATGGTCAAAACATTTTTAAAAATTTGGAAAAAAATCCAAAAAATATTTAAAATCATTTTAAGCCTATGATATTTTTTTTTGTAATTTTTGGATGATTTTTGAATGCAAAATTTAATGATGCAAAATGCTAATCATGAAAGAATAAAAAAAAATTCAAAAATATGCATGGACCACTCAGATCTCGCCACCTCATCATCTTCAACCTCTAGCCATGCCCTAAACACATTTTTTTTCAGTTTCATGCAAGCAACTTTCAGCACACGTATCTCACTCATTTCTCAACCAAAATGAATGATTCAAAGCTCAAAATAAAGATCTCATGGCAAGCTACAACACACAACTTGTAAAACATCAAATGATTCACCACACTTCAAGAAATCAGAGCACGAAAATCACAAAAATCATCCTAAATCTGAATTTTCAGAACTTCATGCTATGCAATATGCTTCATAAGCAGTGGAAATTATACATCAAACCTAGTGTTTGGCCAGCTAACCACGCATACAAATCATCCATTTCATCAAATACGAGCTAGAATTCCAGATTTGAGATTTGAATCATACCTCTTGATTTGGAAAATAAATCCAAATATGCCTCTGGATTTGAAGAGGAAACACTTGAATCTTTCTCTTAGATCTTCAAAGGAGTGATAATAATCAAGAAAATCAACATCCAATTCAGTTTGTAGCCACTTCAAAGTTTGTGAAAATTTGAGAAAAATACAAAGCTTTTTGGATCTGAAAACGAGAGAGAGAGTCTCCTTGCATTTGGGGAAGCTTCCAATTTATATTGTGTGCAAAATCATGAGGGTAGCTTGGTCTTTGCTCCAAAAATCCGTTATTTGCACAAATGTGATAAAAATGGCATCTTTGGCATGGCTTGCGTTTTGCTCTTCTTTGTGCTTGCTTGCTCGCGTTTTGATGAGCTGGAAAATGAGTGCATACTCAGCTCACGTGATAGAATCCTCCAGCTTGCCAAACATGAGAAAAATCAAAGAGTGCGTGAAATGTGTGTGAGCAAAATATGCTCAAAATGCTTGGCTTTTTAAGGCAAAATTTCGTGCTGGCAATGCTTGCTTCGAGCCCTGGCATTGTTTGCTCAAGTATCTTGCACAAAACAAGTGGAAAAATGCACAAACTCAAGCTTCTTAAAAAATCTGTTTTATGTCAATTTTTCTCCTTCAGATTTCTAACAAATGGCTTGGGCATTCTTTGGCCTCTTGATACATATCAAAAGCTCATAGCATGAGGATCAAAGCAAGCTTTGGTTCACTCAAAATGGATCAAAAATGAGTGAGATATGGTTCTTCAAAGTTATGCACAAGGATTCCACAATCTGTGTAACACCCGTTTTAAATAATATTATATTATATTAATATTTTTGAATTATCGATCGATATTTATTTTGCGACGAGAATATTTATATTAATTAATATATCTATTAATATATTTGGCGATGTTTCGTTCGGTCGGTTTTTATTCTGTTCGGTTTGGTAAAATATTATTCGGATCCGATATTTAATTCCCCAGAATTATTTTAATTAATTGAATTAATTATATAATTAGATAGGGGTGTGGGGAGCATTTTGTTAGAATTGGGTTTTTCACCCTTAACCTTACTTGTAAGACACACCATAAATACATTCCCATTGTCTTCTTTCCATTTTTCATAACACAAAGCCAAAAATAGAAACATAGAGACATGGAGGAAAAGAGAGGGTTTTGGGGAAGAAGAAGAAGAAGAAGAAGAAGAAGAAGAAGAGGAACAAGAGCAAGCATGAGGTTGGAGTTTTGTTGGAACATCTTGCAATGAACCAAGCTAGAGGTAAGGGGTTTGATTATCCATCTCATATTGTTAGGTTTTGATGTTTATGTTTTGGATTTGGGGGAAAAGTTGATAAGTTGATTTATAGGGTTTTGGTTGATTGTTTGATTGAAATAGATTAGAAGAGTTGTATTAGGAGTATGGTTTGTGGGTGTATTAGGTGCTACCTTGTAGAAATTAAGAGTATTGAAATGGGAAAGAAAACCATAGCAGTAGAATAAGAAACCAGAAAAAAAATAAGAAACTGTAAAATGCAAGTGCAGGGAAGAAGTGGAATGAAGATGTGCTAGCTGGGAGGCGACCACCTCACATGGAGGGGCCGCCTTCCCAGCCTCCCTGGCGGGCGCCTCAAGACCCTTAGCATCATGGGACGTTCGTCCCTCCCCTCCTTGTACATGGTAGTTTGAATCGTGTTTTCCGCATTTTGTCTGTTTACTGCATAATTCTTTTTTCTTCATAATTATGCAGTTTGGCTTCTGTTCTTTCTGTTTTCACTAAATCCATATACTACTAGTTAGTATTAATAAAATATAACTAGAGCATAAGTTAGCCGATTAAATTTAGAACCCGATTATGTTCCGATTTTTCGATTTCGTTAAATTCGACGACGGAGCAAGTTGCTCCGAATTCAACGAAAATAGACGTGCTAGCTAAGTTCGACGTGTAGAACGTGGTGGTGAGGTTAGCTTTTAGAAATTACGAGTTTTTACGAGATGACCCGAATTAGGCCAATTTACGATTAAATTGAATCGGATTGCGTTTTAGTAAATTTAAGGCACGTATGGACAATCCGATTTCGATGTTGATGATTATGATTAATGCCGGTTATTAGGAATGGCTTTTGCGACGATTATAGGTGTTTGACTAGTTTTCCGTTTTTGGAATTTGGTGAATTAATTGATAATGATGCGGTGTGATTAAACATAATGTTTGCGACGGTGTATCTATTAATGAATACTTGTTAATATGCGTTGCGATGATATATGTCTTTGTACATGATGAGGTGATGGTTATATTGATGTTGTTCATAAATGCTTCCGATTTGTGAATGCATGCCTTTTGATAATGATGAATTATATGTGACGTGTTGCATAATGCAAATATGATGCGATGATATATTTATCTTGATTTGGATAAATTATAGCGATGTGGGCTGTATGCCAATTTTGATGAGCGATGATGATGTTTTTTTGTTGCGTTGTTTTATTGTCAAGTCACATACATTGCATTGGCGACGATGGGATTTTATGCCAAGCGACGAGGCTTTTATGCCAAGCGACGAGGCTTTTATGCCAAGTGTTCCTAATTATGGACAAAGCGACGGGTACCACATGCATAACATAGTCGTGTCTCATGGAGTCGGTTATGTTTATGTTTGAGTTGTTTGGCGTTGGGTTTAATTGATGAATGATGTTGAATTTGCGATGATATATGATGCTTTGTTTGGTGATGATCTTTATGATGAACATGAAATGTATATGACTTGGTAATTTCGTGATAACTATGCGATGAATATAAATGATGAGTATTGCGATGATTTTATTTGTGATGATTTTATTTATGATGATTAAGTCATTAATATTGTTTAATGTTGTTGTTTGATATTGTTGTTTATAATTTTCGTGTTGATTAGTGACATATTAACTTGTGATGATTCTGTGGTGATGGAAGTTTATGTGTTGTTGTGATGATTTATGTCGATGAAGTTATGGCGATATAGTGTGGATTATACACATTAGAATGACGATCAAAGTAAGTGAGGATTGGATGCGTGTTGGAATGCACTTATTAAATTATATCCCTTATGATTCCAAATATATATATATATATATATATATATATATATATATTATCATGCCTTTAATTATATGTTTTGGATTATCTCACCCTTTACTTGTTTCGTCGTTACCTTTATATTGGTAACGTGCAGGTCATGAAGACGGAGTTTATAGCTGCTGTTAGTTGAGTCGGTGTCGCTCTGATACGTAGCACTCGGGGGGAATATTTATGTTGTCTTGTTGTTGTTCTTTTGTTGTTCTTCCTTTTGTATATAAGAACCATACTTCATGAAAACATGATTTGATGAGGAAGTTTAATAAAGAAATGGTTTTGATTTTTATGAGTCAATTTATGAATTCCGATGATGCTATGTATCCGAGATTTATCCTTTAAAGAAAACTATTTAAAGTGATTTGGTTTTGATGGTGTGACGCCTCAGTATTTAATTTATGAAATTTTAAATTACTCTGATTTTTGCATATAAAACCTTGGGTAATATTGGGGTGTTACATTAGTGGTATCAGAGCAGGTTGGTCTGTGGGCCAGGTTATTAATGTGTTTAACCCTTTTGTATGCGACATTTGTGTGAAACACTGTCTGTACTTGCTTGTTTCTATTTGTTTGTCTGTAGAGATAAGTTTGAAACAAGTGGGGGAGAAGTTTTACTTCTTGGTGGCGCTTGTGGCTTAGAGATGGAACCTCAAGATGGGTTACGCTTTGATAACTTGAAGTGTAAGTTTGAAGACGATGTTGTAGTTTGGTAGAGATGGTTTATGTCACCATCATGATTGTCGACTTTCTATTGACAAATTGAGGGACTGATCATCCTTAATCTCTTGTTGATAGTAGTCGGGAATTGTGTTGGTTGGGATAGACTTTTCTTGCCAACATAATAGTGTACGAAGCAATGTGTTGGCACAAGGTGGTGCATGGTTACTTGAGTTGTGGGCGAATTTGGATTTTGGTGAGAAACAAGATTTTGACAAGCGAACTTCTTGTTGTGATTCTTCCGAAGCATATTGTGAAGGTGTGAGTGAACTACCATAGTAGTGCGAAGTGAAGTTTTGATGGATTGAGTTTTTGGAACTAGTTGTGATTCGAAGCATCCTTAGGGGATGTTTGCTTCTGAATTATAGTTGAAAAGTCAACTTGAGGATTGGTTTGAGCAGAGTTGTTTATTCGAGCGGGTCACCGTGGAGTGCTACTGTTGTGTTGTTCGAGAAGAACAAAGGTTGCCTGAGTTGGTGTGTCGTTTGCAGGAAAGTAACGAAGTGGATATTGAGGGCAAGTGCCTACTTCCGAGGATTGATATTTGGATGAACCAGTCATTTGGAGTTTATGTGTATAGTGAGATCGATGTGAAGTCTGGCTAACTACGGATTAGTGTGAGGGTTGAAGATGTTTAGACGATGCATTTCAAGATATTGCATAGTCCTGGCGAGCAATTGTTGATGTCATTAGTGTGGCTAGTGCGTCAGGTATGATTTTGGAATGTTCAGACAGTACTCTCATGAGTAGCTGCAAGAGTTATTTCGTGTTCATGGATATAATTTGGTTCACATCAAGTTAAGGAATTGTAGCAAGCATCCGAGTTTGCATTGTCAGTAGTGAAATTAGACCAGTGCATGTCGAGTATTCTAAAGATATAATTTTGAACTTTTGGACGAGAGTGCTTTAAGTAAGCGACTTAGACGGTGATATTTTTGACAGCTCTGCGAAGATTTATTTGTATCTTGTAGAAGACTTCAAGGAGTTATTTCAGAGCTTAGAAGTTCCTTTGTTTTGGATAGTTAACTTTATGAGTTTGATGGAAGATCTTTTTATAAGTTGGTATTGATCGTGGGTACTTTGACTCGATATGGTTGAGTCGCTATTTAGGACTTCGCAATGGTAAGCGAATTTGTTTGAGTCGGTGAAAAGTTTTGCGAATGCTTCGATTTTGGTCTTGTTTTGTACTGAAGAACCTTGTGCGGTGTAGTGTGATATTTCATTTTTGGACTTAAGATGTATTTCGACATAGAGTTGGAAAAGTGTATTGCTACCTTGGAACGATTTGATTTTCATAAGGAAAAATTGTCGGACGCGTGAATTAGAGTTTGATGCGGTTGTGCTCATTGCAATCTTAAAAGTGCATATATGAACGACGAGAAGATTGGAATTTTTGAAGACAATTCAAGTTTGAGTACGATCTATAAAGAGACTTCGTTTGTTGTTGAGTTTAGTAAGTTGATATCGCGGATAACCCAAGAATATCTAATTTGGGATTTTTCTTTTAATTGTGAAGAATGTTGCATGTTTGTTTTGGGACACTTGTTGAGATTAAGCTCAGAAGGTTATTAAGGATTTTTTCACTACTAACATATGGATTTCGTCGGATACTAATGACCGTGGGGGATTATTAGATTACGACTAAGATAAGTCTTGACGGTAAAGAATTTGGTGATGGTTTGGTAACCACAGGTACTTTAAGATGATTGATGTTTTATAAAGGAAGGTGTTCTATTGTGACTAAAGTCGTTCGCGACGGTGTTCATGTTGGATCCCATAAAAAGGATGTTATGGTTCTAAGTCCAATCTGTGTTGTAAGTCAGTGGTATGAGACGACGTGGATGGGTAGAGTTCTTGAGAGAGTATTTTGGTTTGAAGTACCACTTTTGAAGATTGAAAGTTATGAAGGTGTTTCGAATAAGAAGCCTGTGTATTGATTGTTGCGACGGTGCGAGGATGGCGATTATTTAATACAAATTTTGGGAATTGAATTGTTATAAGGGGAGACTTCGTTGAAGTCAAGTGTATGCGTCGAAGGTTACAAGTGAATATTTGGACAATATTTGAAAGGGTCAAACTATGTCGTGTATTTCAGAGGATCAATGGACGTTGATCAATCAAGAATGAATGGATGATTGTTCGAGTTGATGAGGCTGATGTTGCGAGGTGTCCTGATGGGTGTACGCTTTGAACGTGTCCATTCTGAGTAATTGTGAAGTTGAGGATTAACCAAGTTTTTTTAGGATTGGCATCTTGTGCGTACAAGTGAAGCAGCATGGTTTAGATATCGAGCATTGAATTTTTAGCAAGTATGCGAGATTGTCGAATTTGGACTAGTGTGTTATAGTCGCAAGTCGTCTGTATACGCCTTAGAATGAGTAGTGTATCGCAGTTTAGTTATGTTTGAGTAACTTGTTATTTGTTCAGGGGTGATACGTTGGTAATCTACAAGGACGATGTGACCTTGTGATTTTCTAGAACGAAAGCGATAGCTGCAATTGTGATTCTTGAGTTCGTACTTATGCGTGATTGAAGGCATATCTTTCGTGTTTGCGTAGCACGCGTGGTTTTATCCTTTTCTGATTGTTTCAGTTTTGGTTTGTATAACCATTTTGTTGTTTTCATTTTAGCGATGGTGTCGGTGTTCTGTCGTAGGATTTTATGTTCCTATCTTTGGTGACTCGTTTTCGAGGCGTCGGTTCGAGTGTGCGACTAATTTCATGCTTGAGGCGTTATGATGGTGTCGATCTTGTTTGTTTAGTTCTCGAGCGAACCGGTGTGTCTGCGACTTGTTTGGTTGTTGAGTGCTATTTGGTTTTCGAGTGCATTGTATGGGCTATGTATCTCGGCATGGTTGTTTTGTTTGGACGTTGTGGTTAGGGAGATACCCTTGTGTTTGATGTATTTTATATGTTGTTTAATTGACGCGAGGATTGAGTGGACAAATGCGTAGGCATGTCCCGATTTTTTCGTTTTGGTCGAAATTTCGAGGACGAAAAGTTTATAAGTGGGGGAGAGTTGTAACGCCCATTTTAATTAATATTATATTATATTAATATTTTCGAATTATCGGTCGATATTTATTTTGCGACGAGAATATTTATATTAATTAATATATCTATTAATATATTTGGCGACGTTTCGTTCGGTCTGGTTTTTATTCTGTTCGGTTCGATAAAATATTATTCGGATCCGATATTTAATTCCCCAGAATTATTTTAATTAATTGAATTAATTATATAATTAGATAGGGGTGTGGGGAGCATTTTGTTAGAATTGGATTTTTCACCCTTAACCTTACTAGTAAGACACGCCATAAATACATTCCCATTGTTTTCTTTCCATTTTTCATAACACAAAGCCAAAAATAGAAACATAGAGGCATGGAGGAAAAGAGAGGGTTTTGGGGAAGAAGAAGAAGAAGAATAAGAAGACGAACAAGAGCAAGCATGAGGTTGGGGTTTTGTTGGAACATCTTGCAATGAACCAAGCTAGAGGTAAGGGGTTTGATTCTCCATCTCATATTGTTAGGTTTTGATGTTTATATTTTGGATTTGGGGGGAAAAGTTGATAAGTTGATTTATAGGGTTTTGGTTGATTGTTTGATTGAAATAGATTAGAAGATTTGGATAAGGAGTATGGTTTGTGGGTGTATTAGGTGCCAGCTTGTAGAAATTAAGAGTATTGAAATGGGAAAGAAAACCATAGCAGTAGAATAAGAAAACCAGAAAAAAATAAGAAACTGTAAAATGCAAGTGCAGGGAAGAAGTGGAATGAAGATGTGCTAGCTGGGAGGCGACCACCTCACATGGAGGGGTGGCCGTCCCAGCCTCCCTGGCGGGCACCTCACGGCCCTTAGCATCATGGGACGTTCGTCCTTCCCCTCCTTGTACATGGTACTTTGAATCGTGTTTTCTGCATTTTGTCTGTTTACTGCATAATTATGTTTTCTGCATAATTATGCAGTTTGGCTTCTGTTCTTTTTGTTTTCACTAAATCCATATACTACTAGTTAGTATTAATAAAATATAACTAGAGCATAAGTTAGCTGATTAAATTTAGAACCCGATTATGTTCCGATTTTTCGATTTCGGTAAATTCGATGATGGAGCAAGTTGCTCTGAATTCAACGAAAATTGACGTGCTAGCTAAGTTCGACGTGTAGAACGTAGTGGTGATGTTAGTTTTTAGAAATTACGATTTTTTACGAGATGACCCGAATTAGGCCAATTTACAGTTAAATTGAATCGGATTGCGTTTTAGTAGATTTAAGGCACGTATGGACAATCCAATTTCGATGTTGATGATTATGATTAATGTCCGTTATTAGGAATGGCTTTTGCGACGATTATAGGTGTTTGACTAGTTTTCCGTTTTTGGAATTTGGTGAATTAATTGATAATGATGCGGTGTGATTAAACATAATGTTTGCGACGGTGTATCTATTAATGAATACTTGTTAATATGCGTTGCGATGATATATGTCTTTGTACCTGATGAGGTGATGGTTATATTGATATTGTTCATAAATGCTTCCGATTTGTGAATGCATGCCTTTTGATAATGATGAATTATATGTGACGTGTTGCATAATGCAAATATGATGCGATGATATATTTATCTTGATTTGGATAAATTATAGCGATGTGGACTGTATGCCAATTTTGATGAGCGATGATGATGTTTTTGTGTTGTGTTGTTTTATTGTCAAGTCACATACATTGCATTGGCGACGATGGGATTTTATGCCAAGCGACGAGGCTTTTATGCCAAGCGACGAGGCTTTTCTGCCAAGTGTTCCTAATTATGGACAAAGCGACGGGTACCACATGCATAACATAGTCGTGTCTCATGGAGTCGGTTATGTTTATGTTTAAGTTGTTTGGCGTTGGGTTTAATTGATGAATGATGTTGAATTTGCGATGATATAAGATGCTTTGTTTGGTGATGATCTTTATGATGAACATGAAATGTATATGACTTGATAATTTCGTGATAACTATGCGATGAATATAAATGATGAGTATTGCGATGATTTAACTGTGATGAAATGCTTAATGCAAATATGATGTGAGGATGTTTGTGACGATGGGCTTTAGCCAATTTGTGATGATTTTATTTATGATGATTAAGTCATTAGGGGCTTTAGCCAATTTGTATCTGCATGTTTAATGTTGTTGTTGTTTAGTTGTGTTGATTAGTGACGTATTAACTTGTGATGATTCCGTCGTGATGGAAGTTTATGTGTTGTTGTGATGATTTATGCCGATGAAGTTATGGCGATATAGTGTAGATTATACACATTGGAATAACGATCAAAGTAAGTGAGGTTTGGATGCGTGTTGGAATGCACTTATTAACTTATATCCCTTATGACTCCAATATATATATATATATATATATATATATA
Source organism: Vicia sativa (assembly GCA_021764765.1). NCBI lineage: Eukaryota > Viridiplantae > Streptophyta > Magnoliopsida > Fabales > Fabaceae > Vicia > Vicia sativa. The sequence continues at coordinate 109,639,368 of CM038793.1, forward strand.
TATATATATATATATTATCATGCCTTTAATTATATGTTTTGGATTATCTCACCCTTTACTTGTTTCGCCGTTACCTTTATATTGGTAACGTGCAGGTTATGAAGACGGAGTTTATAGCTGTTGTTAGTCGAGTCGGTGTCGCTCTGATACGTAGCACTCGGGGGGAATATTTTGTTGTCTTGTTGTTGTTCTTTTGTTGTTCTTCCTTTTGTATATAAGAACCATACTTTATGAAAACATGATTTGATGAGGAAGTTTAATAAAGAAATGGTTTTGATTTTTATGAGTCAATTTATGAATTCCGATGATGCTATGTATCCGAGATTTATCCTTTAAAGCAAACTATTTAAAGTGATTTGGTTTTGATGGTGTGACGCCTCAGTATTTAATTTATGAAATTTTAAATTACTCTGATTTTTGCATATAAAACCTTGGGTAATATTGGGGTGTTACCGCTTGCATGGGCATGCATGGTTTCAGCTTCATGGCCTCAACTTGTGAGCTATCTTGATCAATTTTGCACCAAATGACATGATTCAAAGTTCCATTTAAAGCTCTCATGGCATACTTCAAAATGCACGAAGTGGTTTTCAAAAATTCCATTCCAATCAAAAGATATAAGCTTCAACATTATGCCCACCACCTGTTTGTGGAAATGACTCAAAGAAATGCCCAGAAAATTGCCAGAAACGTGCATGCTTGCCCAGCCTTGGTCAACTTTTATGCACAAAACTTCTAACTCAAATATCTCTCAAATGGTACATTTTTGAGAAATTTTACACAGTGGCAATCTTGTAGGATTTGTTCCAAGCTTTCTAGAAATGTATGTCATGCAATCATTGGATAAAAATTGAGAGAGTTATGAGGTGTCAAAGTTCCATAGGGTGGACACTTAGAAAAATTTCCAACTTCAAATATCTTCAAGAACAAGTTAACTCCAATTTCTTCAATTTCTTTGATTCAATGGTGAATTTGGTCATGAAAAATGAAAATGTGATCTTTGAATTGATGGTTGACCAAAATTCCACTTGGTCAACTTTTGACTTTGACTGATTTTGACCAAAATGAAAATTTTACCCCTTGTGATCAATTGACTTGCTTCCACTCCAAATTGAGCTTCAATATTTCAACCATAGATGTCCATCAACATATAGAAACAAGTGAAATCAAGTTTGAATGAAGAATCTGAAGAAAACCTGATTTCTCTCAAAACCCTAATTTTGCTCCATGTGTTAGGAGGTGACCAATCAAGCTTCAAAACCTCAAACCTTGGGAATGTAATGAGCAATTCTTTGAACCATGATAACTCATATGATAATAAGAAGATAAAACTCCAAGAAAATGACTCATCCAAGCTTCAAACTCCACAGATGACCAAAACCCTAATTTCATCAGATGAATGCCACAGATAAATTTCTCACAAATTCTCTTATAAACATCAATTCCTATGGGATCAATGAGACAAATGGAATGTCTTGAGGCATAATACATCATAGTGACTTGAAAGATCCACATATATGGCAACCTGAGATTCCCTCAGAAGGGCATGCTAACACAATCAACCTCCTTAGCTTGTAGAAATTTTGAGAACCCAAAGAGCTTGGATCCTATCATGAGATATGAATGCAATGCAATATGATATTTAGGATGAAACATAAGCCTAAATCAAGAGGGTAAATTTTGGGGTGCAACCGCTGCCCCTATTCAATCTTCTTAAACTTGATAAGCGAGAACTGATGGAAACCTTCGAGCGTTCAAAGTGGAAGAGGATTGAATACAAAAGAACCCGAAAATTTACACTCTTGAGAAGAAGAGTGGAACTTTCCAAAAGGAGCCAGAGAATGCTGGACTTAGAGAATACCAAGTGAAATTGGTATCATATAAGGGCCCCAAATAACATTGTGCCTTATCAAGCGGGAGAGTCTAATGAACATTAGCTTTCCTCAAAATATGCGCCAAGACGAAATTGTAACCCAGACCATAAAGATGAGATAAAACCCAAACCAGAAGACCAGACAAAACTAGACTCTGAAAACGTACGCAATAGGACAACCATGAAAAGGATCCTATTAGCAAGGTGACTAGAGCGCATGATTCTAGGAACACCTGCTGGTCTCAACCGAGGGTGAACAGTAGAAACTGTGACAAACCAAAGGTATGAAAGAGACTGGTCAACCAAGGATAGACAGTAGACGGAGCTAATTGAATCCAAGGAGTGACATCAAACGAGACAAAACTCGACTCGATAGAACTAGAAGAACAAAGCTTTCTAGAAACGAGTACTAGGACAAAAACTGGATTTCACGCACGGGAAACGAGACAAGACTCGACCCATAGCAAAGTGATGAGAGTGCATGTTTCTCAGAGCACTTGCTGTTCTCAAACTAAAGGATGGAAAGTAGACGAACCTGATTGAACCCAATAGTTATAACAGAGCCATCCCAACCGAAGATAGACAGTAGACGAAACTGATTGAATCTACGGAGTAAAGGGGAAAGGTTTCAACCTGGGATAGACAGTATGATGGAACTGAAAGAATCACAGGAGTAAGAAACAAAACGAGGTAAGACTCGACTCATGGAGGCTAGTTAGACGAAATAAACTAGATGAGTACCAGGACAACAACTGGATTTTATGCACAAGCGAAGAGACAAAACTCGACCCAAAGCAAAGTGATGAGAGCGCATGTTTCTCAGAGCACTTGTTGTTCTCAAACTAAAGGATAGACAATAGACGAAACTGATTGAATCCAATAGTTATAATAGAGCCATCCCAATCGAAGATAGACAGTAGACGAAACTGATTGAATCTACGGAGTAAAGGGGAAAGGTTTCAACCTAAGATAGACAGTATGATGGAACTGAAAGAATCATAGGAGTAAGAAACAAAACGAGATAGGACTCGACTCATGAAGCCTAGTTAGACGAAACAAACTAGATGAGTACCAATACGACAACTGGATTTCATGCGCGAGAAACGAGACAAGACTCGACCCAAAGCAAAGTGACTAGCGCGTACTTCCAAAACACTTGTTGAAATGTTTATCAGGGCAAAATTGACGTTGAAAGGTATATTGATGGACATCGAAATGAACCAACAGAAGTAGTAGAGACTAAACCAAAGCAATTGCACTAGAGGGAAACTGGGCTACAACCAAAACATTGAGTGAACACTCAGTCAAATGAAGTGATTAACAGAATACTTGTATGGATATATTGAGGGTAGAGGCCTCACTGGGGAAATGATCCTGAAATTAGCAGATTCACTGGGGAACATAGTGGCAATAAAGGCTTATGTTTCGATGCATGTTTGAGCTTTTTCTATGGAGTAAAGTTCCAAAAGATTATGGAATATTACACTTTGAGGATGCAATGCGATAATGAATGATTAAATATTTCACCGGGGAGTGGCTAATCAAAAAGCCAATCAAACACCAAGCCAAAACTTGATAAGACTTGCAAAAATAAATTGCAAAATCCACTGGGGAGAAAACCTTCAAAGATGAAACTCTACGAGGAGCAACAACTTGTGTAACCGATAGAAAGCAGGCTACAATCACTGAGGAGGAGGTGCAAAAAACAGATTGCATACTTCACTGGAGAAGTAATTCTGGGCGAAACCGTTGATTCTGACATGAGATGCCAAATGAAATTGGGCAAAGACAGAGAGGATCCAGACGAAACAGTGACCCCTGAAAAGGAAATCCAAATGGAAGCTGAACTTCAATGGGAGATATACCAAACGACACGGGGATAGGGATTCCTCAGACTCCATGGGGAGCAACCAATCTTTAGTCCATGATAGGAGAAAATCCACACACGACTCCTGCGATCTTCACTTGGGGATATCTACTGGGGATGCACACCCACACAAGCATACGTCTCAGGAATACTCATTGGGGATACCCATCGGGAAGATGGGCGAGCTTTTGGAATAGAAGTCCAAGTCAGATAGTTTATCCGGGCATGAGGAAACAAGAAGCCTCATATATGACAGCTCCACTGGGGAAATGAGGGGGACAAATCTACTGGGGAGGAGTGGAAATGAATCCACTGGGGAGCAAAGAATATTGCGCCGCAACCTTGAAAGAAAATTTCCTCGCTGGGGAGAGGAGAAATCTTGAAGAAGAAGAGATCTCAGCTGAGTGACTGATACATTGGGGAAGACGGGATAACCTTGAATAAAACCTCCAAATGCAACAACTTGATTGGGGAATTATCTGGATACAAATCTCTTCACATTGAGAGACTTGCTGGGGAGAAGTAGAGACTTCGACATCACTGGGGATGCCCCATGCTGGAAATATTTCATATGATCAACCCTTGTCAATTCAATCAAACCAAATCTGCCCCACGCACTAGGTTTTGAAGAGTCTTCTTGGATAACACCATCCTTCCACTTTTGAGAGTTCCCAGACTCCCATTTGGCCTTTTCTGCTCCATCATCTTGTACTCCAGATTTACTTTTACCGCAAGAAGACTGATCAATATTTTGATTTGTGGCGGCCCCATATTATCAATTCTTTGAAAAGATTAACTTCCAATTCCATGGGGTCGAGGCCCTCTCCTTTGACAAGGTTAAACTTTTTGGTGTTTATTATGAGAATGTTCAAATGCAGTGTTTAAGTTTTAAGAAACAAATGACAAGACAAACATATGATGCCAACACGAAAATCAGCACCATTTAGAGTCGAAAATGTTATCTCATCGTAGTATGCTGAATTAACCCATGCTTGCTTAGGACTTTTGAGGGTTGTAACGGGCCTTGTTTTCTCAAGTTTTAGGCTCAAGATATTTGGTGCCCACCCCCTTCGTGATGTTCTCCAATCCTAGATTCAGTCAACTTGATACGAGCATTCTACTCTCAAAGGAGTATGGTATGGCTGCTTCTGCTGAGGATTTCCTAAACATGCTCGAGGAACCCACAAGCTTTATGGACATGACAGCCACGCACCTTTAATTTTGGTGTCAGATCACACGAATTTGCTCTCTTAATGAGAACCTTTCTTTAACTTTTCTTGCCTTTTCGGCCTTCCAATTTTCTTTCTGAAATTTGCCCTTTCTTTTTTTTTTTTTGCCTAAGCGACTTATCACCAAGTTCGACTTAGCGGGCTTTCTGCTTTTCGTTTTTTTTTCTAGAACAAATCGTGTGATCCCTACACCATCTTCAATTTGTTGGAAGTAATTGTGACTGTCTGAGCCTTTGAAGGTGACCTGTAATTTTGACTTTCCTCAGCCTCTTGGAGGATAACCATTGTTGTATCCTTTGACTGCGCTCTTCTGAATGCTCGATCAGATTAACTGAACACTACCCTGCCCCAGATTAACAAAAATGAAAGTTTTTTCTGAATAGAAAAGAAACTCTTACTTCAAGGCTCAAAGGGATTAACTAGGGTCTACCTCCCTTATATCTCCGGTGTTTGGGAATTGAAACAAGGCCTGTGCATCATCAACAAGGTTCTACTCAAAAGCATACAGATGAAAGATTGACATTTTAGTATCGTCATCCTCCCCCCAATCTTTGCCTAAGCAAAAGATTTGGTGAAGTTGGCATCAATATGCAAGCAAATCATTTTATAAGCAATAGCAAACGCGTACATGATAACAAAGATTTCTTCAAGACAGACATACTTAATGCATTAAGATTTTCATTCAAAAGTAAACAAATTTTTACATGATAGCAGTGTTTAAACAAACAAACAAGGGTGCAAATGAAAATGCAATAGAGACATTCAAGATTGCCATTGTTGAGGAGACTCGACTCCGTCTGGACTTCTTGATTCTGACGGATTTCTATAGTCTTGATACTCTTGGACAAGAGGTTCCCCTTCTGATCTATCATCGACACATCAGCCTTCAAATCGATCCAAACTCAAAACTTATCCCTGAACGACAAAACATCTTTAATCAAGTGGTTGAGTGCCCCAGGATGACATTCACGGGGGATTCCCTTCGGAAGAAACTATGAAGATTATGAAATGGCCCACTAAACAGAATCGGCTCTTGAAATACACCACTTATGAATGATCTCCAGGAAGGGGTTCAAACATCCCAACAAAGGACACCATCAAATCTAACCGTACTATCCACTTTTCAATTATCATCATTGAGCAAAAACCATCGAAGTTTTTCAAATGCAAATAATTATCACGAAAATATTGGACGTTATTAAACAATTGAAAAACTGCAAGAAATAAAAACAAAAAAGTTTTCTTTTTCATTAATCAAAGACTGGCCATTAAAGGCACTTACAAAAGGATGCAGCTCCTACAAAAAGGGAAATTGACCTAAAACTCAAAACTGAAATGACATTACAAAAGTGGCAATGCAGTAATAAATGACCAACAATCTATGATTCTGCTACTACTCATACAACCAACAAGCTAGGCGAAGAACTTCTTCAACACATCAAGATTCACCGAGCGGAAATCTTCATCGTAGTTGTGAGCATCATTGCCCCACCAGAGAAAACCTTCTTGACCACAAAAGGTCCTTCATAAGTCAGAGTCCACTTGCCCCTGGGATCACCTTGAGGAAGAATTATCCTTTTAAGGACCAGATCACCTGCTTGATAGAACTGAGGACGCACCCTCTTGTCATAAGCTTTTCTCATCCTCTTCTGATACACTTGGCCATGACACACAGCTGCCAGACGCTTCTCATCAATGAGGTTCAACTGATCTAACCGATTATGCACCCACTCAGTTTCGTCGAGCTCAGCCTCTTTCATAATTCTCAAAGAAGGAATTTCAACTTCCACAGGCAATACTGCCTCCATCCCATACACAAGGGAGAACGAGGTTGCCCCGGTCGACTTTCGCGCTAAGGTGCGATATCCATGCAAAGCGAAAGGTAACATCTCATGCCAATCCTTATATGTTACCACCATCTTCTACACAATCTTCTTAATGTTCTTATTTGCAGCCTCAACAACACCGTTCATCTTCGGGCGATATGGAGAGGAGTTATGATGTTTGATCTTGAAAGCCTCACAAAGCTCCTTCATTGTCTTGTTATTGAGATTAGACCCATTATCAGTGATGATTTTCTCAGGGACCCCATAACGGAAAATGATATTGTGCTTGATGAAACGGGCCATAACCGGCTTGGTGACATTAGCAAAAGACGCAGCCTCAACCCATTTGGTGAAATAATCTATAGCAACCAAGATGAAACGATGACCATTAGAAGCAGTCGGTTCAATCTTCCCAATCATATCAATGCCCCACATTTCAAAGGGCCATGGAGATGTCAAAACATTTAAGGGAGCAGGAGGAATATGCACTTTATCAGTATACACTTGACACTTGTAGCAAACCCTGGCATGATTATAACAGTTTGTTTCCATAGTGGACCAATAGTAGCCATCCCTCAATATCTTCTTGGCTATGGTATGACCACTGGAATGGGTCCCAAAAGCACCTTCATGCATCTCTTCGATGATCTTCGACGCTTCATTCTTATCCACACATCTGAGCAACATGCCATTGCTGAGGAAGAATTTTAATGCGAACCTCCTTAAGAACATCTTATCTGTGATGGACGCTTCTTCTGGATACTCTTGAGTCTCTAAGTATCTCTTAACATCATAAAACCAAGGATTACCATCCAATTCCACTTCTGCTTCAAAACAAAAAGCTGGCTCATCTAGCCTTCTAATAGTGATCGAAGGTGCCTCGTTATCCCACTTTAGCCTGAACATGGACGATAAAGTGGCCAATGCATCTGCAAGATGATTCTCCTCTATGGAGATATGCTCGAATGTGATCTCTTCAAAATAAGGAATCAACTTCATCACAAGCTTGCGATCAAGTTTTGATGACGAGTTTGCCAATCACCGTTAATTTGACTGATAACGAGATTAGAATCCCCGAAAACCTTCAAGAACTTGATACGCAAGTCAATTGTCGCTTCAATTCCATAAATACAGCTTATACCGCCATGTTGTTAGTGCAAAAAACAAATTAATGTGAAAGGAATATGGAAACCCTCTGGAGAGGTAATAACAACTCCGACACCATTACCCATTGCATTCGACGCTCCATCAAACACCATCGTCCACTGTGACCCTGGCTCAGGCCCTTCCTCTGGACCGGGAATGTTGCAGTCTCTAATGTACAAGATGTCTTTATCTGGAAATTCAAACTTCATCGGTTGATAGTCATCCACGGGTTGGTGAGCAAGATAATCTGCCAGAACGCTACCCTTGATTGCTTTCTAGGTGGTATACTGGATATCATATTCTGTCAAAATCATCTGCCAACGGGCAACTCGACCGGTAAGAGCTGGCTTCTCAAATATGAATTTAATAGGATCCATCTTAGAAATCAAATAAGTGGTATGTGTTAACATGTACTGCTTCAAACGTTTAGCAGCCCATGCTAGTGCACAACACGTCTTCTCAAGCAAAGAATACCTTGACTCACACTCAGTGAACTTCTTACTCAAATAATAGATAGCTTGTTCTTTCTTTTCGGTCTCATCATGCTGGCCAAGCACACAACCCATGGAATTTTCCAGAACTATTAGATACATGGTCAAAGGCTTTCCCTCAACTGGCGGCACAAGTATCGGAGGCTTTTGCAAGTATCCCTTGATTCTATCAAATGTCATCTGGCAATCATCATTCCAAACAACTGCTTGATTCTTCTTTAGTAACTTGAACAAAGGTTCACAAGTGGCGGTAAGATGAGATATCAACTTGGAGATATAGTTCAATCTCCCCAAGAAACCACGAACTTCCTTCTCTATCTTTGGCTCAGGCATCTCTGGTATCGCCTTCACTTTGGCAGGATCAACTTCAATACCTTTTTCACTCACAATGAAGCGCAACAACTTCCCTGACCTCACCCCAAAGGTGCACTTATTCGGATTCAACCTTAACCTGAACTTCCTTAGTCTTTCAAACAATTTTTGCAAATCAACCAGATGTTTTTCCTCTGTTTGAGACTTCGCAATCATATCATCAACATAAACTTCAACCTCTCTATGCATCATGTCATGAAAGAGAGTGCCCATTGCTCGCTGATACGTTGCTCCTGCGTTCTTCAGACCAAAGGGCATAACCTTGTAACAAAAAGTTCCCCAAGGTGTGATGAAGGTAGTCTTTTCCATATCAACAGGTGCCATCATGATTTGATTATAGCTAGAAAAGCCATCCATGAAAGAGAAAACCTTGGCTTGAGCAGTATTATCAACCAGAATATCAATATGAGGGAGCGAAAAATCATCTTTAGGGCTTGCTCTGTTCAAATCCCTGTAATCGACACACATCCGGACCTTGCCATCTTTCTTAGGCACCGACACAATATTTGCAACCCACAATTGATACGAGACAACCTTCAGAAAACCGGCATCCAACTATTTCTGTACCTCCTCTTTGATCTTCTTAGACATCTTTGGATGAGTTCTTTGAAGTTTCTGCTTAACTGGAGGACAATCTTCCCGAAGAGGCAACTGGTGGACCACGATATCCGTGTCCAAACCTGGCATATCCTCATAAGACCATGCGAACACATCAACATATTCTCGGAGCATATCTATCAGCCTTGCCTTCACACTTGCTTCCAAATCGGCCCCTATTCTGATCTCTTTCCTTACTTCATCTGTACCCAAATTGACCAACTCCAGAGGCTCTTCATGAGGCTGAATAACTTTCTTCTCTTCTCATTCTAACAATCTGGCTAACTCTGCAGGAAGCTCACAATCTCCCTCACTTTCCTCTCCCGCTTGGTGAATCGGATTGTCGAAGTCATAATGAGCAATAGTAGAATTGTGATCATTGGTATCTGGTGTGGACATGTATCTGCATGATTAATTTTTTTTTAATGACAGTGTGTGAAGAATAAAAACATTGCCACATTCTTTGTTAGAAAAACAAATAAATGGTAAAAAATGAAAGTGAAAATAACACAAAAGTTTGAATAAAAAAGTCCTTTATTTCATGATAAAAACTGCAATGTGAAACATGGTGGCCCTACACAATGATTCACTACGCCTTGGGCAGAGCGGAGGAATTATGTAATGATAAAGAAAAAACAGAAAGTTACACCTCAGCGGTTGTAACTTGAATGGTGTCCACAGATGTCCAATTCCTCAACTCGCCGCCCGGAATGCATGGAAGAATCCAGTCTTCTATATTAAACACATCATCTTCATCATCATGCGATCATCTACCGGAAAACTTGACAGGGATAGACAAATCAGGAGCTCTGAGAATCTGTCTGCGCAAAATGGGATCAAATCCCAAGCCAAATATGTTGAACTTCGGAGCAACCTCCACAACACTGCCCCAACCTTCAGGCGACCAGCCTCAAGCAGGGCTCGAGCATCTTTCAATGAAGTCAGAGGGGTCTCAACTTTCTTCTTAACCTCAACATCCGGATTCTTAATCATCTGAACAGTTTCAAAAGCCTGAAACGGAGTCTCGTGTATTTCACCCTCAATCTCCACGTATCGGAAAGAAGCCAAGTGGCTTACAATATACTCCTCCTCTCCACAAACGGTAATTGTCTTTTCATCAAGATGATACTTGAGTTTCTGATGAAGGGTGGAGGTGACTGCACCAACCTTATGGACCCAAGGACGTCCCAAAAGACAACAATAGGCCGGATTAATGTCCATCACATAGAAAGTGGAAGTAAAGATCTTCGAGCCTACCTTGATCGGTAAATCAATCTCTCCAAACACAGACCTCTTTGAACCATCAAATGCCTTCACAACAAGATCATTGGGACGCAACTCCAAACCTGCATAATCAATCTTCATGAGTGCCTTTTTAGGAAATACATTCAATGATGACCCGGTATCCACCAAAACCCTTGACAAGGTTGTGCCCTTGCACTCTATAGAGATGTGCAGAGCTTTGTAATGATTTCGGCCCTCGGGTGGAAGATCAAAATCTGTGAAACCTAGCCCATTTCTGGCCGATATACTAGCACATACTGTTTCAAACTGACCCACTGTAATCTCTTGGGGAACAAAAGCATTCTTCAATAATTTCATCAGAACATTCCTACGAGCCTCAGAATAGATCAACAAAGATAGCATAGACATTTTAGATGGGGTGTGATGTAACTACTCAACAATATTATAGTCACTCCTTCTTATCGCTCTCAACTCTTTCGCAATCAAACTAGAGGCTTAGGTGCATTAGTCTATCCTTGACCATCAACCATCACTTGTTTGCCTTTTAGCTAAAGCGTTTTACTCAAGATTCGGGACTTAACACCCTTCCACTTCTCATCAAACGACCTTCACCAGAAAAGTTATTGACATCCACATCATTATCTTTCACGAAGCTATTCTCAGATGGACCAGAGTCTTGTTTAATCCCATGATAATACACATCGCCATAATCGCTTTCACTATCATACGGCATAGAACGCAAAGTAATCATCAATGATGCTGATACCAGAATTCTCCTTGGAGTAAACGGAATAGAGACCACCGAAACATCTGTTGGAGTCACCTTTCTATACTTCCTGGCTCTACCAAACTGAAGCGAACCATTATCTATCAATTCTTGAATGCGCGCCTTCAGATTATCACAACCCTTTGGCCGTTTCACACACTTGCGAAAAACTGGATCGCAACTCGGGAAAATACCATTATCACTCAAATACCTCTTGACATAAGGAAGACAAGTAGTCACATGATTGACATCCATAACCAGATCCAACCATTCGCCATCCCCAATAATGGCGTTAACAGCTGTGCCGTCGTGTGATGGCATAGGATGTTGAATAACGTTGAGTCCCACTGCAACTTCAAACTAAATAGCCTTGGAATCAACCAAATCTTGGATCTTACACTTCAGAGCATAACAATTCTCAATCGAATGACCCACACCACCAGAATGGAATTCACATCTTGCATTGGCATCATAATTAGCTGGACGACGATCAGGATTAACAGGCATCTGTCGCAGACTAACCAACTTCAAATCAAGCAGATGTTGTAAGGCTTGAGCATGACTCATGGGTAACGAATCAAACTTTCTTGGTTGCCTTTGCTGATAATTGTTGTTTTGTCTCGGAACATTCTGTTGTCTAGCTTGTTATGGTTGCTGTTGTTGAGCAACTGCGGGAATAGACACAACCTTGATCTGTTGTGGATATTGTCCTCTAATTCTTCTTTCATAAGCATGAGCATAGCTAGTTTCCCCCTCTTTCTTCTTGGGGTGAGCAACAAACAACTTCTTACTTCCATTCGAGGCAGATCCTGAACCAACAACCTGGATTCTTCCGGCTTTCATTCAGGCCTCTATTCTTTCTCCTGCCATTACCAATTCAGCAAAACCTGCGGATGTAGCCCCGATCATACGATCGTAGAAAGGCCCTTGTAGAGTATTCATAAACATATCAATTAGTTCTCTCTCCAACAGAGGAGGTTTAACTCTTGCAGCTAACTCGCGCCATTTCTACGCATATTCCTTAAAAGACCTTGTGACAAAATTTGAAAAATTTACGATAGATCCCTTGTAATTATAATGCCTAACAAAAGCACAGACCAAGTCATTCTAACAGCGAATGTGGGCCCTTTCTAGCTTCATATACCATTCTAGGGGCGCACCGGTCAAACTATCCTGGAAATAGTGAATCAACAACCCCTGATCATGAATGTGAACTTACATCTTCCTGAAGTAAGTGGTGGCATGAGTCACTGGACAAGACGAACCATTGTATTTCTCAAACACCGGAGGCTTGAATTTCTGGGGAACCCTCACCCCTGATACCAAACCAAGCTCATTAGCATCCATGCCAAAGATGTCTTCACCTTCAACAACCTTCAAACATTCTTCCAACTGACGACACCTCTTGTCTTCAATTGGGATGTCTGGGTCAGAATGCACAGAGAAACCATCTTCTTCAAAATCATGATCACGCTCTTGATTACCCCTCACAACAATTGGATTACCTTTGCGATTCCCCACGAGCTGAGAGCCCGGAGGTGGAGGAAACTGCCCCTGATTAGCACAATGAAGATCAAAAGGATTGCCTTGAGGTCCGGGAAGATTCATGAAAGTCTGGTCTTACACATGTTCTTGCCCAACAGAAATATCAGCAAACAGCCCCTGATTCTCAACATCAGCCCGATTACGAACTTGATTGTTGACCAGAGCAGTCAACTCATCCTGTCTGCGGTTTGAATTCGTGATTGCCTCCATGAACTGGGTCATCTGAGTAGCTGTCTGGATCCTCAACTCAGCAAGCTCTGCCTGTACTTGCTCCATCTGCCTAGGAAAATTACTTCGGTAGAGTAATAGTGAATTGTCGTCTTGAATCTCCTCTGATAATAAAGACAAAGTCAGAATAAGAACACCAACCGGAAACCTGTTATGCATGACGTATGTATATGCATGCAATGCATGCAATGACATGTTTATATATTTCCAGGATTCTAACACTCGTAGCCAAGTTTTTGGGCAATATCATAAGATAAAATGACGAACACCAATTGAATCAAATCTCATTAAAATAACAGAAGCGCGGATACAAATAATTCCTCAAAATATCTCAACAATGATACAAGCCAAGATGCTAAATATTCTGACAACAAGCAAAGTAAAGAAGTGGAATCCCATCGACAAGCCTGGTGGTGATTCCCTTTTGAAACATAAGATGAAATAACAAGCCTAAAAATCTGACATAGGGAAGCCTGCAGACTCCTGAATTCCCAACTAAATCTTGAGCTGAGCAATTTCTTCTATGGCCAAAGATAACTGAACATCCTTTTGTCTGAGTCGATCTTCAAATGTTGCTCTCTGAGTAGCTTCCTTTAGAACTTTTCTTTCTAGGCTTCTGATCTTTGCTTTATACTTCTTCTCCAACTCAACCTTGGAATCTTTGCTTTTCTTCTCAATCTCTACTATAGCCCTCACATAATCTATTAATGGTATCGTCCCCTCTTCGGACCTAGACCTCTTCTTTGCAGCATCAGACGTCTCTCCCTCGTACTTCTTGAGCTTATGAGCCAAATGATTCTTCTCTTGAGTAGTAACCAAACATCTCACATTCAGAGTCTCTTTTTCTTCTATCAAAAGGCAGTTCTGAGCGCGCACTCGCTCGTAATCCCCCTTGGGCACAACATCCAGAACAATAGCAACTTGAGGATGGAAAGGTGCAACTTCGATAATAGAAGGCCACTATCGGTCTTTGTTTCTTTCTTTGATCCACTGGACAAATGATGCATAAGCTGTAGGATCCTTCTTTCCAAAGAACTGTCCTCCTTCAATATGAAATCTCTTCTAAGCTTGAATAGCTCTCTCCAAAGATCCGGTAATATCTGGTATATCAAAGCACAAAGTCTCTCGCACATACTTGACACCACCTTGAATACCTATGAGAGGTACATTAGGGAACTCCCCACAATGAACAATGATACTTTCTCTATCCGTCTTAGTCACAACATGCCTATACCGGCTGATATCCTGAGATGTGAGCGCCATCAAGCGAGGAACCCACCGCATAGTATGCTGAGTATCCACAAAAGCACCGGCGCGAGGGAGGAAACTTTGGAACCATTGGTATAAAAGTGGAGCGCAACAATGGACCAAACCACCCTTTCCTTTGTAACTCTTTGAATGAATTGAATGATACAAATCTCCCAAGAAAGTGGGAATAGGATTCTTCTGAATAAACAAGAAGATAGCATTCTTATCAATGAATTTGGGCTCATTCTGGAACAAGACCATACCATAGATACAACAAGCCAAGATGGCATTAAAGCCCCTCCAATCAAACATCGAAGCCTTAGCATTATCTTCTCTTAATAGAAATCCCAAATGAAAACCTTTCACCGCCCCCTTTTCCGCGGCATTAGCTGAAATCACCGACTTCTCTAAGAACAAGGCAGCAGCAATCTGATCATCTGTGGGTTTCCCCATGGTAATGTGAAAAGGAACTTGACGAAGCACCAGAATATCCAAGAGATCAGAATACTCCTCCAAGGTAGGAAGCAGCAGATAATCTGGAAACATGAAGCATCTCAACTCACTGTCATAGAACTGGAATAAAGCTTTAAGACCATCTTCCTGGTATTCACTGAGGAGGTACTTCAAGTACGACAAAATCCTTCCATAGTCTCTAGTAAACTCAACAAAAACCTCAGGAGGGGACCTCTGAGCCAACAAAATCAAACTCTCAAGAGCCGAAGCCGGGAACTTATACACTGGATGACGTCTGTAATTAATCTTCTTTTCAATATCCATCTTTAGCAGAGACCCAATAACCTGACTCGGAGATTAGAAATCCTGGAAATGATAAAACATGTATGTTAAAATAAAATGGATGCAATTTGTAAAATGTTTCATGAATGCAATAGGACCCAAGCTCTGTTTCTGAACACTGTTTTGCTAGTGAAGTAAACCATAGGTAACGGAACCAAAAACCACAGAACCCAAGTAACATATGTCAGCATCTGTACCTGTCCCAACCCAACCTCACGGGTAATACTAGACACAACTGGGTACCTAATGATAAAAAGAGTCGATGGTTCTTTATCGAGTACTTCGCTTACTACACAAAGGATGTAGGACGAAAGCACCGTCAATCGAACCTTGCCTGAGTTTGGTACTTCATGCCTCCTCCCACGCACCACGGGATACGAGATTCGACATGAACATCCGTCTATCCTATATGTCACTGGCCTGGGTAGTGGGCCTTTTACCTCTTGTAACTCCCACCCTCCAAAAACAACAACAACGGCCCAACAGCCGCAGAATAATATATCCAGATGTATATGCATACAAACATGTACAAGAATCAATATACAAATAACAGAAAACAAGCCATAAAGCAATAAACAAATAAACACCCAAAACAAAAGATAACAAAAGCTAGGATCGACTTCTGATCGGACCAGCAAGAGGTCTAGACATTCCCCAGTGAAGTCACCAGCTGAAACAACCGGCCGAAAATCAAAGGATATAACTATATATCAATGAAGTCGCCATCGAACGTTTTTTATCCCGCCAAGAGGGAAAGGCAAACATTGAGTAAACCTGAAACGGAGAAATCACGGTCTTGCGACCGAGATCGTAAGGAAGTTACGCGGGAAGGGATTAGCACCCCACGCGCCCGTAGTACTCTACGGTATCCGCTTTTACTTTCTATCTAATGGGTGTAAAGGTCTATCTATATCTATATATGGTATAAGGTATGCATATGTAAAAAGATAAGAAAAGAAGAAAAAGAAAACACGGGGAAAAGAAGGAAATATTTACAAAGGTTGCTCGATCTAGCCCCGCGACAGATGCCTACGTATTCCCTCGTGCAATGGGAAAGTCGAGCGCGTAGTTTGTTTTGGTTGGTTTGTATTTTTTAGATTAGCAGACGAACATCAAACGATGACGAAACACCTCCATGATGACGAAACATCAGCTACAGACAGGATGATGGAACATCGAAAGACGAGATGACGAGACATCAGCAAACGAGATGATGAAACATCAAAGGATGAGATGGAGAAACATTAGAGGATGAGATGGCGAAACATCAACAGCAGGCAGGACGACAAAACATCCTAGACTAATTGGTTTGTATCTTTTACTTTGGAAAAAGTTTTAGATTATTAGAGTGTTTTAATGCATTTGACAAAACAAGATTTTAGTTTTAAGAATGCAAAAAGGATAAAGGTGAAATGGCTAGGGGGACTAAGTTACTGCTAAGTCCTAATGTTAGCATGCAAAGTTGATCCTAGGTTAAGGGTATAAACAAGGGGAAGATCTGCCTAAATGTATCATGCATGGATGCCTAACTTAATGTCTAAACTCGAAAGCTAACTTAATCGAGCGAACCCTAAGGGGAACCTATAAAAATCAATCACCTTGGTTGGGAAACCAAGTGAGAAGGGGGTAGAATCAAGTAAAGTGCTTTGGCAAAAGCACACAAATTGAGCACTAGCAAATGCTACAAAAGAAAGAAGAAGAAGGAATAAAATGCAATGAAATTCGAATGAACTATGATCATGCAAAGTGTCATGTGGAGTGAGGTTAGTAGACACAACATCTATTTACTAAGTTATACAAAACTTTAGCAAACATCAAACATCATTATGAATGCATACATGTAAGTTAATTCACAAGCTAGGTCAAAACTAATCCTAAAAGCATGCAAAGAGCTAATTGTGCGAAACGAAGGACTTAGATGAAGTTAATAGAAAATTAAAGAATAAAAAGACATACAAGTCAGTAGATAATCATGTTAATGCTCATTTACATCATGCAAAATAACCCACAAAGATTTAAGAACCAAAATCTATCAAAAGCGTGCAAACGTGCAACAAACGTGTGTGGTGAAACGCATCTAGGTGTGTGAAGTTTATGGCATGAAAAGAAGGTGTCAAGATGAAGAGGCTACAATACCAATATCATGAAAATGAATTAATAATCAAACCATAAAAAGAAATGCTATGAGGATGTAATTACAACATGGATGCAAAAACTAGTTGGAATGCTTAACCTATAATGCAACTATAGATGAAATGATGCATGGTTGATGCATGAATGCTTGAAGTGGAAACCAATGTCATACAAACATGGGGATGACAGTAGCTAGCATGACAAGAATGCATGATTATCATATACATATTCATTATTTACAATGCACAAACAAAACAACTAGAAAAAAAAGCTTAATCATTCATCTAATGGTGTGCGGTGAAGGTGCTTAGATGAATGTGTCCTAACATATTTGTGTCAAGTGTTGTGGACAAATGAGATGAATGATGAGGATATAAACATGATGCTCATATGAGCACAAAGCAATTATCAAATGTCATGCTCTATCATTACTCATAATGCAAAAATTAGTAGTGGAAAGAAGTGGTTCTAAACCCTAGAATCAAATGCTAGATGAACAAGCAAATGAATGAGCCAATCATGATGAAGAGATGAGGCAAGAATTCAATTCTACATACTAGGTAAGTAGCTAAAGACCTATATAAACTACAAAAAAGATCAATTCAAACAAATTAAAAATCTTGCTCACACAAATTCATTGGAAGAAAAATCTAAACTAGTTAAACATGACACTTAAGAAAGATTGAACAAAGTAGTCTTAATTGGAAAAATAAAACAATGTGTGACTTAAGTCATAAGTTTAACTCAAGATATATTTCATGAGAAATCAAATATGGAACACAAAGCTTCCATACACAAACAAATCATCTATTTAATGAGTAAAATCATCCAAAGCAAAATACCACCTATCTTAAATCAAACAAACTTGACAAAGATTTGTAGGAAGGGAAAGATGTCTTGTATGTCATAGGGCGATGATAGAACCCTCAGAAGGTGTTTATCATGAGCTTGAGGTAATATCCATTGAAAATACATGCCTAAAAAATCAAGAACCTATAGTCCCTCAAGGTATATTTCAACCAACAATAGAAAAAAAAAGAAAAAGAAAGAAAATCTAGCTCTTTTAGGTCATCATGATGACATTACAAATGAGTGTGAGCCAATGAATCAAAGAGAATTTGAGTTATGGGTTACATAATGTAAAAGGTCAGAATTAAAACTCAAAGATCCAATTGGATTTGGACTTCTAAAGCCATGCATGATGCATACACCACAAGTAATAGAATCACAAGCAAGAGTTGGTAACATTTTAATTAACAAGAGTTACATGTGCTTGAGCAAATTAGGGGCTTAAATGAATCTATCATACTGGAATCAAGGCCCTAAAGATGCTATGAGGATGAAATAAGGGAGTGGGAAGTAAATCCTTAAATAATTGCATGAATGCATTCCTCACCTTACAATCCACGCACAAGGATGCAACAATTGATATGAAAATTAAACTTCTAAACAAAGATCAAGGTGATCCCTTGAGGTCAAGTATCTCTCAAGTCTTAGAAGACTATCCTTGAGGTTATCATTCCCTCTAAACATCAATTAGAAACACTTACTATGCAAGAGAAAGGTTTAAGAGCCAATGCATTAACAATCTAGGGTTTTAAGAACCATGGAAGTTTTATGCTCAATGTAAAGATTTAAAGACTTAACATGGGATTTTAATGAATGGAATCACATCATATAACACTAGAGCACTCAAATGATCATTATACACCCAAGGGTTGGCCTTAAATCATGTCCACAAGCTTCACAATTGAAGTTGGATCTCAATTACACTAGGCAAAGGTATGTTCACTTTTGAAATTCCATGAAAATAAGAAAATGAAGGATAAAATTCAAATAAAAATGAAAGAAGGGGCTCAAATCCCTTACAAGTCAGGGACATATCCTTTCCCTAATTAAAAATTTATGGAATGTTCAAAACAAAATCTAAAAAGTCAATACTATCAACATTCATGCTCATATGACCAAATAATAAGAAAAAAAAAGGTATAAAATTCAAAAGTTAGAAATAAAAATCTATAAAAATTGGAAACAGTGACTCAACAGTCTAAACATGATAAGAAATATTTTTGTCATTTTTTATTTTCAAGGAAAAATGATAAATGTAAATAAAATGCAAAATGTATGATGTATATCATGTATTTAATGCAAAAATTGATTTAATTATGCAAAAATGATAAAATTGTAAAATAAAAATCAGAAATGCATGAAGTATGCTATTAATGAGCTAGAATATTTTTTTATGCATTTTTTATATACATGGAAGTATTTTAAAATGATTTAAATATGCATGAAATGCAATATAGTGCATAAAATGGCTAAAAATAGAAAACATGCAAGAATGGTGAAATAAAATTCATAGATGCATGAGATATGATCTGAATTAACTAAAATATTTTTTGTGCATTTTTCATATACATGGAAGTATTTAAAAATGATTTAAATATGCATGAAATGCACTAAAATGCATGAATTTATTCAATTATACAAAAATGCAAAAATTATCAAATAAAATTCATAAACTCAAAATTAATATTATGAGGGATTCAAAATATTTTTTGTGGAATTTTTTAATATTGGAAAATATTTTTTTGAGAATTTTTCAATTAAAATGCAATTAATTAAAGTCAGAATTTATTTAAATGGTCAAAACATTTTTAAAAATTTGGAAAAAAATCCACAAAACATTTAAAATCATTTTAAGCCTATGATATTTTTTTTGTAATTTTTGGATGATTTTTGAATGCAAAATTTAATGATGCAAAATGCTAATCATGAAAGAATAAAATAAAAATTCAAAAATATGCATGGACCACTCAGGTCTCGCCACCTCATCATCTTCAACCTCTAGCCATGCCCTAAACACGTTTTTTTTCAGTTTCATGCAAGCAACTTTTAGCACGCGTATCTCACTCATTTCTCAACCAAAATGAATGATTCAAAGCTCAAAATAAAGATCTCATGGCAATCTACAACACACAACTTGTAAAACATCAAATGATTCACCACACTTCAAGAAATCAGAGTACGAAAATCACAAAAATCATCCCAAATCTGAATTTTCAGAACTTCATGTTATGCAATATGCGTCATAAACAGTGGAAATTATACATCAAACCTAGTGTATGGCCAGCTAACCACGCATACAAATCATCCATTTCATCAAATACGAGCTAGAATTCCAGATTTGAGATTTGAATCATACCTCTTGATTTGGAAAATAAATCCAAATATGCCTCTGGATTTGAAGAGGAAACACTTGAATCTTGCTCTTAGATCTTCAAAGGAGTGATAATAATCAAGAAAATCAACTTCCAATTCAGTTTGTAGCCACTTCAAAGTTTGTGAAAATTTGAGAAAAATGCAAAGCTTTTTGGATTTGAAAACGAGAGAGAGAGAGAGAGAGAGAGAGAGAGAGAGTCTCCTTGCATTTGGGGAAGCTTCCAATTTATATTGTGTGCAAAATCATGAGGGTAGCTTGGTCTTTGCTCCAAAAATCCGTTATTTGCACAAATGTGATAAAAATGGCATCTTTGGCATGGCTTACGTTTTGCTCTTGTTTGTGCTTGCTTGCTTGCGTTTTGATGAGCTGGAAAATGAGTGCATGCTCAGCTCACGTGATAGAATCCTCCAGCTTGCCAAAAATGAGAAAAATCAAAGAGTGCGTGAAATGTGTGTGAGCAAAATGTGCTCAAAATGCTTGGCTTTTTAAGGCAAAATTTCGTGCTGGCAATGCTTGCTTCGAGCCCTGGCATTGTTTTCTCAAGTATCTTGCACAAAACAAGTGGAAAAATGCACAAACTCAAGCTTCTCAAAATATCAGTTTTATGTCATTTTTTCTCCTTCAGATTTCTCACAAATGGCTTGGGCATTCTTTGGCCTCTTGATACATATCAAAAGCTCATAGCATGAGGATCAAAACAAGCTTTGGTTCACTCAAAATGGATCAAAAATGAGTGAGATATGGTTCTTCAAAGTTATGCACAAGGATTGTACAATCTGGGCACAAAATCTGGGCACGCGCGCGTTCTTGGCTTGCATGGGCATGCATGGTTTCAGCTTCATGGCCTCAACTTGTGAGCCTGGTATCTTGATCAATTTTGCACCAAATGACATGATTCAAAGTTCCATTTAAAGCTCTCATGGCATACTTCAAAATGCACGAAGTGGTTTTCAAAAATTCCATTCCAATCAAAAGTTATAAGCTTCAACATTATGCCCACCACCTGTTTGTGGAAATGACTTAAAGAAATGCCCAGAAAATTGCCAGAAACGTGCATGCTTGCCCAGCCTTGGTCAACTTTTATGCACAAAACTTCTAACTCAAATATCTCTCAAATGTTACATTTTTGAGAAATTTTACACAGTGGCAATCTTGTAGGATTTGTTCCAAGCTTTCTAGAAATGTATGTCATCCAATCATTGGATAAAAATTGAGAGAGTTATGAGGTGTCAAAGTTCCATAGGGTGGACACTTAGAAAAATTTCCAACTTCAAATATCTTCAAGAACAAGTTAACTCCAATTTCTTCAATTTCTTTGATTCAATGGTGAATTTGGTCATGAAAAATGAAAATGTGATCTTTGAATTGATGGTTGACCAAAATGAACATTTTACCCCTTGTGATCAATTGACTTGCTTCCACTCCAAATTGAGCTTCAATATTTCAACCATAGATGTCCATCAACATATAGAAACAAGTGAAATCAAGTTTGAATGAAGAATCTGAAGAAAACCTGATTTCTCTCAAAACCCTAATTTTGCTCCATGTGTTAGGAGGTGACCAATCAAGCTTCAAAACCTCAAACCTTGGGAATGTAATGAGCAATTATTTTAACCACGATAACTCATATGATAATAAGAAGATAATACTCCAAGAAAATGACTCATCCAAGCTTCTAACTCCACAGATGACCAAAACCCTAATTTCATCATATGAATGCCACAAATGAATTTCTCACCAATTCTCTTCAAAACATCAATTCCTATGGGATCAATCAGACAAATGGAATATCTTGAGGCATAATACATCATAGTGACTTGAAAGATCCACAGATATGGCAACCTGAGATTCCCTCAGAAGGGCATGCTAACACAATCAACCTCCTTAGCTTGTAGAAATCTTGAGAACCCAAAGAGCTTAGATCCTATCATGAGATATGAATGCAATGCAATATGATATTTATGATGAAACATAAGCCTAAATTAAGAGGGTAAATTTTGGGGTGCGACAACCGTACATGGATTCACAAAGCTGGAGTGGTTACATCCACCCTTCATCAGAAGCTGAAATACATTGTTAACGGGAAAACCATCACAGTCTGCGCTGAAGAGGAGTGTGTGGTGAGTCACCTTACTTAATTCCATTATGTTGAGATTGATGGCGAGATTCATGAAAACCCATTTCAAGGATTCGATACCGTTCATATGTTGAAGACTGATCAGCAAAAGGAAGTTAAGAAAGACAAGCCAGAATCTTCCATGGTATCCTTGAAAGATGCTAAAGCTATGGTTGAGGTTGGATGCCCTGAAGTCTGGGTAAGTGTGGTGGAGGTTTGACCCAAGTACAACAAGTTCGATTTGGGCTTTGACCCCTTTTTACGTCGCCAAATTCTTAAAGCACCCAATTCGGTTACTCCTGTGATGTTTTCAAGCGCCGACATCAGTGTTGGACAAGCAAATGCAGTTGATGACTCTAATAATGAATTTGACATCGACAAGTGGATCTTCCCTAGTGTCCCTGGCATGGAATTGAATAATTGGACTTCGGAAGATTGTGTCCCAATCACGATAGTCAAAGAGTATTTTTCTTTTGTTTCTGTTATCATGCAAAATAATTCATGTTCTCTGCCCAAGGCACAATGAATCATATGTAGGGCCACCATGTTTGCATTTGATGTTTTTTACCATTAAATAAAGGACGTCTTTTTCATTCAAATGTTTTGTTCCCTATCCTTCTATTGTACACCACAATTTTAAAACGCAAAATGGCAATGCTTTATTTTTCTTTTTATCATCTAAAAAAAGAGACTAAAATAAGCATAAAATCAATCATGCATATATAATCCCACACTCTTAATGGATTCCTTCGATAATAACTCTTCTATCACTCTTTATGACTTTGATAATCCGATCAACCAAGCCGAAGAAGAAGTTGAGGAAGATTGTGAACTCCCTGAAGAGTTAGCAAAAATGTTAAGACAAAAGGAAAAGGTTATCCCACAACATTAGGAAGAGATTGAGAAAGTGAATCTGGGCAATGCTGATGTGATTAGAGGGTTTAAAGTTGGGGCTACTTTAGAAGACAGTGTGATGCAAAGACTAATTGAACTACTCCGAGAGTATTCAGATATCTTCGCCTGGTCTTATGAAGACATGCCTGGGTTGGATACCGATATTTTTGTGCATAAGCTTCCATTGAAAGAAGACTGTCCTCCTGTTAAGCAAAAGCTTCGAAGAACTCATCCTGAGATGTCTAAAAAGATCAAAGAGGAAGTCCAAAAACAGCTTGATGCAGGCATTTTAAATGTCATCTCTTATCCTCCATGGTTCGCCAACATCGTGCTTGTTCCCAAGAAAGACGACAAAGTTAGCATGTGTGTGGATTATCGAGATCTCAACAAAGCCAGTCCGAAGGATGACTTTCCGCTTCCCCATATTGACATGTTGGTGGACAAAATGGCTCATGCAAAAGTGTTTTCATTTATGGATGGTTTCTCCGAGTACAATCAAATTAAGATGGCACCGAAAGACATGGCTAAAACAACTTTTATAACCCCGTAGGGGACTTTCTGCTACAAAGTGATACCTTTTAGATTGAGAAATGCCAGGGCAACGTACCAGCGTGCAATGGTAACTCTTTCTCATGACATGATTCATAAGGATATTAAAGTGTATGTTTATGACATGATTGCAAAATCTCAAGATGAAGAAGAGCATCTGGTACATCTAAAAAAGTTGTTTGACAGATTGAGGAAATTCAGGTTGAGGCTGAATCCGAACAAGTGTACTTTCGGCATACGATCTGGCAAGTTTTTAGGTTTCATTATAAGCGAAAGAGGCATCGAGGTTGATCCTTCTAAAGTCAAAGCAATTCAAGAAATGCCTGAACCAAGAATTGAAAAAGAGGTTTGTGGATTTCTAGGGAGGTTAAACTACATTTCTAGATTCATCTCTCACATGACTGCCACATGCCAAGCTATATTCAAATTGTTGAGAAAAGATCAATTGGTCAGGTGGAATGATGATTGTCAAGTCGCATTCGATAAAATAAAGGAGTATCTGCAAGAACCTCTGATTATCATGCCTCCCGTGGAGGGAAGACCGTTGATCATGTATTTGACAGTGCTTGAAGGCTCAATGGAGTGTTCATTAGGACAACATAACGAGTCTGGTTGAAAAGAGCATGAAATATACTACCCAAGCAAAAAATTTATCGACTTCCAGACAAAATACTCACTGCTCAAGAAAATTTGTTGTGCTTTAGTGTGGGTTGCTCGCCGACTAAGACAATATATGTTGACTCATACTACCTTGTTGATATCCAAAATGGATCTGATCAAGTACAAATTTGAAAATCCAGCTTTGATAGGCCAGATTGCTAGATGGCAAATGATTTTAACAAAATATGACATCCAGTATACTACTCAGAAAGCTATCAAGAGTAGCGTATTGGCGGATTATGTCGCCCATCATCCAGTGGACGATTATCAGCCTATGAGATTTGAATTTTCGGATGAGGACATCATGTACATCAGGGATTGTAACATTCCTGCCCCAAATGAAGGACCCGAACCAGGATCAAAATGGTCTTTGGTAGTTGATAGAGCCTCCAATGCCTTGGGTAATGGTGTCGGTGCAGTAATTACTACTCTAGACGGTCATCACATCACATTCACAACCCGAATTTGCTTTTATTGCACCAATAACATGGCTGAATACGAGGCTTGTATATTTGGTATCGAGGCGGCAATTGACTTGAGAATTAAACATCTGAAAGTGTATGGAGATTCTGCACTTGTGATTAGCCAAATTAACAGTGATTGGGAGACCCGTCACCCAAATCTGATTCCTTACCGAGAGTATGTGATGAAGTTGGTTCCTTAATTTGAGGAGATCACTTTCGATCACATCTCGCGAGAAGAAAACAACCTGGCTAATGATTTAGCTACATTGGCATCGATGTTTAAGGTCAAATGGGCTAATGAAGCACCTTCGATTACCATTCAAAGATTGGATGAGCCAACCTTTTGTTTTGAGATTGAAGCAGAGAAAGATGGAAATCCATGGTTTCATGACATTAAGCGATATCTTGAAACTCACGAGTATCCTGAGGAAGCTTCTATGACAATTAAGAAGTTCTTAAGAAGGTTCTCAACAAAAAGTTTCCTCAACAACGATGTGTTATACCGTAGACATCATCACGGGTTGTTACTCAGATGTGTTGATAAAGATGAAGCTGCAAAGATCATCAAAGAGATGCAAGAGCGCTCATTTGGAACTCATTCCAGTGGGCACACTATGGCTAAAAAGATCTTGCGAGCTGGGTATTACTGGTCAACCATGGAGGCTGATTGTTTTAGTCATGCCCGAGTTTGTTACAAATTCCAAGTATATGCTGACAAGGTGCATGTGCCGCCATCGCCTTTGAACGTCATAACCTCTCCTTGGCCATTTTCTATGTGGGGCATCGATATGATCAGAAAGATCGAGCTAACAGCGTCCAACGAACATTGCTTTATTCTGGTTGCAATAGATTATTTCACCAAGTGGGTTGTAGCAGCATCTTATGCAAGCGTCACTTAACAGGTGGTTTCCCGGTTTATCAAGCAGAATATCATCTACCGTTATGGGATTCATGATAAGATCATCACTGATAATGGGTAAAATCTCAACAACAAGAAGATGAAGGAGCTTTGTGAGTCCTTCAAGATTAAGCATCATAATTTGTCCCCATATCTCCCAAAGATGAATGGTGTTGTTAAAGCGGGGAATAAGAATATCAAGAAGATTGTGCAGAAGATGATGGTAACCTATCGATATTGGCATGAGATGTTGCCTTTTGCTTTGCATGGTTACAGGACTACCGCTCGCACTTCAACTAGGGCAACCCCGTTTTCTCTTGTTTATGGAATGGAGGCAGTGCTTTCCATTAAAGTTCAAATCCCTTCATTGAGAATCATGAAAGATGCAGAGTTGGATGAAGATTAATGGGTTCAAAACCGCTTAGACCAGTTGTTCCGCATTGATGAGAAACGGTTGGCAGTTGTCATCCATGGACAAGTTTATCAGCAGAGAATGAAGAAAGCATATGACAAGAGGGTGCGACCTCAAAATTATAAGCCTGGTGACCGTGTGTTAAAGAGGAAAATTCTTCCTCAATGAGATCCTCGGGGTAAGTGGACGACAAATTACGAAGGACCATTTGTTGTAAATAAGGTTTTCTTTGGTGGCGCCATGATGCTCGCAATAATGGACGGAGATGATTTCCACTACTCGTAAACGTGGATGTAGTCAAGAAATACTGTGCATATACTTGTTCATTTGAGAAAGAGAATAAGAGCAAGCGGCTACGTCCCACATCGGATCAACGGTCGCACCTTGTGTCAACATCTTAGGCTATTCTGAAGGGCAGTGATCAATTCAATTATCTCTTTCGGGAAAAATAAAGTGATGAGACAGTCAAAGTTATAAAAGTGATAGCAGGGGTGAAACCCGATGAGGGTCCATTGTCGCATTTCCATGCGTTTTAGTTTTCCTCTTATTTTGTTTTTGAAATTGCCTCATGTTATACCCCAAAATTTGCCCTCCTATTTCTCAAGACAATACACATCTCCATGCTCAAGAATTTCTCAAGGGTTGACCAGATGAACCCTCTCCTAAGCAATCAACCCAAACTTGGGTTTTGATTCTCTCAAGTTAAAGAAGAGTTCTAATACCTCAATTTGTCATCATACCTCCTCATATGTCTCAAGGGATCACCATGTCATGTTTCAAGTCTCACAACTCAAGTTTGCTCAATCAATTGCTCAGATGGTTGAATATCAGTCAATTGTGGTCAACATACAGTCAAACTTCATCATTTTTTTGTCAACATCAATATTTTGAAGTGAAATTCATCATTTGATCAAGGGTTGATCATGATTCCTCAAAAAAAGTCAAGATTTGATCAAAAGTTAAAGTTTCTAAATTAGGGTTTTTAGACAAAACGTCAACAAAACTTTGACCAAGCATAACTTCCACCTACTTTATTAGAATTTTTTCCACCAAATCTCATTTTGAAGATAATTCAATTCTCTACAAATTCATGTCTCACAAGCTATGGCCAAAAATGCTTCATTTGAGACTTATGGATCAAGACATTATAGGTCCTTCTAAAAGTCAACAAAAAGTCATCTTTTTGCAAAGAAGTGTACATGAATATGGAAACTTCAATGAAGTTGAAACTAAAAGTAGTGATTAGAGGACATCTTGAGCTTTCTAAAAAGTCCAAGAACACTTAAAAATGGTGAAAATTGAGCAAGATACAACTTGTGCAAGTTTAACAGTTTTTAAGAAGTGCATGAAGAGAAATACTTAGAAAGTTCTTCTTTTTTTTTCTAAATGAGCCCAAGTTTCTTTGATTCACACTTGCTTCTAACATTGCCAAGGACCTCTCAAGCCCAATTTCACACCATGCTCTCTTTTATTTTATTTATTTTTTAATTTATCCAATTTAATTCAATTTTAATTAAAATAAAATGCAAAGGATCAAATCAATAAGTGCAAGATTGATTTTTTATCATTGTTGAGGTCCAAGCAAGCCATATAAGGTGATAATTTCGAAAATCATTGAGATTGGCAAGAGATTGAATGAGATTTGGTCAAAAAAGGTAATATTTGGTTTCATTCCAAATCAAATATTTTCTCATTGTTTGACATATATTATCTTCATGATTCTTGACCTAATTAACTCTATTATATACATACAATGATCCCAACCTCTCATGCACAAAAATTCTAGCCACAAGAACCCTAACCAAACTCACAAAATCCGTGACATTCAAGCAATCAAGAGACCTATTTTGAATTGATTCAAGCCATTCTAAGCATTGCAACGTGTTCCTGGGAGTCCTCTGATCTATTCCAGATCGTTACCAAGCCTCAAAACATCCAGAAACAAAAAATTACAATCACAGTTTGCATCCTTTTATGTCAAATTCGATTTTTGTTATTTATGCTTCATTAACATGATTTGATTACATATTCTTGATCGTGATGATGTTTGCAAACTATCTAGATTGGTCGATTGAATTTTAAACGCAGGTACAAGCTTATGCCATTGTTAGGGTTTTTGAACCTCAAATTAGGGTTCCTCAAAATAGGAAAAATTGGACGAAACTAAGAGCATATTCGTGTTCAGGGGGTCGATTCCAATCGAACCATGTCCTCCTCAGAAATTTATATTTCATATTTGTGAGTTTTTGAAAATTGCAGGGATATAGCTACAGATGTCCGTTGGTATAGGTTTACCCACGGAAAGGTCGTGGGTAAGTCTATGGGAAATTCAAAATTGGGGAAGACGATCCCTTGGCTCATGTTTGTTTAAAGTTATTTTTCAGGAAATAATTTTCACTTATATGATTGTTATTTCATTATACTAACACCAAAACACATTGGTTCAGTTGGCAGGAGGCGCGTGTGTATGACCCCTAGAGCATTGGTTCGATTCCTGGCTCGGTGTATATTTTTTAACACTTTTCCAACTAACTCAATTTTCTCCTATTTTCTTTTTTTTCATTATTTTCTTTTCTATTTAATTTTATTCACATATTTTTTTAAAAAAATACTACAAAAATCACAAAAAGTATTTTGTTTTTGCATTTAGGTCAGAAAAATACTTATTTAATTTTTGACATTTAAAAATTATTATTTTTTGCTTTTATTTTAATTAATTGTTAATTAACCATTAAATTAGCTTTTAATTATCTTTCTACATTAAAATCAATTCACAAAAATCACAAAAAATGTTTTCTTCATATAATTAGGTTTACTAACCCTAAAAACATTTTTCTAACATGAAAATCTATTTTCTACTAACATTATTTTCTCTTACTTACAATTCAATCCTTCCCGCGATACTTTTTTCGATTATTGTAATTGCTCACAAGTTGTAATAGTTAGGGTTTAAATTCCTCGCATTTTTTACTATTATATAACTGCTCATGAGATGTAATAGCTTAATAAGGGTTTTACTTTCCGCACCTCCTATTATGTATCTACCCCAAAGCCATGTAATAGGGTAGGATTTACATTTCGGCACTTTTACTTTCTGTACCCTATAAACTATATATATTTAACTGTTAGTAACTAGGGTTTGTATGGAAAGATAAAATCAACCCTAGATCACTTATAATCTCAAGATAAAATATCTGAATCAAACACACTCATTCATACATGCACCCCTCTTAGGGTACCCTCTCTTGTTGCCTTTCGGAATACAATGGTCATGTCCCTCGAACGTAGGGATACCATTAGCAAAGACGCTTACGAATAACATCATCATAGTCCCTTCAATACAAAGATCATAGTCCCTCGATGTTTCCTGTAACACCCATAATTAATTAAAGTAATTTAATTTAATATTATAGAGTATTTCCGATTAATCCGTGATAAAGTCGAATTCGTAGGTGGAATCGTTAAGTTAATAAACGGGTAAAATTAGTCGAAAGAAAAAAAATTAGAATTTATTATATATTTAGAATATTAATTAAATATGGTGAAATAATTATGAGGGTGAAATAGCATTTTTAGGAGTGTTATTTAGTAGACCAAAATTATGTTAGAAGCCCATTATTAACTGACCTAGTGGCATAAAGAAGTAGCATTGTTACAAAAGAAAAACCAAAAGAAAGCCATTGTCGTAGCAGCAGAAAAACAGAAGAGAAAAGAAAGGAAGTGAATTGAGAACAAGGGTTTCTAGCAGGGATCAATTGTTGTCCGAGAATCTCGCTTTTCCGATCAATTTTCCGAGTTCCCTTCAATCCAAAGGTAAGGGGTGGGGTTCGACTTATATAATCGATTCTAGGATAATTTGTATGTGGGGTTTAGGGTTGCATAAAATTACTACTAAGTTGTAATTGCGATGAATTTGTGGCTGTGATCTGCATAATGTTGATTTATATGTTATGATGTTAACCCTGTGCAATATTATTGTGACTGTACGCGTGTTGAACCGTTGCTGTGAGTGAGAAAAGAGAATTGATGTAGGCGACCGTCCCAAGAGGAAGAAGGGGTTGGAAGCGACCGCCCCCAATGGAGAAGAAGGAAGAGGCGACCGTTTGGGGAGAGGGAGACGTCTGTTCCTTTGGTCATTAGAGAAGGGAGTCGACCGCCCTAGGTGCTCAGGGTGGGCGCCTCAATCCTTTACCCTGCTTGTTCTGTTTCCTCGTGAAGGCATGGTAGTAGCAGTTTGGTTCTGTCTTGGCATCTTAGAATAGGATAACATGATGATAGTTAGTAAAATGAATAGGTTGCTAGCAGAATGGAAAGATTAATTGGCAAGTAGCAGAAGAATAATTCTATTAGTAGCATATAACCATAGCAGAATAGTATTAGCAGCAACAAAATTGTAAGAGATAGTGTAAATTAAATAGTAAAATGATCAATCAAAAATGGAGAAGTATAATTGGTACTGGCAGAATTAATTAGTAGGATTTATAGGATTAAGTATTAATGCCGTAGGAAGTAAAAACAGTGCAGAAAACTAGACTGTCACTCGATTTAAGCGGAAAAATTAGTTTCTCGGAATTGGACGGAATTTTGCAGAGCGGATTGGTATACGGGTAGTTAAATAAAACTGTGTCATTTCGTTGAATTTTGCATCGGTTGCTGGATCGCAGGTACTGTCGGAACGATGTTGTTTGTTCCCAAATTGGAAAATCCTTGAATCGTAGGCTTAAATGGCCAGAGTCGAAAACTAAAGTTGATTGTATTAATTATTAAATTGCATTGTGTTGACGTTGTTAATTGTTGTTGAAGTCGATGTTGGTTGATTAAGTGATGCAGTTCATGCATGATTTTAAGTTGTCGTTGTTTAAGTTGTTGTTGGAGTTGAATTCGTTACATCGTACATCGCATGTGCATTATTAAGTTGGCCTGGATTGGCACCACGTTGAAAGTTGAAGGCTTATGCCTTGTTGAATGCCTCGATAACCTGGCATGATTTTAAGTTGGGAGTTTTACTCCAAATGGATCCACATGCATTTGCATTAGTCGAGTCGCATCTGAGTCGCATTTTAAGTTGTTGTTGATTATTATGTTGTTTTGTGGATTATCGTAGTTTGTTGATTAAAGTAGTAATTATTGTATGATTTTTTACCTAGCATATGAATTATCGTACTTTTGCTTATATATTTCGATATCTCACCCTTTCTATTTTGTTAGCCGTTACCTTTATATTGGTAACGTGCAGGTAACGAGGAGTAGAAGGTTTAGTAGCTTATGGCGTCGTCGCTCTGATACGTAGCACTCGGGTGGAAACGAACGCTTGTTTTCTTTTATGTTTAAGCATTTTCTTCCGTTGAACTAAGTTGTGGTTTTTGAGAAATAATTTGTGGTTTTCTGTTGTTTCAAAGATGCTATGCTATTTTGAAATTATTCATGTTGAGAATCCGCTGCGGTTTATTTATTGAAGTTGAATTGTTGGAGACTAAATATGTTTTAATTGTTTCGTCTTCATTATGTTCTATGTATCCGCTGAGAATTAAATTAGTTTAAATGTTGTTTTCAAGTTGTGAAAAATGTAATGCCTCCAGTTTTAGTTGAAATTTTGGCACTCTGATTATATAAACGTTGGGTAGAATTGGAGTGTTACATTACTGGTATCAGAGCAGGTCGGTCCGTCCGGCCAAGTGTTGTGTCGTTAACAATTGAGTATTGTTAATTACTTTATCTAACTGTTGGTTATGTTGTAGTGCTTAGTTGAAATGGCTGGAAGGAATGATGTTATGATTGTTGCTGCTCTAGAATCAATGGCTCATGCTCTGCAGAATCAACCTAATGCTGGCGGGGATGCTGGAACCCGATGTTTGGTAACCTTCTAGAGAGAGAACCCACCGGTATTCAAAGGCAAACATGATCCTGATGGTGCTCTGGAGTGGTTGAAAGAGATTGAGAGGATCTTCCGCGTGATGAAATGTACTACTGCGTAGAAGGTCCGGTATGGAACTCACATGTTGGCTAGTGAGGCTGATGACTGGTAGTTGGATACAAATGCAAGATTTGACGCTGCAGGTGAGGAAGTCACTTGGGCGGTGTTCTGTAGGGAATTTTTGAGGAAATATTATCCTGGAGATGTTCGAGGTAAGAAAGAGATTGAATTCCTTGAACTGAAGCAGGGTAATATGTTTGTTACTGAGTATGCTGCGAAGTTTGTGGAGTTGGCCAAGTTTTATCGGCATTATAGCGCGGAAACTGCTGAATTCTCTGAGTGCATTAAGTTTGAAAATGGGTTGCGTTCTGAGATCAAGAAAGCAATTGGGTATTAGAAGATCCGCGTTTTCCCTGATTTGGTGGATAGCTATCATATTTTTGAGGAAGATAACAATGCTCATTACAAGATTGTCAGTGATAGAAGGGGCAAGAATCATTAAAACTGTGGTAAACCGTATGATGCTCCAGCTGGTAGAGGT
Source organism: Vicia sativa (assembly GCA_021764765.1). NCBI lineage: Eukaryota > Viridiplantae > Streptophyta > Magnoliopsida > Fabales > Fabaceae > Vicia > Vicia sativa. The sequence continues at coordinate 109,672,400 of CM038793.1, forward strand.
AAACAGAGAGCTGCTCCGGGTCAGAGAACTAGTGGGGGAGGTGCTCCTACTGGTGTTCTTTGTTACAAGTATGGGCAAGCTGGTCACAAGAGCAATGCCTGTACTACTGAGGTGAAGAGGTGTTTCCGTTGTGGACAGACTGGGCATGCAATATCTGATTGCAAGCACAAAGAAATGATATGCTTTAATTATGGTGAAGAGGGACATATTGGGAGTCAGTGTAAGAAACCTAAGAAGGCACAATCTAGTGGAAAAGTGTTTTCCTTGGCGGGTGATTCGTTGAGCAATGAGGACAAACTTATCAGAGGTACATGTTTCATAAATAGCACCCCTTTAATTACTACTATTGATACTGGTGCTACTCATTGTTTTATTTCTGCTGATTATGTTAAAAGATTGGGTCTTGTGTTGTCTTCTATGAATGGTATAATGGTAGTTGAGGTCCCAACCAAGGGATCAGTGACTACTTCTCTTGTATGCTTTAAGTGTCCTTTGTCAATCTTCGGTAGAGACTTCTCTGTTGATTTAATTTGTTTGCCGTTAAGTGGGTTGGATGTAATTCTGGGTATGAACTGGTTAGAGCATAACTATGTTCATATTAACTGCTGAAGAAGAAGAAGTTGTTTTGGTGTCGCCTAAGCAGTTGCGACAGTTGTTAAAGGAAGAAGCTGAGATGTTTTCATTGATGGCAACAATGTCAATGGAGAATCAATCTATAATTGATGAATTGCAGGTGGTGTGTGAGTTTCTTGAAGTTTTCCCTGATGAAATTCTAGATGTACCACTGGAACGAGAAGTTGAATTTGGTATTGATCTTGTACCTAGTACTAGACCTGTTTCTATGGCACCGTACAGGATGTCTGCATCTGAGTTGGCAGAATTGAAGAAGCAGTTGGAAGAACTACTTGAGAAAAAGTTTGTCAGACCAAGTGTATCACCGTGGGGAGCTCCAGTGTTGTTAGTAAACAAGAAAGATGGAAGCATGAGACTTTGTGTTGATTACAGACAACTAAACAAAGTGACGATCAGGAACAAGTATCCGCTTCCAAGAATTGATGACTTGATGGATCAATTGGTGGGTGTTAGTGTGTTTAACAAGATTGATTTACGATCAGGTTATCACCAGATTAAAGTGAAAGATAAAGATATTCAAAAGATGGCGTTCAGAACACGTTATGGACACTACGAATATTCTATGATGCCTTTCGGTGTTACCGATGCGCCAGGAGTATTTATGGAATATATGAACCGCATCTTTCATAATTATTTGGATCGGTTTGTGGTAGTGTTTATTGACGATATTTTGATTTATTCTAAGTCAGATGAAGAGCATGCAGGGCATTTGAAGACAGTGCTGCAGGTTTTGAAAGAAATAAAGTTGTATGCTAAACTGTCCAAATGTGAATTCTGGTTGAA